>CM053027.1:221381946-222011946 GCA_028564925.1 Lithobates sylvaticus | reverse complement strand
GCTCTTCCCTACATGGTTCTATGGGGATTCAACATCATTCAACATTCAACAAGTTATTCATGAGGGGTAGCAATAGGATTTGACAGGAATACAAAAAAAAAAACTATCAGAGTTTAAGGAGGGGAAATTGATAGTCATGGGAGATCTCAATGTGTGTGTATAGACCCAAGGGTTGATACCAGGAGAGGTCTTTCACGTCTGCCAGCTCAGAGACAGAACAAAATAAACTATTACTAGATCACCAGCCTGTGGATGTCTGGAGGATTAGATATACAGAAGCTCGGGACTATACATTCTACTCATCAGTCCATTGGTCATTCTCTAGAATAGACTATGTACTGATAGAACATCAATTGCTTCCCTCACTTGAAGAAACGGAAATAAACTATTTCTTTTTCCGACCATGCCCCAGTAATAATGCGATTAGAAGTAACATCAGGTCCCCCTAGGGGCAGGATGTGGAAACTGAATGACTCTCTGATCCAAGACTCTGAGGTAAATATAGGAGGTTAGAACAGGAGCTTGAGGATTTTTTTCTTATAAATGACACATCAGAAATCTCTAAGGGTACCCTGTGGGAAACCCATATAGTCTACATAAGGGGTATATTAATTAGTATTGGGGCATGGAAAAAAAAAAAAAAAAAAGGGGAGAAAAGGGATCAATGATCTCCGTGGAGAGATATTTGAATTAGAACAACAGACAAGACCCAAGGGCATTCCAGAGAGGGTACAGTTAAAGAACAAAAAAGAAGAACTGGCAGTACTAATAGAGCAGGAGAAGAAGCGGGCCTTTCACATAGTGGATAAAGAGAGATACCAGTGGGGCAATAAACCTGGGAAATGGCTAGCGAGGGCAGTAAAGGAGAAAAAAAATGCGTCCTTTATAGATAAAATCCAAAATGTGAAAGGGGAAGTAACAGCAGGGCAAGTAACAGCAGGGGTTTTCCATTCTTATTATAGTCAGCTGTATAATGTGAGACAGAAAGAAGAAAATAGATGATGAAAAGGAATTCGAGCTTTTAGAGGCCCCGATAACACAGGAATAAGTATTAAGAGCAATTAAGGATATGGCAACGGGGAAGAGCCCTGGCCCGGATGGGTATTCGATCATGTATTATAAAAGGTTCCAAAAACGACTGGCCCCTAAACTATGTGATGATTACTTGAATGCTCTGGCAGAAGGGGAACATCTTCAGGAAGAGGCATTGATGGCCAATATTAGCTTGATTTTAAAAGAGGGCAAAGACCCAATGGCACCGGAGAGTTACAGACCAATATCATTGCTAAATACTGATATAAAGATTTTTGCAAAAATAATAGCGAGAAGATTAAAACCACTTCTGCCATGATGGGTTCATAGTGATCAGGTTGGGTTTGTAACAGGGAGGGAAGGTAAGGATAACTGTCTTAAATCCCTTTTCCTGATACATGGGGCTAGAGAGAGTGGGGCCTCGATCGTACTACTGTCGGTAGATGCCGAAAAGGCCTTCGAAAGAGTCAACTGGGGCTTCATGATGGGAACGCTAAGACATGTAGGAATAAAGGAGAGGATGATACGATGGATATCTGCATTTTATTACCATCCAACAGCTAAAATAAAAATAAATAGAAGCCTCTCTCCCCCTCCCTTGAATTGTTTAACGGTACAAGACAAGGTTGCCCGCTTTCACCAATGTTATTCGTACTGGCATTGAAACCCCTGCTAGCTTCGGGAAAACGTTGACCTAAGAGGAGTGAGACTAGGCGATAGGGAATGTAAGGTAGCTGCATATGCAGATGATATATTATTTTATATCTCTAACCCCAGGACATCAATACCAATTGGATTAAAGGAATTGAGTAGATATGGGAAGATGCCAAATTTCCAAATTAATACATCAAAGTGAGAGATTTTAAATGTAACCACATCAAAAGAACAGCAGGCAATCCAACCTACATTCCCCTTTGTATGGCGTAAGGAGGAGCTTGGGTACTTAGATGTAAAGTTGACAGCATCATTGTCAGCTTCTTCCGTCGGCGTCGGTGTCTCTGTCTCTTCTTGGGCCGCTCCGCGCAATGGGAGGCTCCCGCTGTGTGAGGCTCCGCTCCGTCTGACAGGTCTTTTATAATGGAGGGCACCTGGTGACCCCGCCCCCTCTGACGCACAGGGACGTCATGGGGAATTCCATGATGGCTTTCCCCATGACGTCAGAGGGGGGCGGGGTCACCAGGTGCCCTCCGTTTTAAAAGACCTGTCAGATGGAGCGGAGCCTCACACAGCGGGAGCCTCCCATTGCGCGGAGCGGCCCAAGAAGACACCGACACCGACACCGACGCCAACGCCGACGGAAGAAGATGCCGGACGAGAAGGACGAGAAGACCAGCGCAAGAAGAAGCGGATCGGAGGAAGAAGAAAATGGAAGAAGAAGATGGAAGAAGATGAAGGAAGGAGAAGATGAAGAATCCGAAGGATGAAGAAAGAAGAAAGAAGATTTTAATAAAGGAATTGTCAAAGACTGTCTCCTGTCATTTTTACCATTTTTGCCACTTTTTTGGTGAAATGGTAGGGGTACTTTTGTACCCCCTTACCATTTCACACAGGGGGGGGGGCCGGGATCTGGGGGTCCCCTTGTTAAAGGGGGCTTCCAGATTCCGATAAGCCCCCCGCCCGCAGACCCCCACAACCACCGGCCAGGGTTGTGGGGAAGAGGCCCTTGTCCTCATCAACATGGGGACAAGGTGCTTTAGGGGTCTTAGACCCCCAAAGCATCCTCCCAATGTTGAGGGCATGTGGCCTGGTACGGTTCAGGCGAGAGGGGGGGCCGCTCTCCTCCCCCCCTCTTTTCCTGCGGCCTGCCAGGTTGCGTGCTCGGATAAGGGTCTGGTATGGATTTTGAGGGGGACCCCACGCCATTTTTTTTTGGCTAGGGTTCCCCTTAAAATCCATACCAGACCTCAAGGGTCTGGTATGGATTTTGAGGGGGACCCTACGCCATTTTTTTTTTTTTTTTTGGCTGGGGTTCCCCTTAATCATCCATCCCAGACCTGAAGGGCCTGGTTATTGAATTTGGGGGGACCCCTACGCTTTTTTTTTTTAATTTTTTAATTTTTTTTTATTTTTTATCAATGACTTTTTTTTATGAATGAGTTTCAATGAATCACTGTTCTCTGTGTTACGGGAGCCGTGAATTAACATTAGCCGCGAGTGATTTTAAATAGCTTTTTTACTTTCAAAAATGACACTTTGCGCAGAGACAGTTCTAAACACGGGAAACATGCGCCCCTTTACAGGCATACTATAGACACCCCCCAGGTACGAAATTTAAAGGAATATTACACTTTTATTGTTTCAATTTAAGCATTATTAAAATCACTGCTCCTGAAAAAACGGCTGTTTTTAAAAAAAAATTTTGCATTGATACATGTCCCCTGGGGCAGGACCCAGGTCCCCAAACACTTTTTATGACATTAACATGCATATTAGCCTTTAAAATGAGCACTTTTAATTTCGAACGTTCGCATCCATTATAACTAATAGGGTTCTAAAGCTCGCACGGACTTTAGGTCCGTTCGCGGGGTCTGGTGCGAGCCGAACGGGGGGGTGTTCGGCTCATCCCTATTGGGGAGGATTAACACTCTAAAAATGTTTCTTACCAAAATTAACATACATATTCCAAATGATCCCAATAAGAGTCCCTCAAGAATTCTTTGTGTAATTAAGAACTTTTTTTTTTATATCCAAAGAAAAGTTTATTAACTTAAACATAAACAAACATAACCAGGCTTCAACATTTCACATTTACATTGCATGTTTTGCACATTTCCATTACCAAATGGTTACAATATCTTCATAACTGGTACCTACCCCACTCCCCACCAACCTTATAGTCTATTCTCCGTGTGCTAGTTAACCCATTATCCATATAGGTCCACTTATCCAGCATTCATGCCTAGCAATCTTCCCATCACTAGATCCACCAGGACTAGTCCAGGTACATCCAGCCACGGGCCCCATAGTTTCTCAAACTTTCTAGGGCATCCCCTATGTTGATACACCAATTTCTCCATTCTAATCATATTCCCCACTGCGGCAATCCATTCCTTGACTGTGGGCGGATCCTCCGATATCCAATGGAGCATTATTATCTTACGTGCTAAATGGAGAGTTCTGATGACAGCTGTTCTTACTCCTTCCTCCCATTTAAAGACCTCCAGAATATTCAACAAACAGTGTTTGGGATCGGTGGGCATAGAGGAAATTAAGAACTTTAGTTCTAAAATATATATGGAGACACAAACATTCTAGAGTTTCATAAGTAACACTTGTAAAGGGGAAACAATTTGGGGGATTAGCAGCCCGGGACTTTAAGAAATATTACCAGGCAATTATTATTTCATTGGTAGCGGGTTGGATACATGACAAAGACTGGAGAGGGTGGGTGGATATCGAAAAAGCCCAAAGTTAAGTGGACCTAGGGAAAAGGGTATGGGTTCCACGACAATATCGCAAATTATCAAATGGCACAAATCCATTAACAAAAAACACTTTTAGGATATGGGATGGTCTGAGCAGACTATACCACTGACAGTATAATTCCCTTTTAATTTATTTATTAGACCCAAATTATTTTAAACCTGGGAAAGAGGAGTACATGTACTTTATCAGATGGGCAAAGAAGGATGATATAACTTTTCAAGATGTGATGAGTGGAAATAGACTATGCACTTTTTCTGAATTAATACAAAAATGGGGGCATAGGCCACTAGATAGATGGAGATATGCCCAAAAACAGCACTTTACACAGAGGCTCCCCCAACCACTACGGGAAAGATGGAGTATGAGCCCTATAGAGAAGCTATTCTCTTCCCTGCGGTGATTGGGCCAGAGCGTATCCAAGTACTTGTAGAATAAACAGAACCTAAATACCCACCCTATTTGGGAAATGGGAGGAGGAAATGGGTGACCTACGGGGCGAGGAACATAAGTGCAAGATCCTTAGGGTAGCGTGCTCTACCTCTAGGCATATTAAGACAACAGAAATGTGCTATAAACGTATAGCAAGATGGTATGTTTTTCCGCAAAGAGCACAGAAGTTTAGTGTAGAAACCCCTCCAACCTGCTAGACGGGATGCAGGGCCCTCTGGACTTTTGCACACCTATGGTGGGATTGTGTGAAGATACGGCCTTATTGGGAAAGGATCATAGATAACATTTTCCAAATTACAGGGGAGCATATTCGGAAAGAGCCGTGGATATGTTTGTTCCATGATACGGATAAAACAGTAGCACAATATAAGAATACCCTGGTATCTCATCTTTTGAATGCAGCCAAAAGTTTGATCCCAAGAGTATGGAGAACTCCTGAACCTCCCTCGATGAAGGAATGGATAGCAAAGATAGATTGGTTGAGGTCAAAAGAAGAAACAATACACAGAAGCGAAGCCTCCATGGAAACATATAATAGGGTATGGGGGTGGTGGCTAGAGTTAAACAAAAAAATCCTCAGAATATACATTGATGACGGAATGCTGAGGAGTCTAATATAGAATAATGTATAGAAAATGAAAGGTGGAGACACCAATTTTTGTAATAATGGAATAATAGTGTTAATTAACCTGAATAATTTATACTAATAAGAGAATATGCAAAAAAAAAAAAGTTTGTAATTTTCCCGCAACATGCCTCTCAAGAAATAGCTTGGGGTGTCTACTTTCCAAAATAGGGTCATTTGGCTGGGTTTTTTGTCATCTTGGCATTTTAGCAAGCACAAGGGGAATTGGGACTTTAAATGAAGCACACTTAAGTGCCTCCATCCCTTTAATAGGTAATTACAAAAGGAAGTTGGGACTTTGAATGAAGCACTTGGATAGTGGAGGTAAGATAAACCATGTTTAACTTTCACCATGGAATATTTATTAATTGTAGATTATGCAGACACTATAGATTATTCATATAAAATGCAAGCAAAAATGTTCACATAACCTAAGCGTGGTAAAAAAAAGTACACCAACAGCAGCCCATGATAATAATAAAATAAATATGGCATAAAAATACCAATTGCAGCATGCCTAACACCGACACACGCACCCACATGGTAAGTATACATCCACTGAGTAAAAGGGAGTATTTGAGTATATAATAAAACAAGTCAAATATAAATGAAGTAAGTATGATTCCATATAAAATGTTGCTGGGGCATCTAATCAAAGCTTGACGCATTTCGTGGATGTTTCTCCACTCATCAAGAATGTATATAAAAAAATAATGAACCATACTATCCACAGAAAGTATAAAAAATAAATGAACATTGAATGTATGTAGGTTGTTAACCAAACACACTCACCCATACGGACGGCGGATGCAATGCGCGGTGGTGGGCGCAGGGTGGGCCAGGAAAATTATAATTTTCCATGGTGAAAGTTAAACATGGTTAATCTTACCTCCACTATCCAAGTGCTTCATTCAAAGTCCCAACTTCCTTTTATAATTATCTTGGCATTTTATGGCCTTAAAAACTGTGATAGATAGTGAGGAGTGAAATCAAAAATGTAAGCCCTTAGAAATCCTGAAGGCGGTGCTTGGTGTTCGGTGCCCCGTACGCAGCTAGGCTCCCAAAAAGTCCCACACATGTGGTATCCCCGTACTCAGGAGAAGCAGCAAAATGTATTTTGGGGTGCAGTTCCACATATAACCAAGGCATGTGTGAGCAATCGATCATTTAGTCATTTTCATATCATTATTCAATCGCTTAGGACAAAAAAATGTAATATTCAATGGGCTCAACATGCTTCTTAGCAATTTCCTTAGGGTGTCTACTTTCCAAAATGGGGTAATTTGGGGGGGTTTTGTACTGCCCTGCCATTTTAGCACCTCAAGAAATGAGATGGGCAGTCATAAACTAAAAGCTGCGTAAATTCCAGAAAATGTACCCTAGTTTGTAGACGCTATAACTTTTCCGCAAACCAATAACTATACGCTTAGACTTTTTTTTACCAAAGACATGTGGCTGAATACATTTTGCCCAAAATGTATGACTAAAATTGAGTTTATTGGATTTTTCTTCTAACAAAAAGTAGAAATCTTTTTTTTTCAAAATTTTCGGGTCTTTTTCTGTTTATCGCAAAAAATAAAAATCGCAGAGGCAATCATATACCATCAAAAGAACGCTCTATTTGTGGAAAAAAAAGGACACAAATTTAATTTGGGTACAACATTGCATGACCGCTCAATTACCAGTTAAAGCAGCACAGTGCCAAATTGTGAAAAGTCTTCTGGTCTTTGACCAGCCAAATGGTCCGGGCTGAAGTGGTTAAATATCGTGCCTGGGGGTGTCTATAGTATGCCTGTAAAGTGGCGTGTGTTTCCCGTGTTTAGAACAGTCCCTGCACAAAACTACATTTCTAAAGGAAAAAAAGTCATTTAAAAATGCTTGCGGCTGTAATGTAATGTTGCCCCCAGCCCATTACCGGGCCCTTTTGGTCTGGTATGGATATTAAGGGGAACCCCGCACCCAAATAAATAAAAAAGGCATGAGGCCCCCAGGCCTTATTAGACATGTGCGATTCGTTTCACATTCAAAGCATCCGAAATACGAATAGTTATGCTTACGAATTTTATACGAAATTTTGTTGACGAATTTCGGACTCAAATTCCGTTCCAATGGAAACGTTACTGGTGTTTTGTTGACCAATCAGAGGTTTTCTTCTGTGTGAGTGAGGGTTGGGAAAATGACCTTTGGGAGACTGGTACTGGTAGTCGATGGGAGATTCAGAATTGGACAAAATAAGAATGTTCGTTAATATTGTTAATATCGTTTTATTATTGTCATAATAATTATGATTATTCGTTATGATGAAGTTAAAAATCCAGGAAGTCAGCACAGCACAGGGATGGTGGGAGCCTCTCATAATGAGCATAGCAGGGGTATAGCCCCAGGAGGAAGTCAGCACAGCACAGGGATGGTGGGAGCCCCTCATAATGAGAACAGCAGGGGTACAGCCCCAGGAGGAAGTCAGCACAGCACAGGGATGGTGGGAGCCCCTCATAATGAGCACAGCAGGGGTACAGCCCCAGGAGGAACTTCCTCCTGGGGCTGTACCCCTGCTGTGCTCATTATGAGGGGCTCCCACCTTTCCTGTGCTGTGCTGACTTCCTGGGGCTGTACACTTTGCTGTGCTCATTATGAGGGGCTCCCACCATCCTTGTGCTGTGCTCATTATGAGGGGCTCACACCATCCCTGTTCTGTGCTGACTTCCTCCTGGGGCTGTACCCCTGCTGTGCTCATTATGAGGGGCACCCACCATCCCTGTACTGTGCTCATTATGAGGGGCACCCACCATCCCTGTACTGTGCTCATTATGAGGGGCTCCCATCATCCCTGTGCTATGCTGACTTCCTCCTGGGGCTGTACCCCTGCTGTGCTCATAAGGGGCTCCCACCATCCCTGTGCTGACTTCTCAGGGAAGTCAGCACAGCACATGGTGGGAGCCCCTCAGAATGAGCACAGCAGTGGTACAAACCCAGGAAGTCATCACAGGGAAGGTGGAAGCCCCTCAAAATGAGCACAGCAGGGGTACAAACCCAGGAAGTCATCACAGCACAGGGATGGTGGGAGCCCCCTCATAATGAGCACAGCAGGGGTACAAACCCAGGAAGTCAGCACAGCTCAGGGATGGTGGGAGCCCAATCATAATGAGAACAGCAGGGGTACAAACCCAGGAAGTCAGCACAGGGATGGTGGGAGCCCCTCAAAATGAGCACAGCAGGGGTACAGCCCCAGGAGGAAGTCAGAACAGCACAGGGATGGTGGGAGCCCCTCATAATGAGTCCGACGACTGCTATATCGAGAGGTATTTTTTTGCTCTTTAAATTCATCATAACGAACGTTTGTAATTGTTATGAAAAGTTAACGAAATTACGTACGAATTAACGGCTAATACGAAACAGAACGGAATGAAACAAAACAAATTTATTGATGGTGCATATGTCTAGACCCTATATAGTCTGAACAGCAGTATACAGGCGGTCCCTGGGTTACAAATAAGATAGGGACTATAGGTTTGTTGTTAAGTTGAATCTGTTTGTAATTTGGAACAGGTACATTTTTTAAGTATAGGAGTCATTTGTAAGACTGATGTTTGAAAATAGGGGACCGCCTGTCCTATACACTCTGCAGAAAAGGGGCCTTAGGTGTTGGTGGTACCAGAACACTGTAAGCCCTCACAGTTACTCTTGCTGAGCACAGGAATGGGCCCTGCTGTGAAATATTAGATCAAAAATTGTAATTACAATACAGTGCAGCCGTAGTGCAGTTGCTACTACTTTTCTGGTGGTGTACACAGTACACAATACAGTGTTGCAAAACAAAATATACATCAGGTGCAGAAGGCTACCAAGGAGAGGCAGACGCTCAAAGGCCACTAAAAGAGGGCAAGCAGACTCTGTGTCTACAGTCAACAGTGCTGGTCATGGACATGGTGCATCCTCTGCCGATGGCCGTAGGGCACACTTGTCTTTTTTTTCTGCCGCTGACCATGTTATTGAGCCAGAACATGCAGAAGAGTTGGTGGAGTGGATAACAAAGCCGTCCTCATCCTCCTCATCCTCTGTCACCCAGGCTCAGAGTAGTTTTCCTTCCTATGCAGCTGCCAAAGCAGCCTATTCCACAGGCTCCTTGTCCACTGTCACTCCTTCTGTAGCCCCACCATCATGCAGGGAGGAGTCCCCCGAACTATTCGACCAGTGTCGGGTACATGCTGCTGGAGGATGCACAGCGATTTGAAGGCTCCGATGTTGGTTCCCAGGTTGAGGAAGGGAGTAACGTGAGCCTAGAGAGAGGGGTGCCCAAGAAGGACAAGAAACTGGCAGTCATGTTCCCCCAGCTGCAGCATAGTGCCAAGTTTGCTCGAGTGAGGAGGAGGAAGGGGATAATGAGGTCACTGACTCTACTTGGGTGCCTGATAGAATAGAGGAGGAGGCACTACTCCAATGAGGCAGGATGTCCTCTAGGGGGCAGCTTAAGGGCAGCCACCCTACTGCATCACAACGCAGAGCTCCGCAGGTGCAGGGCGCTGTTGACTACCCGCTGATTTTGAAAAGTTCCTTGGACACGTGTGCAGCAGATTGCACCATTGCTGTTTGCAACCTATGTCTGAAGCGGATCAAACTTGGCCACAACAGCAGCCGCTTGGGCACCACATGCTTGACCAGACATACGACAACCTCCCATGCAGTCTTTTTCCCGTATACTATATTTGAGATTTAATATCTCTCAGATATGATTTGGGTTAAATGAGAGTTTTTTGGGTCTAGACACAATAACAACATTTGTGAGTATGTGTAAAACAATGAGGTTTGGATCCCATTGTTTGTATACACAAGCCTAGGCACTGACTTGTCTGGTCTACCAGAGATTTCTGTGACGATAATGTTCCACCCTACATAGATAAAAGCTAAATTAAATATATGCATTAAATTAAATATAAAATATATAAATATAAATATATTCATATTTCCAATATTTTACAGCTATTGATGCAGATTTCACATAAACTCATAAGGCAACAAGTCCGTAGACCCACATCAAAGAAAAAGGCAGACTTCTCCTTGCTCCTCATCTGGGATCTCCAACCCTACTCCAGTCCTCTCGAAAACCTGCACTGAGAGGAATGAAGGTATAGCAATAGGTGTTCCAAATACTTGCAGCCAATCTGCTAGCAGTACACCACCATCTGATTTTAGCAGGCAAACTTCCCTACCCCAGTTGCTAAACCGTAAAAGGAAATTCGGTCCCAGCCATCCACATGCTCGCAGTCTAGCTTGACTGCCAGTTTGGCCTAATTTCTAGCACTGCAACTACTGCCTTTTCAGCTGGTAGACTCTGCCCCTTTTCGTGAATTTGTGGAATGTGCTGTACCTCAGTTGCAGGTTCCAAAACGCCATTTCTTTTTATGGAAGGCCATTCCAGCTCTCTACCGGCATGTGGAAGGCAATTTTTTTATCTTGTTGGACAAGGCGGACAGCAGTAAGGTGTATATTACCGCAGACTCATGGTCTAGCATGCATGGGCAGGGTTGTTACCTTTCCTTCACGGCGCACTGGGTAACTCTGCTGGCAGCTGGGAAGGATGCAGGACAGGGTTCAGCATTGTTGGAGCTTGTTCCGCCACCACGCCTCCAAAATGCTAGCGCTGATTCTGCCACAGCTTTCTCCTCCACCCCCTCCTCTTCTTCTTCCTCTATGGCCTCTTCTGCAGATTTGTTCTCTGAACCAGCGGTGCTCCGTAAGCATTCAAAGGGGCTACGCAAGCACTCAGGCAAAAAGATGCCATGCGGTGCATGAGTTACATAGTTACATAGTAGGTAAGGTTGATTATATGTCAGTATTACATTGTATATATGGGTTAAATAAATGGGGATAGTGGCGCTCCCTATTAATATGATTAAACAATAAAAGTGACTAGTTGCAACACACAATAAGTAAAAAAATACAAGAATTGGCCTCTTAGATGATAAAAAATATATAGCCACCTATAAGCCTATTACATAACACCTAGCACACAGTGTATAAAGGTGGGAAATGGAACAGGTAATTGCCTCACACTTCAGTGCGATAAGTGATTCAAAAATATTTCGAAAAATATATTAAGTGACCAGTCCCATGTGTTAAATAGCTTAGTTTAAACACTAGTAAAAATAGTAATAAAAAGTCCAGTAACCACTTCAAGTAGTTGTATGCAAAATGTGCTGAAAAAAAGAGAAAAAAAAAAAAAAAGTTCAATGAACGGTGACTTTGGTGCTCTTTCAATCAGGTGACTTGGTGCTTCCCCTTGAGGTCCCCCACTCACCAGACTTCACTACCCCTGCAGGGGTAACCAGCATGTATAGAGACCCGTAGGTGGTCCGACCGATGGTGCACTCCAGGCTCCTCTTGGTATCCACTCAGCTCCTAGGTCCTGTGCAGCTTCTGGGTCCTGTGCGGGGTATCACACTCGGTGCCCTAATGGTCCGTGTTCCTTGTAATAAACACTGGCACTTCATCTGGGTTTTAGCATTCAGGAAGTGTAAATCCTCGCAGGAGAGAGAGATGAAGGACTCTCATAGTGTAGTAGGTAAAAAACGTGTGTTTTTATTTAAAATAAGCAGAATAAAAACAAAAACACACACACAGGTTTTCCCTCCAATGGGTACAACCTGGTTGTACTACGCTAATACAAACAAGGAAGCCGGTCCGCAGCGTGCTTTCCAACTGCGTTCCAAGCCTCCTGTACCGTACTGTAAATGAGACTCTAGTGTATTGTGTCAGCATGGACGTGAAGGATAACACTCAGAAGCAGTCTTCAAGGGATGGTTTTCAGTCCCCAGAAACCCAAGGAGATGTACGTGGCTGGGAGGAGGTTGTTACAGATCATGTGATCCTTAGTGACTCAGAATTGAATGCCTCTGCAAACTTTCGCAGGCTTTGCAGAATCAGGGTGGCCATGCAGCGTAAGAACCCTAGGATTCGTGGTATCCAAAAGAAGGAATCGTTACTGGCTGGCAACCCTTCTTGATCCACGTTACAAGGGTAAGGTTGCAGAACTCATCCTGGTGCTGGACAACGTGTTGCTAAGGCTTCTGTCAGGTCACCTGAGTCCAGGTGACAGATGCACACCATTGGGGTCAGGAGTGCCCCGCAAAGGTAGTGGACCCAGCGGCTGACTTCTGCGGATGGGAGTCTAGGTGGTTAAGGAAGACAGGTCCGCAGGAAAACCAACACGGATCCCACAGGGGCTAGAGCATAAGATTCCCCAGGGTGCGGAATCTAAGAGCCAGCAGGTGTTCACCAGATCCTCTAGTGGTGAGGATGGACTGGGCTGCAACTGGCTCCAGGTCACGACCCCCAGGGTCTCCCAGCCCATGCCAACAGTAGGCTACAGGAGGACAGAGATAGTAAGGGAATAAGCCAAAGGTTGGGGCGACTAGCAGACAAGGATAAACATAGAACACGCCAAAGTTTGGGTCACAAGCAGGCAGGGATAGTCGAGAACAAGCCAAGATCGGTAACTGGAATCAGAAGTAGAAGACACAGCAAGATGCACATGGAAGGTAAACACACAAAGGTTGGGAGAGCGATGGAGTAGGACGCATGCAGTGAGAGCTCCGCTTACCCATACTCCTGCACTAGATATCCTGCCTCAATCCTGCTCGATTTTACTCAGCCTCTACATTCCAGCAGGCCTGTCTTGCTCCCTCTGCAGTCCTTAATCTCCCAGCTTGTTAGAGTGCTGCCCGAGGTCGCCATCGCAGGAGCTTTTCCATCCAGCAACTGCCTGAGGGACAGACCGTGGCAGCAGCCATCTTGCTTCACCCAGGGATGGCCCCTGCAAGTTTTTATGGCCTCCCTGACTGCCCTGAGCAGCTATCGTGGCTCTTTCTCATCCTGCAGCTACCTGGGGGACAGTCCGCGGCTCAGGCCCAGCACCCAGAGCAACACCCATCTTGCTTCACCCGGCGATGACCTCGGTAGGTACTACAGGACTCCCTGACCACCCTGAGACCAGCTTCATGCTGCTACAGCCGCCGAACCTCCCAGCTAGTCGACCACTACCTGCAGCCCCTATTGTGGCACTCATAAACTGCGGTGGGAGGGGGACATCCTCGGATACGGAGCACTCCGTGGCGGCCACTAACAAAGTACTTGATGCTATCGCCCTGTGCCAGAGCAAGCTCACCACCAAAATTGAAGAGGTCAAATTTGATGTATCCATTATGCGGCAGGACCGCTCTACCCTGCGGGACCACGTGGCAGAGATGGAGACCGTATTGGCAGAGCAGAAGATATCTTGCACCCCCTGTAACACACTACTGATGAGGTGCACCGCCAGCTACAACAGATTAGCGTGAAGCAGGACGACATGGAGAATCGCCTTCGGAGATGCAATCTCCACTTTATCGGCCTTCCCGGAGACTGCCGAGGGCAACGACCCAGCAAGCTTTCTTGAAAACCTCCTGACAACCACCTTCGGGAGGGACGCATTCTCAGTAATGTTCGCGGTGGAGAGAGCCCATCGAATCCCTGCCCGTCCTCCTCCCCAAGGAGCTCCACTGAGTACCCTAATAGCGAAATTCGTCCAGGGTCTAGGATG
Organism: Lithobates sylvaticus; assembly: GCA_028564925.1. Taxonomy (NCBI): domain Eukaryota; kingdom Metazoa; phylum Chordata; class Amphibia; order Anura; family Ranidae; genus Lithobates; species Lithobates sylvaticus. The sequence goes on along the minus strand of CM053027.1, from coordinate 221,997,838 downwards.
TTAAGCAGCGCCTCTGCGTTCTACACCTCAAATACGCTAAGCTGTACCCTGCAAAGCTTTGCGTGGAGTGCGATGGCCGAACCCACTTTTTTGAGGCCCCTGAGCTGGCATCCACTTGGATTGATCAAAGGGATCGCTGAGACTGAGCATACCACACTGCCTACAAGCTGTGAGTACTTTTCTTTTCTCTCCCCTGCTCCCCCTGTGCCCGCTATGCTGCCCATTCCCATCCTGATGCTTAGCCCTTTAGTGGGTACATTGGATGTGTATGTCCTCTGCTGGAGCAGGGGGGCAGACATGGAAATCCTTTTTCTGTACTACACTGGACCTCACAGCATGCCTGCCACCTCCGTGCGACCTTACTGACTCATGATCCCCGTTCTCCCCACACATGAGAACTGCCTGTAGAGGACAGTATATCGAACGTTGCTGAGATTCCCTACCACACTTTACCTGCCACCCTTATGGCAGGCGGGCCCCCTCCTGCACAGCTGTAATGGTGCTACACTTTATGGCTCCTATACCCCAGGATCTTTGAACTTTTTTACCCCCTCCCCCATTTGCCTGACTGTTCTTTCTTCCCTTTTTTTTTAACACAGGTATCTATGATCCTTTAAAATTAAGTTCCTTGCCTCCAATGGGTTCTACACGTTGATACCTGGTTATGGGGTACTATTTCCATGCCGAGGTGGCAGTGGACTGGGTGGGGAAGGGAAATGTTGTGGTTGTTGTTTTTTTTTACACCACTGTGTTTGCAATTGTTTATTTATGCTAAAGGTACTATGTTATTGTCATACATGCACTATCAATATTGGTTGCCACTGTGTTTTATGCTATCTGATGTGTCTATATCTGCTCTGCCAGTCCTGGTCCAGTTGCGGTATACCATACAAGCCCTATACCCGCCATGAGTTCTCTGAAGTTTCTCACGTGGAATGTTATAGGCTTGCGCAATAAGATCAAACGCACAGCCGTCCTGACATTTCTCAAGTCCCAGCGTGCTGACATCATCACACTAGTCGAGACCTATGTAATGGGCCACTTGCAATCCTCTCTCATAGGATAGGTTGGGCCTATCATGCCACCCACACCTCATATTCCAGAGGAATATCGGTCCTGGTTGCTAAAAGGGTACCGTTTTGATCTAGTGCTGCTCCAGACAGACCAGTAGCGCAAATATGTGTTTATCCACGCCACTATTAACAGATCCCCTATCCTGATACTAGCTTCCTATGTCTCCCCCCCCCATACAACTCAGTTGTAATTAAGAAGGGCCTTGCCTTTATGACACAATATACCTCTATGTACCGCTTTAATTTGACCCTCATCCCCACACTGGACCCCCCCCCCCCCCTTGGCCAACTGGCCCATACCAGACTACACTGACTGCATACTGACTGATTTCGCTCTTCTTGGCGCCACAAGCATCCGCACACTAAAGTCTTCTCGTGCTTTTCAGCCAGTCACAACACGATGTCACAAATCGATTTAATTTTACTTCTGATGTTTTTTTTTTTTTTCCAGAAATCTTTATTAATGTTTTCAGAATACAGTAATAACAGGGATAAGATTTTTCAGCGTATTTAGGATACATACACGTTGTCATATGAAATATGTGTAAGCATTCGGGATTGATTATTTCAGAGTAAGATATCTAGTAGGGTTGAGCGAACCCGAACTGTAAAGTTTTACTGTATGTTCGGGTTCAAGTTCGGTGTTCTGCAATGTAATGGCGCTTTTTAAAAAGCTGCAGGGCAGCCAATCAACATTCGTTTAACTTGTGTGCCCTTAGAAGCCATCGCAACTGGCTGTGATTGGCCAGTGCAGCATGTGACCCAGCCTCTATATAAGCTATAGGCACATAGCACAGCACGTCACTCTGCTTTAGATAGTGTAGGGAAAGGTTGCTGCTGCTTTGAGGGAGAGAATTAGATAGGAGTCCTGATTCAGAAATATAATTACTCAGCGATCAACCTTTATTTTCTTGTGTGGGTGCAGTGCACAATCGGTTGGCGTCAGCGGGCATTTTATGCAAGCTCAGTGCACCAGCACTGCATATGTTACTGTGAGATACACCCTTTAGATACTGTTGGTCTATTCTACTATTCTAAAAACACCCATTTAGGGCCCAAAAAAATATTTTGCAGTGTTTCCTGCATATCTGTACGTGTGAGATACACACATTAGATACTGTTCTTCTATTGTGCTATTCAAAAGGATTAGAATTTAGGGCAAATCATTTTTTTTTTGAATAGCATTTTCTGCATATCTGTACGTGTGAGTTACACATTTTAGATACTGTTGCTCTATTCTGCTATTCTTAAAACACCCACTTAGGGCACAAATAAATATTTGACAGTGTTTCCTGCATATCTGTTCGTGTGAGATACACACCTTAGATACTGTTCTTTTATTGTGCTATTCAAAAAAAGAATTTAGGACAAGATCCTAAATTTGAGAAATATGAGAAGAATGTCAAAGAAGGGACATGGCCCTGTCGTGGTGCTGCTGGTGGAGCTCCTGTTGCAGGGAGAGGACGTGGTTGATCTGTGCCAGATACACGCACAAGTGAAACACCTTCCTCAGATGCAAGTAGGCGACAGAGCCTGCAGCGGTATTTGGTCGGCCTAATGTGGCTCTACGAATTTTGAGGCCAGGACAAGTACAGGCGATAGTAGATTGGTTTGCTGACATTGCCTCCAGTTCCTTCACATTGTCTCCCACCCAGTCTCCTGCTGAAAGATCAGAGTTGGCACCTGCAGCCGATGTCCATCAGTCTTTCACCTCACCCCCTTGCAAATCAGCCAAGCAGTCTAAGCCCCAAATGATGCAGCAGTCTCTTCTGCTTTTTGATGACTGTTAGCAGGGTTTCCCAGGGCCATCCACCTAGCCCTGCCCCAGATTTGGAAGAGATTATGTGCACCGATGCCCAACCACTTAGGTTTCAAGATGAGTACATGGGAGGACCAACGCAGCACGTCTCGGATGATGACAAAACACAGGTGCCAACTGCTGCTGCTTTCGCAATTGTGCAGACCGACAAGGAGGGCAGGGGTGAAGACTGGGTGGAAGATGATGTGGAGGACGATGAGGTCCTCGACCCCACATGGAATCAACGTCATGCAGGTGACCTGTGTAGTTCGAAGGAAGAGGCGGTGGTCGCACAGAGCCACCAGCACAGCAGAAGAGGGAGCAGGGTGCAAAAGCGGAGCGTCCGTCCCCTAGACAATACGCCTGCTACTGCCCAACGTAGCAAGGTGCCAAGCACACCAAACCAGGCCCAAGGAGTTCCCTAGCATGGCAGTTCTTCAGACAATGTGCTGATGACAAGACATGAATGGTTTGCACGCTGTGCAATCAGAGCCTGAAGCGAGGCATAAACGTTCTCAACCTGAGCATAACCTGCATGGCCAGGCATTTAAGTGCAAAGCACGAGCTGCAGTGGAGTAGACACCTCAAAAACCAAGAAAGGTCTCTGGCTCCTCCTGCTTCCTCTTCTACTGCAGTCTCAGCCTCTTCATCCACCTCTGTAGTGACAGTGGCACCTGCCAACCCGCAAACACTACCACCTGGGTCACCAACCATCTCCACAATGTCCCATGGAAGCGTTCATCTCTCTATCTCCCAAACACTGGAGCAGAAGAGGAAGTCAGCATTTCAAAATTCCTGGCCTTTGAAATGCTGTCATTCCGTCTGGTGGAGACGCAGAGTTTTTTAAAAGCCTGATGGCATTGGCTGTCCCACAGTACGTCGTGCCCAGCCTACTTTTCCAGGCGAGCCATCCCTTCCCTGCACAACCAAGTGGGGGACAAAATCAGGTGTGCACTGCGCAATGCCATCTGTGGCAAATTCCACCCAACTACGGATACGTGGACCAGTAAGCACGGTCAGGGACGTTATATCTCCCTAACAGCACACTGGGTAAATGCAGTGGCGGCTGGGCCTGAGGCGGATAGCATTTTGCCGCATTTCCTTCCACCACCGAGGATTGCAGGGCGCTTCAGTTTGCTTCCTGTTGCTAACTCCTACTACTCCACTTCCTCATTCTCTACCGCCTCCTCAGCGTAACACCTTCACCACCAACTTCAGCACAGCCAGGGGTAAACGACACACCGCGCAGGAGTTGTAGAGGGACATGGAACAACAGACCAATGAGTGAGTGGTTGGTGGCAGTGAGCCTCAAGCCCGGCTTGGTGGTGTGCGATAATGGGCAAAATCTCATAGCAGCTCTGGGCCTAGCTGGTTTGATGCACATCCCTTGCCTGGCGCATGTGCTGAACTTGGTGGTCCAGAGGTTCCTTAAAAATGACCCCCATATGCCAGAGCTGCTGCAGAAAGTGCGGGCCGTCTGTGCGCACTTTTCGGCGTTCTCACCCTGCTGCTGGTCGCCTGTCAGCGTTGCAGCGTAACTTTGGCCTTGCCACTCACCGCCTCATATGCGACGTGCCCACAAGGTGGAACTCCACCTTGCACATGCTGGCCAGACTGTGCGAGCAGCAGCAGGCGATAGTGGAGTCTCAGCTGCAGCACGCATGCGTGAGTCGCTCTGCAGAACAGCACCACTTCACCACCAATAACTGGGTCTCCATGCGAGACCTGTGTGCCTTGTTGCGCTGTTTCGAGTACTCCACCAACATGGCCAGTGCCGATGATGCAGTTCTCAGCATTACTATCCCAGTTCTATGAAAAAAAGCTTTGGGTAATGATGGAAGAGGATGTGGCACAGGAGGATGAGGAGGAGGAAGAGGGATCATTTCCAAGGCTTTCAGGGCAGTCATTCACAAGTGGCTACGAGGGTGGGTTCCTGCACCAACAAACGTCAGGTACACAATTGTCCAGCAAGGGCACAGTTCTGGAGGATAACGAGGTGGAGGATGAGGAGGAGGAGATGGAGGAGGAGGAACCATGTTCACAGCAGGGTGGCACCCAGACTGGGGGGATACAGAGGACACAGACGATACACCTCCCACAGAGGACAGCTTTCTGTTGCCTCTGGGAAGCCTGGCACACATGAGCAATTACATGCTGCAGTGTCTCCGCAATGACCGCAGAGTTGCCCACATTCTAACTGGTGCTGATTACTGGGTGGCCACGCTGCTGGATCCCTGTTACAAGGACAACGTACCGTCCTTAATTCCCTCACTGGAGCCATGGGCATCCAAAGAACTTTTTTCAGGGGGGGGGCATCCTTTTAGGGTCATCCATGCGCCGCCTTTTTTCGACAACGTCATTATCACATTATCATGGTCAGAGATTGCAGACGTAGTCCAGTTAGGGTTGCCACCTTTTCTTCAAGTCAAACCCGAACACTTTAGCGGCGTATAAACTATACATATATTTTGTTATTAAATAACATTTCTAATCATATGAATTTAATAACAAGAGTCCCCCTTTACATCAGAGTCCACAGCGTTCCCCTTTTACATCTGAACTCGTAGAGTTGCCTTGCACTGTAATCTGCGGACTCTGCAGACTCTGATGTAAGGGAGAACTCTGGGGACTCTGACATAAGGGGATGCTCTGTGAACCCTGATTTAAGGAGGAACACTGAGAACTCTGATGTACGGAGAGGACTCTGATGTAAGGGAAAACACTGTGGCCTCTGGTGTAAAGGGGAAATCTGATGTAAGGGGTGCTCTGAGAACCCTGATTTACCTTGGTGTACTCACTCAGAGGCAGGAGAGAGAAGGGGGGAGACTTCAGTCACAGACAGGGATGGATGGTGAGCTCACTTCCCTCTTGGCAGTCAGCACCTCTTATTCAGATGCATCTGAGGCTGCTGGACTTCAAATCTCTAGACCCCACTTTCCTTTTCTGAGGCACAGCGCTGGGGATTGGAGTGTGGGCAGACACAGAGGGGTAGAGGTGGGGGGAAAAGGTGCAGATCGAACCCTCTCTCCTCTCTTGTCTGTGTGTGTGTGTGTGTGTCTGTGTTTGGGAAGAGGAGGGTTTCATAATTCTGGCTTTGGGCAGTGTTAAAGAGTGTAACAGACACTCTCAGCTAAAACAACTGCAGCCAGCAACCCTGCTGGGAAGCCATAGTTCAGTCTAAATAATGTGTCCGGGTTTTTAGGCAGTCTGAAACCCGGACACATGATTCCAAACCTGAACTGTCCGGGTGAATCCTGGACAGGTGGCAACCTTAAGTACAGTCCCCAGGATAAGTAATGGATAATGGCCGACGGGCCCTCTTACCAGCCCCGCGAAACTACAGCAGTGATGCCTCGGGCTGGACAATAGCTCACTCTGGGTTCCCTGTGGGCGACACTGGTCAGTAGTGTAGCATGTCTGTGCTCTGGCAGTGGCTCAATCTTTCTCTCTCTGGTGGTGCTGGGCAGAGTGGCTCTCTCTTTGGTGGTGCTGGGCAGCGTGGCTCTCTCTTTGGTGGTGCTGGGCAGCGTGGCTCTCTATTTGGTGGCGCTGGGCAGCGTGGCTCTCTATTTGGTGGCGCTGGGCAGCGTGGCTCTCTATTTGGTGGCGCTGGGCAGCGTGGCTCTCTATTTGGTGGCGCTGGGCAGCGTGGCTCTCTCTCTGGTGGCGCTGGGCAGCGTGGCTCTCTCTCTGGTGGCGCTGGGCAGCGTGGCTCTCTCTGGTGGCGCTGGGCAGCGTGGCTCTCTATTTGGTGGCGCTGGACAGCGTGGCTCTCTCTGGTGGCGCTGGACAGCGTGGCTCTCTCTGGTGGCGCTGGGCAGCGCGGCTCTCTCTGGTGGCGCTGGGCAGCGCGGCTCTCTCTGGTGGCGCTGGGCAGCGCGGCTCTCTCTGGTGGCGCTGGGCAGCGTGGCTCTCTCTGGTGGCGCTGGGCAGCGTGGCTCTCTCTGGTGGCGCTGGGTAGCGTGGCTCTCTCTCTGGTGGCACTGGGTAGCGTGGCTCTCTCTCTGGTGGCGCTGGGCGGCATGGTTCTCACGCTGGTGACACTGGGTAGCTTGACTCTCTCTCTGGCTGCCGCCCAACACATTCCTCGTTCTTTGTCCTGTAGCACTCTCTCCCTCAGCTTTTTTCCAGACTGCAGTCTCTCAATCTCTCTTGATCGAGTTGTAGCCTCCTCCCTGTGGAAAATGGGGCCGCCAATATTCGGGACTACATGTCCCATGATGCTCTCCTTTACTATTTGAACCTGAACATCCAGGTGTTCGCTCAACTCTAATATCTAGTTGACAATCGTTTAACCAATACGTATATAAACAAAAGATAAATTGCTGAGCCTTGGGGTGGCAATCAAAACACCCAAATAGAAATGTGCCACATCCTATGAATTATTGTAAAATATATAGAGAAAAGAGTGGACTTTATAGGCACACATAAAAAATTACAAAATGTATTAATAGTTCACAGACACATAAATGCAATAACACATTGACAATTTTCAATAGACAATATAGAAAAACAGAAAATGGGGACTTAGAGATACCCTCCAAAAAGTACAGACTGCCACTACGTGTATTTCCTGTGGAGTATTGTTAATGGATTCGAAAAAACTTCCACTGGAGTGTGGCATAACCCGGATGGGTATTCATTCGTCCCGCTGATTTAAAAGATGCTTAGTGCTCGACATGTTTCGCGATTTATTTATCGCTTTTTCAGGAGCTTCTGTTCAATTAGAAAAGGTTGTTTTAGACATATGATAACAGAAAATAATTTTGTATACAGATAGGGTAAACAGGGAAATACATCATTGTATATGCATTCATGTATGAACTTACTACTTCAGTGCATAGAGGATTCTCAGTTTTTTTCCGCCAGAGATAGTACCGCTGTAGCCTCACAAGGGAATTTTCCTTCTGATGGTAGGAGAGGAGCGAGCCCGTGGGACCCCAAACACAACAACCCCAAATGACCAAAAAAAGGACAGGGAGCGAGAGGTCTAAGTTGCAGATGAAATATGGGGGTGCATCCAGTAACTATAAGAAAAAATATATACTTAAAAGAAATCTCATTTTACCGAGACTGTAGAGAAGTACTGTATAGTGGGTTAATGCTTACAGCACAAAATAAGTCTGTACTTATATGTACGAATATGTACTGTACTGCAGTGTGTATCTGAGAATGGTTTGGGCATTTCCGACCAATGGCCAGTTGGCCACTCATACAGACTATACGTTGTCCACACTAAATAAAAAATATTTTCACTTAGCATGGTATAGCTATGAATGAGTTGACTATCTAGTAAGGCTAAATTCCAATTTAGTATGGTTATATTGGAAAATCCCACTAAGCTATGCATTGGTATTTCCATAGATATGCTTGTATTCCTGAACCTTGTAATGCTGCTATATACAGCTGGAAAGCCAGCCATAAGGACTGATCTTTAAAATAAGTCCTATAAAGTCCTGGCCCTGTATCGGGCCCGTGGACAGATACAATATGGGGGCTACAAGACAGATAGCCTAGGTTTCAATACAGCATTAAGGACTATATATACTTTGCTTGGTGACAAAATTAAGATTAAAGTATAATAAGACCAAGCTATATAAACAAAAAGATTCAAACCTAGCCTCCTAAATTTAGATGAATGCTAGAGTTGCTAATAAAATGCTTGTATTGGGTTACTAGAGACTCTACCTTAAAGCAGGAGTTCGGATGCAAGAAAGCTGGTGGTCCTTGTGAAGCGGCTTGTACGATTGCTGGGCACATCCATCCCCCAGAACGCCTGTGGGGAGGATGATCCATTGTGTTTGATGTTTATAGTGCAAAAAATAAAAACCGCAGGGGCAATCAAATACCACCAAAAGAAAAAATCTCTATTTGTGGGAAAAAAGGACGTCAATTTTGTTTGGGAGCCACGTCGCACGACCGCGCAATTGTCAGTTAAAGCGACGCAGTGCCGAATCGCAAAAAGGGGCCTGGTCCTTTGGCTGCAAATTGGTCCGGTCTGAAAGTGGTTAAGGGCAGCTAGTTCCTTATCCAGTTGATTGGTATCCAATTGATACTGGACAAGGAGCAGCTGCATGCATTCTTTAGTGCCACAGGGGGTAACTGGGATAAAAAAATTCTTCAAAAAGAAACTTATTGGATAGAAAGACTGGGGGCCACTACCCCACCAGGAATCAATGAGGTGATATCCTACAGGCCCTTCCTGTGAGGGACCCGTGGGGAATCACAACTGATTCACCTTCATATGAGTGGCCCTCCTCTAGCCCCTTTGCCCCCCAGCCATGTAGCCAATATGGGAACATCTAAATCATCTTCGATGCAAACTTTAATGCGGCGTACACACGGTCGGAATTTCAGATGGAAACAGTCCGATGGGAGCTTTTCATCGGATTTTCCGATCGTGTGTATGGTCAACGGTCTTTTTCTGTCGGAATTTCCGACGGACTTTGAATTGAGAACCTGTTCTCAATTTTTCCGACGGAAAACCTTTCTATCGGATTTTCCGATCGTGTGTAGGCAATTCCGACGCATGCTCGGAAAAAATTTGACTCATGCTCGGACGCATTAAACTTCCCTTTTATAGTGCTGTCGAACGTGTGTTATGCCACTGTGTTATTGACCGTCGGAATTGGTGTGATCGTGTGTAGGCAACACAGCTTGAGCGGAATTCTGTCGGAATTCCGTTGGAAAAACCGTCAGAGTTTTTTCTGACGAGAATTCCGATCGTGTGTACGCGGCATAAGGCTCTCGTATGGGATATGCCCTGTGTTGTTTGTCAAAAGGCTTCCTCAGCAGACAACGAGGTTGAGGGCTTAGAACTATGAGTACTATAGGATTTATCTTTTCTCTTTTGTTGGGAAACTGCCAAATCACCTAAAATGTGTATACCCTTGGGTCCAGGCTGTGTCAGTCCCTTTTCTTACCCTGTATATTTCTCAGAATACAGTATTGCATTTTACTATCAATTTAAGCGGTCCTGGAGTTCTAACAATGCTATACAAAATATATAATAGTATACATCAGGTACCAATATAGATATATTTTGATTCAGCAGGATTGCAGCATACCTGCTTCTTAACAAGCAAGCACTAGGAATTGTAACTAAGAAGTTAGGAACAACAATTCCCTTTAATCAACATTTCTAATATGTATTTTACTTTCCTACCACTGCTACATGGGTGCTGCTGCAGTCACTTGCAGGTCAGTCTGCTCTATTACCCGCTACTGAGATCTTGCAGTGTTATATGCGGCCACCCAAGCCGCTCGCTTTCGCAGCATGCTCTTCCTCCCTTTCCATGTTATGGTGGTAGAGGGGGAGCTGGCTGTGAAGCTTGTGGCTTTAGGACGGCATTGCCTAGGCAGCGCCGTCCATCGCGCTGGCTTCCAGCGTTGCGGGCCACGGACTAGGTCCGGTGCACGCGCACCTCCGACGCACGCGCAGTGATCCTTTGGCTGGTCCAAGTGGACGTCGAACATGCGCCAATGTCACTAGATGAGGTGCATAAATGCGGCAAGCTGGATCATCCTCCCCACAGGCGTTATGGGGGATGGATGTGCCCAGCAATCGTACAAGCCGCTTCACAAGGACCACCAGCTTTCTTGCATCCGAACTCCTGCTTTAAGGTAGATTCTCTAGTAACCCTATACAAGCATTTTATTAGCAACTCTAGCACTCATCTAAGTTTAGGAGGCTAGGTTTGAATCTTTTTTTTTTAATTAGCTTGGTCTTATCATTATTGTTTAATCTTAATTTTTTCACCAAGCAAAGTATATATAGTCCTTAATGCTGTATTGAAACCTAGGCTATCTGTCTTGTAGCCCCCATTTTGTATTTGTCCACGGGGCCCGATACAAGGTCAGGACTTATTTTAAAGAACAGTCCTTATGGCTGGCTTTCGGTATATAGCAGCATTACAGGGTTCAGGAATACAAGCATATCTATGGAAATACCAATGCATAGCTTAGTGGGATTTTCCAATATAACCATACTAAATTGGAATTTAGCCTTACTAGATAGTCAACTCATTCATAGCTATACCATGCTAAGTAAAAATATTTTTTATTTAGTGTGGACAACGTATAGTCCGTATGAGTGGCCATTGGTCGGGAACGCCCAAACCATTCTCAGATACACACTGTGCAGTACAGTACATATTCGTAAGTACCGATTTATTTTGTGCTGTAAGCATTAACCCACTATACAGTACTTCTTTACAGTCTAGGTCAGGGGTGCCCAACCAGTGGCCCGGGGGCCACATGTGGCCCGCGGAGCCCTTTGATGTGGCCCTCGACCTCCTGCTCTAAGATGGCAGATTGGCAAGCCCAGATCACAGGTTGCCGACCCGCCATCCCAGAGCAGCAGTTTTGTGAATGAAGCCGCTGATAGTGGAAGCAAGTGGCTGTGGAGCAGAGCCACATAAGCCAATGCTTCCTGTATAGCGCCTGCTCCTGTCACAGGGGGAGTGATACCAAATGCACTCCGCCTGGGACAGCAACAGCCAGCGATGCCAGAAGGGAAGACGGTTATTAAAGGTAAGTTTACTACTAAATTCACAGTATATGTGGATATATCTGTTTTGCAGTGGTTACTGGGCTGCTTTCAAACTCATCCGCAGGTGCAGAGTAGCTGCGGGTTACCTGCATTGAGCCATAGATTTCTGTTATTACTTGCGGGTTTGTTGCGCCTTCAGAAAGTGCACCACACCTGCAGTATATAATAGAATTTTACGGCAAAGTGCAGCTAACCCGCAGAAAATCCACAGGTTCACTTCGCTGCACTCGTGGTTTGGGCAAATGGCAGCGCATCAGTGTGAAAGCAGCCTTAGGCCCCTTTCACACGATTGGTCCGACCCAATCGGACTTACTATTCACCTCTATGGAGCAGCAGATGTAAACAGACTTGTGTCTGTTTACACCCGCCTACCTAAAAAAAATAGAAAGGGATCTGGGCGAATCAGATTGGATCAGAGGGCCCATAGAGTAGAGTGGGCAGTGTCTGTGGACACGGACCTGTCATCCTCCATCTCCGCTCATTGTGGCCCGTGACCAGTTACCAATTCGCTTAAGTGGCCCTCGCTCTTCAAAAGGTTGGGCACCCTTGGTCTAGGTAAAATGAGATTTCTTTTTCGTATATATTTTTAAGGAGGAGAAAAGAAGGTATGGGGAGATGAGGATGGTCATGGGTTGGTCATGAGGTTACGGAATTCAGCAGATTCCTTGAAGTGTGTCCAGCAAGCCCATATTGTTTGGTATTTAGTTGGGGTGTCATTGGTTTGGTGGATAAGGGCTTCCATATCGGCTATTTTCCCCAATGCGGCAAAGCCATTCGGAGATCTTAAGAGGGGAAGTTGACCTCCAGTGTACTGGGATGCATTGTTTAGCCGCATTGATAAGGTGTAGGGTGAGGGATTTTGTATAGGCCGAATACGGTATGGAGGTGTGATGGAGGAGATATTGCGCTGGGTTATAGTCTGGAGTGTGGGTGATTAATCGATGTACTTCGTGCCAGAAATGTTGCATTCCCACCAAATGTGGATCATGGTTCCTAGAGCAAGCTCGCACCTCCAGCACAGTGGGGATACATTGGGGTAGTATTGGGGTAGTATTTGTGTAACTTATCCGGGGTTCTATACTAGTTGGAGTAGATTTTATAGCCATTTTCTTGGGCAGTGACATTAATTGATCCTTTGTGGATATGTTCAAATATTCGCTCCCAATCTTCCTTAGGTAACTCTATTTTGAGGTTTCTTTCCCATTGTTGGATAGTAGAGTTTTCTTTAGGGTTGGGGTCTGTGAATAGGAGCGTATATATGGTTGAGACCAAATGTCTTTGGGGTTCGGTACTGGTACAGAGTGCTTCAAAAGGGGTGTAGTCTCTATGCCATTAGTCTAAGCCCCCGTACACATGGTCGGACATTCCGATGACCAAATCCGTAGAATAATTTCCGTCGGATTTTGGCCGAAGCTGGTGTTGCCTACACACGGTCGGACAAAGTTGTCGGAATTTCCAGTCGTCAAGAACGCTGTGGCGTAAGTCGCGTACGACGGGACTAGAAAAGGGAACGCACCAAGTCCGGCACCCTTTGGGCTCCTTCTGCTGATTTCGTGTTATATCGCGTGTTAGTAGAAGTTTGGTTAGAGATGATTCGCGCTTTTCAGACTTGTACTTCAGATCGTTACTGCTTTACAGTTTGTGCTTGTCGGGCATATCTGCTTATCAATGCGTGTGGTCAGTTTGCATTTGTTTGTCATAGCGGCCTATATCTTGATATAGTACGCTTTGATTTTCAGTGCTTATTGTCTGCTCGTTTCTAAATTTTCAGTTCGTTCTTTCAGGCCTTGCTGTTTATCGGTGCTTTCTGTTAGTCCGTTCTGACCAGCTGACCGTTTTGAAGCCATGTTTCGTGTACGTACTCGTCATAGAGTTTGTGCTGTGCAGGGGCTTGATGTTGGGCTTTTAGCTTTGACACAAGCCCAGTCCATGAACAGGGTGAGGAGGAGTTCATGGACCAAGAATTGGTTGCTCCACAAATTGGGGATCAAACTGGGCGTTTTCTTCCTGAACCCATGCCTAGAATGTCAAAATGTGCTATCTCCCATCATGGGGGATCAATGTACGTGTTTTGGGGGTGCAACCCCTTCACCTCAGCCACTTTAGTAGCAAGGAAGGGGTTGCACCCACAAAACGTGTACATTGATCCCCCATGATGGGAGATAGCACATGTTGACACACTGTAAGCATCTTCCAAATTTGGCTTTTCTAAAAATCAACACTCAATCACAGATTCTCCCTAAAACATCAATGATGTTCTTCATTTTTTGTTGAACATCATTGATGTTTTTCTTGATATCATCTAAATCACGGTTGCACCCCATTATCTCCCCGATAAGGATCTGGGCATTTTCACTGGTAAAATGTGATTCTTCTTCCACAACATCTACATCACCTAAAAAGAACTCCAAAAAAACACAGTGTATTATAAATATGCAGGCATACATTGATTAGCTTACCTGAGGCTGTGGTCTCAGACACTCACCTGTGGTGGTGCCAATTTCGCCAATTTCTACAATCTCTCCTTCCTCCTCCTCCTCTGCTTCTGGTGTTGGAATTTGCCCTTCTTTGGGAGGTGTGGGGTCCCTGGTGTCCTCAGACGTCCCGAGTCTTCTCTCCCCTATGAGAATGCAAAAAAGGAATACTTAACACACAGATATTTGAGGGCAGAAATAGGAATATGAAACATTGCTTGGAAGTGTCATACAATTGTGTTTTTTGGCCGAGTTCAAAGCAGGAAACATTATTTTTGACACTTTCTAAAGCTGCAATACTTACCTGTTTTCTGAAAGTTTGTCAGATAGAGACACCCCTATAGTATCCACTGGAGCACGTGTGTGGGACACCCTAAGAAAAAGGGTGTTCTGGTGTCCCACACTAGTGCTCCAGAGTCCAGATGTGTAAACAGCTGCTTAGTGTCCTCTCCTTTACACTGAATCAAGTTTGCATTTCATTCTATTACCAAGCCCTGTAGACAAGAAACTTAATTTGACTAGAGATAGATAGGCCTGAACAAATGTAGTTAACTGCAACTTGACAAAACATCGTAATTGAAGTGGGCGAACAATCGAGGTTGATTACGAACGATTGAACCCACGAACATGAAAGTTGCCATTTTAAACTGTACAATATTAAATCAAAGCACATGGAGCAGTATGCAAGCAATAATAATAATATGAACACACAACAACTACTTACTTTTTAGCAGAACTCGCTTGATCCTTCTGTACTGATCGTGCTCCCTCAGTTTCAGGTCTGACCAGCGTTTCCTCAGTTGATCCTTGGATCGTCGTACCCCAAAGTTCTTCTGCAGACTCTTCCCAACTTTAGCCATGGTCTTGGCCTTTCTGACATTTGGGTTGGGGTAAGGCCCATACCATCATAGTCGCTCCTCTTCAATATGTCCACCATCTCCAACATCTCTCCAAAAGACATATTTGAGGCCTTAAATCTTCTCCGGGATCGGGACGTTTCTGCCTCCGGGCTTTCCTCGTCCTCCTCCTCGTTGCTGGAATAATTAGTGCGCACCTGCTGTGTCTCCGCCATGTGCTCTCCCCACTGCGCCGTAAAGAGAAGGGGCAGGGAATAGACTAGAAAGATCTTCAGGGGTGGGCGGAGTTTCACGCATGCGCACTGTATATAAAAACGGAACACGAGTGTGTCGTACGTACGATCTGTGAGCAGAGGGAGAGAGCGCCGATCGTGCTAACGAAGGTACAATTTGAACTTGGTACATCACTAGCCTATACTGCTTCTAGATTGAGGCTTATTTTGGGACAAGATTAGGAGAGTTTAGCGTGACATTATTATGGTTTGTCTTGTGTTGTGTCTTGCAGAGAATACTATGGATCCTTTCGAACTCCCATTTTTTAGGGTGATGATCATTGATCAGCTCAGGGAGCTGCCCTGCCTGTGGTAGATTTCAGACCCATTTTATAAGGACCTAAGTAAGAGGAAGGCAGCGCTGGAGAAACTACTTGATTTGGTAAAGATCATGGTCCCCACGGCACACATCACCTATGTGAAGTCCAAAATTGGTGATGAGTACATATCTGAGGGAGCGCAAAAAGTTCAAGAATTCCCTGTAATCAGGAGATCCAAATGACATTTATGTCCCCAGGATGTTGTTATATGACAGGCTTATTTTCTGGCAGACCCGAGGGAACCCACGCCATCACTCCTTCCCCCCCCCCCAGCTGAGGCTTCCGATGTCCAACCTGGGCCTTACAGGCAGCAACATGTGGAGGGGCCCAGCTTGAGACAGGTATAGCATTGTTGAACATATCTCTTGTCGTACATTTAATGATGTTAACTAGATTCTATTATTGGATAGTAGATAATGAGGTCAACGGCGCTACCTATGACACAAAAGTGTATTGTGAGTACCACTACTCCAAAACTATGGAGATAGGGGTACAGTAAAAATTAATAATAGTAGTAATATAATAATAATTGCTTCTCTGTTAGTGGTTATAAGCCATTTTCCACTGGTGTGTGATCTGTACACATGTGCAGTAGTAGTTGTGCCTGCCTAGTGTACCACTAGGGTATCTATAGTGCACAAAAAGGCAAGTCCAACTGAATGCCTAAAAACCAAACCCATATAAGTGAAACAAAATGAATAAATAGAACAACGTGACCCACTGGTGATTAGTTACCAGTGCATGCACACCTGAAACAGGTGTTGAGTAAGGTGGCAAAAGATAATATGCACCATCCAATCTCAATGGAGGGTACTATATAAAGTTTTTCACACAAGTATCCACCTGGTGCAGGTGATAAACCAAAATAGCAATAAAGTATAAAACGTGAAAAGAACGTGTATGGTAAAACTATAGATATATATGAATGAGTAGCGTGTATATATATTTGTATAGTCAACCCAGGTTAATAATTATATAGAGGTCTCCACAACACAGAGGTCTATAACCTGACACAGTGACGCGTTAACCGGCATATAAAGGCAACGCGTTAAGCGTGCGTTTTAACCGCAACCGTGTTTGGTAATGGAAAAAAAGGGAGCAGTACTAAGCAAAACGTCCACTAAACAATAATTAGATCGACATAAAAGTCCAAAGTGTAATCTGTGGAGCTTGGAACATCCAGTAGCAGGAAATGAAAGTGATATTCTGGGTGACTCGGGTGCTCCCCCTCAAGATTCCCCACTCACCAGATCCCTGCACCCCTGCAGGGGTAATACGCGTATAGGTCAGATGATCCAGTTATGGGGTATCCGCAGTGTTTAAGGCACTTGGGGTATTATGGCGTGTTTAGTATGGTCCTCATAAAGGGAAAAGCAAAAACACTCCCATAGTGCAGTGGGTTCAAAAAGTATAGGAACTTCCTTTTTATTTAAAAAATTACCGTATTTATCGGCGTATAACACGCACTTTTTCCCCCTTAAAATTGGGGGAAAGTCGTGGGTGCGTGTTATACGCCGATACCCCAAAAAAAAGTGCCCAAAAAATTAAAACGGCGCCGAAAAACAGCGGCCGCCGCCGGAAAAAAACGAGCGCCGCCGGAAAAAAACGAGCGCCGCCGAAAAAGACCGATCTGTCTGTTCCGCTCTGCTCGCAGTCCCGCCTCCCTGCACTTGCTTCCGAAACAGGAGGGAGGCGGGACTGCGAGCAGAGCCGAACAGACGGCTCTGGCTTTTCCGGCTCCACTCGCAGTCCCGCCTCCCTGCGTTCGCTTCCGAAACAGCAGGGAGGCGGGACTGAGAGCAGGAGCCAAAAAGACGGCTCGGGCTTTTCCCCCGGCGCTCGCTCTTTTTCGGCCGCGCGGGCTTTCTAGGCGGCAATTTTAAATGTGCAAAAGATGGAAATGACGCTGGCAAGCTGCAACTGACACTGACAAGCTGCAGATCACACTGGGCAAGCTGCAGATCACACTGGGCAAGCTGCAGATCACACTGGGCAAGCTGCAGATCACACTGGGCAAGCTGCAGATCACACTGGGCAAAGCTGCAAATGACACTGGGCAAAGCTGCAAATGACGCTGACAAGCTGCAAATAACGCTGACAAGCTGCAAATGATGCTGGGCAAGCTGCAAATCACACTGGGCAAAGCTGCAAATGACGCTGGGCAAGCTGCAAATGACGCTTAAATGTAAGTGTTTTTTTTCCCCTAAACTTCCCTCCTAAAACTTTTTTTCCTTAAAATGCCTCCTAAACTTGGGGTGCGTGTTATACGCCGGTGCGTGTTATACGCCGATAAATACGGTAATTAAAAAGATTTACAAACTATAAAAGCAAAAACATGCAGCCAAAAAATGAAATAATAACAGTTACACTTGCCTACTAGGCAAAGCCTTAAGCCAGGGTAGTTGGGTATACAAAAATCCGTGCTTCCAGGAAGCGTGTGAGCCATTAGCGGGCGGTTTGTGCTCCAGCTGCGCTCCACCGACCTTCCGGAAGTGACGTAGTAACGTAGTGTGCGTGGCTCCGTCGGACTAGTTTCGTCAGTGACGTCTTCAGCAGCGGTGCCACGCCACTACACACTATGTAGGAGGACGCCCAAGTAAGTCCAGCTCCTTTCATTATAGGGTGGCCAATCAGAATTTTAGTTGCTGTAAGAACGTACCAAGGGGGCATTCCACCACATAAACAGCAGTATAGTCAGGTTAATTGAAGTTTAAATCTTGCCAATCAGCATCTGGCCATTGAATAAACTTTATTAATACGGACATTAAGGTAACGTTCTGTCCGTACCACAAACACTTGGAAAAAAATACACATGGTATATGTCCTAGCTACACCTCACCTCGTCATTATTTACCCTTATATGCAAGGTGACAAACTATATACAGTTGTATAACAGGTGTATATATGTGATAGCATACACATTGTATAATCATGTGCTCCCTCTGGCTGCATGCATTAGCATAGTAGCCACAGAGGGCTGTCCAAGTGCAAATACAAAACGTAACAAACCCAGATACTATCCAGTAAAACACTAAGCATTTGTAAGGTACAGACCCAATAAAGGGTCTAGTACTTATTAGTATATTAGTATGTGGTGTATGCCCATTGTTATACAGGTCCTTCTCAAAAAATTAGCATATTGTGATAAAGTTCATTATTTTCTGTAATGTACTGCTAAACATTAGACTTTCATATATTTTAGATTCATTACACACAACTGAAGTAGTTCAAGCCTTTTCTTGTTTTAATGTTGATGATTTTGGCATACAGCTCATGAAAACCCAAAATTCCTATCTCAAAAAATTAGCATATTTCATCCGACCAATAAAAGAAAAGTGTTTTTAATACAAAAAAAGTCAACCTTCAAATAATTATGTTCAGTTATGCACTCAATACTTGGTCGGGAATCCTTTTGCAGAAATGACTGCTTCAATGCGGCGTGGCATGGAGGCAATCAGCCTGTGGCACTGCTGAGGTGTTATGGAGGCCCAGGATGCTTCGATAGCGGCCTTAAGCTCATCCAGAGTGTTGGGTCTTGCGTCTCTCAACTTTCTCTTCCCAATATCCCACAGATTCTCTATGGGGTTCAGGTCAGGAGAGTTGGCAGGCCAATTGAGCACAGTAATGCCATGGTCAGTAAACCATTTACCAGTGGTTTTGGCACTGTGAGCAGGTGCCAGGTCGTGCTGAAAAATGAAATCTTCATCTCCATAAAGCTTTTCAGCAGATGGAAGCATGAAGTGCTCCAAAATCTCCTGATAGCTAGCTGCATTGACCCTGCCCTTGATAAAACACAGTGGACCAACACCAGCAGCTGACATGGCACCCCAGACCATCACTGACTGTGGGTACTTGACACTGGACTTCAGGCATTTTGGCATTTCCCTCTCTCCAGTCTTCCTCCAGACTCTGGCACCTTCATTTCCGAATGACATGCAAAATTTGCTTTCATCCGAAAAAAGTACTTTGGACCACTGAGCAACAGTCCAGTGCTGCTTCTCTGTAGCCCAGGTCAGGCGCTTCTGCCGCTGTTTCTGGTTCAAAAGTGGCTTGACCTGGGGAATGTGGCACCTGTAGCCCATTTCCTGCACACGCCTGTTCATGGTGGCTCTGGATGTTTCTACTCCAGACTCAGTCCACTGCTTCCGCAGGTCCTCCAAGGTCTGGAATCGGTCCTTCTCCACAATCTTCCTCAGGGTCCGGTCACCTCTTCTCGTTGTGCAGCGTTTTCTGCCACACTTTTTCCTTCCCACAGACTTCCCACTGAGGTGCCTTGATACAGCACTCTGGGAACAGCCTATTCGTTCAGAAATTTCTTTCTGTGTCTTACCCTCTTGCTTGAGGGTGTCAATGATGGCCTTCTGGACAGCAGTCAGGTCGGCAGTCTTACCCATGATTGCGGTTTTGAGTAATGAACCAGGCTGGGAGTTTTTAAAAGCCTCAGGAATCTTTTGCAGGTGTTTAGAGTATAATTAGTTGATTCAGATGATTAGGTTAATAGCTCGTTTAGAGAACCTTTTCATGATATGCTAATTTTTTGAGATAGGAATTTTGGGTTTTCATGAGCTGTATGCCAAAATCATCAATATTAAAACAAGAAAAGGCTTGAACTACTTCAGTTGTGTGTAATGAATCTAAAATATATGAAAGTCTAATGTTTAGCAGTACATTACAGAAAATAATGAACTTTATCACAATATGCTAATTTTTTGAGAAGGACCTGTATATGGCATATAGTGTCAACAAAAAAGGGTCCATGTGCTTAAATGGAAGTGCAAGAAAAGAGGCACATATACATATATACACACACACAGGAATATGTACACACACATTATATATATATATATATATATATATATATATATATATATATATATATATATATATATATATATATTGTGGCAGAGCTAAGCTCTGTCCCTTTGAAATTAGAGGTAAAGGAGACACAGAGTTTGCATATCTGCAGACTGCAAGACTACAGACTATAGAATTTAAATGGAGAAAACTGCTCTGTCAGTTTTCTCCAGGTTTTGCTAGTTCTGGATGGGAGTCTGTAGTTTGGAGATCATTGGTGGGATGGGATCTCCAACCCTGTGTCCGGGTCTTGAGGATAGCAAGCAAGGTGTGTGCCCAGCTGCACACAGACCATATAATGAGGGGCTGGTGAGTGGAGGATGGTGGAGTGTGAGCAGCTTGCTGGTGCTGTATGAAGACAGACCTGTGTCTGTAGAGGGGTCATCCCTGTGTAAGGGGGATTCTTTGCCCAGAGACTGGGAAAGGATGGACAGCCTTGAGAGTCTGGAAGACTAAGGAAGCCAGTGAGTCCAGGGGACTGGAAGGAATCAACTCTGTTGAGAGCAAGCAGAGAAACTGCTGACAAGAGAGAGCCAGGTGGCTTGGTATGTTTTTCATTTATGAGTGCTTAATGAAGTTAAACCCCTGCGTGGGACTTCTGGATGGACTTTTGTTTTTTTTCAATAAACGTGGGCTACCAGGCCCTTAACTATATACGCCTGTCTGATGAGGACTCACTGCATTAAAAAATGCATCTATTCACTTGAGTTAAACACCCCAATGTCACAAGTGGTGCTCGAATGCGGGCATGTAGACGGTGGAAACCGGGTCCTTGCTCCATGGTGAGTCGCATTAGGAATTACTGCTAGCTGTGTGTGGCAGCCAGGCGAACAGCATTGCGCAGAACTTTATTTGATGGACTGTGTTGCATGCAGGTTGTGTACCTGTGAAAGAAGAATTTTTTTTTATTCCTTTGCTGAGAACTGTTACAAGTTGCTGTGTGCAAGACTGCAAGGATGGGGCGGTCAAAGCAGAAAAAGGAAGCAATCCTTGCTAAAGCCAGGGAGCGGCTATTGTGGCCACCACATGCCTCAGCCACACCAGAGAATTTGTCTGAGTGTGACATTGCTGTGACCTGGGGTAAATTGATCACGTCACCCCCAGTTAAAGAGGTAGTGAAAGAGGACATTGTCCCTGGCAGCCTGAGCCCAAAGGTGCCACAGCATGAGGCAAGGAGGCCTCTGCGCTGCATGCGTTGTAGTGAGTGGGGACATGTTGTTGCCCATTGCCCCTTGTCACAGGAATGTTTGTGGAATAACCAAGCTGATTGTGACCAGCTGTGTTCTCAGAAGTGGTATCCCATGGCAATGAGTGAGAGCCACTCATGGAGAAGATGCTCTGAAGTGAGCCCAGCATGGCCTGAGACAATGTCTCCACCTAGGAGGGCCACTCCAGAAGGCCTAGGAACGTGTGAGGCAGTGAACAAAGGGTTCGAGCATAACCGCAAAGAGTTGGGCGCAGTGCAAGGGGCTGCGATTTTGGCCTCTGACTTTATGCAACCCATGCTGCCTACAGAGGAGGTTGGGGACTTCCATGTAAGATTTGAAAAAGTTGCTGTAAATAGAAAATGGCCTAGGGACCGGTGGCCAAAATTACTGCAAACCTTATTACGGATAGAGTTCCAGTCGGTTTACCATTTGATGGATGGGGACCACGATGACTACCGCAAGTTTAAAGAGAAAATCCTTCTTAGAGGAGAGTTCCATCGTATCATGGGCCACCAGCAATGCTCCAGGATGGGAGAAGGGTCATCGGAAGTGGTCAGCCCAGAAAGGAGAGCTCATCAGCCTGAATCTTGCATGAGGTATAGCCAACCAGATTTGGAGTGCAAGTCTGTGGTTACCCCTAGCAACAGGGATCTTGTGTTACCTACAGGGGGCGTCAGCGGTTCCAGAAAGGCTGCAGTGTTGCTCCATGGCCACATGGGGGAATCAGCTTGTGGAGACACCACACCTGTGAGACAGCGCACTCAAGTGAAGGCTATTACACCAGCTGCAGGAACTGGTAAGACTTTTTCAGTTTATGGTACTGAACCCACTGAAGTGGGAGTATGTTCAGTGGGGAGATCCACATTATCAATGGACATAGACTTTCTGCAGTGTGCTACCTGGAGCAGTGGGGAGGCACAGCATAAAGCCCAACTAGCCGCAGGGCTAAAGACTGGAAAGGACATGGGGACTATGCATGTGCCTGCTATAATCCAGCAGAGTGCTGGAGAAGTTAAACTAGGGGTGACCAAAACTGTCCTTGTGCCATGTTCCCTAGTGACAGGTGCTGCAGAGTTGCCCAGGGAAATTTCCAAGAAGCCCACAGTGATGGAGCCAAGAGTTTCCCAGGTCAGCTATTGAGCTGCCCAAGTAGGTAAGAGTGCTCCTTTACAGAGAGTGGGCGCTGTGAGGAGTCACTCAGAGCTTGTGGTGGCTCATAGACAACCCACAAAAGCAGTAGCTATGTCTCCATGTAATGAGAATATTTATGGTCATGCCGACAATAGTGTTGGCCAATATGATGTTATTGGTGATGATGACGTTGAAAAATGTGTTTCTTGTAATGTTATGACTGAGTCACACAGTGAGAGTGTGTGGGCGCAGCCCCACAACCCTAAGTGTAGCCCAGTGGACAAGGAGTTAATTCAGCCTGCAAAAGCTGAGTGTGCAAAGCTGGATGTGTCCATAGCGCCACCAGAAAAAGCTGGTCAAAATGGTGTACTGCACCTAGCTTTAGGTGAAGAAGCGTCAACCCACTGCAACATTGGTAAAAGTGTGGTGTCACAAAATGATATGTATAGAAGTGACGAATGTGCAGTTGTAGCTAATGAATCCCAGGTTTCTGTGTGACCTTCTACAGCAGGTGATGCAACGCTGTGGAACGCCCATGAGGGAACCACAATAGACTGGGACAACTGGGCTAAACAATTGCTAGCCATGCTGGGTAAGGCTAGCTTAAGTAACAAGGGTGTGGACACAACTGCTATGCCAGACAGGGGGATCGCAGAGTGGCTGGTGGTTGAGGGCGCCTTGGTCCCTGCAAAGGTTGCTGCCCTCCAGTCTGAAGAAACAGTTCAGGGCACTGGCATCGCAGATGTGTTGTCCACAGCCCTGCAGCTAAATGTTGAGTGTCAAACTGATAGCGTGACTTGTAATGACATGCAGCGGCTCACTGACACTGAAGGGATAAGTGGGAGACATGTGTCTGACAGCGCTCCAGGGGAGCAACAGGCTGTGATGGGTACCTCCAAAGAGGTGGAGGTCGCTTTAAATGTCTCACCTTCTCAACCTTCAGTGGATGAGCCCCTCCATGTCTTGAACATGGGAAAAGACCCTATAAAGGTCTGGTGTTTAGAGATGACAGAAACCTTACTGGAAATGCTAGCGTTGGTAAAAACGCACTTACTGTACACTTGGATGTCTCCACCGCAGTTGGACCAGGTGGTGCTGCGTAGCACCAATGGGTGGAGCCAGCTGGTACAGGCCGTGCTGGGAAACCTTGACCAAGAGTGGAATTGGTGGCGCCAATGGTTAACCATTTGGCACATGATCTCCATATTCCCTGTGAGCGTACTTCCAGTTATAGATTGGTATGGAAGGCGCACAGGACAACTGTTTGAGATATCAGAGGTCTCTCCGTCTGATGCAGTGACTAGAAACATCTCTGCTGGTGTGGTCCGAGGTGCGGCTGAGCAGTGGTTAGTAGAGGGCACAGATACTGCCTCCCCGCTAGGCCTCATGAGAAGGAATGGCCCAGAATAGACTCAGAGATGATTTCTGTCACTGGCCCGGAGGTACAAGTTAAAGTGCCCGGAGACACTGTGGGAGAAAGTGCTAATATTGGTTGCTGTAACAATGTAATATGTACACCTAAAAAAAATGGTTTATGCTTGAGTCAGGGTAGTTTGTTAGAACAACTACCCATGAAGTGTTGGCCAACCGGTGAGGTGGAGCTGTGCTATGGTCCCGTGGGATGTAATCCCTCGCCTGTGTGTAGTCCCTCCTCAGGTCTGGTTCTAACAAACACTGAGTTAGAAAGCACTGATGATATTGGAAGCTGTGATCTGTTAAGGGTTTGTTCTGCAAACAATGATTTGGTTGAGCCTGAAATACAGATGAAGGGTAAAACGGGTATCTGTAAATTGAAAGGAGGGCTCAAGGAAGGCAGAGTTCCCCAAAGAAAAGTGAATAAGCCCAGGGACCCCAAAAGAAGAGGAAGCCTAAGTATAGGACAATATAGGAACCTGTTAAGATCCAGGGTGGGATGGTCCTGGAAGCACACCCGGAAAAAGGGTTGGGCCTACGTGGCTGACAGCCAGCACAGAGGTGTCCCAACCATGAGGGGTGCTGGTGTTCCTCCCTTCGGATCGAAACAAGGAGGGGGGATATGTGGCAGAGCTAAGCTCTGTCCCTTTGAAATTAGAGGTAAAGGAGACAGAGTTTGCATATCTGCAGACTGCAAGACTACAGACTATAGAATTTAAATGGAGAAAACTGCTCTGTCCGTTTTCTCCAGGTTTTGCTAGTTTTGGATGGGAGTCTGTAGTTTGGAGATCCCTGAGTCATGGGTGGGATGGGATCTCCAACCCGGTGTCCGGGTCTTGAGGATAGCAAGCAAGGTGTGTGCCCAGCTGCACACAGACCATATAATGAGGGGCTGGTGAGTGGAGGATGGTGGAGTGCGAGCAGCTTGCTGCTGCTGGTGCTGTACGAATACAGACCTGTGTCTGTAGAGGGGTCATCCCTGTGTAAGGGGGATTCTTTGCCCAGAGACTGGGAAAGGATGGACAGCCTTGAGAGTCAGGAAGACTAAGGAAGCTAGTGAGTCCAGGGGACTGGAAGGAATCAACTCTGTTGAGAGCAAGCAGAGAAACTGCTGACAAGAGAGAGCCAGGTGGCTTGGTATGTTTTTCATTTATGAGTGCTTAATGAAGTTAAACCCCTGCGTGGGACTTCTGGATAGACTTTTGTTTTTTTCAATAAACGTGGGCTACCAGGCCCTTAACTATATACGCCTGTCTGATGAGGACTCACTGCATTAAAAAATGCATCTATTCACTTGAGTTAAACACCCCAATGTCACTATATATATATATATATATATATATATTCTCAAAGGCCATAGGGCATAGGCCATAGGGCAATCCCTCCACATACTACAGGTGACCTTACTAAAGGTGTATAGGTGTAGGCAGCAGGAATCCCTAGAATAAAAATTAGAATGTAAGGGAGGTTTCATATAAGGATTATGTATAAAAACCATATATAAAGTCACACTGAGGGGCGAGGACTATATGGGTCCGCCCTCTTTGTCAACAAATGACAGGCAGATAATAGGACCACCGTTGTATCATATTGTAACAATTATGGTAATTATGTATACAGTATCCTAGACACCAAGCAAGGTTATGCGTGTGAGCTCACAGTCATAAGCAAAACACACATGCAAGACTCATCACTAAAAACCCCCCATAATCATATAGTCAGTGCACCGGACCCGCAATCTAGTGCGTATACAGTAGATGGTGTACCTCTAAGTACGTGGTTGCCAAAAACAACCTTTAAGTGGGGTAATGTTTCTTTAGTTAGAGTATTAATGACAAAAAAAGGTTGTTTTTGTGACTTGATATATATATATATAGTGTTTTTTATACATAATCCTTATAAGAAACCTCACTTACATTCTAATTTTTATTCTAGGGATTCCGGCTGCCTACACCTAATATGTGGAGGGATTGCCTTATGGCTTATGGCCTATGCCCTTTGAGATATATATAATGTACATATTCCTGTGTGTATATATGTATATGTGCCTCTTTTCTTGCACTTCCATTTAAGCACATGGACCCTTTTTTGTTGACACTATATGCCATATATAACAATGGGCATACACCACATACTAATATACTAATAAGTACTAGCATCCCCCCCTTTATTCTGTACCTTACAAATCTTTAGTGTTTTACTGGATCGTATCTGGGTTTGTTATGTTTTGTATTTGCACTTGGACAGCCCTCTGTGGCTGCTATGCTATTGCATGCAGCCAGAGGGAGCACATGATTATACAATGTGTATGCTATCACATATATACACCTGTTATGCAACTGTATATAGTTTGTCACCTTGCATATAAGGGTAAATAATGACGAGGTGAGGTGTAGCTAGGACATATACCATGTGTATTTTTTTCCAACTGTTTGTGGTATGGACAGAACGTTACCCTAATGTCTGTATTAATAAAGTTTATTCAATGGCAAGATTTAAACTTCAATTAATGACTATACTGCTGTTTATGTGGTGGAATGCCCCCTTGGTACGTTCTTACAGCAACTAAAATTCGGATTGGCCGCCCTATAATGAAAGGGGCTGGACTTACTTGGGCGTTCTCCTACATAGTGTGTAGTGGCGTGGCACCGCCGCTGAAGACGTCACTGACAAAACTAGTCCGACGGAGCCACGCACACTACGTCACTTCCGGAAGGTCGGTGGAGCGCAGCTGGAGCGCAAACCGCCTGCTAATAGCTCACACGCTTCCTGGAAGCATGGATTTTTGTATACTCAGCTACCCTGGCTTAAGGCTTTGCCTAGTAGGCAAGTGTAACTGGGTTTATTTCGTTTTTTGGCTGCATGTTTTTGCTTTTATAGTTTGTAAATCTTTTTAATACATTTTTTAAATAAAAAGGAAGTTCCTATACTTTTTGAACCCACTGCACCATGGGAGTGTTTTTGCTTTTCCCTTTATGAGGACCATACTAAACACACCATAATACCCCAAGTGCCTTAAACACTGCGGATACCCCATAACTGGATCATCTGAACTTGGAGCCAGGACCATCCAGAGTGTGACCTATACGCGTATTACCCCTGCAGGGGTGCAGGGATCTGGTGAGTGGGGAATCTTGAGGGGGAGCACCCGAGTCACCCAGAATATCTGCAAGCACAAGTCACTTTAATTTCCTGCTACTGGATGTCCCAACCTCCACAGATTACACTTTGGACTTTTATGTCGATCTAATTATTGTTTAGTGGACGTTTTGCTTACTACTGCTCCCTTTTTTTTGCATTACCAAATACGGTTGCGGTTAAAACGCACGCTTAACGCGTTGCCTTTATATGCCACGTTATAGACCTCTGTGTTGTGGAGACCTCTATATAATTATTAACCTGGGTTGACTATACAACTATATATATGCTACTCATGCATATATATCTATAGTTTTACTATACACTTTCTTTTCACGTTTTATACTTTATTGCTATTTTGGTTTATCACCTGCACCAGGTGGACACTTGTGTGAAAAACTTTATATAGTACCCTCCATTGAGATTGGATGGTGCATAGTATCTTTTGCCACCTTACTCAACACCTGTTTCAGGTGTGCATGCACTGGTAACTAATCACCAGTGGGTCACGTTGTTCTTTATTAGTTTTGTTTCACTTATATGGGTTTGGTTTTTCGTGTGCCTTTTTTGCACTATAGATGTCCTAGTGGTACACTAGGCAGGCACAACTACTACTGCACATGTGTACAGATCACACACCAGTGGAAAATGGCTTATAACCACTAACAGAGAGGCACTTATTATATTACTACTATTATTATTAATTTTTACTGTACCCCTATCTCCATAGTTTTGGAGTAGTGGTACTCACAATACACTTTTGTGTCATAGGTAGCGCTGTTGACCTCATTACCTACTATCCATTTTCTAAAAATACAGTGAATCCTGTGTTTTTTCTTGGGGTGGCTGCAACCTTAGAACACTCTTTCCTAAGCGCGGCATTGCATACATATAATTTATCTAGATTCTATTATTGATCAGTTAAGTTGTGATTTAACAAAGTGGTTGACATATCAATAGACAGTAGTGACCAACAAGGATTGGGACAATAAATGAAAAATGCTGGGCTCTGAATGATGGTCTGTTCTATTTATTAACATTCAATTTGCACCAGTCATGAGCTGAAAATTGTGTGATTGATGAACAAAGAACTAAAACTATGTCCCATTTTCATACACAGGAAGACCTCAGCCGGGAGGAGGCTGTGGCAAGTGGCAGCCTGGAGGTCGACCATCGCCCTCCTCCTCCTCCACCTCCTGCCACAACTAGAAGAGCAGAGCCACAGCCTGGAAGGAAGCCTGGAGGGAAGTGCCTACGGAAGACCAGAGAGTGATGGCCTGGGTTCAGTCTGGTCTGACAGAAGATGTAGCCTCTTGTATGACCACATCCTGGGGACATAGATGTCATCTGCTCTTCCAGATCGCTTGGACTTCTGGACCAGACTGTTCTCCCTTAGATATGTACTCCTCAGGCCACCAATTTTGCTATTACATATTTGATGTCTGCCCTGGGGGCCAAAAGGCTTCGCCAAATTGACCAGTTTCCCCAGCATTGCCTTCCTGTTTATTTTGTTTATGACACCTAATAAAGGTTTTTTTGGGTTTCAAGAAATACTTGCCTATGTGTTTTACTTCAAAAAGGACAGTTTATTTGTGAGTAGGCAGGTACATTTCTAAAATAGAAAGTCAAATTAACAAGGGACACCAAAACCAAACAACCTCCTAGAGATTAAAAAAAAAAAAAAAAAACAATAAAATAAAAGGATAATAATGGTGTTGGGGTAAGTTGAGACACACAAAACACACAAAAAAAATTACGAGGATGAGCAAAATGTCAAATAAAGGAGATCTTGATTAAAAAAAAACAACCACAACATTTAGAAAGAAAAAAAAATATATGATTCTGGAGATCTGACAAATAAAAATATTCTAGTCATGAAATCAGGAAAAAGAAAGAAATACGTTTTGGAGAAGTCTGTGTGAATATGAGCACCAAAACAACTTGATTCTTCTAGCATTATAAAGAAAAAGAGAATGCACTCCATTAAACAATTTTTAACATTGCAGCATGACGAATGTGCTATATTGATTACGAATGCTAGTTTTACCTGACCAAGCGCTTCTGTCTCAGAATTTCTTCTGAGCATGCGTGGCACTTTGTCCGTCGGATTAGGCTACACACGATCGGAATTGCCTTGATTGGATTTTGTTGTCGGAAAATTTGAGATCCAGCTCTCAAACATTGTTGGTCGGAAATTCCAATGGAATTTCCGACCGTGTGTACGGGGCATAAGGGTTTGGAGCTATTGAGGAAGTGTTTGATTTGCAGGTATATAAAGAAGGGGATGGCTCGGTCAGTGAATTGGGAGGAGAGGGTCGAGTATGTGATGATCTCATTTTGTTGAAAGAGATGTTCAGCCCTTAGTGGAGTTCTTTGGGTACTAACAGTTAGTTTGTCCATTGAGACCCAGGGGGGGAAATCAGAGTTTTGATCTAGAGGGGTCAGGGACCCCGGTGTGGAGGCCAGGTTAAATTTATTGCATGCCCTTTGAAAGATAAGTAGGGTAGGGCCCGTCAGTGGGTGACTTATGTTGTCTTTGGGGATCGAGGTCCGTTTAATCCAGGGTAGGTGGGAAATTGGTATAGGGGTGAGCGAGTCTTCAATTTTTACCCAGGCTTTTGTTTTTGAGTGTACATGCCAGTCTATTATGCGTGTTAGGTGACTGGCCCAATGGTATTTTTTTTTTTATTATTTTGTCTTGGAGTGGTGTTCTCCATTGGCGCATTCGCAATGTGAATTGCGGCCGGTCCGGATGACGTCACGCCGGCTTACGCCGTGCGTTAGACTACGGACGGGACGTGTATATAAGCACACCTGTATGTGCTTTCTGTCAGCGTCCCCCACCATCTTGTCGCTCTTATGCTGCTGGTATCCGTTGTATACACATGCCCTTGGTGAGTACTTTATTCTCTCTGGTGCGGTCAGCGTTTATTACTGTATCTAGTTTGTCTACCTAGCTGTTGGTGCTGATACCAATACTACATTTTAGGCATCTTGTCTGACTGCACAGATCAGGGCTTTCCCGATTTTTCCTGCTAAGTAGATGGACTTTCTGCCAGTGTCATAGTCACTACAATTAAACTACCTTTCCTATTGAGCAAGTGTTTACTGCTCTACTATGTAGCTGTTTGTCCAGCAATATATATATCTACCATTGGTAAGTTTATGCTATTCGTGTTATGGCTTATACATACATCCCCTGGCTCATCAATATTACTACCATTCCTTGTTTATTTTTCCATCTCTTACTAGGATTCTATCTGGGTTATGTTACACAAAGACATATATTATCTATGATAATATTCCTCAGCGGCGTTTGGCCAATTCATGGCCCTTGGTTTCTCGGGGATACCTCCTTACTGCGCTATACCTTTTGTTATCAGATATTCAGTAAGTTTCTTTCTTATTGTATAAAGATATATAGGACTATTGCTGTAGTTAATCATATTATACACGCCCCCACTATGTGTATGGTTATATACCCCTTCTTTGTGGCTGGGGCTGGGTGAGCGGTCATGTTTTTAGGCACTCATGGGCTGACACAGTTTTTATATCTGTTTGAATATTAAATGATACCCCCCCCCCCTTTTTTTTGTGAATTTGTTTAAAAATGAATATTGTACATATACTCATTGTGTCTTTTAATCTCATTTTCTTGTTAGTCACCTAATGTCTTGCTCCAGACGAAGCGTCAATCTGCACGCAAAACATGTAGAGCTCTTGTTGTGACATCACCGCTTTATTGCATCCCTGCCTCATCGGTGGACATTCCACGACTATCGGATAGTCAACTTTAGTTGTTGGTTTATTTATGTGTCTCTATGGCTATATATATTAGGATGCAATCGCGGATACTGATTCTACATATTTGGTGATAAAATGTGCTTTTTAAGTATATACTGATGTATATGTATTTTTTCTCCTTTTAATAATAAATATTTGTTTAAATATACTATTGTATGGTGCCTAAAAAGTCCAAGTCCCCTCCCTGTTTCTTTACTATGTGATTGGACTAAACTGAACAGTGGATTGGTATATCGTTGATATAGCCTTGGTCACCCCTCGCCAGTACCTGAAAAGCTTTGGACATCGCCACATCAAGTGTATAAGATCTCCATTAGCTGTTTCACATCTGGGGCACCGGGGAGAATCCCTCCTGCCCCACCTGTGGAGCAGCACAAGATAAAAAGTTGGGACAGTCTACCCAATGGGGATACCGACACATTTGGTAAGGATTGTAAGCATAGTTCCCAGTCATCCCCTCCTATTTCGCCCACGTCTTGTTCCCATCTATGTCTGCATGGGAGTTTTGCAATGTCCTGTGTTCTGTCTAAGAGCGAGCTGTACACTTGTGAAATCATGCCCTTCTTTGTTTGTGAGGCGAGGATATAGGTTACTACTGGGTGTTCAACTTGTATCATTCTGCTGGTGAGTGCTTGCACAGCATGTCTAAGCTGTAAATACTTGTAAAAGTCATGTTTTGGGAGTTGGAATTCATCCTGTAGGTCCCTAAAATACTTAAATGTATTCTGAGAATAGAGTTGCAACATCATTCTAATACCCCTTGTTTTCCAGGATTGAAACCCCTCTAACATTTGTATTTCTGGGTAAAGGGGGTTGCTCCAAATTGGGGTGTATATCGTGAATCCCTGCATATTTAAACAGTGCTTGAGCGAGCGCCAAAGTTTATTCAGCAAAGCCACCGTTGGCATTGAACTGGGAAATTGAGGAATGTTTGCCTCGAGACTCGAGGCTGCAGGTAGATCACTACTAGCTGGGAGCAGTATATTACGAGAGGGATCTGTCGTGTCTATTTCCCCTCATCCACTAAGGTGTTGCAATTGTGAGGCCTGGAAATATAGACGCATGCTAGGAACTGCCAGCCCCCCTTGGTCTTTACCCAGTTGTAGGGTAGATAATTTGATCCTAGCTACTTTCTTCTTCCAGAGCAGGCTTCTAAATATTGTATCAATCTTGTTAAACCATAGTTGTGGGATCCATTGCGGTGAATTGTGTAGTATATATAATAGTTGGGGAGCCCAGACCATTTTAATTAAATTGTCTCTGCCTATAAGTGAGATGGGCAACTTGCACCATGCTCCACATTTGGCCTTTTATTTTGGAGATAATGAGTTGAAGATTTAGGGGTAAGTAGTCAGAGGGGTTGGGAGATATCATTACTCCTAAGTATTTGAATGACGAGACTATTTGTAGGGACTGTGCACAGTCCGGGAGGGGGTTTGTGAGCTAATCTAAGTAGAGCCGACCTACTCCAGTTAATGGAGAAGCCAGAGAACGTACCAAAGCGTTTGATTAGGGACATAACATTTATCAAAGAGGACGACGTGTCCCCTAGATATAGGAGCGTGTCGTCTGCGTATAGTGATATTTTGTCTATGGCTCTGACCCTCATGAAGCCTGTTATCCCGGGGACTCTCTCACTGTCTCCGCCAATGGCTCAAGAGCTAGGGCAAACAGCTGGGGCGACAATGGGCACCCATGCCTAGTGCCCCTTTACAGACGGAAAGGGTCAGAGAGATCCCCATTCACTCTCAGCTTAGCGGTGGGATTTGCGTATAGCAGTTGCACCCAACTAATACATTTTTCCCCCAGTCCGAACTTCTCCAGCACTCCCCAGAGATACTGCCACTCGACGCTGTCAAAAGCCTTGTCAGCGTCGAGCGACAAAATTGCTCTATTTCCTGTGTTTTCCACTGGAACTTGCAAGTTCAAATGTACCTGTCTAATGTTTAGGGCAGTGGATCTAGAAGGAATAAAACCAGACTGGTCGCGGTGCACAATTTTCTGTATAACCAAGGCCAGCCTGGTGGCCAGAACTCTGGCAAGCAGCTTAACGTCTGTCGTCAATAGGGAAATTGGCCTATACGAGTCCGGCAAAAGCGTGTCTTTACCTGGCTTGAGTATCAGTATGATAGTGGCTTCAGCCATGGAGGGGGGAAGCTGACCCCCCTCCAAGGCCTTAACCAGTGTCTGATTCAGTTGGGGGAGCAAGATATCTGCATATTTCTTATACACCTCTGCAGGGAGGCCATCCGCCCCCGGAGATTTCCCAGGAGGTGAGAGGGCTAACGCCTCCAAGAGTTCCTCAATCGTCAGGGGGGCACCCAACATGTCTCTCAGATTGTTCAAGACATGGCAGATTACACCCCTCCAGGAAGTCTCGTATCTCAGTGGGAGCTGAGGACACCCTGGAGAAGTATACTTCCTCATAGAAAGTTCTAATTGTGTCTACTATCTCAGTATGGTTTTTTACTGTCCTACCCGATGGATCCTGCACTGCTGCTATGTAAGATGAGTCTCTCCCAGCTTTGGCCATCATAGCAAGCATATGGCCTGTGTTTTCACCCTCCTCGAAATACTTCTGTTGCAAGAAGAAGCGTTTATTTTCTGCTTTCGTGGTAGTCACAGCGTTAGCTAGCTTCTGTTGTGCTTCTATCCACCTCCTTTCAGAGGCCTCAGTAGGGTTAGAGACCAGCTCTGCCTCTTTTACCTTTTGGAGTACCAGTAACTTCCATGCTTTGGTCTCAGTCTTTTTAGAGGATAGTTTTAATAAACTGCCCCCGGAGAAATGCCTTAAGGGCATCCCAGCACATGCCAGAGGGTGCAGAATTTCTATTAATTGCAATAAAGTCAGCCAGGGAGGCCGATATTGGGTCAGGGTCTGGGAAAAGGGACAGCCAGAACAGGTTAATCTTCCAGAGGGTGCGCTTGTCTGTCCCAGCTAAGGTGAGTTTTGCCCAGTATGGGGAATGGTCTGAGACCGTCCTTGGTTCATACTGTGCATCAGTAATATATGGTAGCATCTCCTCATTGCAAAGACCGAGTTCAATTCTGGACAACCCCCTGTGTGAGGCTGAGTGGCAGGAGAAAAGCTTGACCTGCAGGTTTTTCAGGCGCCAGACGTCATGTAGACCCATGCCTTTCAGCAGGTGTGCAAATGGCGTCTGATCCCCGGAATTGGATCCACCACGGTGGGAAATTGAAAATTTGTCAAGTCAGGGATTTAGGTAGTTATTGAAATCCCCAACAATGAATGCTGGTATATTGGGGTGTTTAGCCAGAAAACCTGTCAGTATTCCCAGGACCTCTGATGAAAACTGTGGGTATATACATATGTTAGCCAATATACACTCTAAGCCCTCCAAGTTAGCTCTCAAAAAAAAATACCTCCCTTTGTCATCAAGTATGGACATGGAGCAAACAAACAGTACCCCCTGGGGGATCAATATGCTCACCCCTCGTGAAAATGTCGAGTATACTGAATGAAACTGCTGGCTGAACATACGGGCCGAGAACTGTAACTCTCGGTCCGTGTGCATGTGTGTTTCTTGTAGACAGATAATTGAGGACCTCAGCCTCTTAGCCACGTGTGTTACTGCCAGCCGTTTCACCCTGTTTCCCAGACCTCTCACATTCCTGCTAAGTATTACATGTGCTCTAGCCATAATCAACAGCCGTGTACATTTTATAAGACATATACTTAAACTCCCAAGTAAGCCTCTGAGGCAGAACACGTGCCAATATTATACACCCCCATGTGAGTACTTGCCTGGGTCGAGGGGAAAGGACAAAATGTGTGGGGAAAAATACTGATTGAAAAATGAAGGAAAAAAAGAGTTAAAGTTAGTGTTAGTACTTGCGTCTGCGACAGTTCATATTCACCCTCCATGGCGACTTCAATCAGGGGTCCAGACCCCTTGACGGTCCGAGTAGAATTTCGACCTGTGAGAAAAAAACAAACAAGTGTGCCAACAGGGCCTTTTTAGCTTCATAGGTTGGATAATAGATCCTACTGCCTTGTGGGCCCCAGGACAGTTTGAGCCGGGGGGACATGGCTCAGCAGCTTGTGTTGATTGAGGCCATTTGCCTGGGCTGTCCCTGATGCAGATATCAGCAACGCCATTGCTTGGCACTGCTCTCCTGTATCCATCTTTCCCAGGGGTCATCAGCCGATGTATGTAATGTCCCAACGGGGAGAAAAAAAAGGGAACTGTAAATACGGCGTCAGCTTGTTTCTGGTATCCACGATTCTGTATCTGTGTCTCATGTCCTCTAGCGATGAGCTGCTTCCTCTCGGATGGAAAGTAGGTGGAAAGGGATAGAGACAGGGGATTATAACGGTACTAGATAAGGAGAAGGACACTCGTGATTTTTTTTGTAAAAAATACAATAATATTTTATTTAACAGAAACATTAGACATAGAAAAAACAGACATACATTTAAAAATTGTCTGTCAATCACGCCGAGGCCCACTTGAGTTGGGGAAAAGAGGCTTTAGGGATGATTGAGAGACCATGCACATTCAATAATTCATTACAAAAAGATAAAAAGGTCTATACAACTGTATAGATCATTAGTACAGTATAGTTGTTATGTAAGGATGACCGACATGTTTCGCCAAACAATGGCTTCTTGAGGGTCACTGTATTGATTGCCATGCATGACTAACCCAGCCTAAAGTAAAAATAACTTACCAAAATGGAATACATACTACAAATGAGGGGCGCCAGGTATGGGGACCACTATGGAATCTGAATGATAGATAGCATAGCCCCTATGAGAAAGGGGAGTAATTTAGAAAATGTTGAAAGGTCCTGAAGGGACACAATAAGAATGCTAAGTATGAAGGCTGCTAACTTACCAGAGATTGCATGAACGTTTTTTAGCAGGGCAGGAAAACCATAGGAGGTTTAGGAGTGTAAGTTCCTGAAAAGAGAGCCCGTCCAAAGGAGGATATGAGCCCACAGCTATAAAAGAAATAAGTTTGCAAAGTCAAAAGTTGAGTCTATAGATTCAAAGATTATAATGTAACGAAAGATCAATGAACATTTTCGTTAGATTACAATAAGTACCCAGCCTGTCCTCTACTGCTGTGGTGTGGTCCCTTTAGCTTTTGCATGTCCTGCCTGACAAACGTGAGCTCTGCCTTCACCCCTTTAATTTCTCAAGTGAGTGTAGTCAGGGATTGGTTGCAGGAAATTACTGCCGACATGATGTCCCTTAGTGTCAGGAAAGCCCCTCCAGCGGGCGTCCCAACATCCCCAGGAGGAGGATCCCTCGGCTCAGAACGGGCCTGCTGCGCCCACACATGCGCAATTGCGCGACTGTCAGCGCGCACGGATGCACGGGAACACGCACGTGCACGCGCGGCGCTGGGAGCACGCACGCGGCCGCCTTGACGCTGTTTGGCGCCAAGAGCGCTATTTAAGCTGAACCCAGACCCTGTTGCCTTGCTGCCCGATCAACAGCGTTTCCTGTATGTGCTCTGTTTACCTGCAAAACCTGATTCACCTGATCCCTGCTGAAACTTGGCTTGTCTCTGACGCTTCTGACTTCTGCCTGCTCCGATCTCGGTTCTGGACTTTGACTACCCCTTTGGATGCTCCCTTGTACCTGATCTGCCCGCCTGTGTTCGACCCTGCCTGCCTGAGACCCGCCTGCACATTACCTGTTTGCTTCCTGCTGCTGGACTACAGGACACCTCCTTGTGTCTGCTGCACATTACCTGCTTGCTTCCTGCTGCTGGACTACAGGACACCTCCTTGTGTCTGCTGCACATTACCTGCTTGCTTCCTGCTGCTGGACTACAGGACACCTCCTTGTGTCTGCTGCACATTACCTGCTTGCTTCCTGCTGCTGGACTACAGGACACCTCCTTGTGTCTGCTGAACATTACCTGCTTGCTTCCTGCTGTTGGACTACAGGACACCTCCTTGTGTCTGCTGCACATTACCTGCCTGCTTCCTGCTGCTGGACTACAGGACACCTCCTTGTGTCTGCTGCACATTACCTGCCTGCTTCCTGCTGCTGGACTACAGGACACCTCCTGGTTCCCGTCTGCACAGATCTCCAGCCCTCTACCCAGCTTACCAGCCAGGCACTTGTGCTCCCCTGTGCTTCCGAGCTCCTGTCTTCCCTATCAGGGGTTCCCGAACCAGGGGTTTACGAGGGGCCGCTCCCTGCAATACGGGCTCTGCCTTAAGGTACGTGACAGTATCGGGCAGCCATGACTGAGCCCACGCAGGGAGCCACGGCTATGGAGGACTTATGCCGTCACCTGGCCGGATTGACACAGGCCGTCAACGCCCTACAGGAGGGGTACTCCCGCTTAGAGGAACGCGTGCAGGTCCTAGCCACCTCAGGCCCAACAGCGCCCGGCGCATCACCTGCACCCTCGGTGGTTATGCTGCCTCCTGAGCCCAAGGTCCCCACTCCAGATAGATTCTCCGGGGCCCGGAGCAGATATAGGGCATTCCGCAACGCCTGTGAACTCTTTTTTGTACTCCAACCCCGAACCTTTTCCCTTGAGTCCACCAAGGTGGGGTTTGTGGTCTCCCTGCTACAAGGGGAGCCCCAGGCCTGGGCCCACCACCTGGTGGAACAGAAGCACGAGTGCCTCAGCAATCTGAACACCTTTTTCCAGGCCATGGGCACCCTCTATGAAGACCCACAACAGGCAGCAACTGCAGAAGCAGCATTATTTTCCCTACAACAGGGCCGTAGGGCGGCATAAGACTACGCATCCGAGTTTAGGCGCTGGAGCGCCGATACGAGTTGGAATGACGCAGCTCTGGGTCATCAATTCCGTATGGGCCTCTCCAAGTCTTTGAAGGACGAGTTGGCCAGAGTGGGCATTCCAGAGACTCTCGAAGACCTGATCAACCTCTCAACTCAGATAGACAGGCGTCTGAGGGAGCGTAGGACTGAGCGTACGGCCGGTCCTTCCCGTCCGGTGTGGATGCTACCCCGGGTACCCAACCCGTCTGGCCGCACCGCAACTGCACCTTCTGAGCCTATGCAACTGGGCGTCCTTCGCCCTTCCCTGACCACAGAGGAGCGACAACGCAGGCAAATCCAGAACCTTTGCCTCTACTGTGGGGAACCCGGACATTACGTGAGGGCCTGTCCCGCGAAGTTCTGTAAGCACTCCTCTCTGTTTTCCACGGTTCTGCCTGCAGTACTTAATAATGCTTCTCACCTGACTGTTTCCCTTTCCCTACAGCTCCCAGGAGGGAATACTCTGGTCCCCGCCATAATTGACTCTGGAGCCTGTAGTGGGTTCATGGACCAGACATTTGCCCGCAAGTTTCGAGTTCCTTTACGTCCCAGAGCCAGAGGACTGTCGGTACATCTAGCCGATGGGTCGGCTATCAGATCTGGGCCTGTGACCCAAGAGACGGTCCCTCTACACGCTACCATTGCGGGCAACCACAGTGAACTACTCTGCCTGGACATCATTGAGTCCCCTCTGTTCCCTGTCATCCTGGGCATACCCTGGCTCAAGGCCCACAATCCTCAAATCGACTGGCCCACTGGGAGTATCAGCTTCCTCTCCCCCTACTGCTGTCAGCACTGCCTGCAAGGGACCACCAACGTCTCACCCTCTCTGCTCTGTCTAGAGGTTGACGTTGAGGCCCGTAGGGCTGTCCCGGAAGAATACCACAGCTTTTTGGACGTGTTCAGTCAAAAAGGGGCAGAGACACTCCCTCCACACAGGCCCTATGACTGCCCAATTGAATGTCTACCAGGTGCAGAAATTCCCTTCGGGAGAATCTTCCCCTTAACGGGACTGGAGTTGGAGACTCTCAAAGCATACATAGATGATAACCTACGAAAGGGGTTTATACAACCTTCTACCTCCCCAGCCGGAGCGGGGATTTTCTTCGTGGAGAAGAAGGATCACTCTCTACGCCCCTGCGTAGACTACCGGGACTTGAACAAAATTACAATTAAGAACCGGTACCCTCTGCCCCTGGTACCGGAGCTATTCCAGAGGCTTGGTACAGCTGTGGTGTTTACCAAATTAGATCTCCGTGGGGCATATAACCCGGATCAGTATCCGAAGCGGGAACGAATGGAAGACTGCCTTTCGCACCCGCTTCGGACACTTTGAATACCTGGTGATGCCATTTGGGCTCTGCAACGCCCCTGCTACATTCCAACATTTTGAGAATGACATTTTTAGAGATTACCTTGACTTATTTGTTATTGTCTACTTGGATGACATCTTGATTTTCTCTCCCTCTCTGCCTACTCACAGGGAACACGTCAGGAAGGTCTTGACCCGTCTTCGCCAGCATGGCCTGTATGCGAAGCCGGAAAAATGCGAGTTTGAGCGTCAAAGTATCCAGTTCTTAGGCTTGGTCATTTCAGTAGATGGGATTAAGATGGATCCGCAAAAGGTGTCTGCCATCTTGGATTGGCCTGCCCCCACGGACAAGAAGGGAATTCAGCAATTCGTAGGATTCGCGAATTTCTATCGCAAATTTATTAAGGGGTTCTCCAACATCATTGCCCCCATCACGAGACTGACCAAGCAAGGTACCAAGTTCCAGTGGTCTCCAGAAGCCCAATCTGCCTTTTCAACATTAAAGGACCAGTTCGTGTCGGCCTCTGTCTTGAAACACCCGGATCCCGCACTCCCTTACATCGCCACTTCAACACCTCTGAAGTGGCGGTAGGGGCAGTCCTCTCCCAAAGACAAGGCCCTAAGGCGCTCCTCCACCCGGTGGCTTTTTTCTCCCGCAAGCTGTCCGAAGCAGAGAGAAATTACGATGTCGGGGATAGAGAGCTATTGGCCATCAAGGCCGCACTCGAGGAGTGGCGTTATCTCCTGGAAGGAGCTGCCCATCCTATCCTGGTCTACACGGACCATAAGAATCTAGAATACTTAAAAGCAGCCAAGAGATTGAGACCCCGCCAGGCTAGATGGGCACTTTTCTTCACGAGATTTTCATTTCACATCACCTTCAGGCCAGGATCCAAGAATACCAAACCTGATGCTCTATCACGAATGTTCAGTGAGTCCGCAGTTCCGCCACCTCCAGACACCATACTTACCCCAGGTAACTTCCTTCTCCTGCATGAGGATCTCCTATCTGAAATTAAACAGGCCTCCGCTTTGATCCCTCACCAGCCGGGCAGTTTCTTGCAGCCTAGAGACGGTCTGCTGTGGCATGAGGAGAAGATCTTCGTTCCTCAACAGTCACGGGTGGCCGCCCTGAAATCCTGCCACGA
Organism: Lithobates sylvaticus; assembly: GCA_028564925.1. Classification (NCBI taxonomy): domain Eukaryota; kingdom Metazoa; phylum Chordata; class Amphibia; order Anura; family Ranidae; genus Lithobates; species Lithobates sylvaticus. The sequence goes on along the minus strand of CM053027.1, from coordinate 221,957,710 downwards.
CCACGAATTGGCTGGCCACTTTGGGGCCCGCAAGACCGCTGATCTTCTCCTGCGCACCTTTTGGTGGCCCAACCTTCTGAAGGACTGCAGGGCATACGTCGAGTCATGTACCACATGTAACCAGAATAAGGGCAGCAAGACAAGAACCTGGGGCTTGTTGAACCCCCTTCCAGTCCCGGAGAAGCCATGGAGGATGATCTCCATGGACTTCATTGTCGAACTGCCCCGTTCTGAAGACTTCACCACCATTTTTGTGGTGGTAGACAAGTTCTCCAAGATGGCCCACTTCTTACCCATGAAAGGCACTCCCTCAGCTCCTGAGACCGCAAGAGTCTTCATTAAGGAGATTGTAAGGCTCCACGGAATCCCCGCCAATATCGTATCTGACCGAGGGGTGCAATTTACATCCAGGTTCTGGAGGGCATTATGTGCGGCCCTGAAGATCAACCTCCTATTCTCCTCCGCTTACCATCCCCAGACCAACGGTCAGACCGAACGTACCAACCAGACCCTGGAACAGTACCTGCGATGCTACTCATGTTTTTCTCAAGATAACTGGGTCCCCCTCCTACCTCTTGCCGAGTTTGCATACAATAACTCTGTTCATTCTGCAACCAACCAGTCTCCATTTTTTTCAAATTACGGGTTTCACCCCCTGTTCTTGTCCAACAGCATCCCAGAGTGTTCCGTGCCAGCAGCCCAGGAAACCCTAAATTTTTTCAGCACCAATAACAAGTTACTTCAGGAGACAATACTGAAGACTCAGGAACGAAACAAGGCGATATTTGACAAGAGGAGGAGAGGGGACCTCAATCTAAAGCCAGGAGACTTGGTTTGGCTGTCCACTCAAAACCTGAAACTGGCGTGTCCTTCCAAGAAGTTGGGGCCAAAGTTTGTGGGTCCTTTCCATGTAACTAGAAAGATCAATAATGTGGCCTACGAGTTAAAACTGCCTGACTCATTCAGAATCCACCCAGTTTTCCACGTTGCCCTCCTAAAACCTTCAACTCCGGACCCCTTTGCCAGCCGGAACACCGGCCCTCCTGAACCTGTGCTTATCAATGGCGAGGAGGAATTTGAAGTAGAAACTATTGTGGACTGCAGGAAGAGATATGGCCAGGTTCAATACCTTGTAAAGTGGAAGGGCTACGGGCCGGAAGAGAATTCCTGGGAGCCAGAGGCTAACATCCATGCCCAGAGGTTAATTTCGGCCTTCAAGAGAGCCAACCCAAGTGGGCCCAGTTGGGCATCCGGAGGCTGCCCATTGGAGGGGGGCAATGTCGGGAAAGCCCCTCCAGCGGGCGTCCCAACATCCCCAGGAGGAGGAGGATCCCTCGGCTCAGAACGGGCCTGCTGCGCCCACACATGCGCAATGGCGCGACTGTCAGCGCGCACGGACACGCAGGAACGCGCAGGAGCGAGCACGGGAGCACGCACGCGTGGCGCCGGGCGTGCGCGGGAGCGCGGACGCGGCCGCCTTGACGCTGTTTGGCGCCAAGAGCGCTATTTAAGCTGAACCCAGACCCTGTTGCCTTGCTGCCCGATCAACAGCGTTTTCTGTATGTGCTCTGTTTACCTGCAAAACCTGATTCACCTGATCCCTGCTGAAACTTGGCTTGTCTCTGACGCTTCTGACTTCTGCCTCCCCCGATCTCGGTTCTGGACTTTGACTACCCCTTTGGATGCTCCCTTGTACCTGATCTGCCCGCCTGTCTTCGACCCTCCCTGCCTGAGACCCGCCTGCACATTACCTGCTTGCTTCCTGCTGCTGGACTACAGGACACCTCCTCGTGTCTGCTGCACATTACCTGCTTGCTTCCTGCTGCTGGACTACAGGACACCTCCTCGTGTCTGCTGCACATTACCTGCTTGCTTCCTGCTGCTGGACTACAGGACACCTCCTTGTGTCTGCTGCACATTACCTGCTTGCTTCCTGCTGCTGGACTACAGGACACCTCCTTGTGACTGCTGCACATTACCTGCTTGCTTCCTGCTGTTGGACTACAGGACACCTCCTTGTGTCTGCTGCACATTACCTGCCTGCTTCCTGCTGCTGGACTACAGGACACCTCCTTGTGTCTGCTGCACATTACCTGCCTGCTTCCTGCTGCTGGACTACAGGACACTTCCTGGTTCCCGTCTGCACAGATCTCCAGCCCTCTACCCAGCTTACCAGCCAGGCACTTGTGCTCCCCTGTGCTCCTGAGCTCCTGTCTTCCCTATCAGGGTTTCCCGAACCAGGGGTTTACAAGGGGCCGCTCCCTGCAATACGGGCTCTGCCTTAAGGTACGTGACACTTAGTGTGGGTTCCGAAGCGTTCTGATCTGGGGAGTGGGCTGCAGCTTGGCCTGTGAGGCCTGTTGGGGTACTCACGGGGTCCCATGGAAGGCATGGCGTCGCTGGATCGTCCAGCGGTATGGTGTCATCCGCATCGCTGTGAGGATCCGGAGCTTCCAGATGGCTGCGGGACGCTTGTGAGGAGTCTTTGGGCGTCATTTTCCCGATCAGCTTCAGGGCCGCAGCCTTGTATGTTTCCCGCGGGTCACGCTGCTGGGTGCCGCCATCTTGGACAGCATGGTCCGGAGCAGAACGGGGCACTGGATTCCATCTAGGGTCCACGGAAGGTATGTCTATGTGCCCAATGTCTCTGGCAGTGTTCCGGTGCCTGTTAGGGTGTCGTACCTGAGGATTAGATGGCTGTTTTCAGGAGTTATGCTCGGATATCTGACGGAGCATCACTCTCCTGCTGCCTGTTACATCTGCTGCTAGGCCATGCCACGGGCCAAATGGTATTTGAAGATATCTGGCAGACCAATACATCCTTTTGGTTTGGAGAGTACTAGTCTGTCCCAATTCAGTCGGGGGGTGTTGGAGGACCAGATGAAATATCGGCATAGTCGTTTATACATGGTAAAAAATGTAGGGGGAATCCTAATTGGCAGGGTTTGGAATAGATAAAGAATTCTGGGTAAGATATTCATTTTTATCATTGCTGCCCTGCTGAACCAGAAGAAGGGGCCTATTGTCCATTTATAGAGGTCTTGCAGAATAGTTGTGAGACTGGGTAGGAAGTTTCTGAAAAAGGTTCTGGCGTTTCGGGATCTGGACTCCCAGGTACATGATGGCATGAGGTTCCCAACTAAAGTGGAAATTATTTTGACATTGTGTCACTATCCCTGCAGGTAGAGATACGTTTAGTGCTTTAGATTTTGTGAAATAAATTTGTAAATTTGAGTGTATTTTGCAATGTTCGTCTCCGATATCAATTCCTTTAATATCAGGGTTATCTCTAAGTCTGCGTAACAGGGGTTCCATGGTGAGTACGAAAAGGAGGGGGATAATGGGCAGCCCTGGCGTGTGCCGCTCGACACGGAGAAGGCGTCTGACAGGCAGCCATTGACTCAGATTTGTGCACTTGGCGAGGAATAAAGAGCCAGTATTAGTTGTAGCATGTGTTCTGGTATTCCAAGCCACTCTGTTGCGCCTTCTCCGCATCAAGAGACAGCAAGAAGCCCGGGCGTGAGGTTTTAGAAAGCCAATGATGAATATTGATGGTTTTGATAGTGTTATCCCTTGCTTCCCTACCGAGGATAAATTTGGCCTGGTCTAATGAGATCAGTTTGGGAAGCAAGGGAAGTAGGCGGTTTGCTAAGACTTTCGCATAGTTTCACGTCCACATTAAGGAGTGAAATGGGCCTGTAATTTGATACTATAGTGGGTATGATCGTTATGTGGGCGGACAGGTTGTCTTTATGTGCTTGGGGTGAGGAAGTAAGAGAGTTGAATGCTTTGATAAAGTTGGGGAGTGATGTGTCTGTAAATGATTTGTAGTAGCTTACTGTCAGGCCATCAGGGCTGGGGCTCTTGCCAGTGTTTAGTTGTTTTAGTGCTACAATGGTTTTGTCTATGGAAATAGGGTGGTTGATTGCATTAGCTTCTTCTGTAGAGATAGAGTTGGGGCTATATTTTTTTAAAGAAGTTGTCCATTACTTCTATTCTTGTGGGTTCTTGTTTAGCGTCTATCGGGGTAGGTAAGTTATATAGTTTCGTAAAGTATTGTACAAATTGATCGGCTATGTCTTCAGGTGTGGTTTATGTAGTGGCCGAGGGGCCTTTAATAGTGTGGACTGTTTATGCAGCCTTTTTAAGTTGAAGTGCTCCAGCTAAGAGCCTCCCCGACTTGTTTCCAAATTCGTAATATAGCCCTTGCGTCTGTGCATATATGCGTTTTAGGGTTTTTCCAAGCTCTTCAAGCAGTTCTTTGGCTTTCAACAAGTTGGCGAGGGAGTTGGTAGATAGTGTTTGCTTGTGTAAGATACCGGATGCGTTGGGATAGTGTTTCGATATGTGCCTTTCTGTCTGTTTCGTTTGGCTGATATAGAGATCAGTTCTCCTCGGATTACACACTTATGTGCAGCCCAGAGTGTGGTGGGTGCGGTATCTGCTGACTCGTTCTCTCTGAAATAATTTGTTAGGTGTGTGTTGAGTCTTGTAGTTAGTTCTAGGTCGGTTAGTAGGGAGTTGTCTAGGCACCATATCCTTGATGTAGAAGGTATTAGTGGGAGTGCTAGAGTCATTGAAATGGGGTTGTGGTCTGATAGAAACATGGGATCTATGGTTGCTTTGGTGATAAGTGTCAATTCATTTTGAGATAGAAAGAAATAATTGATTCTGGTATATTTGTTGTGGGGTGGCGAGAAAAAGGTGAAGTCTTTGTCGTTGGGGTGTAGCGTGCGCCATGTGTCATGTAGGGTCAGTTCACTAAGGAGGATTTTAATAGCTCGTAGGGCTCTATAAGTTAGAGACGAGGTACCTGCCGAGGTGTCATGTAAGAGGGACAGTGCCACGTTAAAATCGCCCCCTTTGATCAGGATTCCAGATTTGAATGCCGTAAGGTGTTGTAGCGTTCTGCGAAAAAAGGGTACTTGTTGTTTGTTAGGGGCATATAAATTGGCTAATGTAATAGGCTTATTATGTAGGGATCCTTTCAGAAACAGAAATCTGCCTCCATCGTCTCACTGAACGTCTTGTATCTGGATGGGACAGTGTAACAGACCTAGCTGGGACACAGGCTTTTTGAGAGGACTAAATGCGAGCCTCCTGCCAACTGATTACGGGCCCTGGCATTTGGGGGAACGGTGCTCTTTGTGAGCTGCATGCCTGGGGACCGCTGAGCTGGTTTTACTTGGATTCAGGTCCATGCTAGCCCCCCAAAACAAGACACAGACTCTGTATATGTATTTGGCATATTAGAAATAGACTGAATGGGACACAAGCTGTCAGATGCTAATGTCATGAACTCAAGCCACCTGTCTGTTGTGTAAATGAGTATAGTCTGGTTTGTAGGAGTGTTTCACCTATTGTTGTGTGTGCCAATTAACCCTGCAATTGAATGAAGGAGTCCAGTGTTGATTAGATAATTAGCTCATGCTAATTAAGTTAGGTACTAGTCACATCGGCTGCTTAAAGGGATTAGTTAATTAGTTTATGTTAAGTTGTTACAAGTGTATTGTTAGAGTAATATGAGCAGGAGGGGGGGATCTCCTTTTCCACTGTATATAAATGTCATCTTTGTAATAAATCGTCAGTCCATGAGCAACTAAAGCAAGTGTCGTCTCGTTTAGTGCTTGGGAGCGGTTGGAATATCTGATATCTATATCCAGACTTGAAGGAAGTTATATATGACGAACGCACTCAAGAGGAGTGTAGGGACGTTCCATCACAGACAGTGTTTAGAGTTCAAGATGGAAACACCTTTGGTTTTGGAGTCTTTGTTATGAGCGTGAAAGACTGTAGGAAAGTAATTGCTGTTGAGTTTAGTGATGTTGTCCGCTCTAAAATGGGTCTCCTGGATGAAGATAATGTGTGCTTTAGTCTTCCATAAGGTTAGGAGTAGTTGGGATCTCCATTGTTGTGGGGAGCCATGGAGAATGCCGATGAATCTGCTATATTGTAGGGGGTGGGGGTCTGTGGGTTCTTAAAGTAATTAGGGGGGGGTGGGAGGGAAGGGTGATCAGTAAGAGGGGAGATGTCCGTCCAAGTCAATAAGCCGGTAGTGGGGGGCAGTCTGACTTCCTCTTGCGGGGGAGGGAAAAATAAAGAATAGAGGGTTGTGGGGATAAAGAGGTGGGGGAGATGGTGGTAAAATATGTCAATCGGGTACAGTGAGTAGCAGAGCGTAGTCACCTACTGGTTACCCACGCCAAGTAGTCACTCTGTGGGGGTTGTTTAAACCTGGCAAGGAAGAGTTGTTTGGTTTGTTTTGTTTGATAGCCCACCGCTATGGGATATTGAGTTAGGTAGGTAGAGGCAGACCATAAGGGTCTATTTGAGAATGTGGGTGAGATCGGGGACAGGTGGTAGAAGCATCTAAGAGAAGCAGAAGTTGTTTGTCACGAGGCTATTCGGAAAATAGTATAAGGTAAGTGTTTATGTATCGTTCGGTTAGCAGTTGTCTTCAGGGTGTTGTCTAAGTAGCGTTCTATAGCACCCATATCACCTATTGGGGTGTGGTATGGTTCAGTCGCCGTGAGCATTGAGTGTAACCAAAAAGCTTATATCTGCATTCATAAAACCATTGAAACATTTAACATTTTAACAGTTTAGAAGGTATAAACAAGGAGACATGCAGTAACATAACATCTCTTAGCAGTGTGGCATGTTGTGTGTCAGATGGAAACCAGGCCTGTGCTAGGCGTGGTGTGCCTGTCTTAAGGTTGCTAATTGCTGTTCCTTAGTCGTGAATTTGATGAGATGATGGTCTATGTTGCATATTGGTGTATGCTGTGTGGAGACAGCAGTGTAATTGTAGTGTTGAAGAAGGTGCAGATGTTTGAAGTGGGGTGAGATGAGGCTGGATAAAAGCATTAAATTCGGGTCAAGTATTCCTACTAAGGGGGGGGGGGGGTTGGGGGAGAGGGAGAAGAGCCCATTAAGCACGGTGGAGTACAATGCATGTCAATGAAGGGGCTGGGGGTGGGATATACTGTTCAGAGGCGGCTCTCTAATTAGGCAAATTAGGCGGTCGCTTAAGGCATCACGCTCACAGGGGCCGCCTAGTTTGCTTAATTAAAGTTTTGCCTCTACTGGCAGCTGGGATCCCCCGCCGCCGTCAGCACAGTGCTGAGTCTGCTCACCACTACATGGAGAGATAGCGGGCTGTTTACAGGGTGATCAGAGCTCACTGACAGCTCTGGATCATAGCTAGGGAGAGCCGCTCAGAGCCAGTGCTGACGCTTCCCCCCTCCCCTCACAAGCAGGAGAGGAGAGAGAGCTGCTCCTCCTCCCGCCCCCTCCTCCTGTCTGCTCCGCTGACCCAGTGGGGGGGCCCCATGAGAAACTCTTGGGGATGAAGCCTGTGACTAGATCCCGAACTTCCGGCACTGCGCTCCACTCAATGAGGATTCCTCTCAGCTGTGCCAGTCTGTTGTCATCGATCTCCGGATCCTCCACCCGGCACCTCTCTCCCGCCCGCCTTGAGTGCCCTTTTTGCATCTGCCGCTGTATACACAGTGAGGAAAAATCTGTAGAACCGCTCCGCCTCCCAGCTCCACCCCCCAACTTCGGCCCTCACACCTTGCTTGCAGCGATACCCGATTCCTGCAGGTAAGGCAATATAAATGGAGATCTTAAAGAGGTCAAGGGGCGCTGCTATAAGAGGGGTCTTTATGATCTCTAGAGGTTTCTAAGGAAGGGGGGCACTGATATAAGGGGACTGTGAGCTAATGGGGGTCTCTAGAGGGGGTGTAATGGGGCATCCTTCTTTCCTTCCACTCCCCCTGTACTGTGCCCACTCTCCCTCCCCCTGTGCTGTACCCTCCTGCCCCCTGTACTGTGCCCACTTACCCTGCCCCTTGTGCTGTGCCCACTTACCCTCCCCCTGTGCCCTCCTGCCCCTTGTACCATGCCCACTTACCCTCCCCATGTGCTGTTCCCTCCTGCCCCCTGTACTGTGCTTACTTACCCTCCCCCTGTGCTGTGCCCTCCTGCTCCCTGTGCTGTGCCCACTTAATCCCGTACTGTACCCTCCTGCCCTGGTATTGAGCCCATTTACCCTCCCCCTGTACTGTACCCTGCGGCCCCCTGTACTGTGCCCACTTACCCTTCACAGCTGTGCCCTCCCCCCCTGTACTGTGTCCACCTACCCTCCGTCTGCACTGTAACCTTCTTATAATTTATGATTTTTTTTTCTGCTTGAATTCTTTTTCCCATTATGGGTGTGAGTGGGGCCTCTTGCCTAAGTTTTGCCTAAGATCTCACAAAGCCTAGAGCCGCCTCTGATACTGTTGTTAACCCCCGATTTCCCTACAGTTATTTCGGATGAGGGATATTCAGGTTCTTATAAGGCAGACCTTGCTATGTTATCCCAGTGGCATAAAATGTCAAGGCATAGGGGTTGTATATGTTAGATCTGTGCTCTCCTGTCTCCCAGCCCCTCCAGTATTCAAAAATAGTAACAGTATGCTGTTTGTCTGAGGGCTACGCTATAAATTAAAGATCCCCAAATGGGGCATGGGTGTACAGTTTGTCTACATATGGTAGTTTTTTTGCATATAGGTATGGGGGTATATACTGCCAGGCGGGAAATATTATGTCCTCATGTGCGGGAGTGCATGTTGGCCCAGCCGGGAGCCAGTGTGGTTATAACATGTCAGGAATGTTAGCATACATGTGTGTGAGCATTATGTATTTCTTAATCCGTTAGGATCTAGGAAGGGGAAATCCAGTATGTGGCCCCAAAGGGGTCCCTCAGCGTGCAATCCCATCGGGGTTTACTCAATTTGAGCTGTTTCTAGTGATATATCCAATATAGTTTTGATGTCTCGTTCAGGTCCAGGGTTTAGTACCAGGTATTCGCCTTGGTGGTGGTGGCAAAGTCTCCTTTGGAAGTGTATTTTGTTCAGGTGTTTGTTGGGGTAAGTCGCTAAATGTGGATAAGTTCCAACTGTGGAATAGTAGTAAAAGTGGTTCGTTGCGCGTATTTCCATGCACCGTTTAGTAGTCTGCAAAGTCGTCGGACTAGTTCGGTGAGGATTAGTGTGAGGAGTAGTGATTTAATGTGGCAGGCATGTCCTCCTCAAGGTATTTGACGCACAGCTTGGTATCCATATGAAAAATTATGTATGCCACGAGGGTGGGGTAAAAATACCAAGAAAAAGATAACTCAGAAATAAAAACAGTAGAACGTAGAATAGAAATTAGTTTGAGTCATCTCTTAGTAATGCAATAACTTGCCTGAAAAAAAAGAGAGGCTTATAACTGGTAAGTGAGACTCTCTCCTCGTGTGGAAGGATCTCGGGGGGTATTTGGCAGTGATCGATTTCATTTTAATTTCAAAGTCCCTGACACCTAAACTGGGAGATGTGGGCTTTGCTCCAAGAATACTCTCGGATCACGATCCAGCTCCTGAAGGCCTCCCCTGCTCCTTCTTGGCAGCTAAACCCATTTTGGCTAACTGCTATGCAGGACCAGGATGACATCCCCTTGGAATTGCAATACTATTTTACAGCCAACAGGGACTCAGCCACGTAGGACATGGTGTGGGAGATGTTTAAGCTCCATGCCCATTCCCTGCTTTCCACTAGTATCAATAGACTTAAACGATCATCGAAACTCATTGTCTAACATGCTACAGAACATCTACAGGTGCTGGAGGCGTTCCATCGGGACCCCTCGCCCAGAACTGCTAACAATCTTACGATTCAGACGCGACAGGTCTCCCAATTGCACATTGAATAAGCAACGCATCTTTTTCTGTAGGCAAAGGGTATTTGAGTATGGAGAAAGATCGGGCAAATTACTTGCGTATCTCGCCCATCTAGATTTGCGTCCCCCGATGGTGGTGTTGTTGATCGATCCACAGGGGAATGTCATCACTGATCCGCAACAAGTGGCGGAGGAATTAGGGAGATTCTACCGTGCACTCTACACTTCCTGAGTCACCCACACTCCCCAAGACACCAGGGACTACTTAGCAGGAGTTAAATTCCCTACGACCAGCTTGAACTCTTGGAGGCCCCTATTACTAAGGAGGACATTTACAAGGCTATCTCCTGTCTGGCCACATCTAAGGCTCCAGGATCGGACGGCTTACCACTTGAATTCTATACCACCTACTCTGAAATCCTAACCCCTAAAATCTATGACTTGTACAAATCCATATTTGATTCGGGAATTCTACCCCCCTCTATGAGAGAAGCCCAAATTGTAGTAATCCCTAAGCCCGGTACGGACCCTAAATACCCAGAATCGTATAGACCTATCTCTTTGCTACAGGTTGATATCAAAATACTAGCGAAGTTTCTAGCCTCACACCTTAACCAGGTCATTCTATCACTGATCCACCCTGACCAGACAGGTTTTATGCCAGGGAAAAACACTGCTATGAATATTTGCCGCCTATTCATGAACATTCAGGGGTCCCATGATGAAATCGGCTCAAGGGTCATGGTGGCTCTGGATGCCGCCAAGGCCTTCGATTCCATGGAGTGGAACTACCTGTGGGAGTGCCTCTCGGGATTTGGATTTGGCCCCAACTTTATTCGCTGGGTTCAGCTCCTATATCAATCCCCAAAGGCCATTGTGTTTTGAATGGTTGGCTTTCCGGCCAATTCCCGCTAGAGAGAGGGACCCGACAAGGCTGCCCCCTTTCCCCCATGCTGTGCGCATTCATGGTTCATGCAGACAATAGCATCCGTGGCCTTAAGATAGGAAACCTGGAAGAAAAGATTGAGATTCATGCCGACAAGCTACTATACTTAGCGGACTCGGGTCCCTCTCTTTTTGCAGTCCTACACTCCATAGAACATATTGGGAGCCACTCGGGTCTGAGTATTAACTGGTCTAAATCCCAGATCCTTACGATTGACCATTCCCCCCCCCCCCCCCATTCAAGTCCCCTCCTCTGACTCTTCCAAGGGTCTCCTTGATCAAGTACCTTGGAGTACAAGTCACCAGATCGCTCAGACTACACACTCTTGAACATTGAACCCCTGTATACCCTGATCAAGACCAAGACACAGACTTGGGCCAGACGACCCCTGGGTGTTATGGGATGCGTTAGTTTAGTAAAAATTATACTCCTACCAAAGATACTCTATTTGGTGTGGCATGCCCCCCTGTATATACCACAAAAAAATTCAAAATAATTTAATCCATTCTTAATTCGTTTATATGGGGTCACAGCAGACACAAATTATCTTGGAGAATCCTGAACCAGTGACATCGGGAGGAGCTGCTCTTCCAGATTTTCAGTACTATTATCTAGCCTCCCAACTGTCCCATTTCTATAATTTTGACAACAACGAGCTACCAAGATACCAGCTACTGCTCTGTGAGCACCCTGATGATCCAGCTCATACCCCGCTTCAGTCAGGCCTCGGAGCCCCATTGACAAGAGGTCCCTCCCAACATAAAGCAGACATGTTGACACACCACCGGAGAGTATGGCGGACGGCACTACAAAAACTCGGGACCCCACAGGTCCACTCTCACACCCCTCTCTGGTTCAACACACGCTTGCCCGAATTATTGTCCATTCCAGACCCTGGGGTGTGGATACGCCATGGGATCTTGCACATACACCAGATAATGACCACTACGGGACTTAAAACATTCCAAACGCTCCAAATGATGAATTTTCCCTCCCTATCTGCCTTCTCTTTAGGTATTTACAACTCCGCCATGCTACACAAACCCAGTTTACTGGCTCCAACCTGTCCCTGGCAGTCCCTTTCATAGTAGACACAGTCACAGGTACTGAACCAGCCAAACTAATCTCCACCCTATACTCCCCCATCCATCTCCCTAGTACCACAGCCTTGGCCTATACTGCCAAGACTAGATGGGAGGTGGATGTTGGAATAATTGAGGATGGGGGATGTAATTTTGAAGGACGTGCAAAAAGTTCCCCCCAAACTGTCAGACCGCCTCACACAGTTGTATATTATACATAGGACGTATCTGACTCCTCAGAGGATAGCACGTTACAAACCCATGTACAATCCAGGTTGCCGCTTATGCGATCACACCCCAGGCTCCTTCTACCACCTCATATGGTCCTGCCCAACTATCCAAGCATACAGGATGCAGGTGATACGCTTCCAGCACGACCAGATGGGCTCTCCTGCTACCCTAGACCCAAAGATGTGCCTGCTTGGTCTGCTGCCGGACTCAGACGCTGACAATCCCCTCTGCACCTTTTTACATGAGACGCTATTCTTGGCGAGAAAAGTGGTGGCCCATAATTGGAAGCAGGCCCTGCCCCCCTACAATCCAGTGCTGGAAAAAAGAGATTAACGACACTCTTCCATATAAGAAGCTGATCTATGTACATAGAGGGTGCCTGCTTAAGTATGAGAAGGTCTGGAGCAGATGGTTTGCGGATTGTGAAACGTGTACTTGAGATGTTCATCCCTCATTTCCCCCCCTTCCCCCTTTTCCCCTTTTTTTCCCTCTTTTTCTTTATTATGTACTGGCTGGGTATTTCGCTTTATGTCACAAAGATACTTCAATGTGTTTATGAATGTACTACTGCTTTGGCCACGTTGGCTTATATCGACTTATGTACCATGCATATACTTTTCAATAAAGTTGGTTTTCCAATTTAAAAAAAACACACAAAAGGTTGATGAGCAAGGCAGGCTTGCAGTGCACACGTTAATATAGAGTTCCCCTGATGGGGGCTGGGGTGGAGCCATGCTTTGAGGAGAGATTATTTAAGTATCCAGGTGAGTGGCTGGGCTCTAAAGGTGAACACATGGAGGAGAGGTAAGCTGACAGACAAAGATTACTGCATAACCATGACAGCTTTGTTCAGTCAGAGGAAGAGCAGTGGAGAAGGTGCCTGGCTGACCGATGCCTTTATACAATTTTTCAGTCGTCGGCGCTAAGGTCTGATCGGTTCAAGCAACCATCGCCAGCGTCTGCATTACATGGTGCAGGAATATCTAGGGGCAAGAGCAGACTTGGAGACCTTTCCAACAGAGCATCCACTGGGTTACTGAGTCTTGAGGATGGACCACTGGCCAGAACCTGCTCAATATGCAATTAATTTACTGGCCTGTCCTGCAGTCAGTGTTCTTTCTGAACGCTCATTCAGTGCTGATGGATGGTTTGTAACGGATCATAGAGTGCGCCTGTCCACAGACTCCCTTGATAGGCTCACATTCATAAAAATGAATCAGTCTTGGATCAGCAGCAGCTATCAAGCACCTGATGCTGATGTAACTGATTGTTTTTTCTATGGATGCGGGATCCCTTGAAGACTGCCTATGCTGAGTGACTATCCTATTCCTCCTTAATCTTGATTATGCTAGCTTCCAACAATATTTTTGGTTTATGGCACCACCACCACTACCTAATAGACATGTGCGATTAGTTTCGTATTAGTTTTGAAATTCGTACGAATTTTTCGAAATTCGTACGAATTTTTCGAAATTCGTACGAATTTTTCGAAATTCGTACGAATTTTTCGAAATTCGTACATTCGAACGAATCCGAATTACGAATTTTTACGAATACGAATTCTGTACAAAATACGAAATTTCGTTTACGAATTTCGGATCCAAATTATCCGAATCCAAACTACCAAATGACGAATTTCAACTAATATGAAAGAAATGATAGCGGATATAACAAATGATTTGAATGAATTCGAGATTCAGTATAACGAATATCGACACTCTACGAATAATAACGAATTATCCGAAAACGTATTAACGTTACATAACACAAGTCTATTGTCTATTGTTAAAAAGGGGGGAAAACACTGCGCTAAAAGAGGAGTATCACAATAATATAGTGGAAATAAAGCAGCCGACACTGCACAGCAAAATGTGACGAAAAAATAGTGTAGCGCTGAATGGTGGAGTATAAGTGTGTGAATACAATTACACATATAAAATAAGTGACAATCTACAATAAATAAATATAAAATGAAGTAAAAAATGTGAACTTTAAAATATAGAGTCCAAGATCAGGCTCAAATAAGATGGATTTTAGTCCAAAATATCTAAAGAAGTCCAAATGGGATGGTCCGTATAAATATGGGAAATAAGTGGAACACTTTTCTTATGGAGTGGCCCAAGGAATGCGGCTGTGAAGCGGTAGGTATGGTACGAATAAACAGGTGCCAGTGGGTACATCAACGTTCACTGGTAAAATAGAAGTTGGGTACTCGTACCGGATAGGTTGGACACACATGTCATACGACAGTGGGTCAATAGGGCTTGATAACCTGATGAGGCCAGGTCAGGCCTATAGAGAGTGGTCGGATGGGTCCTGTTCGGTCCTATTCTATCCGACTCCGAATCCCAAGGGGCGAATTCCAAATGGTGAATCCTGGTGTCACCGCTTGTAGACTCCAAATAGGTGGGTGCTCCGACCCGGGGTGTATCCAAGGAAGCAGTGAAAGTGGGGGGCTCGTGATGCGAGTATAGAATAAAAAGATAAAAAAGAGGCTCCGGATGGTGCAGCTCAAAACAAACCAGTTGGTTTATTGGGGTGGTCAGATATAATGATAAATATATGACACAAGAATTAAAAAAGTGATCACAAAAATAAAATGGATGGTAATATAAAAGGAATGTGGGGTACAGAGTATGCTGGCCCGACTAGTTTCAACCTCAGGGTCTTCGACAGGGGTGTTCACCAATCACTCAGAGGAAGTACGAAATACGAAATTTCGTATTCGTAAATGAAATTTCGTACTTCCTCTGAGTGATTGGTGGACAATAGACTTGTGTTATGTAACGTTAATACGTTTTCGGATAATTCGTTATTATTCGTAGAATGTCGATATTCGTAACGATTCGTAAAGATTCGTAACGATATTAACGAAATTCGTATTTCGTACGAATCCGAAATAAATTTCGTACATGAATTACAATTTTTTTTTTATACGAAACGGAACAAATTTTTTGACGGCTCCCATGTCTACTATTTAAGGCCCAATTTTTCTGTCCCTGTTTAACAGGGGCATGTAATTACAATTTCTGATCTAATATTTCACAGCGGGGCCCGTTCCTGCCCCCAACAAGAGTGTCTGAGGGGTTACAGTGTTGTGGCACCACCACCACCAAAGGCCCAATTTCCCTGCCCCTGTCCCAGCAGCAGAAAAAAAGGACAAGCGTGCCCCACGGCCACCTGCAGAAGATGCACCATGTCCACGATCAGCACGATCTGCCCTCTTTTTTTTAGTGGCCTGTGAGTGTCTGCCTCTCCTTGGTGGCCTTCTGGACATGATGGGGATTTTGTTTTGCAACACCACACTACACCACCAGAAAAGTAGTAGCAATTGCACTATGGGTGCACGGTATTGTGTACACCACCAGAAGTCTAATAGCAACTATGGGTGCACTGTATGTATTGTGTACTGTGTACACCACCAGAAAAGTAGTAGCAACTGCACTAGGGGTGCACGGTACTGTGTACTGTGTACATCGCCTGAAGTATATTGGAAAGAATACACCAGGAACGGCCTGCAGTGAGATATAACTAAACTGTATGCAGTGGATAGATATACATACACGAGACTGATGCTGCGTACACACGGTCGGACTTTCCGGCAGAAAAATCTTTTCATCGGATATTCCGATAATGTGTGGGCCTCATCAGACTTTTTTTTTCAAAAACTCTGACGGACCTATAAATAGAACATGTTTTAAATATTTCCAACGGAATCAATTCCTATCAGGAAAACCGCTCGTCTGTATGCTGTTCTGATGGACCAAAAACTATGCATGCTCTGAAGCAAGTACGAGACGGCAGCTATTGGCTAGCTACTGGCTGTTGAACTTCCCTTTTCTAGTCCCATCGTACGTGTTGTACGTCACCGCATTCTAGACAGTCGGACTTTGGTGTGATCGTGTGTAGGCAAGACAGTTTCGTCGGAAACCCGTCAAAAACTGTCAGGGTTTATTCCGATAGAAAAAATGGTTGTGTGTACGCAGCATGACTGTGTATGTATGTATATGTGTATGTTATATGTATGTAATTAAAAACACTGCAGCTAACTGAATCACCTGCCTGGCAGAGGTATATTAGAAACAGGAATGGCCTGCAGTGAGATATAGCTAAACTGTATGCAGTGGATATATATATATATGAGACTGACTGTATATATTAACCACTTTGCAGCCAAAGGACCAGGCCCCTTTTTGCGATTCGGCACTGCGTCGCTTTAACTGACAATTGCGCGGTCGTGCGACGTGGCTCCCAAACAAAATTGATGTCCTTTTTTTCACACAAATAGAGCTTTCTTTTGGTGGTATTTGATCGCCCCTGCGGTTTTTAGTTTTTGCTCTATAAACAAAAAAGAGTGACAATTTTGAAAAAAACACATTTTTTATTTTTTGCTATAATAAATACCCCCCAAAAATATATAAAAAAACATTTTTTCCTCAGTTTAGGCCGATACGTATTCTTCTACATATTTTTGGTAAAAAAATCGCAATAAGCGATTATTGATCGGTTTGCGCAGAAGTTATAGCGTTTACAATATAGGGGATAGTTTTATAGCATTTTTATTAATAATTTATTTTTTATTAGTAATGGCGGCGATCTGCGATTTTTTTTTGTGACTGCGACATTATGGCGGACACATCGGACATTTTTGACACATTTTTGGGACCATTGTCATTTATACAGCAATCAATGCTATTTAAATGCATTGATTCCTGTATAAATGACACTGGCAGTGAAGGGGTTAACCACAAGGGGGCAGTGTAGGGGTTAAGTATATAACCACAATGTGTAGCGCTAACAAAAAATAGAGCCAATAGTCTCATAAAGTGAAAGAAAGTCCGGTGCAATATAATAAAGTGAAACAATGATAAAGTCCTTTGTTAACCACTTCCAGACCAGCCTCGTTTTGGATTTTAGGTGTTTACATGTTTAAAACTGTTTTTTTTTTTGCTAGAAAATGACTTAGAACCCCCAAACATTATATATTGTTTTTTTTCTAACATCCTAGAGAATAAAATGGCGGTCGTTGCAATACTTTTTTTCACACCGTATTTGCGCAGCGGTCTTACAAGCGCACTTTTTTTGGAAAAAAGTCACTTTTTTGAATAAAAAAATAAGACAACCGTAAAATTAGCCCAATTTTTTTTTGGATTGTGAAAGATAATGTTACGCCGAGTAAATTGATACCCAACATGTCACGCTTCAAAATTGCGGCCGCTCGTGGAATGGCGTCAAACTTTTACCCTCAAAAATCTCCATAAGCGACATTTAAAAAATTCTACAGGTTGCATTTTTTGAGTTACAGAGGAGGTCTATGGCCAGAATTATTGCTCTCGCTCTACCGATCGCGGTGATACATCACATGTGTGGTTTGACTACCGTTTTCATATGCGGGCGCTGCTCACGTATGCGTTCGCTTCTGCGTGCGAGCTCTTCGGAACGGGGTGTTTTAAAAAAAAAATTTTTGTTTTTTATTATTTATTTTACTTAATTGTATTATTTTTTACACAGTTTTAAAAATCCCTTGTAATAGAAAAACAGCATGACAGGTCCTCTTAAATATGAGATCTGGGGTCAAAAAGTCCTCAGATCTCATATTTGGACTTCAATGGGAAAAAAAAAAAAAAATTTTTTAAAAATGTCATTTAAAAAAATGACATTTGTAAATTTCCCTTTAAGACGTATGGGCGGAAGTGACGTTTCTGACGTCGCTTCCGCCCTCCTATGGTATAGAGATGAGTGGCGGCCATCTTAGCGTCACTCATCTCTATACACAGGCAGGGAACGGACCCGATCGCCTCCGCTGCTGCCGACAGTTCCGGTAAGCGGCGGAAGGCACGGGAGAGCGGCGGGAGGGGGGGGGGGGCACCTCTCCCGCCGCCGATAACGGTGATCTCGCGGCGAATCCGCTGCGATGACCACCATTATCGGAAAGGGGACCGCTCACTGTAAAGAGGGATACCTCGGTTGTGGCAGCAGCTGCTGCCGTTACCGAGATATCCCTCTTCAAAAAAATGACGTACATATACAGTGAGCGGTCGTGAAGTGGTTAAAGAAAATTGATCATATGGCATGGATCATCCTTGCACATGAGATGTATGTGGAGAAACTCTGCAAACACAGATTCTAATGTGTATAGACGAGTATATATATATATATATATATATATATATATATATATATATATATATACTCGTCTATACACATTAGAATCTGTGTTTGCAGAGTTTCTCCACATACATCTCATGTGCAAGGATGATCCATGCCATATGATCAATTTTCTTTAACAAAGGACTTTATCATTGTTTCACTATATTATATTGCACCGGACTTTCTTTCACTTTATGAGTCTATTGGCTCTATTTTTTGTTAGCGCTACACATTGTGGTTATTTGCTTGTTTGACTTTGTTAGAGTGTTGGCTGCTTTCACATATATTTTCAGGATATTCACTGTACACAGTACACTTTTGATTATAGTATTATTTTTTGGATTGATTTCATCATTTTCATTTTTTGAGTTAGCGCAGTGTTTCCCTCACTCCATAGGGGTTAAGTATGCCTAGGGGTGTGTTTCTTACTGTGGGGGGGGCGTGGCTGTCAGCTAGTGAATGCTGATCTCTGCTCCAATCACAGGGAGCAGAGATCAGGGTCATTAGTTGCTAGGCAGAACGGGGAGATGCTGTTTATCTCGGCATCTCCCCGTTCAGCTTTCCCGTGAGACGATCGCGGGTGTCCCCGCGGCGATCCAGTCCGCGGGGACCGCGACCGGACTCACGGGGGTCCCGACCGGCGCGCTCCCGATGGCACGGACAGGCATTAAGGAGGGACTTCTATATATGCCCTCCTGCCTGTACGTGCCATTCTGCCGACGTATATCGCCGTGCGCCGGTCGGCAAGTGGTTAAATACACTGTAGCTAACTGAATCACCTGCCTGCCAGATAGTAAAATACAAAATCTGAGGGAACATACTGAACACACCAGAATACAAAGAGAAAATTACACAGATATAGGATTGTATCACTAAATTGGACAGAGACACACAGAAGAAAAAAAGAAAAAAAATTAACCGGGATTCTAATGAGTACAAACAAGGTTTGGTGTATAAGTGGCAAGAAAAAATAGAAGAAAACCAACACTCAAGGGAATCCTACCCAGAGAGAGAAATGGTATCCTACACCCAAACTCTCACACCCAGTATCCAAACAAGAGGGGGGGAGGGACCCTATGGGAAATAATTATGCATTAAGGGACACTCCATCACAATATAATAGACCACAAAATGGGATTGAAAAACCACGTTACAATATCCCCACCAATAATAGATACGAGCCCATTAGGCCACATTTCCCAGCACCACAATACCAACAACCACCCTATAGAGGAGACCCCCAGTATCAAAGACCGTATGAACATAACGGTTATCCACCTTATTATGGAGCTGATTTTCGGGACAGGGGTGATGGCAGACCCCCTTGGAGAGGCCAGAGGAGGAGAAGAGGTTTTTGGGGACCACCCAGGGGTACCACAAACTATTGGAGACCGAGGGGAGGCTACAGGGGTTACCCCCCACAACAGCACACAGGGGAGGGGTACCCACCACCCACACAAAACACAGACGGAAGAAAAGAGGCTGCAGAGGAGGCCAGAAAAAGAAATTTAGATGGAGGAATTTTTAATCTTAGCAGCATACGAATTAATGATGAGGAACTCAAAGTCTTGGAACTAGGTTTAAAATATGCTCTACAGAAAAACATAAATAAATTTAGAACTTTTATAGATTTGCATAAGTTTATCATAAGAGTTAATATTAAAAAAACATTTTGCTATGAGAACACTAGACCCTCAAGATATAGAACCACTATTTGAACATAGTGCTTTGAGAAATAAGTCCACATTTAACCCCTAGGCATAATAAAAATCAATGTCTTGACTAGAGATGGCCTTGCGGTTTGCCCGGCGGTCGGTTCGTGGCAAACTTTGCTTGTTCACGATTCACCAAACCGGCGGACTTATGGAGCTGTCGCAGCGGCCATATTCATTTACATTGTGAAGAACTTTGACCCATGACACATCCATCATGGGGTACAGGACAGCCAATTGAGACATTTCTTATAAATAGACCTGATCTGGCGGCCATTTTACGTTCTGTCTTTTGTCAGTGTAGGGAAAGGACGCTGTGTGGAGCAGGGACAGTCTAATCACTAGCTATTACTCTTAGGTCCACAAAAGTCCTTTTAAGGACTGGTATAGGTGTACAGTATATAGAGGTGAAATACACTGATAATATACTTTCTTTCAAATATAGAAAGCATATTATAGTGCAGTGCTCAGCGATTGTGCAGCTGTCATTTCTCAGTGTAGGGAAAGGTTGGCGTTTGGAGCAGGGATAGTCTGTAATACACTAGCTACCTACTATTAGGTCCACAAAAGTCCTTTTAAGAACTGGTATAGGTGTACAGTATATAGAGGTGAAATTACACTGATAATATACTAAATATAATAAAATACTTTTAAATATAGAAAGCATAGTATAGTGCATTTCTACTGTGCAGCATTGTGACTGCTGAGCAGTTCTGCAGCGATACTACAAAGAGTGACAAACGCAATTATAAAAAAGTATAACTGGTGTGATAGACCAGTGGCCCCCCAAAACGATAGATTGAAGCGGGGTGTTATATACCTTCTTCCACATATACTGCACTTCTCTAGAGACTTTTGTCAAAGGGTCATTTAAAAAATGACAGGCAGAGGAAGAGGCAGGCCCTTCCGGAGGGGTGGTAGGGGTAGGGCAGGAGCAACAGGCTTGAGCCAAAGTGGGAAGTTGCAGAAGGTGCGTTCGATTTGCGTCAAAGGACACACCAGACTTGGTTGAGTGGCTCACTCAGCCTTACTCTTCTGCACCCTCCTCATCCTCTCGATCTGCACCATCTTCACTCCCTGCTGTGTGCACCCCCAAAGACACTACCACCAACACCACCACCACCATATACCCTACGCTTGAGTCACAGGAATTATTTTCCGATCCATCATCACAATACATTTCCGATGCGCAGCCATTCATGGCATTGGATCAGGAAGAGGAGGTAGCAACAACCGTCACTCAGCAGTCTGACAACAGTACCCAGATCAGCCCAAGGAGGTTGGTCCCCGCTGTTGCTGCCTACTCCGAGATCTCCAATTATAGCGGTGGGGAAGGTGACGTCGATGATGACGTGTCTAGGGACGTCACGTGGGTGCCCACAAGAGAGGAGGGGAGTTCAGAGGGAGAGATGGACCAGCAGATAGGGAGGAGAAGCAGGAGGAACTTACATTGCACACGAGGGAGAAACCAGACTGCTAATGTATCAGGAGCGAGGCATCAACCATGTACGGTCACATCTGGTGCTCCCAGGATGCCGGCACATGGCTCCGCAATGTGTGCTTTTTATAACGTGTCTGCTGCTGACAATGGTGTTGCCATCTGCAGCCTTTGCATGCAACGCATAAGTCGTGGTAAGCCCAACACTCACCTAGGGATGACCGCCTTAAGAAGGCACATGAGCTGCCATCACCGAGCCCAGTGGGAGCAACGCCGTCAGAACCCACAAAGCCACACTCCAGGCTCTCACTGTCCAGCCTCTTGTACTTCTCTCTCCTCAGAATTGTCCTCCACTCCACCTTCCATCATGTCGTCCTCATGTTTTTCTGGAAAAAGGCAGGCTTCTGTGGGCCAAATGTTCGAGCGTAAAAAAATGACGCCGCCGGATAACCCTCTTCAACGGTTGACCGCTGACTTGTCAGAACTGATAGCCCGCCAACTACTGCCATATAAACTGGTGGACTCACAGAAGGGCATCCCAGAGCTATATGGCCATGTTCAGCAGCAAGTGAATGTATCTCTGGCACACAGTGTCGGTGCCAAGATACATCTGACCACAGACACGTGGTCTAGCAAACACAGGCAGGGAAGGTATATAACTTTTACTGCCCACTGGGTGCCCGTGTAGATTTGGTTTTACTGCCACGGATTGCATGCAGGCCTGCCTCTTCTTCTCCTCCTCCTACTCCATCCTCCCTCTCCTCCTCGGCTGACTCCTCCTTTTCCGCTGCTAGCGTCTCTTCCGCTGCACCGCCCAAGATCCCAGAACCTATTTGACATGCCAGGTGAGAAGTTGCCATGCTGTGCTGCGTCTGTTGTGCCTGGAAGCCAAAAGCCACACTGGCCCTGCACTCCTTTCAGCTTTACGTTCACAGGCAGATCAGTGGCTAACACCGCTCAATTTGACAGTTGGTAAAGTGGTGTGAGACAACAGTGCCAACCTGCTTAGCGCGTTGAAACAGGGCAAAATTACACATGTGCCATGCATGGCACACGTCTTAAACTTGGCCGTGCATCGATTCGTTGTCAAATACCCTGGGGTCCAGGACATCTTGCGGCAGGCAAGGAAAATCTTGTCCCATTTCAGAAGATCTTACACGGCCATGGCTCGCCTTGCTGACATTCAGCGGCGACACAATCTGACGGTCAGACGTCTTATTTGTGATTGCCCGACGCGATGGAACTCAACCTTCTATATGCTTGATAGGCTGCTCCAGCAGAAACATGCAGTTAACGACTACATGTACGAACTCTGCGGCAGAGCGGGTTCTGGGAGCTTGTTTTTTTTCACCACGCCAGTGGCTGCTCATGCGCGATGCATACAGACTTCTGCAGCCATTTGATGAGATCACCAAACTGGTCAGTCGCAGCCATGGCGCCATCAGTGACATCGTACCTTACGCCTTCTTTATGGAGCATGCATTGCGTCGTGTCATTGATCAAGCCGTGGAGGAGCAGGAAGATGAGGAAGTCGTAATGCTGAATGAATTCTCAGGGGGGGCTACTCTATCTGAGACAAGTCAACAACAGGAGTCTGAAGAGGAGTCAGAGGAGGATGGTCCCGGGGCGGATGAGGAGGAGCAAGAAGAGCATGCTTTAAACCTTTCTGGGATCCCTGTTGTCCGTAGATGGGGGGAGGAGAACGAGGAGGACGACATTATCCTGGATGATGAGCAGGAGCCAGGTCACCACACCGCTTCCAGTTTAGTGCAAATGGGGGCCTTTATGCTCCAGTGTTTTAACAGGGACCCCCGTATAAAAAGCATAAAGGTCAAGGACCAGTACTGGGTGGCAACGTACTTAGACCCCCGGTACCAACACAAAATGGCGGAAATGTTACCACCATCACAGAGGGCTGTCAGAATGGAGCACTTACAGGCCTTGCTTAGAGAAATGCTGCATTCTGCTTTTGCATGCGCTGGCAGAGGAATTCCCACTCCCAGAGAAAGTTGCGGGTACCAATCCAACAGCGCCTGCAAGAAGAGGGCGGTTTGAAGATGTGTTGGTCACTTCTGATACGAGATCATTCTTTCAGCCGACCCATCGACAGGTGTCATCCGGATCCAGCATCAGGGAACGCCTAGACCGACAGGTGTCTGAATACATCGGGTTAACGGCCGATGTGGACGCTCTGAGAAGTGATGAACCCCTGGACTACTGGGTGGGCAGGCTTGACCTCTGGCCAGAGCTTGCACAATTTGCAATGGAACTGTTGGCTTGCCCCTCGTCCAGTGTCCTGTCCGAAAGGACGTTCAGCGCAACAGGGGGGATCGTGACCAATAAGCGCACTCGCCTAGCTCACGACAGTGTTGACTACCTCACATTTCTAAAAATTAATGAGGCATGGATATTGGAGGAATTCAACACATGTGACCAGTGGACCATGTATATGCATAACTCTATAAACGATTAATATAATCTAGCACGCGGACCTTTTTTCTACCTTTGACTCACTTGTAGAAAAAAAGCACACCGTACTACATGCCCGTACCCTCCTCTTTGAAGAGGTTGAGCGGTGTCATATTTGTGGGTCCCGCAGTGAGTTGCTGGTGTCAGTGCTGGTGTCAGACAGTGCTCTCTATCTCGGTGCTGGTGTTGGTGCTTTCTATCGCAGTGCTGGTGTCGGTGCTCTCTATCGCGGTGCTGGTGTCGGTGCTCTCTATCGCGGTGCTGGTGTCGGTGCTCTCTATCGCGGTGCTGGTGTCGGTGCTCTCTATCGCGGTGCTGGTGTCGGTGCTCTCTATCGCGGTGCTGGTGTCGGTGCTCTCTATCGCGGTGCCGGTGTCCGTGCTCTCTATCGCGGTGCTGGTGTCAGTGAGGGAGATAGCAGCAGAGAAGCCAATCAGCAGGCAGTGACAGCACCATGGCTGAGGAATGGATCAGCACTGGACTGGCACCTCCGGACCACCACAGTGGAGCCCTGCATAGGTGGGGTAAGGGCCGAGCAGAGAGAGGGGTCAGGGGCTCAAGAACAGATTGGCATACTGGGACACTGGCACAGGACTGCGCTGCCCTGACTGTGGCACTGATCAATCATCTCCTGCACCCCCTTTATAGCCTAGCCTGACCTTGCCTCTCCTCCATGGCCTTGAATTGACAAAATTTCACAGATAAAAAAAAAAAAGAATGCTTGTCGTCGATCCCAGATTCACTTAATACTTCTGGTATGTCAGTGTCCATGTTTGTGGGACTATGTGTGCACAGCTAGTAAGTATTTTGTGGCTGAAAATATGACCTGGAGGTTTTTAAGGTTCGCCTGCCATTAAAGTCGCAAACATTTGGGCACGTTCGCGGATCGCGTTCGTGAAACGTCCCGTCGGAAGTTCGTCCATCACTAGTCTTGATGTTTTCAAGTTAAAGGTTGAACAGGACATAGAGGATATATACATTCATCCAATTAGAGGTAACAAAAAAATACAACAGGGTCTTAAGGACCTAGAGAAAAAGAAAAACATTGATTTTACAATCATTGGTACAAAAAATTGCAAGGGCAATAACAGAGTTAAATTATTCATATAGGGTTCAAGGTACAATTCACATATAATGTGGAAAATAGACCTGAGATGGATTAAGTAAGTCTTAGTAGACTATTCCGACATGTTTCGCCATAACAATGGCTTCCTCAGGGTATGTCTACTTTGCGTACTTGATGTGTCTATTGAGAAGGAGGGTTTCATAATTAGTTTCATACTCAATGGGAGAGGAGATTAGAGCCAATTAGTTAAATAGATAACAATAAGGGAACAGATGGAATATAGAGTGAAATATCTCCAATTATCAACACAAGGGAGGTGCTAGAGCCCCTCCTTCCCAAGATGGAGGAAGGGAAGGGAGAGAGAACATCCCCCCTAGGAGGTCTCCCCAGACTTACCCCATTCAGGGCGCGGATCAGATTCAGCCGTGGCCACAGGGCGGGGTGGTCATATAGGGTGCCTAAGATGCCTAATAGAAGGCGGAAGTCACCAGATTAGGCATACGATATATTATCTAGTTAAAAAGGGGTAAACCAAGTAAGTATAAAATAAACAACAAAGATTACTTACAGTTCGTTTGTTTGAAAAAAAAAAAAAAGGAAAAAAATTTTTTTTTTTATTGAAGTAGAGTATAAAAAATATATGTGAAAAGAAACCAGGGGATTCTGAGAATTGACCAGAATAAACACAGGAGGCACCTGTAAAGGCAATGAAAAAGATAGGAGATTGTGTTAGTGAATAAAGAGTTAATTAGAGTGAAGGAAAAGGAGTTGGATTTGGGTGAAAATTGAGAATGGTTTTCTAAGACCAGCGGATAAGGGGGGTAGTCGTATTAGATAAAATGGACTATAAAAATTAACTCAATCGCCCAATAGAGGATAAAGACACCTATCACAAACTAAAGGGAGACCCTGTGAATAAATTAAAAGCCACCTTAACCAAAAAAATTAAGAAAGCCCAAGAGAAAGGCATTTTGGACAAAAAAGAAGCCCAATATTTAGTCCCAACGGCACCCAAAACCCCCATCATATATCAGGTTCCTAAGATCCACAAAAGTATCGAGAAACCCCCAGGTCACCCCATCATCAATGGAGTAGACTCCTTATTTTCCAGAGTTGGAGAATACCTGGAGAAGGGACCTCATAGATTTTATTAAGCATATTCCAATTAATGAACAAACATTCCTTGTTAGTATAGATGTTGATTCATAAACATCAGGCAAAAAGATGCCACTTCTGTGATTTAAATGGGCATTAGAAAATAAAACAAATTTACAAACGATAAATAAACTTTATGGTGGAAATGTTACAATTAGCGATGGAAAATAATATTTTTTGGCACGACCAACAGTATTACAAGTAAGAGGAGTAGCCATGGGAGCTAAATACGCTCCCACAGTAGCAAATATTTTCATGAGTAAATTTGAATCAGAGGAAATTTTTGGACGAAATGTTTTAGGGTTAAAAATATATAAAAGATACATCGATAATATCTTTCTTATTTGGGAGGGCAGTGAGGATTCTTTAAAAGAATTCTTAGAATATATCAATATAAACAAATATAATATTTCCTTTTCATCAGATTTCAGTAAAGAAAAGGTAAATTATTTAGACTTGGAAACTTTTAATTTGAATAACAATTTGTGTACACGAACATTTAAAAAAAAAAAAACTGTCAGAAACAGTTATATTCCGACAACAAGTGGACATCACCCAAGATGGATCTCGGGAATACCCAAAAGTCAAATGATAAGAATCAAAAGAAACTGGGATTTACAGGAAGACTATATAAATCAATCCAACATGTTGATGGATAGATTTGAACAAAAGGGATACAAACGACAGCAGCTTGTGAAAACCCAGCAGGAAGTAGGGCAAATGAACAGAGAACAATTACTCCCAAAATAAAAAAGAAGCAAAGTTAGCATTTAACTTTCTGTACTGAATATAATCGTCAACAAAAAAAATTTGAAAAAAATCATAAAAAATCTTTGGCCTATTCTCCCCAAAGATCCAATTCTAGTCAAAACATTACCCCCACTTCCGAAATTCATTTATGCACATCCCCTCATTTTAAAGGATAAAATCGTCAAAAGTATTCCTATGTCACCCGCCCCCCCCCCCCCATGACCCCCACCGACCCCCCCCCCTCGACCCCACCCCCCCCCCCCCCCCCCCCCCCGACCCCCCCCCCCCCCCAATTTTAAGGCCCCCCCCCCCCCAGGATAAAACCCCCCCCCCCTCCCCCCCCCCCCCCCGTCCCCGGAAGACCCCCCCCCCCCCCCCCCCCACCCCCCCCCCCCAAAACCATAACCCCCCCCCCCGTGTTCCTGACCCCCCCCCCCCCCCAAAAAAAAAAAAGTTAGTAACATTTCTGGACCAAACAGGTTATTATAAATGTGGAAGGTGCCTAATTTGTAGAACCTGCAAAGGTGGGAGTAAAAAAAAACACACGCTTTCAATCTAGATCAACAGGACAGACATATGAAATCCTCAAATTTATAACTTGTGGCATCACACATGTCACATACCTTTTGGAATGAAAATGTGGTCTCCAGTATGTGGGGAGAACACATCAATAACATCAAAAAAAGGTTTTCGGAAACATAGTCTATCATACCATTTTAGGAGGTTCCATAACAGAGACCCTTCAAAACAGTGTGTGTGTGTTATTTTTTTTTCTGACATAATGATTATTTGCTCTATGTAATATTTCTTTTCTGTCATAGGAATTATTTTATTGCAGTTTATTGCTTATTTAACCCCTTCCCACCGAAAGGGGCTAAAAGCCGCTCGGCTGTTATATCGGAGGACATCCCCGGACACCCCCCCCTCCCACCACCTCTCGCCGCTCTTACCGGGCGTCCTGTCCCAACGGGAGCTCCGATCCGTGATGCGCCGGAAGTGAAACTTCCGGTTTACCCGGCCGCTAATGGCGCCGGTTTTAAAAAAATATACAGTATTCAGAATCGCCATTTTCGGCGATCTGAATACTTTGAAGTGCATAAAGAGTACCTGTCACCACCTATTACTGTCACAAGGGATGTTTACATTCCTTGTGACAGCAATAAAATTTTTTTTTTTTTTTTAAACACAATTTAATTATATAAAATGAAATAAAATAAAACAATTTTTAAAGCGCCCCCATCCCCGTGAGCTCACGCAGCAAAGAAAACTCCTACGGAAGTCGTGCCCGCATATGTAAATGGTGTTCAAATCACATATGTGAGTTATTGCCGCGATCGTCAGAGCGAGAGCAATCATTCTAGCACTAGACCTCCTCTGTAACTCTAACCTGGTAACCGTAAAACCTTTTAAAAGCGTTGCCTGTGAAGATTTTTAGATACCGTAGTTTGTCGCCATTCCACTAGTGCGTGCAATTATAAAGCGTGACATGTATCCATTGGGTCTCGTTTTGCGAGATGGCCTGTTTTTAATTTTTATTGCTGTCACAAGGAATGTAAACATACCTTGTGACAGGTACTCTTAAATAATACATTTACAATCTTTAAAGCCAAAAGGGTTAAATGTGGACCTAGACATCAATTGTTTTATTAGCAACTTTTTATTTTATACATTTTTTTATTTAATACATTTTATAATTTTGTGTGTATATGTATGTATGTATGTGTGTGTGTGTGTGTGTGTGTGTGTGTGTGTGTGTGTGTGTATGTATATATATATATATATATATATATATATATATATATATATATAAAATGTTTTATTTTTTCTGACATAATGATTATTTGCTCTATGATATATTTATTTTCTTTTATAGGAATTATTTTATTGTAGTTTATTGTTAATTTAATTATTGATCATTTCGAATATTTTTAGGATGTCTAAATACATTGTGGTTTATTTTACCTATGTTTCGTCTTATTTTATACTGCGCCATCAATGGGAGTAGTGGGAGTAATAGGGTGTAGTGGGAGGTACTTAAAGTATAAAAGACAGCCAATCACAGACTCTACAAGCTTCTGATGACGCCCAGTGGGAGGGGCGAAATGCGTCAAGCTAGAGAGGATCTGTGAAGGCTGTTTGGATGCCAAGGCGGCACTTTCTGCACGTTTTTTTAGATTTTTGATGTAAGTGTAATGATTTTAAACTTTTGAAATAAAACCTTGCGGTACTACACTATATCCTTCCCTCCAATCTTGTCCAAGCTTTGCCTCATACAGTGGTTGACCGAGTAAAGTGTATAGGACCCTAGTCCCAGAGGAGGAAGATAAGAGAGCCCATTCCAGGATAGCAGGACACACCAACCTACCCGGTGGACGGAAGCCATCTTGTCATACAGGCTTGTTTTCCTACTCTATCTGGTGAGTGGGGAACCAGGAGGGGAATACAGGAAGTCACCAAATTTTATTAGAGTTGTCTACCATCCACTTCAGATTTGATGAATGTTACCTGATGAACTTTACCTGATTACTTGATCCCACTAGCACAATATTGGCACATGAACTTTTATTTGATTATTTCATCATATTAGCATAATATTGGCACATTAAGTTACTGGCAACACATGCCAATGTATCAGTTTATTTTTTCTTTTTTATTCTATTGAACTGTATTTGATCATTTAATTAATTGCTTGCACTTTATTGGTACTAGATTGCCTCTTAACACTTGAATTGGTCACGTGTTATATAGGCTATCGTTGTATATGGTTATACAACATAATCACAGTAGCAGGATATAGGTGCAGCGCTGAGTTTTAATTTTGTTTCACTAAGGCTTTTACTATAGCAACAGCCCTAAGACACATTTTGTTTATATTATTTCCAAAGTGCGGGTCGATAATTATAATTTTTCATTTCATATTAGAAAGAGTACACCAGGAACGGCCTGCAGTGAAATATAGCTAAACTGCATGCAGTTGTGTGTGTGTGTGTATATATATATATTATTATTCAATAAACAATGTGGGTAAGAGTGTAGCGCTAAAATATGTAAATAAGTGTGAAACCAATAAACAGTGCCCAAAACAAGAAAAAAAATATCAGTGAAAACAATGGGATATTCTCCCTGGGATGGACCAATTGTAAACGTAAATTGTCCAATAAGTAAAATAGTGCAGACAATCGATACACAAATGTCCCAAAGTAATGAAATAATGATGGTGTCAAAACGAGGCTGTCTTGAACTGGATCCTGTCATACAACACTTTATGAAGTGAATATGGAATAGATGTATGCTTACCGGAACTGGTGGACCCCCTGTCAGCAACAGGGAGTCAAACTGGCATAAAGAAGCTCAAGGAGACCGGCAGACTGGACATACCAAGATGGACTGATGGACTCCGTGGAACAGGTACCGACTTCACAGAAGGGATGCAGATGGTCAAACCATAGATGACTTGAATGGAACGTGGACTACAACCATGAAGGAGGAACTGCAGGCTCAGGATGATGAATCCAAAGACGGAAAAAGCTGGAAGTGATGTCAGATCACCACAACTAATGTAGCGAAAGCTCACATGAGGTGCTCCCCAGATGTTTTAAACCATAGAGAAGGAAAGAAAAAAAGGGAAGGGGGGACTCCAATGGTGCAGATCAAAAAGGAAGGTTTTATTCACAAAACCAACGTAACAAAAAATAATGAATAAAAGTGATCACAATTAAAAAGGCAGTGTAGGAATAGGTATGACCTTGCCCGATGCGTTTCGTCTAATGCAGACTTCAACTGGGGCATCATAAGATGCCCCAGTTGAAGTCTGCATTATATGTCCATCCCAGGGAGAATATCCCATTGTTTTCACTGATTTTATTTCCTTGTTTTGGGCACTGTTTATTGGTTTCACACTTATTTACATATTTTAGTGCTACACTCTTACCCACATTGTTTATTGAATTTTTGTCACATTCTGGAGTAGCTGCTTTGCCCCCCCCCCCTTATTTTTGAGTTTAGGCGCGGCAACCTTTTTTACTCACAGTATATATATATATATATATATATATATATATATATATATATATATATGAATAAAAGAGTGTGACTGAACCGGCCTATTGTACACTACTCGGCGCCTGCTGTTTGGGATACAGTCTGTTAATGCAGGTAGACACACCCGTATAAATAGTAATAAATATATAAATAACTGAATAAATATATAAATAAATATCAGCAGCTGTTTCAATAAATAGAAAATATAAAAAATGGATAGTAAAAAATTTCAAGCACTGATGTACATGAGAAATAGACTACTAAAAACAGCGCTAGATTTCCAGTATCACAATGTTCAATCCAAATATTTTTGAAAAGATACTGGGTTCACAATCGTAAGAATATAACTGCAAAGATAAACTTAAAAGGAAAACGTTCGTTCGGTGCAGAAAATGGTGAGTGAACAGTTCAAGATTGCATCAAGATTGCATCAAGGTGACATCATCTGTAGACCAAGTAATACCAAGTGACTTGTTCCACCACGTGCGGAGAAATCCCCCTTAGGGGTTTAAACTCACCAGAGGTAAGAATCAAACAGGCATATCAGGTATAGGTCATCGAATGGTTAAACTGCATCTGCTATTCGTCCACCAAAATAGCCACCAATCAGCCTTGTAAACTTCTTATAATCTCAGCATCATCAAACACCACTGCATCAGGGGTCCAGGGGGGAATTGGCTCCAAATAAACTCGCCATAAAAACAAATAAAGTTTTGCACATAGCGTAATTCTGTTTATTTTTAAAACATGTAAATAAAACCACCCATAAAAGATCCCATAAGTATAGCAGCGTACATTAAAGTTACTTTCAGTTATGCAAACAAGAATCACTTGCGTTTTGGGTTTGTTAGAAAAACCCCACAGCGGCATCCATAGTGCTTCCTGTGGTCTGTAGAGTGTCTATCCAGACACAGGGACAGCTTCCTGGTAGCTGTTTCGTCACTTCCGACTTCAACAGAGGGCGCCCTCTGTTGAAGTCGGAAGTGACGAAACGCGTAAGGGCGTGGCCTACACGACGCTGACCGGAAGTGACGCCTGCGTTCCAGCTGCGCTCCACTGCTACCAGGAAGCTGTCCCTGTGTCTGGATAGACACTCTACAGACCACAGGAAGCACTATGGATGCCGCTGTGGGGTTTTTCTAACAAACCCAAAACGCAAGTGATTCTTGTTTGCATAACTGAAAGTAACTTTAATGTACGCTGCTATACTTATGGGTTCTTTTATGGGTGGTTTTATTTACATGTTTTAAAAATAAACAGAATTACGCTATGTGCAAAACTTTATTTGTTTTTATGGCGAGTTTATTTGGAGCCAATTCCCCCCTGGACCCCTGATGCAGTGGTGTTTGATGATGCTGAGATTATAAGAAGTTTACAAGGCTGATTGGTGGCTATTTTGGTGGACGAATAGCAGATGCAGTTTAACCATTCGATGACCTATACCTGATATGCCTGTTTGATTCTTACCTCTGGTGAGTTTAAACCCCTAAGGGGGATTTCTCCGCACGTGGTGGAACAAGTCACTTGGTATTACTTGGTCTACAGATGATGTCACCTTGATGCAATCTTGATGCAATCTTGAACTGTTCACTCACCATTTTCTGCACCGAACGAACGTTTTCCTTTTAAGTTTATCTTTGCAGTTATATTCTTACGATTGTGAACCCAGTATCTTTTCAAAAATATTTGGATTGAACATTGTGATACTGGAAATCTAGCGCTGTTTTTAGTAGTCTATTTCTCATGTACATCAGTGCTTGAAATTTTTTACTATCCATTTTTTATATATATATATATATATATATATAATGTATGTATATATACACAAGACTGTGTGTGTGTGTGTGTATATATATATATAAAATACACTGAAGCTAACTGAATCGCCTGCCAGAAGTATATTAGAAAGTGTACACCAGGAACAGCCTGCAGTGAGATATAGCTAAACTGTATGCAGTGGATATATATATGAGACTGACTTTATATAAATTTATTAAATACACTGCAGCTAACTGAATCACCTGCCTGCCAGAATTATATTAGCGTACACCAGGAACAGCCTGCAGTGAGATATAGCTAAACTGCATGCAGTAGATACACGCACTTTTTTCCCCTTAAAATCAGGGGAAAATCGTGGGTGCTTGTTAAACGCAGATCTCCCGCCAATTCTGAGCCTCTCCGCCATTCTCGCGGGTTTTGGCCGCTCTCGGAGGCTTTCGCCCGCTTTCGGCCATTCCAAGAGCTGCCGAGAACGTCCGAAATCGTCCGAAAGCCAACGAGAGCGGCCAAAAGCAGCTGAGAACTATCGAGCGCCGCAGAGATACATAGGATATCTGGCTCTGTATCTCGACGGCGCCATTTTTAAATTATGAAAATTACACTTGGGCAAGGCTGCAGGTGGAACTGACAAGGCTGCCGACATGGCTGCAGGGGGAACTGACAAGGCTGCTGACATGGCTGCAGGTGGAAAATGAAAAGAGAAAAAGTGAAAAAGGAAAGAAGCTGCGCTAAAACTCGTGAGTAAACACACTTAATGTAAATGGATACAGCATGTCTGATAAATCAGTGAAGGGTTAATATCATGAAATATATCATCTTTTACATCAACCAGTGAAAAGACAAATAAAATAATTAAAAATGTGAAGAAAATTATTTTGTGAAAAATAAAATGAACGCCTAAAGTGTACAGTGATAAACACCTGGCTAAGTCTGCAACACCACCCTTAGGTGTTTGGGAAACAGAAACTCAAAAAAGGAATATATCTAAATTAAACATATAAACACATCCGATGTTTCAAAAGCGAAAAAAACACAGCGAGTGAACAATAATAATAAACAGCAGGCTGAGCCTGTAACACCCAAAGTGAGCAATTGATACTTGGCGATAGGCTGAGCCTGTGACAACACCGTTGAATGATCACAGTGCAGTGATATAGCTAATAATAGAACAAAGTCCAAATGAATAATATATAATGTCCCATGTAGAAGGCAAAAAACGTGAAAACAAAAAAACAAAAACCGCAAACTTTCGGGAAGCCAAAAATGTGAAGTGACTTTTCACAGCACGCTGCAGAGTGAGATAGACCTCCACCATAAGGCACACTTGTCCGCTTACCAGAAATACGTGGTCCCTTGTTATAGGGGACCCGTATAGGCAGATGGCTCTTAACCCCAGCCAGGGATGTAAACGGAATCCTAAGACCTTGCAGGCACTACCCTCCAGGGCTATCAATCAGGAAGTCTCCAATGTGGGGTCAGCTCAAGTCAAAGTGATGTGCAGCGAACCAGTACCGATAAAGGACAAAAGTGCTCACATAGTGTAAATCCTTATTACAATTTATTGTTTAAAAGAAGCAGCAAAATGCACACTTACATAGCACAAGATCAAGTCAGGACAATAGGCGAGCCGGCCGGTCTCGCTACACAGCCCGTGGATCCGGGACTACGACAGATTGCGGTGACATCAGGACGTAGCTCCTCCTCCCTATGCGTTTCATCACTATGCGGACGTCGTTGTCGAGAGAAAATGAATGCATTATTGCAATTGTTTAAAGAAAAAGAAAGCTGTATTGCTTTCTTGACTCAGGAAAAGATTAAACATGAGAATATTATTAGTTATTGGAGACACAGTTTTTTGCACATGCTCAATGTTCTACACATGAGACTAAGTCAGATGTGAGGGTTAATGATGTTGATTCAGGAATCGAAACAATTGAATCGTCTGATGAATCAGTTGTTAGTATTTTCTCAGACAATGAAAGTGTGAAGCCAGTTTACTTCAATCGTACTAATATTAAAACAGAAATGTAAATTTTCTTCGCCATATGCTCAAAGAAAGATTTATGCAAAAAAAGCAACTCTTAAATGTTTTGTTTGCAAATGAGAGGGCCACATAGCCAGGTTTTGTTTGATGGATAATAATAATGATATGCAAAAGAGGTTGTGTTATCCAAAAACAATGCCAAGGACTTACGAAGTATATTCTGTTAGACTGTGTAGTAATTTGAAGTATAGAGGTCAAAATAATCAAACTCATTTCCCTTTGAAGACCCAAATGCAAAGATTGCAAATGGAAAATAGTCCATTAAAACAGGAAAGGTATCATTATGTAGCATATAACACTGTGAAAAACAATGTTAGCAGTCCTTAAATGAACTGCATGGATAGTAAGGATTTTTTGGTTAATGTTTATTTGCTATGAATAAGGTTATGATTTGAGCTTAAGAGATTTGGTTTTGACGTTTGGAATATTATTTAGGACTTTGATATATTTTCAAGGATAATCCTCTGGATTATTATTGTTTATTAATTTCTCCTTGTTGATATTCCTCTGGATTATTTTTCCTTGTTATGATTATTATATTTTTTATTTTTTTGTTTTGTTCAGGCTGAACATTGAAAGGTTTAGTTCACCTGAAAAGGGGGGTTAAAAAACAGCTTTGTACTCAATTAGCTACTGAATAGCTTTGTACTCAATTAGTAACTGAATACATTTTCAGCTGTGTACTCAATTAGCAATTGAATACATTTTGTTTAAAGACAACAGAGAGTTAGCTGTAAGCAATAGAGCTACAGACACATTGAATTAGTTAAGAAAGCACATTTGTTTGGAGAATTTGTGATTTCAACCTCAATGGTTAAAAATCTTATGTTGTGGAGTAAAATGACACACAGAATTCTTAAATTGTAGATCAACGTGAAGGGGTGATTTCTTTGCGTTTTTTTCTCCGGGTGTCAGATGATCTTCCTTTGGTTTATTAAAACAGGATCATGTGTCATGACTGTATGATTTTGTGTTTCATATACCACAACACCTACAGGTGGGATACACTAATGATGATGCTTTAACAACTGTTAGGATGTTGATTAATCATGTTTTTCCAGTTTTGGGTATAACAGCAAACTGTTTCATTCATTTTAATGGGTGTAAAGTTCTGCTGCTACAAAGTATTCTCCTTTTTAACTAATGATAGGAAGAAAAATGCTACATGTGTTTCCCCATTAATTTTTTGTCTATACCTCAAAGAGAGGCAATAAAGGAGTCAAAATGGCTGCAGATGTTATGTAAAAAAAAAAAAAATGGTCCCTTCACACATTTATAGCTGAGAAAGGAGGTTAATTCATGATAAAAATGTCATGATGTTAGCTAAGAATAGAAGTCTTTTATCTTACAATGTTTTTTGATTACATTATTAAGAACTAATTTGTATATATACTGATATGTAGTATTTGTTTTAAAGGTAAAAAGAAATTTATATTGTATATGTTTAAAATGTTTTTATACATAGTACTCATAGCCCTACCCTTAGGCTACTTTCACACTGGAGCGGTGGGGGCGCTGGCGGTAAAGCGGCGCTATATTTAGCGCCGCTTTACCGGCGTTTTAGCGGCGCATTGCGGCCGCTCGCGGGGTGTTTTTACCCCCGCGAGCGGCCGAAAAAGGGTCAATACCGCCCGCAAACCGCCGCTGTAGCGGCGTTTTACGGGCGGGTTCGGCGCGCTCCCCCATTGTTTTCAATGGGACCGGGCGCTATAGGAGCGGTAAATATACCGCTCCTATAGCGAGCCAAAGATGCGGCTTGCAGGACATTTTTGAGCGTCCTGCAAGCGCACCGCTTCAGTGTGAAAGCCCTCGGGCTTTCACACTGAAGGAACAGCAACAGCTGTTTCGGGTCGGTTTGCAGGCGCTATTCTTAGCGCAATAGCGCTTGCAAACCGCCCCAGTGTGAAAGGGGCCTTAGGAATTTTAGAATGAGGAACGCCCATCTTTTTAGAAAGGTTGGAGGGAAATTAAATTGCTCATTCAAAATTTGCAGGCATTATTGTGGTGCAAGAAATCCCAGAGGAAAGTTTGAATAGGAAAAAGGTGGGAGTTGGAGGTTAGGAGTAGAAGTGTGTAACAGCAGACAGTAGTTTTTTTTTGCAGGACACGCATTCCAGAGAGACTAACTCCAGCATATACAAGACACATATACAACATGAACTGTTGTTACATCCATACACATATCGGATTAATTCTTCATTTTAAGAATAATCTATTTTTGATATTCCACGATTGATATTGTTATTATAACATTTTGTTGTTTTATTATTAAACCAAAATTATCTTTTATATAAGATAAGCGGTCTATCTAATTGACCAAGAACGGAAAGGTTTATTTAAGGGCTGCAACTAACAATTATTTTCATAATCGATTAGTTGGACGATTATTGTTTTAATTAATTGATTAATCGGTTAATAACCTTAAAAAAAATTGGTGTATAATTTAGTTAATATGTAAAGTTTAAAAAAAAGGCAAATTTTTCTTAAATATCTCTATGCAGTGGTAAATATAAATAACCAACTATATGGTTACGGAGCAAAATCTCTAATCCACTGAGACTAACAGATAGAAGAGATATACTGTATATACTATTAGAGGAGATATAATGTATATACTATTAGAGGAGATATATACTATTAGAAGAGACATACTGTTTTTTGGTCAATTTGTTGTTGGGCAGATTAAAAAACACAAATTGCTGCAAAAACTTATTACCATATATACTCGAGTATAGGCCGACCCGAATATAAGCCGAGGCCCCTTTTTTTAACCATAAAAAAATGGGAAAAACGTATTGACTCGAGTATAAGCCGAGGCTGAAAAATGCAGCAGCTACTGTAAGTGGAAAAGAGGGTCAGCAAATGCCCATCTGCAGCTGCATGTCTCCTGTGTCCTGTACAAACCCCCCTGTGTCCCCATTGCAGCCTACCTGTGCCGATCTGCATGTCCTGGGTCCTGTGTAGTATCCCTCCCTGTGTGATCTGTCTGCCACCATTGCAGCCTTTATGTGCCGATGCAGTCACGATCTGTGTCCCCCACAGCGTGTAAGGCGCCACTCAAGATACAAAAGCCACGCCTCCTCCTCCTCGTCCGTGATAGGAGGAACACTGTTTTCCCAGCAGTCAGTGTGCAGTGTTCCGCCTATCACGGACATGGCGTCCGTGATAGGCGGAACACTGCACACTGACTTACTGATGGGAAAATTAGTGTTCCTCCTATCACGGAAGGGGAAGAGGAGGCGCGGCTTTTCAACACTGCCGTCTGTCTGCATGACACGCTGTTCATGTAGGCAGACGACGGTGACTCAAGTATAAGCCGAGGGGGGGACTTTCAGCCCTAAAAAAGGGCTGAAAATCTCGGCTTATACTCGAGTATATACGGTACATGCTTTTTGGCAGCTTCTCCATTGAAGTATATTGAACCAAAAAAGCACAATTTTGCGTTATAAAAAAAAGTCTCTGACCCTTTCCAAATACACAGCGGCTGAAAAAAGCATTGATGTGAACGTGTCCCATAGGAAACCATGTAAATGAACTGTAGTGCGTTTCTGCAAAAAGCACCAAAAAACACATAGGTGTGAACCAGGTCTAAGACGTTTAGTAACATAATGGGGTTAAAAAAAACCCCCTAAAATTAGCCCTTTATAGTACAAAAAAAAAGCATATCACTACTGTAAGGGGTTCATTTTTTTTTCTGTAGAACTGTGAAAGTAATATTTACAGTAGCAATTATTTGCTCTTTTTGTACTATAAAGGACTCATTTTAGTTTCTTTTAACTCCATTAAAGCGGAAGTAAACCCATCGATTTAACAGTTTAAAAAAAAAGGCATGCCGGGAATGCTAACTGCACATTGGCTGTGCTCTCAACCAAACAGTCAAACCATCCAATGGCTGGTGTCATAACGGATCACATGTGCAGCACTGTGGCAGTTGAAGATTAAACAGAGGCAAAGATGGCAGCTTCCTTGGCTGAAAACGATAGGGGGGTTTACTTCCACTTTAAGATACTGGCCGATTAATCGATTAATTTCATAATCGATTAGCTGTTCCAGCCCTAGTTTATTTAGAACAAAATTAGACGTTGTTAGCACAAGTCAAAGACAGAAAGAAAAATGGTGATTAAAGAATTTGCCACATGTAGGGTCACATCCAGAGATGATGAGATGCACTCACAGGTGGAGCTAAAGTTTCAGGGAGTGCAACATGGAAAAGTAATTGGGAAGGTCTATTTGACATCTTCAAGGATATGGTATAGTTCAAATATCTTCTCAGTTCAGTGAAAAATGTATATAAACAATAAAAATGCGGGAATAACAAATTTTATATTCCGAGATAATGATGCTGCATTAATATTTCCAGGAATGAATTATAAAAATCTAATCTGGAGGAATCATGGATTCCAAAAAGAAGAAAAGATATCAGCTCAACAAAATGAAAATGTTAAAGAGAGAAGATTTATCATCATCACAGGATTCATCTTTTCCCTAGTGACAATTTTATATGTGGTAAAACATATCACAAACTGTTCCAGTTATGCAGAGGTTAACAGGATTGAAGAATTACACAACAAAGTCATTGCATTATTCAGAAATAAAAGCGATAGACACTGATATCAATACAGATGAACAAAAAGATAACAATGCTGATATCATTACAAAGGAGAAAAATGAGAGAGTTATTGATATTAATGTATATGATAAAAATCATGATTTTAGCTATGTTGATATTAATACAGCAGTAGATTTGTATGGATTTGTATGTGTAGGACAGGGATATGATTGCTGTTTGCAATTGTATTTCATTCATAGCAATGGTATTGAAATCAAAATTAATATAGAATCCAAAACAAATTTTGTTAAAATGCAGGGATTTTATAGACTAAACAACGAAACCGAAACTTTTGAATGTAATATATTGTTGAGGAGTTTCTGGTCTATATATTTAAAAAGGTAATGATTCAACAATGTGGGCTGGAGATGTTACTAATACCATGCCAAGATCAGGGAAAATATTTTATCCCTTAGATCAATTTTATTATCTTTTTCAAAGTGGCGCATTGCGTAGTGCATTTGCAGCGCTATACAAATCATTCATTCATTCAAAGTTTCGTAAAAATATTGAATCCAAAATATTTAAATATCATAGGAGATGAAAAAGGAGATATTGTAAGAACATGGGATTTTAAAATAACAAGAAAATTAACTCAATTAACGGTCAAAATTTGTATTTCTATAGTCGACATGATTGTTCCAGAAATATATATTTTTCCACAATCTTTGAAAATTATGCAAGATAAAGATAATTTGCATTTGATATGTAATACAAAAATATCTTCACCTCAAAATTCATTGTTAACTTGGAAAAGGAAAGGAAAAGGAATAGTTTTCTTCATAGTTCTACTATCATAATTCATAAAAGGAATTTATGGTAGTGTGAATTGGATTAACCACTTAGGGCCCGCGCTGCAGCGCGGACGCTCCCTGCAGGGTGGACGTCCCTGGATGTCCTACTGTTTACTTCCCTAATGCGCGCCCCTGAGAGTGCGCATCAGGGAAGTTCTGTGCTGGCCGTGTCCGTCGGACACAGCCAGTCACAGATTGCTGTAAACGGACAATCACAGCAGCAGTTTACAGCACGATCGGCATGTCCAATGAGAGATGATCTCATATTTAAACATATGAGATCATCTCTCAGCGCCGGTCTCCCTCCTCACACAGGGACAGCGTGTGAGGAGGGAGAGATGAACGGCTGCAGCAGCCGTGAGTAAAAAAGAAAAATAAAGTGTGATCTATCCCCGCTGCCACCTGTCCCCAGTGCCATCTGTCCACAGTGCCACCTGTCCACAGTGCCATGTATAAGTGCCATCTGTCGTCAGTGCCATCTGTCATCACTGCCATATCAGTGTCACGTGTCATCAGTGCCACAAATTAGTGCCACATATTAGTGCCATCTGTCATCAGTGCCACCTGACAGTGCCACGTGCCATCTGTTATCAGTGTCACGTGTCATCAATGCCACGTTATCAGTGCCATCTGTCATTAGTGCCATCTCTCATCAGTGCCACGTATAAGTGCCATCTGTCACCAGTGCCACATATTAGTGCCATCTGTCATCAGTGTCACATGTCACCAGTGTCCCGTATTAGTGCCAACTGTCATCAGTGTCACGTGTCAGTGCCCCATCAGTGTCACGTGTCATCAGTGCCACCTGTCATCAGTGCCACATCAGTGTCGCTGTCCTGGTGCTCCAGGGCCTTCAAAAGTGTAATAGGTAGTCAACAAGTTAGATGTGTAATTTATGCTCCTAGAACACGTGATGGCGCTCCCTGCATTTTGGGCCTCTCTAAGTGGCTAGGCTGTGGAAAAGTCCCACATATGTGGCATCGTAATACTCAGGAGTAGCAGAATTTATTTTGGGGTGTCATTTGTGGTATACACATGCCATGCGAGAGAAATAACCTATTACAATGACAATTTTGTGGGAATTTTTTTTTTTAATTTTGCAAAGAATTGTGGGAAAAAATGACATCAAAAACCTCACCATGCCTCTTACTAAATACCTTGTCTACTTTAAAAAAAAAGGGGTCATTTGGGGGGTATTTGTACTTTCCTGACTTGTTCGGGTCACAAGAAATGAGATAGGTCACCAATGCATCAGGTGTGATCAATTTTGTATGATTCGCACCACAGTTTGTAGACTCTCTAACTTTCACAAAGACCAAATAATATCCACTAATTTGGGTTATTTTTACCAAAGATATGTAGCAGTATAAATTGTGGCCAAAATGTATGAAGAAAAATTAATAATTTGCTAAATTTTATCACAGAAACAAAGAAAAATGCTTTTTTTAAAAAAAAAAATCGGTCTTTTTTTCATTTATAGCGCAAAAAATAAAAAACCCAGAGGTGATCAAATACCACCAAAAGAAAGCTCTATTTGTGGGGAAAAAAGGACAAAAAAATTAATTTGGGTACAGTGTTGCATGACTGAGTAATTGTCATTCAAAGTGTGAGAGCACCGAAAGCTGAAAATTGGTCTGGGCAGGAAGGGTGTTTAAGTGCCCAGTAAGCAAGTGGTTAACAATACATTTGTTTATCAACAAATAAGTGTATCTTTGAATGATACTGGTATATATGAATGTTGCATATCAATAGAAAATTATCCTGTTTAGTGTGCTAAGGCAAACATTATTGTTATGTCTCCAAGGAAAACTTCATGTGTTAATAAAAAAGTGTCTCTGCAACTCCTTTTCAGATTAACCATTTCCAATCCAGAACTCTTTTGAGAGAAGGAAAGTTTGTCATTATTGTGTGGAACTTTAATATTTCAGAATGGAAGATTTCTAGAAGGTTTCCACAATGTCAAGGACATTTGGTTAATATGGAATTGGGTAAAGAGAGGTTTGGAATTAATAATAGGAATAACAGATATAAGCGTGGTATAGTTGAAGGTGTTTTAGGAGGAATTGGCACAATCGGGAGTATAACTAATAGTATGGATATCAATACTTTAAAGTCTGATCTAGAGACCGCTGGTTTAGTGGGGAGTAATGGTATTAAAATACAAAAACATTTAAATCAGATTTTAGAAAATATGGTCATTAAAACAGCTAATGTCATGGGTCCATCTATTTTAAATCTTCAAAATATTACTCTTTCGGCCCTCAGACAAACGGACAGGGTCAGAGGAATACAGGTGGGATCCATACATGAGAAAGTTGCTTTATACGCAGATGATCTCATCCTTTTCTTGAGTGACCCTGCCCAGTCTCTTCAAGAGACTTTAAACATTCTTTCCAACTTCACTAGCTATTCGGGACTCAAGGTAAATTGGGATAAATCTCAAATCTTACCGATAGATAGGGCGGCAAGAGACGTAGCAGATCCCAACCTACCCTTATTATGGACAGACAAAATCAAATATTTAGGCATTCACATATCTGCCTCTACCTCTGACTATCATACTCTTAATCTGGAACCACTGATCCATAAAATGAAGACAAGACTGAAGGCGTGGGCAAATCTCCCCCTCTCTTTAATTGGGAGGATCAATTTATTTAAGATGAAGCTTTTACCTGGCTTCCTTTACATTCTCAGACACGCACCTGTCTGGATCCCAAAAAGGTATTTCGTATGATAAATACTATCCTAGTATCTTTTCTCTGGGGAGCCAGTCAACCGAGATTTAGGTTGACGGTTCTGCAGAGACCTTGGGGAGAGGGAGGTTTGGCTTGCCCTGACCTCCACTCCTATTTTATGGCGGCTCTATTATCCCATGCCCACAACTGGCTGGTCTCGGATGAGTCCAATGCGGCAGTGGTCCTGGAAGCAGCTCGATTGGGGTCTTATGAGGCGCTACGGAATCTACTCTACCGGGGCCCCAGGGCTCCCTTCCCTCTTACTTCGGCAATGAAAGCGGTCTTACGGGCATGGTCAGTGGCGAATTTACTACGCCCCATACCCTCTGGACACATTTCCCCGCACAACCCTCTTTGGTTTAATCCAAAATTATCAGAATTCAAATCCATTCCCGACCCCGGGGTGTGGGCTAGCAGGGACATCAAATATATAAATCAGATCTGTCTTGAGGGGAAATGACTGACGTTTGACAGGTTAAAACAAAAATTTAATTTACCTAACTCACACCTGTTTAGATTTCTACAGCTTAGACACGCTTTTAATACCCAATTTGACAATGCTCCTGTAGCCTTCTATACCTCGACTCTGGAAACTCTACTCAGAGATGAAGCTCTGTCTAAGCCCTTATCCACCATATACAAAGCGTTACTCCCTAATGTCCACACGGGGCTGGAAAATCGTAGAGCAAAGTGGGAAGTAGATTTCCCTACATTAGACACAGAAGATTGGGAAGAAATGTGGGAGTATCCATTTTCACAGTTAGTGTCTGCTAGGGATAGGTTAGTGCAATTTAAAATACTACATAAGGTATACTACACGCCTGTACGTCTACATAGAATTTATCCATCTGTACCCGACTCCTGCTGGAGATGCGGTTCCCCCTTAGCGGACTTCATCCATATTTTCTGGAGTTGTCCTAAGATTGAAGTTTTCTGGGTTGAGATAACCAGTTTTACTTTGACTGTCACCACCATTCCTGTGCCATTGTCCGTAGAGATATGTCTGCTGGGACTGGTTGAACCGTTGGCCCCAAGCCGGGCGATTAGAACCCTGCTGGGACTATTACTTTACTATGCCCGTAAATCTATAGTACTCAGGTGGAAGGCCTCAGCCGCACCCACCATAAATTTCTGGAAGAGGTTAGTAAATACGGCTCTACCACTATACAAAGCTACTTACCTGTCACGTGGGTGTGAGAAAAAATTTCACAAAATATGGAATATCTGGACCGAATCCCAGTCCCCTAATGCTGATTCAAATGAAGATTAGTAGCACTCTGTTGAGTATCGGGAACAGCATAGGTGGCATTCCTGATCTCCTAACGTTCCTAGGGTTCTGTGTCCATGTTCTGTGGGGAGGAGGGGGAGCGGAAGTAAGACTAAGTAGACGGTGAATGATTATTATGCATTTCATCCTATGATTAGCTACCGAAAGCTTTGTGGGGTATAGATGGAAGTACAAGATGGTTCTGCATATCCTGCATAGGTGGTTGAGCGTACAATGGCTTTATT
This sequence comes from Lithobates sylvaticus, assembly GCA_028564925.1. Taxonomy (NCBI): domain Eukaryota; kingdom Metazoa; phylum Chordata; class Amphibia; order Anura; family Ranidae; genus Lithobates; species Lithobates sylvaticus. The sequence continues at coordinate 221,913,492 of CM053027.1, read as the reverse complement.
AGGATGTTTTCATTTTTGTGTTTTTTTTTTTTTTCTTTCCCTTTTCCTTTTTCTCTGTTAAGTTTAGCTCTATAGTAGTGATTTGAGCCTGGGTATGCCCAATAGGCTGTTTTGTTCTGTGTTACTTAAAATTCAATAAAAACAATTAAAAAAAAAAATATATATATATTACTCTTGATTTGATGACAAGTGAACAACATTCTCATATAGCCAGAGCATGTTTAGAAATCCAGACGGAATATTCCACTAATTTTAAAATAATTGCGCAAGCATTTCAAAAGTGGAATAACTCCTTTTGGCATTTTACAGAATTTACCCAGAGAATATGTATATGCTATAAATCATACCGATTTATGGGTAAATAAATGGATAGGTAATGTAGAAAAAGGAGAAAAAATGCAAAAAAAAGTGTGTATAGAGAATAGTTTTGAGCTGGCTGCTCCCCCGTATAGTTTCTAATCAAAAAGAAAATATAAGTTCCCCATGGGGTTTTTAGGCAGCGAAAAGGAAAATACTTTAGTTGGTAAAAAAACAAAATTTGTTTATTTTGTCAAAAAAAGTAGAAAAACTGAGTACAATTAATAGATTAAAATACAAGCTCTGGTTTACAGTAAATGAACGGCTTTATCAGATCCGGATACAGGTAATACATCTTTAAAACATATTAGAAGAGAAAAGTCACAATGTAACAATGTTCATAGATTAACAATGCTTATTCATTCAGTATAAAATTTTATGTTAAAAGTTTTTTTCTTCCTCCTCGCAGAAACGGTACAAGTGGCCATTCTATTCTGCATTCCCTTCACCCCTGAAGAAGACCTTTACTCATATTTTTTATGGTCGAAATGCATTGGGGTACTAGGGTGTTTTATACTGAATGAATAAGCATTGTTAATCTATGAACATTGTGACTTTTCTCTTCTAATACGTTTTAAAGATGTATTACCTGTATCCGGATCTAATAAAGCTGTTCATTTACTGTAAACCAGAGCTTGTATTTTAATCTAATAATTGTACTCAGTTTTTCTACTTTTTTGACAAAATAAACAAATTTTGTTTTTTACCAACTAAAGTATTTTCCTTTTCGCTGCCTAAAAACCCCATGGGGAACTTATATTTCCTTTTTGATTAGAATAAATGGATAGGAAGCAAACAGGATGTATGTTATAGTTCTTCTATGATTCCAATAGCCGGGAAAGAACAAATTTTGGTTCCAGTCACTGTTTTGGGATTACCTGTCAGCAGTACACAATTATCATATTATAAATTACAGTATACAGATTTTGCATTTGACAATGAAAATTCTGAATTAGAACAATTAGATCTGTCATCATGTTTACAATTCCAGTCTAAAAACTTATCTGTTTACCTAATCAAGATAAAATCATATTTCATTCTTGTTATCATAATCAGCAAGAATAGAAAAAGTTGAAACAATTTCTGAATTAATTACTCGTGTGGATAGAAAGAAGGTTTGTTTTCAGATCATGACAGATACAGAAAGGGTTAAAACTTTTTTCTCTTCTTGTACAAATACAGAAAACCTGAATCAAGGTTTGTATTGTATAGAAGGAGACATTGATGCAATAAGTATTAATGGGTTGAGAACCAATTTAACAAATATGTTTATGAAAAATATAAGTGCACTTCCCACACAATACAATATATCCCAAATAGATGAATTTCCATGGGAAAAATAGGCAAATGTAATTTAAAAGGATAAAGGTTTATTGGTGGCTTTGGCTAAGGAACTGCAGAATGCAGAAGTATTGTTTAAACATGAACAAGGTAATTTGCAAGAAATATCACATCAATGGTCAGAATTTTCAGGAAGTAATTGGTGGAAAAAATTCAGTAACAGTGTATCAATCTGGGGAAAAACTTTGATAACTTCAGCAGCAGGTAATATTTCATCACATCCTGTAGTTATTCTTTTTATTATTATTATGTTATTCCTTATATTCCAGTTATTTTTGATGTTTAGAATGAAAAATTTATATTATCAAATTAGAAGTGAAATTAGGAAAGGAGATGATTTATTGCAAAATATGCTTAAAAGAAGAGTGGGTTTTGGAATTGCGAACTCCGTTACAAATGAAATTACATCTGAAAATGTTAGATCAAAGACTTTGTGTATGTGACATGTATGATGGTGAATGAATTAAAATATGAAGTATGATTATTATTCATATTTCAGAGGGGAATGTTATATTCTTAATATTCAAAATTAAATTTGGTTTAAAAAAATCTCTCTGCAGAGTTTCCCTTTAGTGTGAATTTGTTTTTGTTTTTAATACATTTCAGATGTGATATTCAGCTGGGTTTAAGTTTTAAAAGCGGTTTTAGATGTGTGATGGACATTGTAATATTATATATGTTTATAAGGAGTCTTATGCAACTGATATTCTGTTTAAAAGGAGGCTAGCTACCTTCCCCCATCTTCTGTAGATAGAATTTCAGTCTGGCTGTGTTTAACCACCTCACTACAGTGCATTTTCACCCCCTTCCTGACCAAGCCATTTTTCAGCTTTCAGCGCTGACGCACTTTGAATGACAATTGCGCGGTCATACGACACTGTACCCAAATGAAATTGTTATCATTTTTTCCCCACAAATAGAGCTTTCTTTTGGTGGTATTTGATCACCTCTGCGTTTTTTATTTTTTGCGCAATAAACAAAAGAAGAGCGACAAATTTAAAAAAAAAACAATATTTTTTACTTTTTGCTATACTAAATATCCCCAAAAAATATATAAAAAATTTTTTTTTCCCTCAGTTTCGGCCGATACGTATTCTTCTACATATTTTTGGTAAAAAAAAAATCGCAATTAGCGATCATTGATTAGTTTGCGCAAAAGTTATAGCGTTTACAAAATAGGGGATAGTTTTATAGCATTTTTATTAATATTTTTTTTTTTACTAGTAATGGCGGTGATCAGCGATTTTTATTGTGACTGCGACATTATGGCGGACACATCGGACATTTTTGACACATTTTTGGCACCATTGTCATTTATACAGCAATCAATGCTATTTAAATGCATTGATTCATGTATAAATGACACTGGCAGTGAAGGGGTTAACCACTAGGGGCGGGGAGGGGTTAATTATGTTCCCTAAGAGTGTTTCTTACTGTGGGGGGAGGGGCCTCACAAGGGGAGGAGACCGATCGGTGTGTCTCTGTACAGAGAACAAACCATCGGCTCCTCTCCTCTGACAGGACCGTTGATCTGTGTGTTTACACACACAGATTACAGGTCCCGCTGTGTTACCGGGCAATCGCGGGTGCCCAGCGGACATCGCGGCCGCTGGGCACGCGCATCGGGTGCCCAGTGACACGGCGAGAGCGCGCGCGCGCTCCCGGTGGCGCGCGCGCGCTCCCGGTGGCGCGCGCGCTCCCTGCAGTGCACAGAAGGGGAGGACGTCATATGACGCCCTCCCGGAACGAGAGATGCGCCGCCTGGCCGTCATTTGACGGCCGGCGGTCGCAAAGTGGTTAAAGTAAGAATAGATGTTGACCAAGTTTGGTGTGTCTGAAGTATATCGGATGTGAGGAACAACCCTCTCTTTCTCCCTTGTTCTGATAGGCTGAGTTAGAGAGGAAGAAAGGTGTGTTTATTTTTCGGCGGCAAATTTGGAATTTGGAAGTTCATAAAAACCCTTTGCTGATTGAAATGCTCCCTCTTCCTTTCCTGCCTGCCCTCCTGAATACATCGCTCTTCAGCACACACAAGACTTTCTTTAGCCCTTTGGCACACAGGGTTATTCAGCAATTTTCTTAAAGCCAAGACAATAGACCACATGTTGTGATACACGTAACTTGTAAGAACTCTTTGAAACAAACAACAATATATCAAGCTTTAAGCATATACTAATCATAACATTCTTTTTGTATCATTGTACTATTTTTGTAAGTATTATTTTTCTATTTTGGTGTGTATAATAAAACACACATTTTGATTTAACGCTGAAATTCGTCTCACAATCACATTTGAAAGCTTATGCAGAATAAGCAATATTTTACAGCCACCACCCAATAGGGCGGCTCCCTGACTGGGCGCTTATCTAGGGACCCAAGAGTTACGTGCTTTGTAATTAACCCCATTTTTCACCATTGCCCTCCCCTGTACCTCCCTCTCTATCCTCTTGCTTCTCCACCTTAATTGTTTGTCATTTCTGTTTAACTCACACAGGGCTACCATTTGCAGTTTTTTTTTGTCTAGCCTCATGCACTCTTGATTAAATAGCGGTTTCCCCTGGGTCACCTTAACCACTTGCCGACCGCCGCACGACAATGTACGTCGGCAGAATGGCACGGGCAGGCATATGGGCGTATCTGTACGTCCCTACCTGTGGCCCCCCCGGTGCCTGCAGCGGTCGTGTCATTCCCGGAGTGATCGGAGATGAGGGGGAGGCCACTCATTCGTGGCCACCACCTCGCGGTCGCTCCCAGCAAATGAAAATCTTCCTCTGCTGCTGTAATGTAAACAGCGGCAGAGGAAGTGATGTTATCTCTTCTCGTGTCGGTCTTTTCGTTCCGGCGCCGAGGAGTTAAGACATCCAAGTAAGTCTGCACCAACACTACACATACAGTAGAACACTTTTCAACCCCAGCACCCCCCCCCCCCCCCCCACCCCCCGATCACCCCCCTGTCACAGTGACCCCAAAGCATTTTTTTTTTACTGTTTACTGCATTGGTGCATTGTGACTGTAATAACTGTTAGGGCAGTTCGATTTAGCCCCCTTTAGGTCTAGGAACCCCCCTAATAAAGGTTTAACCCCGTGATCACCCCCCGTCACCAGTGTCACTAAGAAATCCTTTTTCTGATCGCTGCATTAGTGTCACAGGTGACGCTAGTTAGGGAGATAGGTATTTAGGTTTGCCGCAGCATTTTATAGCGTCAGGGACCCCCATATACTACCTACTAAAGGATAAATGGAATGGCCTGGAAAACTCACTGTAAAATGTACCTCATCCCGGTTTAAGTGGTAAATGAGAAGGGGGGGATAGAAATAGGGGATTGTAGCGGTACTGGTATAATGAAAAGAGAACACGTGATTTTTTGTTAAAAAATTACATAAACATTTATTAGATAGAAAACATACAAAAATATATATTTGATACAAAAAATAAATAAAAAATGTGGTTCAGACAACATGAGGCCCACTGATTGACAGGGGAGAAGGAGGCCTCATTGTTGGCTGGAACACCGTAAATGATCTAACATCTTTGCAGACAAGTTTGGAGATCTATGCAGGTGTAGATCAGGGGTACAGTTATGTTCTCAGATGTAGACGACCAACATGTTTCGCCAAGCATTGGCTTCTTCAGGGTCACTAAGACAATTTGTACCCAAATAAGTAAGTCTGGTGAATGCAAAGAAAAAAATTAGTAATGTATGGTCCCAGAAAAATGCCACAGTTTGAGCAGTGTTTACAATGCAAGTCAAGATAAGCTGTTCCTTACCCAGACCACCAGTGAAATAACCCAAGTGAGCACATTTGCAGAGCGACACGTACCGTCAGACCAAAAGATCAGGGCCAGACCAACACCTCAATTAAAGTCAAGTATAGATGCCCAGAAGGGACTGCAGGGGGCGTATATAAAACCTGGTAAAAAACAATAGGTTGTGTTGTGTAATGGAAATTTGTAAGTTCTGTATATAATTGTATTCCATTTTGTATGTATTGCACACTGCCCTCACTGTGCACACGACACTAATAATGTTTTCAGTACATGTTTACATTCTTTTGAGTCCTGATTAGAATAAGCCTGCCTATGATACGCCCCTTGTTACCATAAATGAACAATTGTAATATTAATGTGATACCTACGTAATCATGTGTATAAAACCCCTGAATTGCGTCATAATAAAGGAGAACGGTTATTTGGAAAGATGCTGAGCGTATCTTTTGTGTCTGTTCCCTACTGCAGTAGTTATTATTAATTTGGAAACACTAATCAATATGAGGATAGGAGTTGCCTATCTATAAATTTCCAGGACAGGTGGCGAGCTTTTCCCAGGAGGGGTTAAAAGGTGACCCTGAGTATCCGAAACGAGGAGCTTGAGACGATCCAGGAATTTCTGATAATCAGCCGGCTGAGGTAAGCCTTTTGCTTACATTTGAGTTATCAGACTTCCTTGATCGGTAAGGCATTTTCGGGACAAAGGGTACCTATCTTACTCCCCTTAATGGAACTGTATTGATTGGTGGTTATATGTTATGTTATCACTGTCTACTGTCCATCAGTGTGTTATAGATGAGAAAGGGAAGAATAGTGCTGTTCACAGGTATATGTAGTACATCTGCTAGAAAAAGTAGTTTAGAGGCAAGAGGGTATAGGCACACGTAGAGAAGACTGGCCAGTCATTATGGGCATTAAATTAAGTAAGGGAATAAAGGGTAAGAGACCCTCAAAAATGCCCAGCGCAAGAGGAGCGCTATATATGAACCGAAGGTGCGGTTCCGCCTATACTGAGCCCCTAGATTAATGGTTAAAGTGGACATGGATCCACAATGGGTAACTGGGTTACCACCGAAGTCCACAGGGACGAAGAATCATGCAGAGTACACAGCTAGAGAAACAGTTATCTATGTGAGCAGGATGGATCAAGGGTGACAATTAACACTAGACAGAAAGGGACATTTTGATGTTAAGTTGTGGGATGAATTTGGGGTTAGGCACTACAACTAGTAAAGTCAAGAAACAGAGAAAAGAGAGTTAAAACAGAATATTTTATATGTTGTCAGAGAGGGAAGATGGGATGGGCACTATGGCTGCCCGTCTGATCATAGAAGGTACAGTATGTGAAGTATGGTATTACAGTACATTGGATGCAAAGGATATCGGAACAAAATAAGGAAAGCAGAAATTTATCAAGGAAGTATTTAAAAAAAGAGTTAAAAGAATGTGAGAGAATGATATGCATGTGTTGTGTACAAATGGGAAAAATGTAAGCGATTTTAGAGAGATATTTGTGTATGTGTGTGAATGCTGGAACCTTTAGTTCTATAGCTTGTGTGTGTCATGTACGCAGATGTGACCCCCTCCTTTGTTCTCTCCTGAAAGAATGTAGCTGGGGTGAGAGGTTGGTGATAAGCTGGAAGGACACCATGCCAATTTCAGTTTTTAGACAAAACATTTATAACTTTATGTGCCGGGTTAACGAATCTAATGATAAACAATGTGATCACAATTATTTTTGAATCTGTTTTCCAAACATGGTAAAATGAAGGTTACATTTAACCGTGTATTACACAAATTGAATATCCTTTGATAGTGGAAACAGTGCATTTAATAGGGAATTAAGTAAAATTAAGTAATATGTCCCCCTTTAAGGAACGTTATCTGTGTATATATATATTAGGGTGTGATATTGAAATTATCATTTGAGTATTAATTTCTAATTGGAGTTTAACAATTTTATTAATAATATAGATATATTGAAACTGGTTTAGACAACCTTTGATTGGAAATGAAATCCAGGTTAATGGGGAATTTATAAAAATGGGATTAGTTTAGTTTAAGATAACAATTTTGTACTTTTACATTTATTGAGTGGAAAGAAAAAAGATTAAGATGAGGTTGTTAATTGGAATGCAGCTGCCATAATGTTTAACAAAGCCAAGATGTATGGGATACATAAGAAGTTTTTCTACAAAAATGTAATCTTAAAGTCTGATAATAAATTGATGTGCGGTCCATGATGTGAGAGTAATAATAAATAAAATGTAAATATGACAGACCCATCGCATCAAGTCCACGCACCCTGTTAGGATGGATCCCACCTGCAGCCAGTTGTTTTATAGTTTTTGATGTGGCTGAGCGCTTTGTTTGTTTTTATTTATTTTTATTTTTGAATCCAAAGCAGAATGTGTGGATTGTGAAATGATGTGCCCCTTTTCCTTGTAAGTGCAGTGGGTATAAGCAGAAGAATATTTTGGATTAATGGACATCTCTGCATGACCGCAGGGTATTGTTATCATTTATCATACTATTGCCAGGAAAAAGTTGTCTTTTTGAAACATGAGGCTGGAGTTCTTACACAAACAGCGTGATAGAAAACAAGCCATTGTAGTATAGTTGTGCGGGCTGGGCCCGGTGGTGAGGGGTTCACCCCGATATTTTAGAGCTGTACCTTTGTGCAAAGGTGCGGTTAGACGGGGTTAGACATTGTTTTGGTCAAGTATTTAGTTTTTAATGGTCCAACATTTTGCGCAGCAAATGTGCAGCTGACTGGATGTTTGTCTAATGAAAGGTTTAAAATATGAGTTTATGTGCAGATCCGGCAATGAAGGATGTGTGCATTTTGATCCGGCCGCCTTGTTGCCCCTGTTGGAGGGGGCTGTGGATGGGGGAGACCACATGTCGTGGGGGTCGGCTGCTGTGGGCCCAGTGCGGGACACGCTCCCTGAAGACCCAGATATTTAATATTTTGTAGAGTCATTCCCGGTTTATACTGAGTATGCAGTTTATCACCCAGAAGGATACTGTGTATATAGAGTCATTGGATCCTTTTTCCCCAGCTCAAGAAGCAGAGCTCCATGTTTTAGCAAAGCCTGTGAGCTATAAAAAGAGAGTATATTTATACAGATAGTAGAGAATTAGAGAGCTTTTGGTTCCATTTGAAGGGCCAGAAGTTTGTTTTTACTTCGGCAGGTAAACCAATAAAGCATGCTAAGTTAATTTGATCGGCTGTTTTCAGCCTTCCCGGTTCTTGCTGAGGTAGCCATACTAACATTAAAACTCACACATGGAAGCAGACCGACTAAGGATGCTGCATTTACAGCCCTGGACACTTGCTGGGTCTGTGCAACTCACAGATTCCACCCTAGTTCTGGCCCAGTATAGCTGGGATTAATAATTCAACTTTAAGGACCCCAGAACGAGAAGAACAAGTGGTCCACAGTGGGCAACTTCTTATGAAACAGGACATTGGAAAAGGTGATCATTTATGTCTGCCAGCCACTCTTTTCCCTCCAGCTTGACACATGGACTGTGTCATCAGTCACAAGCAGTTATGGCTGCCTTAGTAAATGAGCGTGGGATAGAGCCAGGGTTCACCACAGTTGTTTTTATAACATACCACTTCTTGTTTTACCTGTTACCAAAGGTGTTACCAAAAGCTGAACATCCCTTCCAGAGATTACAAAAAGATATATCCAGATGCCCAAGTCAGGATCTTATGAGTATGCATTTTGTCTGTATGGACATGTTTTTTGGATGTCCAGTGGCCAATGCTACTGCAAAGGCCACAGTAAAAAGTGTTATCAGAAGTAGTTTGTAAGTACAGAGTACCAGAATCTACAGAGAGTAACGGAGGAAATCATTTTTATAGGAGAGTCCTTACTAGAAGTTTTGAGGTTTTATTTTTACACTCCAATGTAGCGGACAAAGTAGAGTAAGAAACTTTTGCCTGAGTGTTTTCTTATAATTTATCAGGCCCCTAAGGGGATGTTGGACTCTTTCCCTATGGGATTTGGTTTGGGAGTGTGTTACTCACTTGCTTTTATTTTGTCTCAGCAGCTGAAATCCTCCATTCGGATCTCACAGTGAATGTTGCTGATCTTTTAAGGTTTTTTACAAACTCATTTATGTGTTTTCCTCCCCAATTCCAGAACCTAAAAGTTTGGAAGGATCTAAAACTAAAGCCAGGTGACTTGTGGATTGTTAAGAGACATTTATATATAAGGAAATGTTTGGAGACTCAATACAGAATCTATTTCATGTACAGTTTTGCAAAACTTGAAGGAAAGTCACCTGGATCCACACCAGACCCTGCAAAAATGACTAAATTAAAGAAATATCTGAGTTTGATTTGTTTCCCTTTTGCAATCACAGTCTAGGGTACTTAATGATTTAATTACTTTAATGTAAGGGATATATATTTGAAAAGTAGTTTAGCAATGTTGAAGTCATATTTGTCTTTTGTACCTCTTCCATTTTATGTAGAATTGTCTGTGTTTACATATTGCTGATAAGTCAGCATACCAACATTAAGCTAGAAGGCCATTCTGGCCACAGGAGTGTACAGCCAGTACTCTGTAAATATGTCTCATTAATCATTTGTTTTTCACAATGAAAAGTAATTTTGTAATGAAAAAAGCTGCTCAGCTATTATTTTCTCCACAATGGAGTTTTTGCCTCTTTGGCCAGGACTACCTCCACCTAAGTGTGTGGAGGTTCCAGGTTAAAGGTGATAGCAGGTATGGTTAGTGATCAAAATATTGATCAAAAGAGAGGAGATGTAATGGAAATTTGTAAGTTCTGTATATAATTGTATTCCATTTTGTATGTATTGCACACTGCCCTCACTGTGCACACGACACTAATAATGTTTTCAGTACATGTTTACATTCTTTTGAGTCCTGATTAGAATAAGCCTGCCTATGATACGCCCCTTGTTACCATAAATGAACAATTGTAATATTAATGTGATACCTACGTAATCATGTGTATAAAACCCCTGAATTGCGTCATAATAAAGGAGAGCGGTTATTTGGAAAGATGCTGAGCGTATCTTTTGTGTCTGTTACCTACTGCAGTAGTTATTATTAATTTGGAACCACTAATCAATATGAGGATAGGAGTTGCCTATCTATAAATTTCCAGGACAGGTGTAATGGTTAATTAAGCTGGCTTCACATTATTTGAATGCCAGCACATGGCTAATTATAGCCCAAAAAATAGGAAAAACACTTACCAAGTAAGAATAAACCAGAGGTATATGGGGCGCCAGAGTATGGAAATAAATACAGAAACTGTATAGGTAGTATGTTTGTAATGCTGCAACAAAGAGGGAGAAAAGTGTCCATATACTAGATTACAAAGAGCCAGATAAATAATGATTAGTTTTAAGTGTATCAACTGCTTACTCTCCCACCCAAGGAAGGCGGAGATGTAGATAGTCAAGGCAGAAAGCCTAAGATTGTTTTTAGGTATTGCTGTCCAGGATTAGAGTAACCCGTCTAGAAGCATAGATGGAAAGACTTCTGCATGAAAGGACAATGCCAATTGAATATAGGCTAGGGGTTATAAAGCGATAAGGGAGAAAGAGTGATAAAGAACTAACCTTTTTCAACAGTAATCCAGGTGTACTGGCGCCCCAAGATCCATCGCCATACGGTGTGGATGTGCAGGCTATATACGCCCCCCACACCTGACCACGATCGCTCATGATCAGGCGGCGGGCGAAAGGTACCTCGTGCGCGGGAGTGGATGCGCCATATTAGCCTACAATACCCATAAATCCCGAGAAAGGACGTTCGCATCGCTCGGGAATTGAGCCAGAGAAAGCCGCTTAGAGGATGGATTGTGTACTGTGGACAAATAGCAATGAATGTCACACAGACAGACAGCGCTAGTCACAGTCAGGAAACCACTTGGGTTAGATGCTGTATGACGTTAAAGATGGATAGAAGGGGCTAAGGTTTACTAAATGGAAATAGTATAGGGTATTGGTGGCCAAATTGAGAGGTAAACAGGGTTGGGTGAAAAACATCCCAACCCTTGGGTGCCCATACAGAGCCAATATTTATGGGCACTATCAAGACATAGCAGTGTACCGGGGTGTATGTGTCTGGACAAGTGATGACCCGACCCCACAAATCGCAGGCAAAGCGCTCGTTGATAAAATGGGGGGATCACTGGAGGAAGAATAGGGGAGGAAATGACAGCTGGTAACCCCAGTTACCTCCATAAATAACGGGGTGCCTAAATTACTTGCAAGGAACAATACCCAGCGGGGCATACATCACAGTTTTATATGAAACCAAGGTTTATGTATCAAGATCAGTTGTGCAAATAAAAAACAAAATTGGAAGGAAGAAGAGAAAATAAACACAGTTATGGGTAACCTTAATGTACAAAAGTTTAGTAATTATTAGAACAGTTTATTATAATCCAGAGACAAAGGACATATTAAAAATAAACTTCTTTGTATTTTTAGTTTAGTATAAGTATTTAGGGCCCACAGAGAAAAGAAAAAAAGACATATAATTACATAGTTACCCGGGTGGCCTAGAGAGCTCACTGCAGACAAATGACGTGAACACAGGATGAGGCAACAGTGGAATCCAATAAAGAGACTGATGTAGAGCCATACAGGCAGCATATCCGTGATGCTTGACAGTAGCTAACTATTATAGCATAGTTGTTTTGGTTGTAGCACAACAATGGAGAAATAGTATACAGAACAGCCAGATCAAGTTATAGAAATGGTTTAAAGCTGATGTGTTCATTAAGACCTGGAAAATGAGTAGCATTAAGGTTATGTATCCATTTAGTCTCAAGTTGTAGGAGTTTTTAATCTATGCCTCCGCCTCTAATATGCATTACGACATGTTCAAGTGCCGAAAAACGCATGCAGAGGGGGTCAAAATGATGTGCCAGGCCAATATGTCTGTTAATGGCCGTGGTAGTTATACGTTTGTAGGTAGGCTTGATGTGATCACGAATACGAACTTGAAAAGGTCGTTTGGTTTTCCCAATACAGAAGCAGCCACAGATGCATGTGGCTAAATAGACTATACCAATAGTCCTACAATTAACGTGATTCAATTACCTAATGGATGTTCCCATCAGGTTATGCATGATTTTGGAGTTCGTAATGAATTGACAGATATCACATGATCCACATGAATAAGTGCCATTCTCTCGACGTATTTGGGTTACACGTGGAGAGTGATGGCTTTTAGTAAGACAATCCCTAAGAGAAGGGCATCTTAAGTAATATCTGGACGTGCACCAATAAATTTGCTTACTGTGGGGTCAGCTAGAAGCAATGGCCAAAAATTGTTTACTACTTCTCTAATCTGAGTATGCATGGAGGAAAAACGTGTGATCAACCTCACTGGTTGAGTATTAGTCTGATCTTTAGTAGTATGTATCAATTTTGATCTATCGAGATTCCTGACCTTATTGAAAGAACGTTTGAGTAAGGCATGACTATAACCTCTGTTTTTAAGTCTATGGTAGAGTTCATTGGAGGCATTAAAAAAATCAACGTCAGATGTGCAATTTCGTCTGATCCTGAGATACTGGCTATATGGAATACTATTTAGTAATGATTGAGGATGAGCACTTTGGGCATGTAGAATAGTGTTGCCTGCCGAAGGTTTTCTAAACAGAGAAGTGCTGATGCTACCATATTTGTCAAGGGAAATAGTCAAATCAAGGAAATTCACAGATGTTTGGCTAGAATCCATTGTAAATTTGAGATTGAAGTCATTGATAAATAAAGAATCAAAAAATTGTTTGAGGTCATCCTGTGACCCAGACCAAAATAGCAGAATATCATCAATATATCTATACCAATGTATGATTTTAGATTTCATGTTGGAGCAAAGATTAGAAAAAAGGTATCGTTCCCACCCCCCCAGGTACAGGTTAGCATATGAGGGCGCGCACTTGGTCCCCATAGCCACCCCCTGCACCTGGAGGAAGTGGGAAGTTCCAAAGATGAAATGATTCTTAGTCAGGATAAATTTGAATAAGTCAAGTACAAAATTGGCATAATTATCGAAATGGGGACCACGTTCCAGAAGTAAGCCGCGTATGACTTCAAGACCTCTAAGGTGTGGAATGCAATTATATAGACATTCAATGTCCAAGGTTACCAACCAAGTGTTGGGAGGTAATTGCATATTTTGTAATAATTTGAGAAGATAAATGGTGTCCTTGACATAAGATGGTAAGGACGTGACATGGGGTGCTAAATATTTGTCAACAAGAGCACTGGCATTTTCTGTTAAGCAGTGACATCCTGATACAATGGGACGTCCAGGGGGACGAGAAATGGATTTATGGATCTTGGGTAGGGCGTAAAACGTAGGGATAGACGGTTCATCAGTGGGCCTCATGTTGTCTGAACCACATTTTTTATTTATTTTTTGTATCAAATATATTTTTTTGTATGTTTTCTATCTAATAAATGTTTATGTAATTTTTTAACAAAAAATCACGAGTGTTCTCTTTTCATTATACCAGTACCGCTACAATCCCCTATTTCTATCCCCCCTTCCCATTTACCACTTAAACCGGGATGAGGTACATTTTACAGTGAGTTTTCCAGGTCCTTCCATTTATCCTTTATCCGCGCTTTAATGCGCTATTCTCTACTGGCAGGAACTACTCTAAACTTACTCATAACATCCTTATGTATAATTTTCGCACACTCGTGATTTTTTACTTCATATGACTCAATCCTCTACATATCGATGTATTGTATTAATCATATTTAGAATTGTATAACAAATTTTTTCTATATTGTGTCTGTGTAGTTACTGGTACCTGGGTGGCCTGTCTGCTCCTCTAGCCATGGCGGACTACTGTGGTGATGCTTGGAGGGGTCTAATGGAGAAGATACAGATATCACAAAACACAGCTAATATCACTGATGATGAATTGGACAAATCGTTTGAGACTTCAACGTCTTCTTGAAAAAAAGGTCCGTGTCTACTGGCATAAAACATATTTTGAGAAATATAGTACGAATCAAATAGTCCCTTGGGGCTTAAGAATTCAAATCTTTCCTAATATTAAAAAGATACATTATATTCTCAAGACCTCTTGGGAATATAATTTACAATCTTGTTCTTTTAGTATGATTTCAATCCTTTGTAAACAATATGAACATGAGTTAGATCAATTAGATTCAGCTATCAACATATGGCATCACGAGCATGCCCCCCTTGCATCTTCCCCTAGATTTACTAAAAGAGATAAGAATTTACGTGCACACCTTGAAACCTATACTCTAGACATCATTAGTACCAAAGAAAGTAAATATCAGAGAGACAAATCTGCTTAGGACAATGAATATGCTTACAAATGGAATAACCCTATTACACGCAAGCCTGCATTCAGAGCACAAACTTTCCCCACCCAACCCCATACTAATGAACAACCCAATACTCCATTTGCTTCTTTTTCTTCTAGCACTTCCACTATATATCAGGACCTATCACATGATCAGAATTTTAAAAAAAGAAAGGGAGATAGATCCTCTATTTCAACGGAAGCTCCAACTCGCACCTCTGCACTTGCACCCAATGCTAGACCGTCCAATTTACGCCTCAAAAATAATAAGATCTCCACTCCCACTCTACAGACCTCGACCAGCTTGCCTAATTCACAAATGAATATTGCCCACTCTTCCCACTTACCCACTATTACCACTGCTTTTTCCACATCACTTGCCACTAGACGTGGCAGTGAACCGGTATTACCCTCTGTTTCCTCAAAATGGATCTTCCTCTGACCCTAAAATTGCACCTATTTTTTTAGCCCTGACCCCAGACACCTCACCCAACCCCATATAGCACCTTCCTCCACTGTTGAATCACCACCTGCTGGACTTGATGTAGTGAATCTGTCATCCGTTTCACTTACTAGTGATCAGATAAAAATCCTACAATTGGGCCTGACATTTTGCCCATCTGCCAAATTTGACAAATTTGAACTCATTAAAGACATTCATCTTTTTGCACGCAAACTTATCTATAAAGTTTTGTATGACAAAACCTCCTCTAAACCACCCAGTTCAATTACCACTTCTTCTAATCAAGCGCCAACATTTGAAGAAATGCAGGCCATTGACGAACTCGTGTCTCTCTGGGAGGAGGGAGCCATCGATGCCGACGAGTCGGCTGTTGTCGCCCTCGGTGTCTCCTTCCCCCCCCCCAACCTCTTTCAAACCCAAATCAAAAAACTTTCCTTTATTATCTACCAATCCTAACATCTCTGCATTTGTACAACAAACATGCCTGGCCATTAAAAACCTGGAATATATTTCCACTGGTAAATCTAATCTAACTACCCCTAGTCTTCAAGCATTGAAATCTCTTCAAACCCACCCAGACTTGGTCATCAAACCGGCCGACAAAGGTGGGAATGTCGTGGTCATGGATGTTGCTGCCTATGAAATTATGTGCCGCAACATTCTTGATAACCCGGAATGGTATAGACCTATTGCTCCATCAGTGATAAAAAATTTCTCAAATCAATTCGATCAACTTATTTTTCAGGCCTATCAGGCCGCTACCATAGATCTCAATACCTGGAACTTTTTGAAAATAAATGAACCGACTATCCCTATGTTTTACGCCCTACCCAAGATCCATAAATACATTTCTCGTCCCCCTGGACGTCCCATTGTATCAGGATGTCACTGCTTAACAGAAAATGCTAGTGCTCTTGTTGACAAATATTTAGCACCCCACGTCACGTCCTTACCATCTTATGTCAAGGACACCATTCATCTTCTCAAATTATTACAAAATATGCAATTACCTCCCAACACTTGGTTGGTAACCTTGGACATTGAATGTCTATATAATTGCATTCCACACCTCAGAGGTCTTGAAGTCATACGCGGCTTACATCTGGAACGTGGTCCCCATTTCGATAATTATGCCAATTTTGTACTTGGCTTATTGAAATTTATCCTGACTAAGAATCATTTCATCTTTGGAACTTCCCAGTTCCTTCAGGTGCAGGGGGTGTCTATGGGGACCAAGTGCACGCCCTCATATGCTAACCTACCTGGGGGGTGGGAACGATACCTTTTTTCTAACCTTTGCTCCAACATGAAATCTAAAATCATACATTGGTATAGATATATTGATGATATTCTGCTATTTTGGTCTGGGTCACAGGATGACCTCAAACAATTTTTTGATTCTTTATTTATCAATGACTTCAATCTCAAATTTACAATGGATTCTAGCCAAACATCTGTGAATTTCCTTGATTTGACTATTTCCCTTGACAAATATGGTAGCATCAGCACTTCTCTGTTTAGAAAACCTTCGGCAGGCAACACTATTCTACATGCCCAAAGTGCTCATCCTCAATCATTACTAAATAGTATTCCATATAGCCAGTATCTCAGGATCAGACGAAATTGCACATCTGACGTTGATTTTTTTAATGCCTTCAATGAACTCTACCATAGACTTAAAAACAGAGGTTATAGTCATGCCTTACTCAAACGTTCTTTCAATAAGGTCAGGAATCTCGATAGATCAAAATTGATACATACTACTAAAGATCAGACTAATACTCAACCAGTGAGGTTGATCACACGTTTTTCCTCCATGCATACTCAGATTAGAGAAGTAGTAAACAATTTTTGGCCATTGCTTCTAGCTGACCCCACAGTAAGCAAATTTATTGGTGCACGTCCAGATATTACTTAAGATGCCCTTCTCTTAGGGATTGTCTTACTAAAAGCCATCACTCTCCACGTGTAACCCAAATACGTCGAGAGAATGGCACTTATTCATGTGGATCATGTGATATCTGTCAATTCATTACGAACTCCAAAATCATGCATAACCTGATGGGAACATCCATTAGGTAATTGAATCACGTTAATTGTAGGACTATTGGTATAGTCTATTTAGCCACATGCATCTGTGGCTGCTTCTGTATTGGGAAAACCAAACGACCTTTTCAAGTTCGTATTCGTGATCACATCAAGCCTACCTACAAACGTATAACTACCACGGCCATTAACAGACATATTGGCCTGGCACATAATTTTGACCCCCTCTGCATGCGTTTTTCGGCACTTGAACATGTCGTAATGCATATTAGAGGCGGAGGCATAGATTAAAAACTCCTACAACTTGAGACTAAATGGATACATAACCTTAATGCTACTCATTTTCCAGGTCTTAATGAACACATCAGCTTTAAACCATTTCTATAACTTGATCTGGCTGTTCTGTATACTATTTCTCCATTGTTGTGCTACAACCAAAACAACTATGCTATAATAGTTAGCTACTGTCAAGCATCACGGATATGCTGCCTGTATGGCTCTACATCAGTCTCTTTATTGGAATCCACTATTGCCTCATCCTGTGTTCACGTCATTTGTCTGCAGTGAGCTCTCTAGGCCACCCGGGTAACTATGTAATTATATGTCTTTTTTTCTTTTCTCTGTGGGCCCTAAATACTTATACTAAACTAAAAATACAAAGAAGTTTATTTTTAATATGTCCTTTGTCTCTGGATTATAATAAACTGTTCTAATAATTACTAAACTTTTGTACATTAAGGTTACCCATAACTGTGTTTATTTTCTCTTCTTCCTTCCAATTTTGTTTTTTATTTGCACAACTGATCTTGATACATAAACCTTGGTTTCATATAAAACTGTGATGTATGCCCCGCTGGGTATTGTTCCTTGCAAGTAATTTAGGCACCCCGTTATTTATGGAGGTAACTGGGGTTACCAGCTGTCATTTCCTCCCCTATTCTTCCTCCAGTGATCCCCCCATTTTATCAACGAGCGCTTTGCCTGCGATTTGTGGGGTCGGGTCATCACTTGTCCAGACACATACACCCCGGTACACTGCTATGTCTTGATAGTGCCCATAAATATTGTCTCTGTATGGGCACCCAAGGGTTGGGATGTTTTTCACCCAACCCTGTTTACCTCTCAATTTGGCCACCAATACCCTATACTATTTCCATTTAGTAAACCTTAGCCCCTTCTATCCATCTTTAACGTCATACAGCATCTAACCCAAGTGGTTTCCTGACTGTGACTAGCGCTGTCTGTCTGTGTGACATTCATTGCTATTTGTCCGCAGTACACAATCCATCCTCTAAGCGGCTTTCTCTGGCTCAATTCCCGAGCGATGCGAACGTCCTTTCTCGGGATTTATGGGTATTGTAGGCTAATATGGCGCATCCACTCCCACGCACGAGGTACCTTTCGCCCGCCGCCTGATCATGAGCGATCGTGGTCAGGTGTGGGGGGCGTATATAGCCTGCACATCCACACCGTATGGCGATGGATCTTGGGGCGCCAGTACACCTGGATTACTGTTGAAAAAGGTTAGTTCTTTATCACTCTTTCTCCCTTATCGCTTTATAACCCCTAGCCTATATTCAATTGGCATTGTCCTTTCATGCAGAAGTCTTTCCATCTATGCTTCTGGGCGGGTTACTCTAATCCTGGACAGCAATACCTAAAAACAATCTTAGGCTTTCTGCCTTGACTATCTACATCTCCGCCTTCCTTGGGTGGGAGAGTAAGCAGTTGATACACTTAAAACTAATCATTATTTATCTGGCTCTTTGTAATCTAGTATATGGACACTTTTCTCCCTCTTTGTTGCAGCATTACAAACATACTACCTATACAGTTTCTGTATTTATTTCCATACTCTGGCGCCCCATATACCTCTGGTTTATTCTTACTTGGTAAGTGTTTTTCCTATTTTTTGGGCTATAATTAGCCATGTGCTGGCATTCAAATAATGTGAAGCCAGCTTAATTAACCATTACAACACAACCTATTGTTTTTTACCAGGTTTTATATACGCCCCCTGCAGTCCCTTCCTTCTGGGCATCTATACTTGACTTTAATTGAGGTGTTGGTCTGGCCCTGATCTTTTGGTCTGACGGTACGTGTCGCTCTGCAAATGTGCTCACTTGGGTTATTTCACTGGTGGTCTGGGTAAGGAACAGCTTATCTTGACTTGCATTGTAAACACTGCTCAAACTGTGGCATTTTTCTGGGACCATACATTACTAATTTTTTTCTTTGCATTCACCAGACTTACTTATTTGGGTACAAATTGTCTTAGTGACCCTGAAGAAGCCAATACTTGGCGAAACATGTTGGTCGTCTACATCTGAGAACATAACTGTACCCCTGATCTACACCTGCATAGATCTCCAAACTTGTCTGCAAAGATGTTAGATCATTTACGGTGTTCCAGCCAACAATGAGGCCTCCTTCTCCCCTGTCAATCAGTGGGCCTCATGTTGCCTGAACCACATTTTTTATTTATTTTTTGTATCAAATATATTTTTTTGTAGGTTTTCTATCTAATAAATGTTTATGTAATTTTTTAACAAAAAATCACGAGTGTTCTCTTTTCATTATACCAGTACCGGTACAATCCCCCATTTCTATCCCCCCCTTCCCATTTACCACTACCTACTAAAGGTTTTAACCCCCTGATTGCCCCTAGTTAATCCTTTCACCAGTGATCAAAGTATAACTGTTAAGGGTGACGCTCGTTAGTTTATTTTTTTATAGTTTCAGGGCACCCGCCGTTTATTACCTAATAAAGGTTTAACCCCCTGATCGCCCGGCGGGTGATATAAGTAAGGTTTTAGGGTCAGATAGGGTCTGCGTCGCCCCAGGCAGCGTCAGGTTAGTGCCAGTAGCGATAACACCCACAAACGCAGCATACACCTCCCTTAGTGGTATAGTATCTGAACAGATCGATACCCGATCTGATCAGATCTATACTAGCGTCCCCAGCAGTTTAGGATTCCCAAAAACGCAGTGTTAGCGGGATCAGCCCAGATACCTGCTAGTACCTGCGTTTAGCCCCTCCGCACCACCCAGCCCAGCCCACCCAAGTGCAGTATCGATCGATTACTGTCACTTACAAAACACTAAACATACATAACTGCAGAGTCATGCCTGATCCCTGCGATCGCTAACAGTTTTTTTTGGTAGTGTTTTGATACAGTCGCTAACAGCCTAGGAGCTTTTTTACCTTTGAGTCTCACTACTGTACCACTAAATATAGAGCCCAAAATGGCAAAGCGAAAGGTACAGTAGTGAAGAGGCCTACACGTTTCTGAGCATGACAGATAGTGAAGAGGAAGTCACTCATCTGAGATTCAGGCTCAGAATACGATCCTGTAGACGACAGCGGCTCCATGACAGATAGCTCTGATGATGGAGTTGTGGTCCCTGCCAAGGTCAGGCGTACCAGACCCCGAACTTCTTCTGTTGTTGAGGTGCAAGAACCACAGGACTCTCGTATGGAGCACAGAAGTACTAGCGCCGCCATTCCTTCTGGTAAACTGGCAAGCACCAGCGGCCTAGTACACCCTGGTCGTACATCCAGCACTGCAGTATCACTTGGTGACGTGGAAAGTCCCATAAGTGCAGTTCAAGCTGGCGAGGTGGCAAGCAAAAGTAGTGTCCCGCTGCCACCAAGAAGACAAAGACAGGACCGTCATGCAATATAGTGCCCTTCCTGCTGCATTCGTCAATTCAAATTGGGAACCCACCACTTCTGCAGCACCCGTACTTCCCCCATTCACTGGCCAACCCGGCATTCAGGTGGAAACAGTTGATTTTACGTGACTTGATTTTTATTTGCGGTTTTTCACCGAAGATCTCTATGGATCTATTGTGGACCAAAGCAATTTGTATGCTGGTCAATACATCACCGCTAATCCCCAGTCCTCCCTTGCCAGACATTGGAGAGCAATTACGGTCTCCTAATTTAAGATCTTTCTGGGCCTTTCCCCTGACATGGGTGTAGTTAAAATGGGTACGTTGCATTCATATTGGTCCACTGAGCCAATGTATCATATGCCCGTGTTCTCTGCTTCCATGGCCAGGGCACGATACAAACATATTTTGCGGTTCATGAATTTCAACAACAATGAACTCTGTCGTCCTCGTGGAGACCCTGCATACGATCGTCTCTACAAAATTCGGCCCCTCGTAAACCACTTCAACCAACGTTTTGCAGATTTGTTTACTCCCCATCAAGTTGTCTGCGTTAATGAGTCCCTGATTATGTTTTCTGGCCGCTTGTCAGTACCTTCCCAGCAAGCGTGCCAGATACGGGGTCAAGATGTATAAGCTTTGTGACAGATACACAGGCTATACATGTCGTTTTATGGTTTACGAGGGCAAAGATAGTCACGTACAGCTGACAAACTGCCCTGACTACATAGGGAGCGCTGGCAAGATTGTGTGGGACTTGGTGTCACCCTTATTCGGAAAGGGTTACCACTTGTACGTGGACAATTATTACACGAGCGTGCCACATTTTAGTCACTTGTTTGATCATCAGATTGGAGCATGTGGCACCGTGCGATCTAATCGCCAGGGCTTTCCCCAGCAGCTTGTAGATTCCAGTCTTAGGCTGGGGGAGAGAGCCTGCTTGCAGTCTAATAACTTGTTCGCTATGAAGTGGAGGGATAATAAGAATGTTTTTGTTCTTACCTCCCTTCATGCAGACACGACGGTCCAAATTACTAAGGCGACTGGTGTTGTGGAGAAACCCCTCTGTGTCCACCAATATAACCAAAATATGGGAGGGGTGGACCTCAATGACCAGTTGTTGGCGCCGTAACTAGTTGCCCGTAAGGCCAGACGCTGGTACAAAAAAAACAGACAGTCAAGGGGTTAATATGGCGCACAAGGGATGTAGCTCAGAAAATGTATATAGGGAGTGACAAGTGGAGTGGAAGAGGGGGATGACATGTATTTAGTACAGGAATTTACATATTAGTCCATGTACTGATGCTAAAAAAAAGTAAAAAATGCAGAGCATAAAAGGCAGCCAGTCCATGCAAGCAAGAAGAAGCTCTGGAACATAAGAGAAAGAGACGGCGCCCTCTAAGTGCAGCAAAGTTAAAAACAATTTAATGCAAATGAATTAAAAACACTCACAAAGGAGATGTTGCATCAAGGCATTTCAAGGGTTAATCTCTCATCCGTTTTTTATCCCAGGTGGAACAATGGTCACTGGATGTCCATCTCCTGTGTCTTTTTTGGTCTCTTTGCTGGTCCGGTGGCGCTGTGGGTTCCCAGCGTCTCCGGGTGGCTGGAGAGCAGGCTTTGGAGACTGTATACAAAAAAGGCTGGTACAAAAAAGTATATAACAAAGAAAGATTGCGCTGGACCAAAAGCAAATTAATATACGTAAGCAGCAACCACATGTGATAAACAAAAACAGACGAGGAAAAAAAGGCTGCGCTAAAAATTGGTGTGAATGTTATATAATAGTGATTAACTGTAAATAACACACAAATGATGTCGACATTTAAACAGTGTCAGTGATATCAAAACATATACCGAACCTTTCTGTGACACAGCAAAATAAATAACATTCCAATGAATATGATCAACCGTGAAAATAAGAAAAGTTCCAAATGAACATAATGATGAATTATGTGCTAATAATGAACAGTCCACAAGGATGTCCAAGTGTAGCTGGACATCAAATCAAAATAGCATCAAAATATGCCATCAAAAGATGTGAAGAGTGACTTTCCAAACAAGCATCCAAGATAATGTGACTTGTATTGCAGTGATCCCACCACCTGATGAATTAAAGGCTTACCAGATGAAGCAAGGGGAATCGCATATGGCTACAACCCAGCCAGGGCCTTTTCCTCTGTTATACCTTGGTGCCACGAATCCCGGTGTCTGTATCTTTGATGGGGATACCGCAATCACTCCAGGGTCAAACAGATATGTAACTCACCAATAGCGGTTGTAGTGGTGGTTGCTGGATCAAATAGCGGTTATAGTGGCGGTTGCTCGATCTCCAAAAATGGCCAGAAACAGAAAGAGAAAAGGGGCACACCATGGGTGGGATCCAACTGGTTTTATTTTTCTAAAAAGCACCTTAAGCGTAGAACATTCAAACAATAAAAAACAGGTTTTTAAAAATCGCGGCCGGCCGGCTACAGTAACACAACGCCCGGGCTGGTGGACGTAGAACGCGGTGACGTCAGCACGTCGCTCCTCCCTACGCGTTTCATCAGATAAATGACATAATCATGGGGCACAGGCGGCGTACTGACGCACCGCTATAAATACACAAAAACAAGCCTCGATCTGGGTGGTAGGAGGCTGGGTTGGAACAACTCCATCTTTGAAATTGGCAACAGTGCCCACCCGTTTACACAGACGAACATCTTTGTATTGCCATAATGCTAAAAGATGGGTATACTGTTAAATATTCACCAATATATAAATGGACCTCAAAGGGGGTCGGCAATGGTTATTGGTTCGGGAGATTGGTGCGACGCGCCTCCATCCGTATTACTTAAGAAAAGACTATCTTGAAACTACATTTCCCATCATTCCCTCGTTCAAATGACGCAAAGGACGTCAAGTGTTGGCGAATGAATGGGTCTATACTAGTGGTTGTTTCGGATGTGTCACTCTGGACAGGGCGTGCAGTTCTAAAAGTACTTGGCGCTATATTTAAACAGCGCCAAACTAAAACGGTAAAAACAACAAAAAAAGGGCCATGATACCCAAGTCTGTGTAGACCAAGATCGCAGTCAACACCACGTCCTCATATATATGGTGACGAACAGAAAGTCGCCACATGAAATGGGGATATATAGAATACAGAACATAGCTATAATAAGCACAAAATATGTGTTAAAAATATATTAAAAGTGTAAATGGATGATAGAAGGGACATTGGTTAATTGAAAAAATTAACCATCAAAATTGGGAGGGAGGCGGGAAACAATCGCCATCTCCTATTGTTCAGCTAGAGGAAGGTATCAATGGTTAGGAAATTATTAATAAATACCCTGGGCGGTCCTAGAGATTCCGCAGATTCTGCTGAAAGCTTCAGGACCATACAGGGATTGCGTGTAAAGACGGGGCTTATGGACATTAGCCACAAACCGTTGGTAACGTATAATACACTACGGACCACTACTTTTGTGTATATCGGGCCATCACTCAGGGTAAACCTATAAGGGACCCTACATAGACAACCATACAAAAGGGGGCCAGATAATGACCCTTCCCATCACAAGTGGTGAGAGAACCCACTGGGATGGGTATAGCAAACATAAGGTCTGTCAGTAAGAGGTACCGACTGGCATGTGTTTGATTTCTCTCTGTGAGCATTGACTAAGGCCTAACACCTACGACCCAGATCAAGTTCACAGTACCACACGGTGACTATACAAACATGTTCATATAGAAAAATTCTTTTAAAAAATTGAAAAAAATCCAAAAAAATTTAAGCATTATCAATAAACGCGTTGACGTCTACGTCTATGTTTAACCCATACGGAGTATGGGTTTTCAGTCTGTGTACCCATGCCATCTCTGACCTAGAGATACTTCTAACCAGATTACTCCCTCTCCAATGGGGACTACATTTTTCTATTCCCAAGAATAGAGTATTAGAAGGATCTCTGTTATGGGTAGTTAAATAGTGTTTTGAAACAGTGTTTAGTGTACCCTTTTCTAATGTTGTTAATATGTTCGTTAAGATGAACTCTGAGGGGACGTTTAGTCCTGCCCACATACTGCAGGCCACAAGGGCACTGCAGTAGGTAGACTAACCCCTCTGTGGAACACGTAATAAAGGACTCAATCTTATAGTTCTTTGACGTGACTGGAAGTGAAGCTGGTAGTTCTCCTAGTTCTACAGCTATTGAGAGAACACACCTGGCACCTCCTACATTTATAGTACCCGGTAAGTTCTCCAAAGAACTGAGGTATCCTCTCTGGGGGGTTCAATATATTTGGTGCTATCTTATCTTTGAGGGATGGGACACCCCTAAACACCACACGTGGTCTGTTGGGTAAAATGGTTTTGAGTACCCTATCATTTCCCAAAATGTGCCAGTGTTTTTGAATGATGCGACTAATGCTGTGGTGCTGGTTGGAATAATTGGTAATGAACGGAACTCCACCTGTATCCATCGCATCGTTGGTTGGCACTTTTTCTTTTAGCAGAGCCGACCTGTCCATCATAGATACTTGGTTTAAAGAGTCATGTAGGGATGTGATATCATAGCCTTTTTCTATAAATTTAGAGGTAAGGGTCTTTGCCTGTACCAGGAACTGGTCATGTTCTGTACAGTTCCTCCTCAATCTCATGTATTGGCTCTTAGGTACAGAGCCAAGCCATGAGGGATGTTGCCAGCTCCCCCTAGGGATATAGGAGTTACGGTCTGTCGACTTGAAGTAGGTGGAGGTGACGAATTTTTCAACACCTATCTCTATCTTCAAATCTAGGAAATGTATCTCCTTCTGGCTCGCCTCATATGACAAGTTGATACCTATGTCGTTACTATTAAGTGCGACCATGAAGTCGTCCAAAGAGGACTTACTCCCTTGCCATAGGAGGAGGACGTCGTCTATATAACGTGCCCATAGGATAATCTCAGATCTCATCTCGGAATAGACGGCGTCCTCCTCCCACTGGGCCATGAACAGATTTGCCAGGCTAGGGGCGTATTTGGCCCCCATGGCCACGCCCCTGTCCTGGCGAAAAAACTGTCCATTGTACCAAAAAAAGTTGTGTAGCTGCGAACTGCAACAACTCCATAATGTATTCAATCTGCTCATCTACCAGTTGTGAGTTTTTGTATAAAAAATATTTAACTGCCCCCAAGCCCAAATGATGGGGGATGATGGTGTAGAGCGACGTGACGTCAGCCGTAACCAACCATAAGCCATCCTGTGGCTCAAGGGTCGCCAAAAGATTAATAACATGGCGTGTGTCCTTAATGAAGGAAGGCATCACCTGTACCAATGGTTGTAAAAAATAATCTATATACTTGCCCACCCGGGACGTCACGGAATCGATACCGCTCACTATAGGACGTCCCGGGGGGCAAGTAAGGCTTTTATGAATTTTCGGGAGATAATAAATTATCGGCACCCTTGTTGATTTGGGGACCAAAAATTGTCTCTCCTTTTTATTCAAAATACCCAAAGTTGTGCCCCTCTGTACAATTTCTTCCAGAGCGGTTTTGTATCCGACACCTGGATTGGAAGGCAAAAGAGTGTAGGTGTCTTTGTCACCCACTATTCTGTCCATTTCCAAGACATAGTCACTTTTATTTAATATGATGATACCTCCGCCTTTGTCGGCAGGGCGTATCACCACTTCTTTGTTTTCACACAAAAATTGAATACCTTCCTCTAAATTTTTCTTAATTTTAGCTTGTTTGAGTTTTAAATCGTCTAAATCCCTCAAAACTATGTCCCTGAACACTTTTAAAGATGGAGCAAGGGCGCCCGGGGGGTTGAAAAGTGATGCATTTGCCAAAATGTGCCAGTGTTTTTGCATGATGCGACTAATGCTGTGGTGCTGGTTGGAATAATTGGTAATGAACGGAACTCCACCTGTATCCATCGCATCGTTGGTTGGCACTTTTTCTTTTAGCAGAGCCGACCTGTCCATCATAGATACTTGGTTTAAAGAGTCATGTAGGGATGTGATATAATCTCAGATCCCGTCTCGGAATAGACGGCGTTCTCCTCCCGCTGGGCCATGAACAGATTCGCCAGGCTAGGGGCGTATTTGACCCCCATGGCCACGCCCCTGTCCTGGCGAAAAAAACTGTCCATTGTACCAAAAAAAGTTGTGTGTAGCTGCGAACTGCAACAACTCCATAATGTATTCAATCTGCTCATCTACCAGTTGCGAGTTTTTGTATAAAAAATATTTAACTGCCCCCAAGCCCAAATGATGGGGGATGATGGTGTAGAGCGATGTGACGTCCGCCGTAACGGTAGATGAGCAGATTGAATACATTATGGAGTTGTTGCAGTTCGCAGCTACACACAACTTTTTTTGGTACAATGGACAGTTTTTTCGCCAGGACAGGGGCGTGGCCATGGGGGCCAAATACGCCCCTAGCCTGGCGAATCTGTTCATGGCCCAGTGGGAGGAGGACGCCGTCTATTCCGAGACGAGATCTGAGATTATATCACATCCCTACATGACTCTTTAAACCAAGTATCTATGATGGACAGGTCGGCTCTGCTAAAAGAAAAAGTGCCAACCAACGATGCGATGGATACAGGTGGAGTTCCGTTCATTACCAATTATTCCAACCAGCACCACAGCATTAGTCGCATCATTCAAAAACACTGGCACATTTTGGGAAATGATAGGGTACTCAAAACCATTTTACCCAACAGACCACGTGTGGTGTTTAGGGGTGTCCCATCCCTCAAAGATAAGATAGCACCAAATATATTGAACCCCCCAGAGAGGATACCTCAGTTCTTTGGAGAACTTACCGGGTACTATAAATGTAGGAGGTGCCAGGTGTGTTCTCTCAATAGCTGTAGAAGTAGGAGAACTACCAGCTTCACTTCCAGTCACGTCAAAGAACTATAAGATTGAGTCCTTTATTACGTGTTCCACAGAGGGGTTAGTCTACCTACTGCAGTGCCCTTGTGGCCTGCAGTATGTGGGCAGGACTAAACGTCCCCTCAGAGTTCATCTTAACGAACATATTAACAACATTAGAAAAGGGTACACTAAACACTGTTTCAAAACACTATTTAACTACCCATAACAGAGATCCTTCTAATACTCTATTCTTGGGAATAGAAAAATGTAGTCCCCATTGGAGAGGGAGTAATCTGGTTAGAAGTATCTCTAGGTCAGAGATGGCATGGGTACACAGACTGAAAACCCATACTCCGTATGGGTTAAACATAGACGTAGACGTCAACGCGTTTATTGATAATGCTTACATTTTTTGGGATTTTTTTCAATTTTTTAAAAGAAATTTTCTATATGAACATGTTTGTATAGTCACCGTGTGGTACTGTGAACTTGATCTGGGTCGTAGGTGTTAGGCCTTAGTCAATGCTCACAGAGAGAAATCAAACACATGCCAGTCGGTACCTCTTACTGACAGACCTTATGTTTGCTATACCCATCCCAGTGGGTTCTCTCACCACTTGTGATGGGAAGGGTCATTATCTGGCCCCCTTTTGTATGGTTGTCTATGTAGGGTCCCTTATAGGTTTACCCTGAGTGATGGCCCGATATACACAAAAGTAGTGGTCCGTAGTGTATTATACGTTACCAACGGTTTGTGGCTAATGTCCATAAGCCCCGTCTTTACACGCAATCCCTGTATGGTCCTGAAGCTTTCAGCAGAATCTGCGGAATCTCTAGGACCGCCCAGGGTATTTATTAATAATTTCCTAACCATTGATACCTTCCTCTAGCTGAACAATAGGAGATGGCGATTGTTTCCCGCCTCCCTCCCAATTTTGATGGTTAATTTTTTCAATTAACCAATGTCCCTTCTATCATCCATTTACACTTTTAATATATTTTTAACACATATTTTGTGCTTATTATAGCTATGTTCTGTATTCTATATATCCCCATTTCATGTGGCGACTTTCTGTTCGTCACCATATATATGAGGACGTGGTGTTGACTGCGATCTTGGTCTACACAGACTTGGGTATCATGGCCCTTTTTTTGTTGTTTTTACCGGAAAAGGCCCTGGCTGGGTTGTAGCCATATGCGATTCCCCTTGCTTCATCTGGTAAGCCTTTAATTCATCAGGTGGTGGGATCACTGCAATACAAGTCACATTATCTTGGATGCTTGTTTGGAAAGTCACTCTTCACATCTTTTGATGGCATATTTTGATGCTATTTTGATTTGATGTCCAGCTACACTTGGACATCCTTGTGGACTGTTCATTATTAGCACATAATTCATCATTATGTTCATTTGGAACTTTGCTTATTTTCACGGTTGATCATATTCATTGGAATGTTATTTATTTTGCTGTGTCACAGAAAGGTTCGGTATATGTTTTGATATCACTGACACTGTTTAAATGTCGACATCATTTGTGTGTTATTTACAGTTAATCACTATTATATAACATTCACACCAATTTTTAGCGCAGCCTTTTTTTCCTCATCTGGTACAAAAAAGTGTCTGTTTATTTATTTCAATTGGCTTTGCTGAACGCTCATGTACTATAGGGGCGGCACAGTGGTGTAGTGGTTAGCACTCTCACCTAGCAGTAACAAGGGTCACTGGTTCAAATCCCAACCATGACACTCCCTGCCTGGAGTTTGCATGTTCTCCCTGTGCCTGCGTGGGTTTCCTCCGGGTACTCCGGTTTCCTCCCACAATCCAAAGACATGCAGGTAGGTTAATTGGCTTCTGTCCAAAATTGGCCCTAGTATATGAATGGGGACCTTGGATTATGGGCTCATTTGAGGGTAGGGACATGTGATGTGAGTGTGCAATGTACAGGGATAGGGACAATGGTAGACACTCACTCAGGTTGAACTGGATGGACTGGTGTCTTTATTCAACCTTACTAACTATGAAACTATACAGAGCTTCAGGATGGACTGGATCCTTGCTTAAATTCCAGGAAGAGATCATCAGCGCCCTTCTGCATCCAGTCGGTGCTCCACCTCACCTTCCCCAACCAAATGCAGTAAGCCGGCTGCATGAGAGGCATTTTCCTTATGCCCTCCCGCATACCCCTACCCAACGAGCCCCCCAAAGAAAATGTGTCTGCAGAAAGCGCGGATATAGGCGTGACAAGTTTATTGTCCCCGCTGTCCTGACAATCCATTTGCATTGGTGAATGTTTTGAACGCTACCATACACTAGTTGAGTTTTAGCATAGGGTACAGCATTGCACAGACTAGGCACACGTTCACAGGGTCTCTCAAGAATGCCATCGCATTTTGAGAGACCCAAACCGCTGGAACCGTTGCAACAGTTACGTTAGAACCGTTACAGTTACAAAAACAAAGTGTAAAAAAACAAAAAAAATATAAGTAGAAAATAAACAAAAAAATATATAAAATAAAAAACAAAAATAGTTGTTGTTTTATTGTTCTCTCTCTCTCTCTATTGTTCTGCTCCTTTTTTACCGTATTCTATTCTGCAATGTTTTATTGTTAACCATTTTTTTTGTTTTCAGGTACGCCATTCAGTTGCAGCACGGATTTATTTATCTTGACAGCAACAGCGTTTGCTCCCACGTTACATAAAGCCGTGACTCCAGTGCTGTCGGAGGTGATTTCACCACCAAAGTTAAAAAAGAGCATATATGCCGAAGCATAGGGGCAGCAGGGGCGGAGGAGCGATTTGCTCCTACCTTTTGCAGGAGAATGCCCCCATGCTACGGCGCATATATATTTTAGGCACAGATTGCGTTAAAAAAGGTTTTATTTTTGGCCGTGGCTTGCGCGCGGACTTGAATGGACGCCTGAGCAGTGAGCTCCGCCATCCAGACCGGCCGGGAAGCTACAATCGGGCCACACAGCGACAATACCCGGCTCCCCACATTCACCGGGGACCCCCCGCAACCTGCAGATCACAATGTCCCGCAAGCGGAACCAGGAGAAGGGACCGAAGCGGCTGGAATCCTTCTCATTTCAGCCGCGCCATCAGCACAGCAAGGCCCAAGATGGTGCCGCCGGCGACACAGCACACAAGGCCCTGGGATACCCTGCTAGGCCTGGACACCATCCGCTGCTGGTACACCCTGGAATGGGGCCATCCATATCCCATGCCTTGTCTCCTACTACCCCTGATGTGCACAGCCCAGCGAAATCCAGGATAAAGCTGGATATGCAACAACAGGCTCCAGGCGCAGTGAGTACAGCATTACCCGACATGTCCACCATCACTTCACTACAATCATCCATTGCCCAATTTCCAACAACAGGCCAACCAGTGTTAGACACCACTATGAAAGATATGCTCTTGTCCCTGCAATCCTCCCTCATGTCTAACTTCACTACCCTGATCAATCAATTTTCCCTGGAGTTGAAACACATTGACAACAGAGTAGTGTTTATGGAACACAAAATGGAGGATTGCACAGATACCATCAATGATCTGGTTGATGCTTATGCTGAGCAGAAGGAGGACTCTCTCTGGGTAAAAGCGAAGCTCGCAGATCTCGAGGACCGCTCCAGGCGAAACGATATAAAAATAAGAGGTGTTCCTGAATCTGTGCAACCCAAAGAACTCCATGATTATGCCAGCACCATGTTTTCCAGCATGCTCCCTGACCTTTCTCCAATTGAGCTTACCATCGATAGGATCCACCGCTTGCCCAAACCCCGCCATCTAGAAGCGGAGATACCCAGGGATGTACTTCTGAGGGTTCACTTCTACCAGGCCAAGGAGCAAATTCTTCTAAAAGCCAGAGAAATGTCGCCTTTACCTCCGCCTTACTCAGACATCCAACTGTACGCTGACCTGTCCCAGTACACCCTCCAAATGCGGAGACAACTTAAATCAGTCACCAAGGCTCTCAACAACCACAAGATAGTATACAAATGGCACCACCCTGCAACAATCCTGGTTACCTATAATGGTATACCTCACACCATTTCAACATTGGAAGGCGGCATGAAATTGCTGCACTCTTGGGGTATTATCCCCGAACCCCCTCCTAATCCACAACAACCTCACGATAAGCCGAACCCCTTCTCCTTCGGATCTGAACGAGCTACATTCAAAAACAGAATGAACAGAATTACCTGCTCACCTGCATCGGCAAGCCTCTAACCCGGACCGGTCTGGGCTTGGCCACTGTCATCTGACACCCCACACTGACCTACCTGGCTGTCAGTTACCAGTAACTGAACTCAAGTTTCCGTTTTTTTCTCCCCCCCCTCCCCTTGCTCATTTTTCTCTCTATTGAGGCGCTATATTTCTACTCCACGTTAGCGGACAAACACATCGCAGTTATTGTTTTATTACATAAACTTGTGTTCTTTCCTAGCAGAACCCTACTGCTCCACTAGAGCTGAACTCTCCATCACTCACCCAACCTCCTCGTCCAGCATTGCCTGAACGGTTGACACTGCAACCCACACACCAACCCTCAACTCGACTGTCTTCAATCCGGCGGATTCCCTCAACTGTGTCCACTGACCTTCTCATCCAACATCGCTAAGGTATTTGGTCACCGGAAGCAGACCGACGAACTGTAAGTCATCTCTACGCCTACACCCACCATCACTACACCCAATATGAGTATCACAATCCTCTCCCTCAACGCAAAGGGTCTCAACCACCCAGCTAAACGGGCATCTCTTTGGAAGACTGCACTGAACTGCGATGTACTTTGCATACAAGAAACCCACTTTTCTGCTAATGCAACTCCCAAATGTATAAATAGGCACTTTCCCCACATCTACCAATCCTCTTACCATAAAAAACAAAGGGGAGTGATGATTGCTATCAAAGATACTGTGTCCTTCCAGCTGCTCCACAGCGAACTGGACCCTGAAGGCCGCTTCGTCATATTGATTTGCTCCATGAACAATGTTCAGTACACCTTAGTCTCCATATACGCTCCTAACGTGGGTCAAATGCCATTTCTCAGGAAGACGCTCCGTGTAGCACGCAAATTGCAAAAAGCCCATTTACTAATATGTGGTGACTTTAACCTGGTACCAAATAATTCTCTTGCTAGCACTAAACGTCATGTGTCCCCTTTGGACAAGTTTATCACCAATAACGAATTGTATGATGTCTGGAGGTGTTGTAATGCGAGCGAGATTTAACTTTCCTCTCGCCGCGTCACAACACCTACTCACGAATAGACCTTTTTTTAGCAGATAAAAGATTGCATCACAATCTACTATCCACACCACCACCTGGTCAGACCACGCCCCTGTCAGCATCACGATATCTGGGGCAATGCCCCAATCAGCCACATATATCTGGAGGGTAAACAACTACCTTCTCAATACCCCATGCTATCGAACCCCCATCACCCAAAGTTTAGAAGAATTCTTCTCTTACAACCAGGACTCGGTGTCTGACCCGCTGGTGATGTGGAACGCCCATAAGGCAGTGATAAGAGGTGTTTTCCTACAAATGGGTACCAGAGCCAAAAAAATAGGTCGAAAAAGCTAGATGACCTGACAACCAACATAGCCACGACTGAATCTCTAAACATAACACACCCTTCCCCTGAACTTCAGGCAAAAATATTCACCCTACGCCACGGATTGAGGTCCCTCCTCATAGAAAAATATGAAAAATCATACACAATTCTTAAAGCTACCTCTTACACCACAAGCAATAAAGCCGGTAAAGCCATGTCCCTAAGAGTCAAAGGATTCAGATCCAAAACCAAAATACCTTTCATTCACCACCCACACTCCAATGAAAAACTCCTCAAGCCACAACAAATCGCTGACACATTTAGTACATATTATGCTGATCTGTATAACCTCAAGAACGACCCAAGTACCACACAACCCTCCATTGATGCAATACAGGCCTTCCTAGACCAACAAAAACTCCCATCCCTATCACATGAGCAACTTACCTCCCTAAATGAACCCTTCACTTTGGAAGAAGTTTTCAAGGTGATTAGTAAACTACCCAGCTCCAAATCCCCAGGCCCTAATGGCTTCACAGGGGAATACTATAAACAATTCCAAAAACTACTAGCCCCTACCCTTTGCCAAGTTTTTAACTTGGCAACCTCATCTGCCACCTTCCCGAAAGAAATGCTTAATGCTATGATTGTCACGCTACCTAAGCCGGGCAAGGAACCTACATCCCCCAAGAACTTTCGCCCCATATTACTCCTCAACACCGACATAAAAACTTACACTAGAATTATTGCCAACAGACTAGAAAATATTCTGCCCTCCCTTATAGCCCCTGACCAGTCTGGATTCACTAAGGGTCGCCAAGCCTCAGACGCCACTAGACGCATGATCAACATAATCCACCACCTAGATTCCTCCAAAACCCCATCTCTCCTATCCCTAGACGCCGAAAAGGCATTCGATAGGGTCCATTGGGGATACCTATCTGCAGTTCTACACAAATTTGGAATCATAGGTCCAATCCATAATGCAATTATGGCCTTATACTCCAACCCCTCCGCCCAAGTGTATTCCGCAGACACTCTATCCACCCCATTCCTCATATCCAACGGCACAAGACAGGGCTGTCCCCTGTCCCCACTCATATTTAATATGGTCATGGAACCCCTGGCCGAATCCATTAGATCTAACCCACTGATCTCAGGCATCTCATTAGGGGGTATAGAACATAAGATTAGCCTGTTTGCGGATGACGTGATCCTTATGATCACCCAACCGGAACAGTCCCTACCTGAAATCCAACGAACTCTCACCTCTTTCAGTGACATATCTTACTACAAGTTAAGCAAAGCTAAATCGAATATCCTAGATATCAATGTACACGACAATGCCTGCACACATATCAAACAACGTTTTCCTTACGCCTGGGCAACCACCAGCATAACATATCTAGGTATCCAACTAACAAGATCGACAAAAGAACTTTTCTCAGCTAATTACCTCCCACTTAAACTTAAGCTCAAACAACTGACCAAACTCGCTTCTGTAGAATTCTCATGGTTAGGACGCCTAGCGGCATTTAAAATGTTCCATTTACCGCAAATACTCTATTTTTTTCGCACTATACCCATACCTCTGCCACTACATTTTTTTAGAGCGTTACAATCACTTCTATCCTCATAGATCTGGCAAGGTAGAAAATCCAGGTGCAAACATCACCCGCTTACTAAACAGACATGCAAGAGGAGTGGGCTACGTTGATTTCCAGGAATACTACATATCCTCCCTGTTATCGCAAGCAAAGGAATGGTTCCTCCCTCCCCCCTCCCCTCGATCTGGGGCAAGATAGAATCAGCAACAGTCCAGGTGGGCAACCTCCTGGCCTGGCTGCATGCTATATCATTGGGGGCGAAAATCCCATCCCATTTTTCCCCCACCTTGGTAGCAACATATAGAGCCTGGTCCAAACTCACACAATCCCCGTTTGAACAATCAATCCCTGCCAAACTACAGATCCCGATAGAATCTCTCCAATACTTGATGGAGTACACCTCCTTCACCTCTTGGAAGAAACACGGTATTAGCTATGTCACAGACCTCACCGACAGTAGCAAAATGAAAACCTTCCCAGAACTCCAAACTGAATTCCAACTAACCTAACTCTGATATATTTCTATATATTCGCACTCGGCACTGTATAGAATCCCTGAAATTCTGGACATGCTCACTTCCCCAAGAAGCATGGATCTTTTACAAAGCTCCATTACCCCACCGCAAGGGCATAAAAACACGTTCACCAAAACAACCCCCATACTTACATGGGAAGAAGACCTAAATCATACATACACAACAGACCAATGGGAGGCAGCCTGTAAGTCTATCTACAAGGCCACCTGCTGTTCCTCCCTATGGGAGCTAGCTTACAAGATCACATATCGTTGGTACCTGACACCCGATAGAATATCCAAATTTTATAAAAAGACGAAACACACCTGCTGGAGAAACTGTGGATTCAGAGGTGACCTTATCCACACCTTTTGGGAATGCCCCAAAATCAAACCTTACTGGACACAAATATTCCATATTCTACATGAAGTGACCAACATACTCCTTCCTAGTAACCCCTCATTGGCTCTCTTATCCTTAGACATTGATCTATGCCCCTCTCACATGAGACCCATATACTACTGGCAGCGAGACTCTCCATCACCAGAAGGTGGAAAAACACAGAACAGTTCAGGAAGTATTACACACGGTACAAACTCATTTTGTATACGAAACCACCCTGAAACTCAGAGGCGACCAGAAACTCACATCACGGACTTGGAATCCCTGGACTGATTGGACTAAAACCTCAAACTTTATAGACCACTTTGACATCCTTGACAGCTCAAAATAAGGGGCTCTGCTACCTATCTATAGCTAGGATACTCTTCTTTGATTGATTGAGGCCCTTCTTCTTGCCTCTTGTCGGGGGACTCTTCTACACGGGCACAGAACAGAACCCTATAAGGGGTGCCCGGGCAGCTCCCAAATTATTTTGCGTTACTTATGATCATATATAATCTACGCAATGTTTAAGTAATGGTGTCAACAACACTCACGAAAGGTTCACAATAGTTTTTTTTCCTCAGGTTAAACAAGATGGGTTTGTCATGCGTCCCGTACCTATGCCTCAACTCGTTGTACTGTACTGTTTGAAAAATTCTTAATAAAAATGTATTGAGTAAAAAAAAAAAAAATGTTTTATTTTTTTACTATGTTTTTTTTGTATTTGCTTTGCAGGTATGGTATGTCTTACTGTTATACTGTAATGTTACTTTGTTTTATTGTTAACCATCATTTGCTTAGCAGGTATGCCATTCATCTGCAGCGCGGATTTATTTATCTTGACAGCAACAGCGTTTGCTCCCACGATACATAAATCCGTGACTCCAGCGCTGTTGGAGGTGATTTCACCACCACAGTTAAAAACAAAATGGTGCATGCATGCCCATCATTAGAAGTGGGTGGATGAAGGGAGGTATTCTAATGGTGGGCATACCCACGGATCAATCTTTATTGCTCAAATTCAGATCAAGAGTTAAGAAAGAGAGGGATAAACAGGTGTCTCTTCTCCTGCAGAAGATTCATGATTTGGAAATCCAGCATAAGAAAAACCAGATACCCTCTATGGGGAGAGAGCTCGGGGACCTGAGACGCTGGATCTTGGAAATACTACGTTATAAAGCTAAAGCGATTATTCAGAAAGGGAAAAAGACCTTCTATGAATTAGGAGACAAGTGCAGGAAATTGTTAGCAGGTAAATTGAAAGGGAAAATTTTGAAAACTTATATACCTCATATAAAAGGAAGAGACGGGAGACTTACCTCACAACCCAAAGCCATAGCACAGACATTTGGGGAATTCTATACCTCACTATACAATTTAGAATCAGCCCCCATATCTACATCGGTCCAGGAGGAATATCTTTCCTCTGCGAAATTGCCAAGATTAACATCTCTAGAACGTAGGAAATTGGAAGAGCCTATTTCGGCAGAGGAAGTGAATGAGGCAATGAAAACGGTGAAGCCAGGCAAAGCGCCTGGCCCGGATGGTTTTACACTGCTTTACTATAAAAAATTCTCCACGCTGCTCTGTAGGTAGAGCAGCTGCATTCCCACCAGACTCTCTTCTGGCGCATATTACTGTGCTACCAAAGGAGGGGAAGGATCCTTCGGAATGCGGCAGCTACAGACCCATTACCCTCCTAAATGTGGACCTGAAGCTTTTTACCAAAATTTTGGCAACCCGGATTCAACCTTTGATGTGTCAGCTGATAGACCGAGATCAGGTGGGGTTTGTTCCCTCGCGGGAAGCGAGGGACAACACTATTAAAGTTCTCAATCTGGTCCACCATGCCAACAAGTTAGATATTCCTAGTGTTTTTTTGAGAACTGATGCCGAGAAGGCGTTTGATAGGGTGAGATGGCCTTTTCTGTTTGAGGTGCTGAGACGGGTTGGCATGGGGGACCAGATGATTACGTGGATTAAGAGTGTGTATACAAACCCCAAGGCAGAAGTGAAGGTGAACGGAATATTTTCTAAGCCCTTTAAAATATCAAATGGTACTAGACAGGGGTGTCCTCTTTCTCCTATGTTATTCTCCCTATCAGTAGAAACGTTATTAAGCAAAATCAGGGAAAATAGATATTCTAAAAATAAATAGATAAATCTAAAAATAAACTATTCAAAATCAGAAGCGATGGGAGTTGCGATGAATAGGGAGTGTAAGGCGATTCAAAAAAAAAAAAATTTAATTTGAAATGGGTGACTGAGAAGCTGAAATACCTGGGCACGTATATCCCTTCAAATATAAAAAAGACGTTTGAGGTGAACTTCCCCGATTTATTCGAAACAGTTCAAAATCAGTTGGAAAAATGGCAACAGGGCATCCATTCGTGGTTCGGAAGATGCAATATTATTAAAATGAGTATTTTACCAAAATTTATATACCTATTCCAAGCATTACCAATATCGGTCCCAGTGGTCTTTCTCCGCCAAGCATGCTCATTATTTACAAAATTTATTTGGGCAGGGAAACGACCCAGGATAGCTAGAGGAACAATGACGATGCCCAGAGGTTTCGGTGGATTAGCGGTCCCAAATCTAACGAAATATTATTATGCAGTTCATCTGGGGAGGGTGGTAGACTGGTGCAGACATGGCGAACTTAAAGAATGGGTAGAATTAGGACAGCAGGTTAGTGAGATACCCCTGCGTAGAGCACCGTGGTGCCCTGAGAGGATACCAATGCTGATTAAGAAGCACCCAACTATAGGTACTACTTTAAAGATGAGTTCTCTTTTAATACGCGACTCCAAAATATCTTCAGGAAAATCACCCCTAATCCCTGTGCTAGGGAACCCGGGGTTCCCCCCAGGGCGAGAGGCAGGGGCATTTAAAAATCTAGAAGAGAGAGGTATATTCCAAGTCTCACATTTTATCCACAACGGGGCATGGCCTACTCTAGAGGGATAATGCAGAGAGTGGGATCTTTTGAGTTAAGGCCATGGCGGGCGATTCAGATATTGAACTTTCTGAGGTCACTGGGGTCAGCGGCTGATTATGATCGTCATCTAACGCTGTTTGAGCAATATTGTGAGGGTCAGTACCGCTCCCCTGGCTGATCTCCAAACTGTACGGGATATTAAATACACCACAGGAAGATTATGTGCCCCCTAGTAAGGCTAAGTGGGAAAAGAGACCTAAATAGGACTTTTACTATGGCTCAGTGGAGAGATATTCTATATATCTCCCAGTATACCTCCATGTGCACTCGTACGCAAGAATTAAATTACAAAATTATGACACAGTGGTACTATACTCCGGTAAAACTCCAGAGATTTTACCTTGAAACAACAGGACAGTGCTGGAGATGTGGAGAGGAACCTGGATCTTTATTCCATATACTCTGGACATGCTCAAAAATTAGGCATTATTGGGGAGAGGTAAGAAGGATATCCCAAAAATGTATGGAAAATATAATCCCAGCAGACCCGGCCCTTTTCTTGCTTCACTCAACTCAAATACCGAAACAGGTATACAGGAATTCCATCCTATGCCATTTAATTAACGCGGCTAAGGCAAATATAACTCTGTCATGGAAAGAACGGGATCCACCTTCAATAGCAAGACGGCTAAAAAAAGTAAGGGAGATTGGAGCGATGGAGGAACTAGTGTACTCTGGACAAAATAAAAAAGAACGGTACAATACAACATGGGAAGGGTGGGATAGATTTATACACTCGGAGGAAGGGAAAACAATTCTAGGAGATAATGTGGAGGGAGACAGCTAAGGAAGTGCGAGCGAGTGCACAGAACAGCTAGTGACAGGCAGGGAGGGGGGACTGGAGACGAGAGAGAGGAAGTGGGGGGGGTTTTCCCCCCCACTCTTTATTCCTTTTTTTTTTTTGGTTTTACTTTGGGGAGGGGGGGGGGGAGAGGGGAAGGGAAATAGAAAGATAAAAGGGAGGGAGGTATTTTCACAAAGGGTGGGATTAAAAGGAAACTACCAGAGGAACCCATAATAATAAGAAAAGATATAGAAGTTATAGGATAAAGGAATCATTGGGATTTTTCAGAGCAGAGAGCAGATTATAAAAGCGGAAAGTTATACTAAGTTACGAAAAAGGAAGGTATGAACTATTTGTTTTCAGGGCTGTACTGCATTGAGTGTACTATGCATATCTGTATTTCCCCTTTTTTGTTTGTAAAGAAAATGAATAAAAATATAAATGAGAGACAAACTCATTTTGTATACGAAACCACCCTGAAACTCAGAGGCGACCAGAAACTCACATCACGGACTTGGAATCCCTGGACTGATTGGACTAAAACCTCAAACTTTATAGACCACTTTGACATCCTTGACAGCTCAAAATAAGGGGCTCTGCTACCTATCTATAGCTAGGATACTATTCTTTGATTGATTGAGGCCCTTCTCCTTCTTGCCTCTTGTCGGGGACTCTTCTACACGGGCACAGAACAGAACCCTATAAGGGGTGCCCGGGCAGAACAGCTCCCAAATTATTTCGCGTTACTTATGATCATATATAATCTACGCAATGTTTAAGTAATGGTGTCAACAACACTCACGAAAGGTTCACAATAGTTTTTTTTCCTCAGGTTAAACAAGATGGGTTTGTCATGCGTCCCGTACCTATGCCTCAACTCGTTTCTCTACTGCCATACCTAGTTGTAAACATTTATTGATGTACTATATTACTGCAAAGCTATTCTGTACTATTTGAAAAATTTGAGATTTAGATTTCGACGGATATAAACAGCGCCATTGGGAAAGCATTTTATCACACCGATCTTGGTGTGGTCAGATGCTTTGAGAGCAGAGGAGAGATCTAGGGTCTAATAGACCCAAATTTTTTCAAAAAAAAAAATACCTGCCACTACCTATTGCTATCATAGGGGATATTTACATTCCCTGAGATAACACTAAGGCCGCGTACACACGAAGGGACTATCCCGCGGGATTATCCTCTGAACCCAAGTCCAGCGGATAATCCCCTCGTGTGTGGGCGCCGGCGGACTTTTTGGCGCCAAAGTCCGGCGGACCAAAGTTTTAAGTTTGGTTTTAAAATTATCCGCTGGACTTGGCAGTCCGGCGAACAATCCCGCCGTTAGTAGGCTAGTCCGCCGGACTTTTGAAATGAACGGACTTGCCGCTCGTCGGCAAGTCCGTTCATTTAGCACGTGACTTCAGGTTACGTAGCTAGCATAGGCAGTAAATGCCTGCGCGCTAGCTCCGTAAGCTGGCATGGATTTAAAGGGACTCCCCACGCCGAAAAAACGGCGTGGGGGTTCCCCCCAAATCCATGTCAGACCCTTATCCGAGCACGCAGCCTGGCCGGCCAGGAAAGGGGTGGGGACGAACAAGCGCCCCCCCTCCTGAGCCGTACCAGGCCGCGTGCCCTCAACATGGGAGGTGCCCTGGGGAAAGGGGGGCCGTGCGGCCCCCCCACCCCAAAGCACCTTGTCCCCATGTTGATGAGGACAAGAGCCTCTTCCCGACAACCCTGGCCGTTGGTTGTCGGGGTCTGCGGGCGGGGGCTTATCGGAATCTGGGAGCCCCCTTTAATAAGGGGGCCCTCAGATCCCGGCCCCCCACCCTATGTGAATGAGTATGGGGTACGATGTACCCCTACTCATTCACCTAAGGTGTAAAATGTAAAGTACAAAAACACACACACTTTTGAAAAAATATTTTATTGCACTGCTCCGGGGGTCTTCTTCCGTCTTGGGGGTCTTCTCGCCGGACTCCTCCGCTCTCTTCTGCTCTTTTACGAGCGGAGAAGTCCGGCTACCTTCTTTGTCGTCGCCGCCAGCGTCTGGGGGTCTCGATCCGCCTTCGGGGGTCTTCCGGGGTCTCTTCTGTTCTTGCGGCGGTCGTCGTCTTCCGCGCCGCCGCCTTCTTCTTCTTGTCCTTCTTCTTGTTCTTCTTCCGATGTTGACACGTCGCTCCCTCTGGCCGGAATGCCAGAGCCGCGCTGTGCTGGGACTTGTATAGGGACAAGGGGACAGGGTCACATGCTCATGTCACATGGTGACCCCGCCCCCTTGTGATGTCACAGTCCCAGCATCCTCCGGGACTGTGACATTGCAAGGGGGCGGGGTCACCATGTGACATGAGCATGTGACCCTGTCCCCATGTCCCTATACAAGTCCCAGCACAGCGCGGTTCTGGCATTCCGGGCAGAGGGAGCGACGTGTCAACATCGGAAGAAGAACAAGAAGAACAAGAAGAAGGACAAGAAGAAGAAGGCGGCGCGGAAGACGACGACCGCCGCAAAAACAGAAGAGACCCCCGAAGGCGGATCGAGACCCCCAGACGACGGCGGCGGCGGCGACGAAGAAGGTAGCCGGACTTCTCCGCTCGTGAAAGAGCTAGGTAAAAGAGCAGAAGAGAGCGGAGGAGTCCGGCGAGAAGACCCCCCAAGACGGAAGAAGACCCCCGGAGCAGTGCATTAAAATATTTTTTCAAAAGTGTGTGTTCTTGTACTTTACATTTTACACCTTAGGTGAATGGGTAGGGGTACATCGTACCCCATACTCATTCACATAGGGTGGGGGGCCGGTATCTGGGGGCCCCCTTATTAAAGGGGGCTCCCAGATTCCGATAAGCCCCCGCCCGCAGACCCCGACAACCAACGGCCAGGGTTGTCGGGAAGAGGCCCTTGTCCTCATCAACATGGGGACAAGGTGCTTTGGGGTGGGGGGGCCGCACGGCCCCCTTTCCCCAGGGCACCCCCATGTTGAGGGTACGCGGCCTGGTACGGCTCAGGAGGGGGGGCGCTCGTTTGTCCCCACCCCTTTCCTGGCCTGCCAGGCTGCGTGCTCGGATAAGGGTCTGAGATGGATTTGGGGGGGACCCCCACGCCATTTTTCGGCATGGGGATTCCCTTTAAATCCATGCCAGGTGACGGAGCTAGCGCGCCGGCATTTACTGCCTACGCTAGCTACGTACCTGAAGTTACGTTCGAAATGAACGGACTGCTCCGTGTGTGGGCAAGTCCGTTCATTTTCAAAAGTCCCGCGGACTTTAGCCGGCGGATTATCCGCCGGAGAAGTCTGTGCGTGTGTGGGCAAGTCCGCACGTGTGTGGGCAAGTCCACACGCTCGGAAAGTCCGGCGGATTGTCCGCTGGACTAGGTCCGCCGGCAAAAGTCCGCACGTGTGTACGCGGCATAAGAATGATAAAAAAATATATAAATGAAAGAAACAGTTTAAAAAAAAAAAAAAAGCAAAATAAATAATAAGAAAAAAGAACCCCTGTCCCCCCCTGCTCTCACGCAAAGGCGAACACAAGTGTTGGTCTGGCATCATATGTAAACAGCAATTGCACCATGCATGTTAGGCATCACCGCGAAGGTCAGATCGAGGGCAGTCATTTTAGCAGTAGACCTCCTCCATAAATCTAAAGTGGTAACCTGTAAAAAAGTTTAAATGCTTTTAAAAATGTATGTAGTTTGTAGCCGCTGCACGTTTCTGCACAATTTTAAAGCATGTCGTGTTTGGTATCCATGTACTTGGCCTAAGATCATCTTTTTTATTTCATCAAACATTTGGGCAATATAGTGGGTTTTAGTGCATTAAAATGTAAAAAAGTGTGTTTTTTCCAAAAAAAAAGTTTGAAAAATCGCTGTGCAAATGTCAAGTGAAAAAAAAATGAAACACCCACCATTTTAATCTGTAGGGCCTTTGCTTTAAAAAAATCTATATAAATGTTTGGGGGTTCAAAGTAATTTTCTTGCAAAAAAAATAATTTTTTTCATGTAAACCAAAAGTGTCAGAAAGGGCTTTGTCTTCAAGTGGTTAGAAGAGTGGGTGATGGGGGGGAGGAGCTTCAGTATGGTCGGGTGAGGACGTGTTGGTGTGAGCTCCAGGTCCTCCATGGAGATAACAGGCCGGTGAACCACAGCCTTCTGCCGCTAACAGAGGAGGAAAGGAGCCGGCTATCGTCAGTAAAAAACAGACTTTAAGGCATGAGTGACGGCGGTAGATATCAGACCCGCTCGGTAAAGGAGAAGGTTCATTCTCGTATAAAAAAAAAAGGGAACAGGAGCTGCGCTAAAACCTGTGAATGGACAACACTTAGTGTAAATAGATACAGTGTGTCTAATAGAGAAAATATTATCGTGAATTATATACTCATATCGTGACACATATGGACAAATAATATCCAATCAGCCAATGAGTGGGCTTAATCAATTGAACCAAAAGGTAGACTCAAAATAAATTAAAATGAATTATAAGCACCTAAAGTGTACTATAATTAGTAAACACCTGATTGAGACTGCAACCCACCCTGTAACTCTGAGGGGCAGATCTCCGAAAGGTGGATCTAAATCTTAATTGCCAAAAAACAATATCACAGTACTTGTAATACTATGCCTAAAAAGTGCACAATATATAATAAATAACAGGCTGAGTTCATAGCCCAAATAAAGAACTGATCACAAAATAATCACAATTTGGCATTCAAATATTGCATAAAATAAAGTCCATGTAAAAAAATGTCCAATGATCACAAATAACAGCGAAGACTGGAACTTTTAAAGAATCCTCTGATATTAGAAACCAAAGTGATAACACTCACTTTGCAATCTGTGCAGCATCATCGCCCGGATCGTCATCCTGTGTACACACACCGCTTCCGGCTTCTCTGGCCGCTGAGGAGAGTTTGCTGTATGCCATTCTGATTGACCCTGAGCCGACCCCACATTGGATACTCCCTGATTGATAACCATAGGAGAATATTGCCAGCAAAAGTTCCAGTATCCCGTTTTTCATCCCTGGATGGGGTTAAGAGCCATCTGCCCATACGGGTCCCCTGTAATAAGACCACGTATTTTCGGTAAGCGGAC
This sequence comes from Lithobates sylvaticus, assembly GCA_028564925.1. Taxonomy (NCBI): domain Eukaryota; kingdom Metazoa; phylum Chordata; class Amphibia; order Anura; family Ranidae; genus Lithobates; species Lithobates sylvaticus. The sequence goes on along the minus strand of CM053027.1, from coordinate 221,868,689 downwards.
AAGTGTGCTTTCTGGTGGAGGTCTATTTCACTATACAGCGTGTTGTCACTTTGGTTTCTAATATCAGAGGATTCTTTAAAAGTTCCAGTCTTCGCTGTTATTTGTGATCATTGGACATTTTTTTACATGGACTTTATTTTATGCAATATTTGAATGCCAAACTGTGATTATTTTGTGATCAGTTCTTTATTTGGGCTATGAACTCAGCCTGTTATTTATTATATATTGTGCACTTTTTAGGCATAGTATTACAAGTACTGTGATATTGGTTTTTGGCAATTAAGATTTAGATCCACCTTTCGGAGATCTGCCCCTCAGAGTTACAGGGTGGGTTGCAGTCTCAATCAGGTGTTTACTAATTATAGTACACTTTAGGTGCTTATTATTCATTTTAATTTATTTTGAGTCTACCTTTTGGTTCAATTGATTCAGCCCACTCATTGGCTGATTGGATATTAATTATTTGTCCATATGTGTCACGATATATGAGTATATAATTCACGATAATATTTTCTCTATTAGACACACTGTATCTATTTACACTAAGTGTTGTCCATTCACAGGTTTTAGCGCAGCTCCTTTTCCCTTTTTTTCACATTTGATGTAGTATAACATTTTGAGTAGCAGCTTTTTGTTTAAGGGATAGTGCAATTTTTTCACTTTTCACTCATTCTCGTATAAGCCAAGGAAATCTACAGCAGTATTTCACCTCTCCAGCGGGGGTCTCGGCTGAGACGGAGATGCAACGGTCTGCTGGGGTCCAGGAGGGCGCACTTCCGAGAATGGGAGTGGCGGTGGAGGACGCGGCCCGACCCACCTGGACGCACACCGAGCGCTGGAGATGACGCAGCACATGCAGCACACTGCTCAGCAGACCCAAGTGAGGAAAGACGGCGGTATTGTGCCAGTGCCAGTGGAGGGAGAAGAGACGGGACCAGGTGTGGTGTCTCCCCGGAGGGATGTGATTGAAAAGACGGAGCTTAAAGGAGAAGGGACCCTGGAGAGGGATATTAGAAATATTAAAGAGGTATTAAACTCTTTACCTACCTGTAAGGACATGGAAGCACTGATTCTCAGACTAGAGGAAACACATCGCCAAGACATCAAAATGGTAAGGTCTGAAATAAATAGCTTATCAGAAAGAACTAAGGAGGGGGAGGAAAAGCTGGCCCTAGTGGACATACGAGTGGGCGCTTTTGAAAGAGCAATGAATATTCAAGAAGCTAGGACTATAGACCTCCAATTGCATACTGAGGAACTCGAAGACAGAAGTCGCAGGAACAATCTGCGACTTCGAGGTCTGCCAGAAACTCAGGGGGGGGGGGGGGGGAGACCTTGAAGTGGTAAAAGTCTTATTTCAACAGGTCCTGAAAAACCCTGAAAAAGCTATAGAGGTGGATAGGGTCCATAGAGCGGCGGGACTGAAGTCAAGGGATATAAAGAGACCTAGAGACGTGATATGTCGTGTACACCATTATATAGAGAAAGAGTTGATATTAAGGACGGCATGGGATACAGGGGATGTGGATTTTGAGGGAGCCCCTATTAAGATCCTACCGGATTTATGTTGTGCGACTTTGCAGCGAAGAGCACTTTTACGGCCTATTCTGCAACTGGCAAAAAAGCAAGGATGTACATATAGGTGGGGGTACCCGCTGACGGTCAGATTCCGCAGAGACTCACTATCATTTATAGTACATACACCAGAAGATCTTCCGGGACTATTTTCCTTTTTGGATACTGCTCCCATCCAGGCCGAAAACTGGCTTATGTACATTCCATATATAGGAGGACGTCTGGATATCGGAGGGAGTCAGGGGGCTAATCAGCCGACAAGACATAGCAAAATAGGATAGAAGATGCTGGAAAGGATCTATGGTCCTCATCCCACTCCCCCCCTTTTTTTTCTCTCTATATAATGGAAAGACTACTCATTATTTGTAGACAATGTTTTTTTTGGAATGTATTAGTATATATTATAGATAGAGTATGGTAATATCCGTCTTATTCTTTTTAGATGAGTGGCCCGATTAGGCCTAGATATAGTGGAGGGGGTTATTGAGATGGAGTGTGAAGTAAAAATATGGGGAGGGGTTTCTCTTCTTCCTCCCTTCCCTTGTTAAGGGGAGGGGGAGAGAAGGGGGCTCCCCTACATTGTGAGGGTGTTCTGTTTTTTTTTTTAGGGGGGCCCTAATTATGAAATAAGAAAGCAGTGAGGGTCCTGGGAAAGAGGGAGGGGAGGGGTGGGGGGGACGGAGAGGGGGGGAACTGGCTGGGGGGGCACAGGATTAAGGAAAATAATTAACACTGGTCAAGGGGGTGAGAGGGTAACCCCCTTTATATATTAATATAATTCCCCAGATGGGAAATATTTTATTTTTTTAAATTTTTTTTGTTTTTCGGGGTTCTTTTTTTTTCCTTTCTCTATTGCGGGCTTTGTTTGTGGGGTTAATAAGAAATAAAAATGGTAGAAATAAGTTTTCGAACACTCAGGAAGAGAATAAAAGTGTTTTTTTTTTTTAAGGGGGTTAAGATAAGGGGGTAAGAGAAGGGGTTAATAAAATAACAGAATTTGAATGAAGTATGTATATAAAATGTGGTTTTTTTTTGTGTGTAAGCACGTATTAAGAAATCACATAGAAATCACATTTGACCCCTGACATGGTTATCTAGACCCCCCCTTATAAAAATTATAAATTTTTCAATATAAACTTTTCTTTTTTGTGTGCGCTATGGGGTTTCCCCTGCTGCCCCCCCTCCCCCCTTCCCCTTTTGTTCTATGTATCCTCTTTAATTAAATGAATTAGCGATTACAGGCAGAGGGTTGAGGAACTAGATATATGGATAAAGGAAGGGAAAGGAAGGCAAAAAGGAAAAGAAAAGGAAAAGAAAAGAAAAAAGTTAAGAGGGAGAAACCTGGAGCTCTACACCCGACCATCCCTGTTTAATACCCCAAATAAAGGGAAAGCTCAGATACCGTGTTAAACGGTGAGCACCCTATTAGCATAATATAGTGCTATTTTTTATTTATTTTTTATCTTGGGGGTTTTTTTTTTTTTTTCCTCTTGGGGGTTTTTTTCTCTCCCTTTTTTTTTTGAGAGAGTTCTGATCACCCAGAGTCAATCCATGGAGACAATCAAGATCATTAAATGCTAAGGGATTAAATATACCCGAGAAGAGGCGCATACTCATACACGAACTACAACGCTATGGATCAGATATAGCATTCATCCAGGAGACTCACTTCAGAGATGATAAACTACCGATCTTAAAAAGTAAGTCCTTTCCGACTGTATATCATTCCACAAACCAGGAGGCAAAATCAAAAGGGGTGTCCATCCTACTTGCGAATAGAGTACCATGGGTTTTAATAGACCAGGTTAAGGACCCAGGAGGACGGTTTCTATTTGTAAAGGGGAAAATAGGAGATGTACTGATTACATTAGCAACATTATACGTTCCCAACGACCACCAAGAAAAGTTTTTGAATAAAATACTTAGTCGTTTGATTGAGTTCTCGGAAGGACATTTGATCTTGGGGGGAGATCTAAACGTTCCATTGAATCCAACCGAGGATACTTCCTCGGGAGTGTCATCCCTGTCTGCAGGAACACGTAACCGAATAGCTAAAACTTTACATAAAAACCAATTGATTGATATCTGGCGGTTGTTTTTTCCTACAGACAGGGATTTTTCTCAGCTCCACATAGGTCCTATTCACGTATAGACTATTTTCTGGTTCCCCATGCCCAACTAGATGCAGTACAGGAAACTAACATAGGTTCCATTACCTGGAGTGACCATGCACCTATTTTCATGAAATATGCCTTATAGAACACTAGGAACGATAGACCCAGGCAATGGAGACTGAATGAAAGTTTACTGCAGGATAAAGAGATTCTAGAAGACGTAATTAAAGAATTCGATTTTTATTTTATCACAAATGACAACTCGGAATGTGATCCCGGAAATATCTGGGAAGCACACAAAACGGTTATTAGGGGGATATTGATTAAACATGGGGCTAGGATTAATCGCCAACGTAGGGAAAGATTGAAATTATTACTAGAAGTATTAGCAGTCATAGAAAGTCAACATAAACAAACACTAACTGTGCTGTTAGAAAAAGACTTAAAGGTGAAAAGAACACAAATCTCAGACTTACTTCAATATAAAGCATAAGCAGCGTTACAGATAAGAAAGAAATTCTCATACGAATCAGGAGATAAATGCGGAAGTTTTCTAGCCAGGACCTTACGAGAACAGAGGCAAAGAAATTATATACCACACTTAATATCCTCTAAAAAACTGAAAATTACAAAACCAAAAGGATATAGTTAAAGAATTCCAAGAGTTTTATAAATCATTGTATAATTTACAGATTAAATCCCCCACACAAGAACAAATAGATAGATATTTGACTCAATCACAAATGCCCCAGATTGGAGAACTAGATAGATAGAGAGGACCTGGAAAAATCTATAATAGAAGAACTCCAAGGAGCTATAAAGTATATCAAACTAGGTAAAGCCCCAGGCCCAGAAGGCCTATCGGCCCAATATTATAAAACTTTGTTTCCCTCCCTGGCTACACATATGGTTACATTTTTTAATTCCCTTAGTTCGACACCAAGATTTGCAAAGGATACTACACTAGCCCAAATCTCAGTGATCCCTAAAGAGGGGAAAGACCCATCTCTTTGTGGAAGCTATCACCCTATTTCTTTACTTAATTTAGACTTTTAGATTTTTTCTAAAATTATAGCAAATAGGATACAACAATATATTCCCAGGCTGATTCATTTAGACCAAGTGGGATTTGTCCCTACATGGGAAGCAAGAGACAATACTACTAAAGTACTTAATCTTCTTCATGTAGTGGACAAATCCAAGATACAAAGCGTATTTATAAATACAGATGCAGAGAAGGCCTTTGACAGGGTAAATTGGAATTTTATGATCTCAGTATTACGATTTGGAGGTTTCGGAACTAAAATGTTAAAATGGATTACATCCATATATTCCAATCCTGCAGCTAGAGTACAAGTTAATGGAGTGGTCTCTGAGACCTTCCAAATCTCAAATGGGACAAGGCAAGGATGCCCCCTATCTCCACTCCTCTTTGCCCTGTCGCTGGAACCATTTCTTTGTACAATCAGCCTAAACCAGGATATTACAGGAGTTAAAATAAGAGAGGTCCAATATAAGATCTCAGCGTATGCTGATGACATGTTTTCCCTGACAAATCCCCTGATTTTGATACCGAACTTGATGAAGGAGTTTAAAAGATACAAATTGCTTTCCAATTTACAGATCAATTTCACTAAATCCGAGGCGCTGGGGGTAAATTGCCCACAAGGATTAATAGAACAAATGAAGGAAAATTTTAGATTTAAATGGACAGATACAGCTCTTACTTACCTAGGAACACGATTTACATTTAACATTAGCAAAATCTTTGGGTTAAATTTTCCCCCACTGCTTCAAAAGGTGAAATTGCTGCTAAATAAATGGAAACTAGGCCTACATTCCTGGATAGGGTGCTGTAACATAATTAAAATGAACATTTTACCTAAATTTCTCTACCTTTTTCAAACCCTACCAATACGGATTCCTGTAAAATACTTTAAACAATGTCAAAAAATAGTTTTCGACTTTATATGGGCCTACAAACAGCCTAGGATACGGCGCACTCAACTAACATGTCCTAAGGAACAGGGAGGATTGGCAGTCCCAGGCTTACGCAGATATTACCTGGCTATACACCTTAGCAGGGTAATAGATTGGAATAGACACAAAGATACAAAATTATGGGTACAGATGGAAGATGCGCAGTCATCTATAGAACTGAGAAGAGCCCCTTGGTGCTCAACATCCTCCCTTAAAGATTTAGTTAAGCACCCTTTGATAGGGACCACTCTTAGGAATTGTAAGACAGTGTTTCCATTGATTGGGATAACCTCAGAGATATCTCCACTATATCCAATATTGGGGAACCCTGAATTCCCTCCGGGAATAGACGACAGATCTTTTGAATATCTACGTAGTAGGGGAGACCTTAATGCCTTTAATTACGTAAAAGAAGGGAGATGGCTGACAAAGAATTGATGGACGAAGGCAGATTAAGTTTCTGGAGTGCACTACAGACTACACACTTTTTGAAGACTTTAGCTAACCCGAGAGGTTTCGATAGACCCCTTAATAATTTCGAAAAAATGTGTCTAGAAAAGGGGGTAAAGTCCCATATGTTAGCATTTAATTATACAATACTATCAAGAGTGAAAGAGAATGACAAATTGGCCTGCGTACTAGAATGGGAACGTGAGCTGGGGAGAGACTTCAGTAAGATAAAACTTGAACAAGTATTGAGGTTTACACATGAGTTGTCAATCTGTGTAAAAACTCAAGAAACAAATTTTAAAATTTTTACCAGATGGTATAAAACACCAGAGAGACTGAAGAGATTTTTTCCTGACTCATCGGATCTCTGCTGGAGATGTCAGGCAAATGTAGGTACGATGTTACATATTTTCTGGGACTGCCCAAAATTAAAGAACTACTGGACAGAGATTGGCCGTATCCTTCAGAAGGTATCAGAATACAGAATACCAGATGACTCACTCTTTTTTTTTTTATTTCACATATCTCAGATACCGGAACAAAAATATAGAGAGTTGGTGATAGGCCATCTGGTGGACGCGGCCAAGGCTTATATTCCATTAGCATGGAGATCAACAACACCCCCAACAGTGAGGAAATGGATACAGAAAGTAGAATAAATAAATAAATTGGAAAACCTGGTCCTCTCTTCACGACACCAACAAGATAGATATATAGAAATTTGGTCTCCTTGGAACACCTTTTTGAGATCGGAAGAGGGTAAGACCCTTCTGGAGAGAAACCTGGATGACTGAAATATTGACCTAGAGAGTATATTAATAGCCGCCTAGAGAAAGGTAGATATAGAAGGGATAATTCTCCATGGATTGACTCTGGGTTTTTTTTTCCCCTTTTGGGAAAGGGTTAGGGGTAAGTACCAGGCTATGGACAACTAGAGGTAAAACCAAAAGGGAATATTTGATAACCCAGAGGAGGAGAGGGCGAGGAGATAATGTGAGGAGACTAATAGGAAAGGAAAGGAGAAGAAGAAGAAGAAAGAAAGAAAAGAAAAAAAATAGAAATAGATGAAAGAATAAGCTGAAGATATGAATATATATATATATATATATATATATATATATATATATATATATATATATATATATATATATATATATATATATAGATAGATAGATAGATAGATAGAGATGTGTTATGAGCTGTCTAACCCTCATGTTCCCTCTTCTGAGTATAAGTATGTACGAAACGATTACCTGTAATATATGTGAAATATGTAAAATAAAATAAAAGATTAATCGAAAAAAGAAGAGTGACCTAAGCTTCTAAATGTTGTGCATAAAATTCCAGGACAGTTCAACCCTCCCCCCCCAAATTACCTTATTTTGGAAAGTAGACACCCCAAGCTATTTGCTGAGAGGCATGTCGACTCCGTGGAATATTTTATATTTTGACACAAGTTGCGGGAAAAAAAAAAGGTATATATTTTTTTTTTGCACAAAGTTGTCACTAAATGATATATTGCTCAAACATGCCATGGGCATATGTGGAATTACACCGCAAAATACTTTCTGTTGCTTCTCCTGAGTACAGGGATACCACATGTGTGAGACTAGGGCGTGTGAGACGTGGGAGCCTAGCTGCGTACGGGACCCCAAAAACCAAGCACCGCCTTCAGGATTTCGAAGGGTGTAAATTTTTGAATTCACTCCTCACTGCCTATGACAGTTTCGGAGGCCATGGAATGCCCAGATGGAACAAAATCCCCCAAATGACCCCATTTTCCAAAGTAGACCCCCCAAGCTATTTGCCGAGAGGTATGGTGAGTATTTTGCAGATCTCGCTTTTTGTCACAAAATTATGAAAATTGAAAAAAAGAAAAACAAAAAAAATTCTTTCTTTCTTCCTTTTCCAAAACAGAGCTGCAAAATACTCACCATGCCTCTTAGCTTGGGGTGTCTACTTTCCAAAATGGGGTCATTTGGGGGGGGGGGGTTTGTGCCATCTTGGCATTTTATGTGAAATCAAAAATTTACGCCCTTAGAAATCCTGAAGGCGGTGCTTGGTTTTCGGGGCCCCTTACGCGGCTAGTCTCCCAAAATGTCCCACACATGTAGTATCCCCGTACTCAGGAGAAGAAGCAAAATGTATTTTGGGGTGCAGTTCCACATATAACCATGGCATGTGTGAGCAATATATCATTTTTTTTTTGTCATTATTCAATTACTTGGGACAAAAAAAATGTAATATCCAATGGGCGTTGAGCCTCTTAGCAATTTCCTTAGGGTGTCTACTTTCCAAAATGGTGTCATTTGGGGGGGGGGGGGGTTGTACTGCCCTGCCATTTTAGCACCTCAGGAAATGAGATAGGCAGTCATAAACTAAAAGCTGCGTAAATTCCAGAAAATGTACACTAGTTTGTAGACGCTATAACTTTTGCGCAAACCAATAAATATACGCTTATTGACATTTTTTTTTACCAAAGACATGTGGCTGAATACATTTTGGCTTAAATGTATGACTAAAATTTAGTTTATTGGATTTTTCTTATAACAAAAAGTAGAAAATATCGTATTTTTTTCAAAATTTTTGATCTTTTTCAATTTATATTGCAAAAAATAAAACGCAGAAGCAATCAAATACCATCAAAATAAAGCTCTATTTGTGGGAAGAAAAGGATGCAAATTTAGTTTGGGTACAAAATTGCATGACTGCGCAATTACCAGTTAAACCAGTGCAGTCCTCTGGTCTTAAGGCTGCAAAATGGTCCGGTCTGAAAGTGGTTAAGGTCACCTCCCTCAATGTGTGGGGTCTTAATGTCCCAGAGAAACTCTTGGCTACTGGCTGATCTACGGAAGAGCAAAAAATAAATACATTTAAAAGGAGACTTGCAGCGGTTTCACTTGGTTGACCCTTGGAGGTTACTGTATGCCCAAGAGCGGGACTATTCCTATTTTTTGCTGGTCCATCATACTTGCGTCTCGACTACTTCCTGGTCACGCACAAAGCTTTGCCCAGAGTCCATTTGGCACACATTGATATAATTTCGTTTCCGATCATGCTCTGGTCCATTTGACACTCCAAGTGGGTCCACTGACCCCAAGTCTCCCATCCTGGAGGCTGAATAAAGCACTGTTACAATCAGAGGATGAGTGCTGAACTACATGCTGCCCTGACAGTATTTTTCCTTCAACCGTGACGCGGTGGGCAATCCTCTGGTACTCTAGGAGGCACATAAACAAGTGGTCCGGGGGGTCTTGATCAGGATTGGGTCCCGCCTCAAGCGGGAATGAACCCGATTAACGGATGAGCTTCTTTCTAAGCTGCGCAGCCTGGAATGCTCTCACAAAGCGAGCTTTGCGCATTTGACCTCCTTAGGGTTCAAGAGGAACTCTGGTCTCATAAAACAAATCAGAAACTGGCATGGGCCCATCTCACTGTGTATGAATATTCCAATAAACCAGGTACATTACTGGCCTGTGCTCTACACAGGCCCTGAACTAGAATGTTTTTTCCCTCAATTATGGCCTCTACAGGGCAGGAGGTTGACCACTTCCTCTGCAATGGCAGCAGGATTTCGTACTTTTTATCAGGGACTTTACAATCTCAGCCACACTTCCGTGGCAGATCACCCCATGACTGCATTATCGACAATTCAGTCTTACATAGCCTCCTCGGGTTTGAAATCTCTTCCTTCTGAGGTGAGGGAGGAGCTGGAACCTATTACGCAGTGATAAGGCCTACCTGTAGGTTCAGTGAATATCTCCTAAACTTGCATTGTTATATAGCTAACAAGATGAGATATTCACACTGCACGCAGCCAGTGAGGTCACCGGTGCATGAGCTCTGAAGGGACTGTATGCCCATGCTGTCCTTTCAGAGCTCTGTGCTGCAGTTATAACTCACGAGAGCATGCACGGGAGTGATGTAATCGCAGCTCGGCCAACCAGATAGCCGGCGCACTCAAACGTGGAAGACCAAGTACAGATGGAAGCCCCATCAGTGGTGACTGTGCGCTGTCGGAGGGCTTAGTTCTAAGATAAGCATTTCATAATGCACTAGTGTGCAATGCAACCTGGCATTTTTACAAGGTAGACCTTTTCTATCCACTGTAGAAGGATAGAAATAACTGTTTAATTCAGAGATATAAATTTGTCAAATAAGCAAACTTACACCCAGCTGCAATAACTTTTCCCTAGTAAAGGGAGATCCAACAGGTGCACTTTATTGAAGGTCACAGTTGCAGTCCAGCAACAGACGTATGAGATAATCAGGGAAAAACAGACACTATATAATATCATCGGTTTGTAGATTTTTCAATGTGGACTATAGTGATTTTCTTTATCCTTCTCTTTCATTCAAAGAAAACCGTTATATTCTATAGCAAGGGCAAAACAAAAACAGTGCAAGAGTTCGTAATGACACTTGTTAATCTATCTTTCACTAGATGAAAAATAAATAAAAATTGCAATGATGACATACAGCACCATTCACTATAGCACAATATCATTTGCAACTTAGAGAGATGTACTGGCCAGCTGACAATGTCACAAATCATGGTATTTATGCTGGTTTCCATCAATGCAGACTTTAACCAAAATGCATTAACAGTGCATGTCACTAAATAAACGGAAGATCTCACATAAAAAAACAGTCCACTTCTATTTCCTGAGTCCTTTTGAAAATGTAGGTTTTAATAAAAAAACAGGTGGCTAGTCACATTAGCATAAATAGAGGGGCCCTAACCAGAATTACCATTTTCTTTTAATAATGGGTGGACAACAGGCTGGGGCACATAGCAGCTATTTATGTATGTGCAGAATTTCAATAAGAAAATGTATTTTCTAGAGCTCTGTTATGCTACAACTATACCCACTTTTACAAACTTTAGGCTGAAATTTGTAACTAGGTTCCACCCCAAAATAAATGAAAATGCAGAGTAGAGTGTCTAAATAAACATATTTGCAGGGAACATGTGCATCCCAAAAGCCAATGTTACTCCAAGGATATGCAAGTACCTCTACATACTGTCAGGCACTCCAGAACTTTCTATACGTTTAAATTTCAACAGTTTAACAGTTAACAGTTTGTACTTTGTACAGTACCCATCATTATGTGATAAGCAAATTTACACTAGACTGAATGTTTTTTGCACAAAAAAAATAAAATTTTAACAAATACAGCTTAATTATATAATTTCAATCCATATACATACAAACATTTCTAATATACAAATAATTCACATCATGTCAGTCATTAATCTTCAGGTAAATGCAGACATATGCCTTGCACACAAATCATTGAAGTCCATGAGTGAGTGATGAGTTAAAAGAGGCACTAAATAAATAAGTACCCTCCCTCTTCATTCTGTCAAAATTTTCTGGAGTATAAAGCAATAGACACAGATTTCACCGACGATAATGATTTGGAGCATCAGCAAACATATATTTCAGTCTGTATGCTTCTGCAAGTAGGAGACCAATTTCTTCGTTCCCCCAGTGGATTGTGGGCAAATTCTGGAGGAGCATAAGAAGACCCTAAAACAAAAACAAACATTTTATGGTAAGTTTACATTTAAACTTATTACTAAAAGTCAAACCTTAATTTGCACCTGTCATGACAGAAATTGGGTAGGGGGGAACTAATTTATACACATATAATGAAAGACGGGAAAAGAGGGGTAAAAAGAAAAAACACCACATCTCAATATAGAATTTGAAATTCTTTTTAGGTGTTTATATATTTAAATGCATAGGCATTAATGACATCATTTTTAAAAAAAAAGTATATCAATTTTATTACAAAAAATTCATTTAAAAACATGAGACAATTTCATATTTCAAAACCTATTGTTACACTTGAGAATAAAGACATAGATAATACCACTCTTTCTCCACATGTTTTGCTCTGTGGAGCTTCTTCAGGAGATATTGCATGGTGACTATGTAACAAAAGATTTGATGAGTGCTCATGTTACAATCCATAAGTATCATAAATCAGAACATTTTTGCAAATATGGGGCATTAAGATCATTTTATCAGTATGAAATATAGAATTGCATATACAGAAAAACAAACAAAACAATATACAAAACAAAACAAACCTTACCAGAGTCAGTCTACATATATATTTGATTTTGAAATCTAGAATTCCCAAATGCGTCAAGAAGCCAGCCTTTTTGTTTTGCTCCCTTTATACCGGTGTGTAGACAAGGACAGAATTTAATATTGAATAATTTTTCCTATATATATATATATATGTGTATATATATCTGTGTGTAAAGCACCAAAAGAAAGAATTTCGGGGCGGATTACAGATTTAAATAGCAAAAAGGAAAAAATAGGAAAAAACAAAAAGTTACCTTCCAAAGAATAAATTGGTTGAATCAATTAATTGCTAGTACATCTCACCTATGCCGGTGACACTGCTTCCTTTAAAAAGGTGGGATACAGAATAGTAAGGAAAGACAAATATTCAAATCAGTTTCCTCAAAAGCAAAGGTTTGGGGCCATAAGACTCCCAGACCTTGAAGGTTATTGGATCAAGAATCTATGGGGAAAGAAAAATATATAGCAAAATGTTAAAAAGATTGTCTAATGAATGGCCGTATGCCATTCAGTGTAGCAGAGTTTACATTGTTCTTACCGTGATTAATTTGGGATGTTCTATAGGGATTGGCCGGGAGAGATTTTCCCCTGCCTGCTCCTTGATGTTTTGGACAGATACTGACGGGAGAGGTTCCCGTTTTAAAGCCTTGTCCAGCACGGCGACGTCTGACATCGCCGTGTCACAGACGTTTTAGGGAGTGTCAGCGTGCAAGTGCGGAGGTTCTCCAACATCCAACAACCCGCCCTCTACCGACTTAGGGCAAAGCCATTACCAAGATGGCCGCTTTGGAACGTACGCAATTTGCCTCGCCCAATTGCGTTGCCATCCTGGTCTTTTGAACTCAGGGCAAAGTGATAAACAAAAATGGCCACTGGAGAATGTACGCAACTCGCGTCATTCAATCAGCTTCGCCATTAGAACCTCCGCACAAGTGTGCTGGCACTCCCTAAAACGCCTGCGACACGGCAATGATGTCAGACGTCACCGTGCCGGACAAGGCTTTAAAACTGGAACCTCTCCCGTCAGTATCTGTCCAAAACATCAAGGAGCAGGCAGGGGAAAATCTCTCTCCTGGCCAATCCCTATAGAACATCCCAAATTAATCACGGTAAGAACAATGTAAACTCTGCTACACTGAATGGCATACGGCCATTCATTAGACAATCTTTTTGACATTTTGGAATATATATTTCTTTCCCCATAGATTCTTGATCCAATAACCTTCAAGGTCTGGGAGAAGCGGTGTCACCAGCATAGGTGAGATGTACTAGTAATGAATTGATTCAACCAATTTATTCTTTGGAAGGTAACTTTTTGTTTCTTCCTATTTTTTCCTTTTTGCTATTTAAATCTGTAATCTGCACCAAAATTCTTTCTTTTGGTGCTTTACACACAGGTATACATATTTTTTCTCAATAGGAAAAAATTATTCAATATTAAATTCTGTCCTTGTCTACACACCGGTATAAAGGGAGCAAAACAAAAAGGCTGGCTTCTTGACGCATTTGGGAATTCTAGATTTCAAAATCAAATATATATGTAGACTGACTCTGGTAAGGTTCTTTTTGTTTTGTTTTGTATATTGTTTGTAGTTTTTCTGTATATGCAATTCTATATTTCATACTGATAAAATTATCTTAATGCTCCATGTTTGCTAAAATTTTCTGATTTATTATACTTATGGATTGTAACATAAGCACTCAAATCTTTTGTTACTTATAGTTCTATAGTCACCACGCAATATCTCCTGAAGAAGCTCCACAGAGCGAAACATGTTGAGAAAGAGTGGTATTATCTATGTCTATATTCTCAAGTGTAACAATAGGTTTTGAAATATGAAATGGTCTCATGTTTAATGAATTTTTTGTAATAAAATGTAAATACTTTTTAAAAAAATGATGTCATTAATGCCTATGCATTTAAATATATAAACACCTAAAAAGTCCAGAGGTTTGTGACCTCCAGTCCCTTTTTTTTCTTTTCTAACGTATACACATGTGCTGGCAGGGAATACACTGACAGAACAGTGAGTAGAGGGATGATTTTATCATGGTGGTACTGTTCTTTCACTGTCCAATCAGCAGGCTGGAGTTGTGTTCTGGAGCAAGAAGGTTAAGAGTGCAGAGCTTGCCACTAATACATGGATCACAGAAATGGCCATATATAAAGAATAAGTTAACTTTTTGGAGCATGTCATTTAGGGATCCCTTTGAGTGACAGAGGGGGGGGGGGGGGTCCTCTTCCCACAACCATGTCGCATTTAAAAATCGTATTTGTGGGGCTACGGATATGTAAAATCCAAGACTGAACTTACTGTATTTCTGCTCAATGTCTCCGTTAAATAAATATTTGAAAAATATGTAAAAAAATGAAAAAAGCATGACTGCAGTATACTAATTTTCTATACACTCTGCTGCACTGTTATCAGTTAGCAGTGTAATCAATCCAGACCAGTTTTCTCTGTGGACTACAGAACACCTCCCCACTAGGTTATGGAGATGAGGAGAGGGAAAGGTGTTCTTTTTTTCTAGCATACTTACTGATCTAGGGTGAAAACACTGCTCCTTCCCAGATAACAGTACAGTGAGTGAGCATTGTCATCTAGGACAGGAAATTGTTAGCGGCAGAATCACCAGCTGAAAATAAAAGGAAAAGAAGCCTGTAAGGAAAACGAATGCAAGTACATCTAAGGACTTGTAAGCTGCAATATACCAGAAACAGAAGGGCGCAGGAGTGGATAAAATTGGTACATTTATATAAAACACTCGGCGGGGCCGAGTCCTGTAGTCGGCAGCTTATGGATACAGGACTCGGGAGCACGCCCGCAAGCTAACCCCCTTGGGAGAGCGTTTCCCAGAGGGGGTTAGCTGATGCGGGGAGGAGCCGAGACAGCCGCAGAGGGACCCCAGAAGACGTGGATCAGCGCCACTGTGTGCAAAATGAGCTGCACAATGGAGGTAAGTATGGCATGCTTGTTCGTTAAAAAAAAAAAAGCTTTACAACCCCTTTAAGCTTCTCCAGCATGAATCAAGAAACTGCACATCAAGGGTGCAGTGCCTGAGATGACCGGCCAGAAGGTGCGCTGAGCTGCTCAGCTGTCAAATGAGCAGTGTCTGTGAGGTCTAAAAGCACACTTGGATGAGAAGGTGTAGCAGGTAAGCAACATGCCTCAGACTCATTCCCTTTTCTCAAGTCACTTTCTCACAGGCTAAAATTCCTCATAAATAAAGCACTAAAAAAGAGGATTATCACAAAAAAAAAGTTTTTAGTTAAAGAATTCTTATTTCTATTATTTGCCTAAATCCGTTTAGATCGTAAGGGGAAACCCCACGCCAAAAAAAAAATAAAAAAAAAACACAGCGTGACCCCCCAACCCATACTAGACCCTTATCCGAGAATGCAGGCAGGCCAGGAAAGGGGGGTACGAGCGAGCAAGCGCCCCCCCATCTTGAACCATATCAGGCCACATACCCTCAACATGGGGAGGGGGGTGCATGCTGGGTCCGTGGCATCACAAGGGGGCGGTGCCACCAGGTGACGTTGGCAGGTGGCCCCACCCCTTATCTATATAAGAACCAAACGGCAGAGCCTGCCATCCCCAAAGGGCTTGGTATGGATTGGGGGACCCCTACGCTGTTTTTTTTTCCCCAATACATTTTGCATTGCCTCTGAGCACAAGTCGCATGTCCCAAGTCAGATTGGTTAAGATGCTGATTTGACTTGGATGCAACTTCAATTAAATGAATGGGCTGAAATAGGACCCAAGTCAGACCAAAGTAATGCAGCAACCTTTCCAAAAGTTGGACTGACACAAGAAGGACTAGTTAAGACAGCTATTATAGGGAAACAATGATATTTAAAATGTTATACGACTTGTGCTCTCAAAGTCGGAGCGATTGTCGCACTAGTGTGGACCAGGCCTAATGGATTATTTTACATAGGCTATTTCGTACAACCTTTGGTTATTGCACCTTGTTCCTAGATCAGAGATTCTCAACATCATCTGGAAACCATTCAAAGGTACACCAGGAACCCCTCCAACATCTGGTTGTCCCTGGATGTTCATTCTTTATACACATCCATCCCACAGAGTGTGGACCTTGGTGCTATGAATTATATCCTCACCTTCCGATCCAACTTAAATTTTAATCCAGCTCAGTTCATTCTCGAGGGCACACATTTTGCTCTCAGCTACGCTAACCTAACTATTGGTTAAGTAAAGTACCTTCAGATTTGGCAACAGAATTCCTTTGCTCAGAACTTGAAAAAGTATTCATACCCCTTGAAATTTTCCACATTTTGAAATATTACAATCAAAAAAGTAAAATGTGTTATTAGGATTTTATGTGATAGACCACAATTGTGAAGTGGAAGGAAAATGATAAATGGTTTTCAATGATTTTCTACAAATACATATCCGAAAAGTGTGGCCTGAATTTGTATTCAGCCCCTTTAACACCTTTATGTGCAAAGCTGGTAGACACATACCCAAAAAGACTTGCAGCTGTAATTGCAGCAAAAGATGGTTCTGCAAATGCACGCCACACTTTTCAGATATTTATTTGTAAAAAAAATTTGGAAAACAATTTTCATTTTCCTTCCACTTCATAATTATTTGCCACTTTGTGAGTTGGTCTATCACTTAAAATACATTTACCTTTTTGGTTGTAACGTGACAAAATGTGGAAAATTCCAAGGGGTATGAATACTTTTTCAAAGCACCTTAGTGTTATATGGATGGTACATCAATGATATCATGATGATTTGGGGTGATCTGAATTCTTTAATACTGCCCTTTGTGGAACACTGAAATAATAATGACCTGGGTCTTTCACTTATGTAAGTGATCCTTATCTTTTATTGTTCCTTGACCTAGAATAGGACTTTGAAAATGGGTAGAACCATTGCAAGCCCACCGTGGTAAATTTTTCCACTTGCCCCATACACACGGTCGGATTTTCCGATGGAATATGTCCTATCGGACAATGTTGTCGGAAATTCCGACCGTGTGTAGGCACCATCGGACATTTTCCATCGGATTTTCCGACGGACATTGTGTTATTTCCTGCTCTCAAATTTTCCGACAACAAAGTCCGATCACACAAATTCCAATCGTGTGTAGCCTAGTCCGACGGACAAAGTGCCACGCATGCTCAGAAGAAATTCTGTGACGGAAGCGCTGGGTCAGGTAAAACTACCGCTCCTAATCGACACAGCACATTCGTCACGCTGCAATGTTAAAATGTCTTAAATGCAGCGCATTCTCTTTTTCTTTACAATGCAAGAAGAATGACGTGTTTTAGCTGCTCCTATTAACACTCACTTCTCATAAACTTATTTATTTATTCTTTTTCAAGATTTATTTGCTAGATGCTTTATTTTGTCAGATCGTAAAAGAATGTTTGTTATATTTTTAGGAGGATTTGTCATTTCTTTTTTTTTTTTTTGGAATGCATATTTCCTTTATTACTTTTTTTTTTTTTGAGGGGGGTTGTGTGTCTCAACTTAGCAAAACAACATTATTATCATTTGTATTTGTTGCCTAAATTTACTAGGAGCTTGTTTATTGTTGGTGCCCCTTGTTAATTGGACTTTATGATTTGTGAAATGTACCTGCCTACTCACAAATAAACTGTCATTGTTGAAAAGTAAAACACATAGGCAATGATTTTGGTAAATCAAAAATACCTTTATTTAGGTCTCAGCAACAAACCAAAGAGGAACGCAGCGATGGAGAAACTTGGGGAATTAGCAAAGCCTTGGACCCCCACGGCAAACATATTTTTTTAAGGTTCAAAAATTGGTGGCCTGAGGAGTACGTATCTTAATAATAAGGGAGTGCTATCTGGTCCTGAAGTCCAAAACATCCGGAACTGCAGCAGATGCCATCTAGGCCCCCAGGCTCTGGTCATACGAGAGGCTCCATCTTCTCTCAGACCAGACTGAATCCAGGTCGTCACTCTCTGGTCTTCCTTGCACGCTGTGGCTGTGGTGCTGGTGGTGTGGCAGAAGGAGGAAGAGGAGGAGGAGCATGGTCACTCTCGCAAACATGTGTGATTGGGGTCGTCCCCCCAGCCATCCCCTTATTTAGTACCTTGAGGATGACCCCCTCACACATGCTGCGTTGCCCCGCCTCCATATCCTTAATTTTAGCGGCAACCAAGGAGCCAAAGGCCTCCTCGTAGGTGGGTGTGGCATGTAGTGAGGCTGAAGCCTCTCTTATCAGCCGGAGCGCTGACTCCCCCACTTCCCCCCCTTCTCGCCCTTTTGTAGGGAAGGCGGAGGGGAGGGACTTGGGAGACAGTCAGGCTCCTAGGCCTACCCACCTCTTGGCTGCCACTACCCACCTCTTGGCTGCCACTAACCCCTGCCTCCTCCTGACTGCCACATTCCACAGCCACCTCCTGGCTGAGGTCTTCCTGTGTATGAAAAAGGGACATAGTTTGAGTTATTTGTTCATCAAACACACACAATTTTCATCTATTGACTGTTGCAAAATGTTAACAAATAGAAAACCATACAATTCTCAGCCCTGCAGTTTATATTCTTGCCCCAAATGTCTCCAACACTACTGTCCGTTGATGAATGAATGAATGATTTGTATAGCGCTGCAAATGCAAACTGAATCGCCTCAAGGCGCTTGATATGTCAAACACGTTAGGAACTAAGCAATTGGGGATCCTGAATTAAGTGAACATCATTCCCTTTTCCCAAAAATGCGTACAAAACTACTAAACCTGGCTCAAGCTGGGCTCCTCCACCTCTTCCTGACTAGAAGGCCCAGGTTGCTCCTCGGAAGCCTCATCAAGGGTGGCCTGCGTGGAAGGATGCGTGCAAGGAAGAGTCGAGAGTGACTCCCTGACATCAGCCTGGTCTTTGAGAAAATGGAGCCTGTCATAGTACCAGAGCTTGGGGACATAGACCTGATCTGCTCCAGCTCGATGCTTGGGACTTCAGGACCTTTTTGCGCTCCCTGAAATACGTACTCATCAGGCTGCCAATTTTTATTCTTAACTTGTCAACGGTTGCCGTGGGGATCCTTGGCTTTACAACTTCAAGAAGTTTCTTCATCGCTGCGTACCTCTTTGGTTTGTTGATGTATTCGGGGTGTTTTGCCTGCCATAAAAGGGTAAATTCCCGATACTTATCAATGAAGAGGGGGAGAAAACTGACATTGAACCCCTCCATATTCTCTGCAAGACACAACACCACACCAAACACTATAAATAATGTCAGGCTAAACTCTCCTAATCTTCTCCATAAATAAGCCTCAAGGTCTAATCAGTCAAGGCTAGTTATGTACCAAGTTCAAATTTCACACTCGTTCTAGCAATCGTCTCGTGCGTCAGCCCTCTCTCCCCTCGGCTCACAGATCGTCGCTACGACACGCGCGTGTGACGTTTTATATACAGTGCGCATGCGTGAAACTCTGCCCGCCCCTGACGATCTTTCTCGTCTATTCACCACCCCTTCCCTTTACGGCGCAGTGGGGAGAGCACATGGCGGGGACACAGAAGGTGCGCCCTAAATATTCCAGCAACGAGAAGGAGGAGGAGGAAAGGCCGGAGGCAGAAACGTCCCGATCCCGGAGGCTTAAATTTAAGGCCTCCAATATGTCTTTTGGAGAAATGTTGGACATATTGAAGAGGAGCGACTATGATGGGAAGTATGGGCCATACCTCAACCCAAATGTCAGAAAGGCGAAGATCATGTCTAAAGTTGTGAGGAGGCTGTACAATAATTTTGGGGTACAACGATCCAAGGAACAACTGAGAAAACGCTGGTCAGACCTGAAACTGACTAGAAGGCCCAGGTTGCTCCTCGGAAGCCTCATCAAGGGTGGCCTCAGTACAGAAAGATCAAGCGAGTTCTTCAAAAAAGTAAGTAGTTGTCGTGTTTTGAGTTTTTTTTCTTGCTTGCATACTGCTCCATGTGTTATTTTTTTCAATGTTGTACATTTGAAAATGGCCACTTTCACGTTCGTCTGTGCATTCGATCGTACTCAACCTCGATCTTTCTGCCACTGTCATGTTCGCGTGTGTCCATTCGATCGTACTCAACCTCGATCGTTCGGCCACTTATAATACGATGTTTGGTGAAGTTTTTAGTGAAAGGAAGTTTGTTTTCAATAGAGATGTCATCAAGAATGTAAAGCAAATTTCTTCAATGTAAAGGAGAGGTCACTCAGTAGCTGTTTACCCATCTGGACTCTAGAGCACTAGTGCTGGGACACCCAAACCCCCTTTTTATTATGCCGTTCCACACATGTGCTCCAGTGGATACTATAGGGGTGTCTCCATCTGACAAACTTCAACCAAAAAGGTAGTAAGTTAAGCACCTTTACAAAGTGACTACATTAATGTTGTTGTCATTTGAACCTGGCCACAAACAACTATTGTCCCTCACTTCCAAGCAATGTTTGACATTTCTTATTTCTGCCCTCAATAGATTGTTGTGCTAAATATTCCTTTTGTACATTCTCATAGGGGAGCGAAGACTCGGGACATCTGAGGACACCAGGAAACCAACACCTCCCAAAGAAGGGGAAATACCAGAAGCAGAGGAGGAGGAGGAAGGAGAGATCATCGAACTTGGAGAACTTGTCACCACAACAGGTGAGTGTGGGAGAACACAGCTACTGGTAAGCTAATCAGTGTATGCCTGCCTCTTTTACAATAGCCATTTTGTTTTTGTTTTTTTGGATTTTTAGGTGATGTGGATGTTGTGGAAGAAGAATCGCACTTTACCACTGAAAGTGCACACGTACTCATCAGGGAGATAATGGTGTGCAATCGAGATCTAGATGAGATCAAGAAAACCATCAATGATGTTCAACAAAAATTGAAGAACATCATTGATGTTTTAGGGAAAATCTGAAACGCACAAAGTAATTATCACACATTTGTGGCTGTTTCTGACAACATTTTAAACTTAATAACTGTGGCAAATTTGGAAGATGCACACATTGTGTCAACATGTGCTAGCTCCCATCATGGTGGATGAATGACAACGTTTTGGGGGTGCAACCACTTTACTAACTACTAAAGTGGGTGAGGTGAAGGGGTTGCACCCCCAAAACATGTCCATTGATCCCCATGATGGGAAATTGCACATTTGAACATTCTAGGCATGTGTTTTAGCATCAAATGCCCATTTTGATACCCAAATTGTGTGCATGTTCTAAATTTAAAGTTTCCAGGGATGACACCCCATGTGATGAAGGCAAGATCAAAACACACTTTGAACATATAGTCATGTCTGATCGTGTCTTCACTTTTGAAAGTTTAACTTTGTAAGTTCCTATGTTCAGTCTGTTATGTTTTGCTACATGCCTGGTTTTACCAAATGCGGAATGTTAGTAAACAATGTTCGAAAGAACCAAGATCTTGTCAGTTTTGCCAAGAAGTTTTGAAAGGCACTTGTGAATGTGTTGTAAGTAAACTTTTTACATCTCAAAAATGTGTGGCTTCCTTATTTAAAAACACAAAAGCATTATTTATGGCAAAAGTAAAGGATTTGGGGGGCAATGGGTGTTATTTACTGAAGGCTATTCCAGTTTGCACTGCAAGTGTATTTTCCAGGGCACTTTTGCAGTGCACTTGTAGTGCATAGTGGATTTGGCTTATGTAAATGTCACCCACAGTGCTTTGTATTAAAACACGTAGCACACCATTTTTGGGAATACACAGATTTCTGTCATGGTGATGAAAAGGAGTATTTTGGGTGTCAGTTATGCACTACAAACCTTCTCTAGACAAACGATTAGGTATCACACACACACAACATGAGAAGATTCTTTTTGGGAAGAAGAGACTGTTACCTCCTTTTGCCCAGAAAGTGCATTCCGACTATTGAAGATAAAGGGCCAAAATTTAAAAGACAAAGAAGCTAGAATACACCTACAAGAAACACAAGCAGGAAATGACAAGAAATCATAGGTCTGGTTAAAAAATATATTTAATAAAAAATGCCTCTCACACAGCATCAGGCAGAGCAATGGC
Organism: Lithobates sylvaticus; assembly: GCA_028564925.1. Classification (NCBI taxonomy): domain Eukaryota; kingdom Metazoa; phylum Chordata; class Amphibia; order Anura; family Ranidae; genus Lithobates; species Lithobates sylvaticus. The sequence continues at coordinate 221,846,464 of CM053027.1, read as the reverse complement.
CCCCCTACCCACAAAGTAGTCCATATATTGCTCGCGGACCTCGCGGGCATTTAGAGGGGGCAAGCCTGGACGTGCCGCTTGAAGGGCTGTGAGGTCCGCATTGGAAGGCCCGTCCACATCTGGGCCAACGGGCACCACATAGTTGCTGCTATGTCTTTTGAGGAAGTTGTGCAATATGCAGCAGGAAAGAACTATATGGTTGAGCTTGTATTCCGCCAAGTTAATAGCCGTCAAAAACAGGAGGAAGCGGCTGGCCAGGAACCCGAAGGTGTTCACCACTCTGCGGGCTCTAGCAGCCTGTAATTGAAGACCCTCTGGTCTGGGGTGAGGGTCCTCATCAGGAAGGGCCTCATCAGATGGGTGGTCAGCGCAAACGATTCATCCGCGACAAAGACGAAGGGGAGTCCTTCAGCATTCTCCTCTGGGGGTGGCAAGCACAGACTGCCACTCTGGAGACGCCAGTAGAACTCCGTGTGCGCAATGGCACCACCATCCGAGATCCGGCCATTCATCCCCACGTCCACATACAAAAACTTGTATGTCGCCGACACCACCGCCAACATCACTACGCTATTAAACCCCTTGTAATTATAATAGTATGACCCCGAGTTGGGGGGTGGGACGATGCGGGCGTGTTTCCCATCAATTGCACCTCCGCAGTTAGGAAAGTCCCAACGGCTGGCAAAGTGGGAGGCCACAGTCTGCCATTCCTGTGGCGTGGAAGGGAACTGTGGAGTGAAACAAGAAAAAAAAAAATTGTCACTTTGCACATAAACATTGCAAGCAGATTGGACACTAACATCTTGGAACAAGATCAGACTTTTAAATTGTAACCTTGAAAGTATTTGCACCCCAAAGTAGAAGGTCCCCCTAGCAGATTACTCACCCCCCATCAATCCCCCCACTTCTGATGGCCCATTGACAATAACTAGGGGTTTGGACAGGTAACCCTCTGCACTTCATTGATTGCCAAATGGCTCAATAATGTGTGCTAGTTTGGCCAGACCCTCCTTACTTACTAACACTATTGGCAGCCCACAGGAAAGATAAAAGAACCTTCCTAATCGCCCCCCCCCCCCCCCCCGCTCCAACAAAAAAAAAGTGAAGCACATTTTGACATTGTGCCTAGCAAGCTAATAGGAGGGAAATACCAAAAAAAAAATCGAAAATGGAAAGTATTGAGCCAGCCCCTTGCACTACATGCTTTGCTGAATTCATCCCTAAATATGACCACTATAAAGATGTAGGTATATAGTGTGTATTGAGCTTGGCAAAGCCAGCAGATAGAGGATTGGTAGCATCTGACAGAGCAGTTGGGGGAGGGGGTTCCTAATGAGTTTGGCACCCCCCCAAAAAAAAATACAAAGGGGCTCTGCATGAAGTAAAACACACAGCAAACATTTGTGCATATTTTAGGGGTTGTTTGGGGGAAAACAATACTATGCAGCAGACAAAATACATTGCTTAAGTGACTAGGCCATAGGTGTCTATTGGGCCAGAAGAGCATGCTGGGGAGGTAAGTGAAGGGAAAAATGCATGAAGGAGAAAAGGGGCACAGCATATTAGAGCATATTGCAATCATGGTAATTAGGGAAGGAGGTCAAAAATACAAGTCATTAGCAAACAGAGCATACATAGAAGGGAATAGTAAAGGAGAAATGGTAAGTAGGTGAACAGGGATAGAGACAGGGGATTATAGCGGTACTTGATAAAGAGAGAGACACTCGTAACTTTTTGTAAAAAGATTTTTTACATCACTATTTATTTCACAAAAAATAAATTTGAACACACAGAAAAAATAGTACAAATAATTAAAATTAGTCCATCAATCAGACTGAGGCCCACTTAAGAATGGGGAAGGAGGCCTCAGAAGCGATTGAGGAACCATGCACATACAATATTTTCTGGAAAGTTGGTTAAAAAGGTCTATACTACTGTATAGATCATAGGTACAATGAAGCTGCCTCTCTCTTTATCAAGTACCGCTATAATCCCCTGTCTCTATCCCTGTTCACCTACTTACCATTTAAATTGGGATGAGGTACATGTCTAATTCGAGTATCCCAAGCCTCCCTCTCCACTCTTTATCCGCGCTTCAATGCGCTCTCTTTTCTGGCTGGGTATACTCAAGATTTACTTAATACATCAGTTTTGATATATTTTGTGCACACTCGTGACTTTTTGGTTTCTATTTGGATTAATACTCCACATATCGGTGTATTGTATTAACTAAATATTTTTTTGTATTTATTAAAAACTTTCTTTGAAATTTATTGGCTGTCGGTGCCCGGTCGCTCCCTACTGGCTTCTACGCTATGGCGGACTATTGTGGCGATGCATGGAAGGGGTTAATGGAAAGGATACAATTTTCACAGAATGCGGCTAACATCACTGATGAGCTGAACAAATCGTTCATGAGACTCCAACGTCTTCTAGAAAAAAAGGTCCGTGTCTATTGGCATAAAACTTATTTCGAAAAGTATAGTACTAATCAAATAGTCCCCTGGGGTTTAAGAATACAAATTTTTCAAAATATCAAAATGATAGGAATGATGAAAAGATCAATGATAGGAAAATGAAAAGATCAATGATACCCTCAAAACATCGTGGGAATTTAATTTACAATCTTGTTCTTTCAGTATGATTTCAATGCTCTGTAAGCAGTATGAACATGAGTTAGATCTATTAGACACAGCCATAAGCTCTTGGCATGATGACCATGCCCTCTTAGTCTCATCTATGAGATTCATAAAAAGAGATAAATCCTTGCGTGCTCATTTAGAAACGTACACCACTGACATTATTAATATGAAAGAAAACAAGTATCAGAGAGATAAATCTGCATATGACAACAATTATGCATACAAATGGCACGATCCTACGGTTCGGAAATTTGTACCAAGATCACCAAATTTCCCTACACAACCTAATCCCAATGAACCACCCAACACTCCATTTACCTCTTTCTCTTCTAGCACATCTACTATATATCAGGACTTATCACACGACCGTAATCTCAAAAAAAGAAAGGGAGATAGGTCTTCCTTAACTGATGGTCATATTCGCACTCCTACACCTGTATCCCAGGCTCACCCATCTACAACACGATCTAAAAATATTAAGATATCTACACCTGCCTTACAGGCACTATCCAACATTCCCAATACACAAATGAATACTCTTCACTCTTCACATTCACTCACTACCACCACTGCTTCCTTATCCTCACTAACCACGAGACGCGGTAGCGAACCGGTATTACCCTCAATGTTCCCACAAAATGGTTCCTCTATGGACCCCAAAGTAGCACCTATTTTTTTAGCCCTAACCCCAGATACCTCACCCAATCCGACTTAGCAGTCTCTTTCACACCCCCAGCACAATCCGCAGGCTCAGACGTAGTGAACCTGTCTTCCATTCCACTCACTAATGAACAGGAAAAAATTCTACAATTAGGTTTGACGTTTTGCCCATCATCGAATTTTGACAAATTTGAATTCATTAAGGATATTCATTTATTTGCCCGAAAGTTAATTTATAAAGTTCTTTATGATAAATCCTCTGATAAATCAACCAATACAACCGTTACCTCTTCCAATCAAGCACCCACATTTGAAGAAATGCAGGCCATTGATGAACTTATGTCTCTCTGGGAGGAGGGAGCCATCGATGCTGGCGAAGCCGATGAGTCGGCGGCCGTCGCCCTCGGTGTCTCCTTCCCCCCTCCAACATCCTTCAAACCAAAATCATAGAACTTTCCTGTATTATCCACTAACCCCAACATTTCTGCCTTTGTGCAACAAACGTGTCTTGCAATCAAAAATCTCGAATATACCTCCTCGGGTCGATCGAATTTAACCCAAGCGAGCTCTCAAGCATTGAAATCCCTCCAAACCCACCCTGATCTGGTCATTAAACCGGCAGACAAAGGTGGGAACCTTTAAGTTATGGATACTAAAGCATATGAAACTATGTGCCGCAATATTCTTGACAACCGAGAATGGTATCGCCCTATTGCATCGTCATTGATCAAAAACTTTTCCCACCAATTTGATCAACTTATATTTCGTGCCTATCAAGCTGCTATCATTGATCTTAACACTTGGAACTTTTTGAAAATTAATGAACCTACTATACCAACTTTTTATGCTTTACCCAAAATTCATAAATCAGTTACTAGCCCTCCTGGGCGTCCTATTGTGTCTGGATGTCACTGTCTAACTGAAAATGCCAGTGCTCTTGTAGACAAATATTTGTTACTTCTTTGCCCTCTTATGTCAAAGATACAATCCATCTTTTAAAACTATTACAAAATATGACCCTACCTCCCAATACATGGCTAGTAACACTAGACGTTAAGTATTTGTATAACTGTATCCCACATCTCAAGGGGCTAGATGTCATTCGTGGCCTTCTCCTTGAACGTGGTCCCCAATTTGACAACTATGCTAATTTTGTGCTTGACCTTCTGAAATTTATTCTCACAAAGAATCATTTTATGTTTGGTAATTCCCACTTCCTCCAGGTGCAGGGTGTGGCTATGGGGACCAAATGTGTGCCCTCATATGCCAACCTGTACCTGGGGGGGTGGGAAAGACATTTTTTCCAATTTGGGTTTAGGTTACAAATCCAAGATCTTACATTGGTTTAGATACATCGATGACATTTTGCTACTGTGGTCAGGTTCACAACAGGACCTAGAACAATTCTTTGAATCCCTGCGTGTTAATGACTTTAATCTTAAATTTACTATGGAATCCAGTCAGCAGTTCGTAATTTTTCTTGACTTGACCATCAACATTGACAAATCTGGTGCCATCAGTACGTCCCTATTTAGAAAACCTACCGCAGGCAATACTATTTTACATGCCCAAAGTGCTCACCCTCAATCATTACTCAATAGCATTCCATATAGTCAGTACCTTAGGATCAGACGTAACTGTACCTCAGACACTGATTTTTTTAAGGCGTCCAAGGAACTATATTTGAGATTAATTAACAGAGGCTACAGCCATGCACTATTAAAACGATCGTTTAACAAAGTTAAAAATCTTGATAGGTCAAAATTGATTCATAGCATCAAAAACTCAACTGATGCTCAACCAGTAAGATTGATCACCCGCTTTTCCTCCATGCACACCCACATTCGTGAGGTAGTGAACAATTTTTGGCCCTTACTTCTAGCCGACTCTACAGTCAGCAAATTTATAGGCACGCGCCCTGACATCACCTATAGAAGGTGTCCCTCACTCCGAGATCGTCTCACTAGAAGCCACCATGCCCCGCTAGTGACCCAGATACGCCGTGAAAATGGCACATACCCTTGTGGGTCATGTGACATATGCCAATTTATTGTAAACTCCAAGGTCACTCATCTACCTGACGGATCCTTCCATCAAATTTCACACCATGTAAACTGTAGAACAATAGGTGTTGTGTATCTTGCCACATGCACTTGTGGATGCTTCTATATCGGCAAAACCAAACGGCCCTTTCAAGTCCGTATCCGTGATCATATTAAACCCACCCTTAAACGCATCATCACCACGGCCATTAATAGGCATCTTGGCCAAGCACATAATTTTGACCCCCAACATATACGCTTCGCGGCACTTGAGCATATTAGAGGAGGGGGGATTGATGAAAAGCTTTTACAGCTTGAGACCAGATGGATACACAATCTCAATGCTGTTCAATTTCCTGGTCTGAATGAATATATTAGTTTCAAATAATTTCTATGACTGGTGACTGTACAGTGTTTTATTTTATATACTTTTCTCAGTATGAACTCTCTAATTGGCTACTACTAATATACTCCTTTAAATAGCCTATTATGATCTATATATAATTTTTTCCCCTGCCCTAGTCTATTGATACACTTTTTGCATGCATGGGCTCCTCCCATGTTGCGCCTCTGGTCCAAACCATTTATGTGGTTGGCCCTCTGGGGGCGCCCGGGCACCTGTACAGCCTCAATTTATGGTTCTCTGGTTTTCTTTTTTCTGTATATTTTGGATACATGTATTAAACGTTATATTTACATATACATATATTCAGCATTATAATTACTATGCAATTAAAGTTTGACCCTAAGGTTATTATTGATCTATCGCACTGCCATGCATAACTTATTCTTCTTGGTTTCAATTTTCTCAATAACTATATCTTTACTTTTTAAATACACATTCTTACTTAGATAATTGACTGTCAGCTTTATGGCCGGCGGTAGTTCCCCTGCATGTCATTCCAATAGGGACCCTACTATTAATGGGGAAGTTCGGATCCCGGCTCCCTCCGCCTACTTTTTCCACATGCGATTGCCCCCCCATGTCCCCTTTCTTGGCATTGAGTTGGCGAATGGTGCGGCTTTGCTGCCAGTTTCCACGTCTTCTGTGTTACCACTACTAGTCATGTCTCCATCCAACCGTATTGGGTTCTGTTTGGGCACCCCAGGGCTGCGATCATGTATTGGCAGCCCGCTTTGCCTCCATGCCCCAACTTTTCCCATGTTTTTTTTCAATCTGGGATCAGCTAGCTCGTCTTCCATCTCTCCTTCCTTGAACTAATTGGCCAATTCCACTTTTTTCAATGAATCAAGCGCATCAGGCCTCAGTGATTGATGTTGCTTTCCACCCTCAGTACATAATTTGTCCTCAGGGTGGCTTGTGAGTCTGGTTTTGCGGGTGCTGCGCGCGCAGTGGGCTGCGCGCGCACCCACTCACCCATGAGCATTGTGGTAGTTGTAGGCTAGCACGCTTTGGCTAATGCGCATGCGCGGGAGGCTCGTTTGCCCGCCGCCTGATCACGGACACCCGTGATCAGGTGTGGAGGACCTATATAGCCTGCTTGTCCAAACCATTCATGGTGATGGACACAGGAGCGCCAGTTTATGCGGACTTTTGCTGCATTAGGTTTGTTAATTTCTTTCCCTCTTTTCATTATAATTTTGGAACTCATATTGCCTAGTCTTGAACTAGCTTATATATTTCTCTTCTCAGCTACGGGCTTACATTTACCTTTGGATGGGTTTTACCTCCTACAAACCTAATGTTATCCTAAAGCCCTTTTCGGGCTTTTCCTGCCCAGCTTAAGCAATTCAGGTGTATTACTCTCAGGTAAGTTCCCACCTTTTGTATTCAGCATTAGTATTTTGGTCCCTTGTTTGGACCTTCTTCAAATTCTTTATTTTTTCCTCTTTTCCCTTAATAGAGGTCCATAACTTATTCCACCTAGACCTCATCGTGGTCCCCACTATCTGGCACTCCCTATCTATAATAAACTTTCTTATATATATTGGTAAGATTTGTAAACCATAGGCTATGTTAGCCATGTATGGCAATCAACTGAGTTTGAAGCCATTTTTTTAATTTGTATCCATTTCACCTATTGTTCCTTACCAGGTTCCCTATATGCCCTCGGCAGTCCCTTGCGTATAGGTATATGCACATGACTATCTTTGCGATTTAGACCTGGTACTGCTATTAGCTCTGTGGTACGTATCGCTCTCTCTTGCCAAGATTGGGAGGGTCCAAACCTGTGTGGAATTTGTGGGCATGTGTATAGCCTAGAAATGACATGTATGATGAACGCTGTTTGGCCATGTTGATTTCTTTGACTATGTATAATAATTTTTGTTTCTCTGCACTCTATCAGACCCATCTTTGTTGGTACAAATTGACTCAGTGACCCTGAAGAAGCCATTGTTTGGCGAAACATGTCGGTCATCCCTACATAACAGCTTCATTGTACCTATGATCTATACAGTAGTATAGACCTTTTTAACCAACTTTCCAGAAAATATTGTATGTGCATGGTTCCTCAATCGCTTCTGAGGCCTCCTTCCCCATTCTTAAGTGGGCCTCAGTCCGATTGATGGACTAATTTTAATTATTTGTACTATTTTTTCTGTGTGTTCAAATAATTTCTTTTTTGTGAAATAAATAGTGATGTAAAAAATCTTTTTACAAAAAGTTACGAGTATCTCTCTCTTTATCAAGTACCGCTATAATCCCGTCTCTATCCCTGTTCACCTACTTACCATTTAAATTGGGATGAGGTACATGTCTAATTCGAGTATCCCAAGCCTCCCTCTCCACAGTAAAGGAGAAATGTTACCTTAATATAGTCCTCCTGCAGGACCTGGATTATGGCAGAACAGGTCTCTGGAATAATGATTCCCAGAGCCTGGGGAGAGATACCTGTGGAGAACTTCAGATCCTGAAGGCTTCTCCCTGTCGCCAAGTACCTCAACGTGGCAACAAGCCTCTTCTCCGGAGTGATGGCTTGTCTCATGCAGGTATCCTGCCGGCTGATAAAAGGGGTCAGCAAAGCCAAGAGACGGTGAAAAATGGGGTCATCCGGAGAAAGTTCCTGAAATCATCAGGATTATTCTCCCGGATCTCACGAAGCAAAGGCATGTGCGAGAATTGATCACGCTGAAGCAACCAATTCTTGGTCCACATACTCCTCCTCGCTCTGTTCATGGACGGTCTTGGCTCAAAGCTAAAAGCCCGACACCAAGTCCGCGTACAGCACGAACTCGGCGACGATTACGTACGGGAAACATCGCTCACAAACGGTCGGCTGGTCAGAACGGACAAACAGAAAGCACCGATAAACAGCAAGGCCTGAAAGAACAAAATGAATACAAGAAACAAGCAGACAATAAGCAGTGAAAATCAAAGTGTCCTATATCAAGATATAGGCCGCAATGACCAACAAATGCGAACTGATTACACGCACTAATAAACAGATACGCACAACAAGCACAAACTGAAGAGCAGTAACGATCTGAGTCAGAAAACTGAGAAGCGCGAATCGTTAGTCCCCAAACTTCTACTAACACGCGATAAACACGGAATCAGCAGAAGCCCAATGGGTGCTGAACTTGCCTTTTCTAGTCTCGCGGAAGATGACTTACGTAACAACGTTCTTGAAGACCGGAAATTCCGACAACGTTGTCCGACCGTGTGTACGCAACACCAGCATCGGACAAATTCCGACGGCAATGATCTGACGGAACTAGTCATCGGAAAATCCGACCGTGTGTACGGGGCATAAGGTGAATAAAAAAAATTTGACCTAGGAGTCAAATCTGCCGACTTAGGTAAAATTGTACTTGTGATGAAGATTATACCCAGTGGCGGACTGTCCATAGGGGGGCACATAGGCGTCGCCCCCCTCCCAAAGCTAGTCACAAAAAAAAAAGGAGGTCATTTAAGTGCACTGTGTACGGCGCCGGACACAATGCACTATGGGCAGTGTGACGTCTATGCAATCATGTGATTGCAGGCGAGACACTTCATTTGGCTGCTTTTGGGAGTCCTAGTGGCGCAAAGCAATGCGCCCCAACACTCCCATATTGCAGTCATTCTCCTGTTGTGTTATTTTCTATTGGCACCGCAGTGCTTTCCTCAGAGCCGCGGCGTCACTTCCAGTTTCCCTGTGCCAGTGGGAAACTGGTAGTGACGTTGCAGCTCCGTGGATGGTACGCACGGCTCCTTCAAAGCCATTTGAATAGGAAAGGAAAGAATCCGTGATTTCTTTTAAAACCTGTTCCCTATCTCCAAGGCCACCATTCTGAATCTAAAGGTTCTCAATACCTTCCTTCAGGTGCAAAAGGTACTCATGAAATCTGCCAGATAAGTTATTGCTTCCCTTCATCCAGAAGATTGTTAAAACACCATATGGTGACATCAAAAATATTGCAATTTTCGGCAGCAGCCACATTTTTCCAGTACTGGGAAACGTATATTCATATTTCATCTGACAAAGTCTGGTATTGTGGCATCACAATTTAAAAATGATGGTGCTCTATAATATTGCAAAATGGCTGGTCAGACTTTCAACAAGAGTCCACACAGAGGGACACTAATCATCTTAGCTTATACTATTCAGTATACAGTACATTCTTTCTAAACACTTCAGGATATTTGAATGCTGAAGTTATCTTATCATTTATTTTGACTATGTATATAAATACACTGATCTAGAAATCATTTTACATGTGACGACCTTTGATAGCTGTATGTTGGAGACACTGGAGATGTGATAAAAACTTACAGTATTTCCTATCCACAGCTCTGAGAGGAGACTTCTGCTGCACAAGGTATATGTCATGCTAATTGATTGTGATTACACCATAGAAATGATGCACTAGCTCTCCATCAGTCATTTTCTGAAGAACAATACGTTAAAGTTGCATGCATTGCACTGAACAAATGCCCTCTAAATCATTTTCTGACTAATATATATCAAATGAGCTCTAACTATGCAAACAATGTTTTTTTTATGTGTCCTTCTATCATAGTATATTCCCTGATCTGTAATGCTGAGCTATATACCCTGATCTGTGATGCTGGGGCTGTATACTCCTGATACTATGGGTGGAAGCAAGTGGAATACAGAGGACGGGGTGGGTGGGTGGATTATATAAGGGGTGGGGCTCATGTGAAGTGGAAGGGGTCAAAAAGGAAGGGCCGAGTCTGGCACCCCCCCATCCTAAAACGTCACCAGCCGCCACTGATTATACCATTCAGAACAACATCCACAAGGTCAATTTCCTTGATAAAGGGCACAACCATGAGCTGCCAGATAATATATACCACACATGCTTTGTTCACACACCAGTATGTAATGAAACAGGGAGAGAAACCACATCCGAGCTCATGTTCACTACACAATTCCATTATAAATAGACGAACATTATCTGGTATACGAATATTACAATCAATATCAAAACGAAAATAGGCCTAAGTAAGTTGAGACCTACTTCTGTTAGAGCAAACAAAAACCTGCTTTAGGTCTCTTTCACACTTGTGCGACTTGTCCTGCAACTTGGCACTGCAAAGTCACACGACATGTTGTTCCCCATGATTTCCGATGATAACCATTCACATATGTGCCACTTTAAATTGTGCCGACTTCAAAGTAGTCCCTGTACTACTATGGTCTGACTTTCATGCGAGTTGAGGTCCAAAGAACTCAAGTTTACATAGGCATTCCCTGAAATCGCATCAAAATCACAGCAAAATTGTGTCAAAAATGCGGCAGTGTGAAAAGGGCCTTAGTAACTTGGTAAGTATCAGTGTAAAAAATGTATTTCAAACATCTTTGTTGTAGTTTAGTGCTCATCTTGCCCATGTGGCCAACTATACATAGGCTGATCAATTAGATATTGAGTAAGAGATTTGGTGAGCCCTGTAGACTCAAAGTGAGAGTAGGGTAACCTGGGGTATAGTGTTTCTTGACATTTCACACAGAAACATAGGGGGGTCCCAAGAGGGCCTCAAGTCTTGGGGGATACAGTCCATATCCAAAGATGTGTCTATGGTAAAGAGATTTCACAGGTTATATGTCATTGTGAAACACTATGGATGTACACCTTTAACAAACTGCAGTGCAGCAGTGTGACACCAGCCTAATTGATTTTAATTGAATATCGAGAACCAGTGTATCAATTCATTTCAGTTTATAATAATGTTGTACTTGGATACATTGGGGTTGATTTACTAAAGGCAAATACACTGTGCACTGCGAGTGCACTTGCTTAGTAAATGAGGTAAAACTTCACTTTGCAAAGAATACTCAAATCACATGCAAGGAAAATAAACAGCATTTTTGTTTGTACATGATCGGATGATATAAACTAGCAGAGCTTCCAATCAGATCTACAGCAAATGCCCTTAAAGTGCACTTGCAGTGCACAGTATATTTGCCTATACTATAGTCAACCTCATTGTATCTTGTTTACATATGTAATCCTCCCTGAAGACACTTTCACTCAGTAGCTGCTGTGTAGTGTACGTCTCTCATCCATTCCTGACCTTGGATTCATATACAGTAAGCTAGTTATTTCCAGCCCCCACATTTTTTCTTAGGTAAGAGTATAATTGTTTGAATATGCACTTTATGTCAGAAGCATTTTCCATAAAATTTGCTTTGTTACAGTGTCGAGCTGTGCCTTGTAGTGTGCCAAGGCATAAAAAGCTGTGTGCAGTGCAGCAGACAGGCTTAAAAATGGAAGGGGGGGTGTCCCTGAAACATGTTGCCTGACTGATAAAATGCTCTTTCAACCCATCTCATCAAGTGTGCTTTCAGATGGTACTTGTTTGATAGCTGAACTCAGCCAGCCTTCTGTCTGCCATTGGATGATACCGGTCATCTCAGCTTCATGCGCCCTTGCTGTGCAGTTTCTTGATGCATGCTGTAGAGAGTTAGCATGTAATTGTATACTGTTTTTAGGTTTCAAATAAATGCACTGATTTTAACCAAAATATGCTGTAGAAAGAGGGTGTGTCCCAGAAACATGTTGACTGCCTTCTACATGTCACTTTCTCTCCATCTCATCCAAACATGCTCACAGACACCGCTCGTTTTACAGTTGAGCGGCAGTGTGCATTCTGCTTACTCCTGTAATACCTGTCATCTTGGCTCCCATATCCTTGTTGTGCAGTTTTTGGATGCATGCTAAAGAAAACATTATGCCCACATACATCCCTATTCATAACAATATCCATATTGTTTTTGTGTTTTAAATAAAGGTACTGTACCAATTTTAACCATTTCTGCGTTATTCTGTCTTCTCTTTCTGGTATTTGCTCAAGCTGGATTTGCCCAGATCCATTATAGAAGCAGCAGGAAAGTATATTATTTTTTCCTTACAATGACCTTTGGATCTTAGGTGGATTTCATGCCACTCCATTGGACTGTTTATAGCTGTTCAGCTGGACTTCGTGACCACAAGGAACTGTAGTTGTCAAGTGAACTTTATGCTACTCTATTGGACGCCTTATAACTCTTGAGGTACCACCTATGCATATTATCATGCTCAGTTTTATGTGCACCATTCATGTTTCTAAGATGCAATATATAGAAAAATTTAGTTCTTGGATTCTGCCACAAAGTAGTCTGACTTGGAACCTTTTTTTAAAAAGTGAATGCTTGCCCAGCTGGCTTTGAGAATTGCACAAATCTGTTGTCTGAAAAATCAGATTATCCCAATTCCTCTTGCACTTTATAGACCAGGATTAGTGTTGCAAGTAAGGACCTTTTCACAAGCAGCCTTCTCTGCTCCATTCAGCAGGGGATCCATGAGCAGAGTCCCCACTGAATCATAGTTGGTAAGGTTGAATAAAGATTTTTTTGTATAAAAGCCAATCAATTTTATTACAAAATTACTTTTAAAATTAAAGTATAAAACCTCTAAAATAACCTAATTGTGGTTAAAGTAACTATATTCAGCAAAACAGCCCCACAAAAGAGCACCTCCCCTCACAGATCACCTAATATCATAGGTATCAATGTACAACATCATGAAGGATAACAAAATGACATCTAGAAGGGGGTGCAGTATCTCAATGAGTTTCGCACTTTGAGATTCTTTAGGGGTTCATGGGGTGCAGTTGAGTATGCCTGCTGAAAAAAAAACATAATATTCTCCAGCATAAATCATACAAAAGTACATAAGAATAAACAAAACATCATAAACATACAGAGGTGAATTCCACCAATTCAAACCAGTGGGGTATACCCAGACCTGGTAAACAATCTCACAATGTATGCCTTATGGTGTGGAGGGCTAAAGATGGAACATATGTAAGAGCGACACCCAAAGAGCCGGCCCAGAGGTCCAGGGAGCAATGCAAAGGGAGGGACAGGCACCTCTCAATCCTAAAAAGTTAAGTGGCCAAAAACCTATATAAGATGGCAAATAAGGCAGTAAGCTAATAGAGAAAGCCCCACAGAGATAGAGCCATACACAATGAATATTCCTTGGGGAAGCCGACAGAGCAATGTGTTTACATCGGTTACATGCATGAGATTAGGAATCAAAAAAAAAAAAAAAAGTGAGGTAGAGACCCCCAATCGTTTCCCATATGCTTAACACATCTATAAAAAGTAGTCAAACAAAAGGGCTCAAATGAAAAAAGCGTCACCAGATCCCTACTAAGGATGACCATCAATAGACACCCCAAGCATAAGGACAAATCTTCTATAATTATATAACATTGCACAGCTCCAAGCGCCAGTGAGGAAATACCAGCCCCTTCAAACACATCTGCTGGGGAATAAATAGGGGAAAGATGGCGTTCCCTCCCCCCAACCACACCGCCCATGGCGTCCTCACATCGAAAACAAGCAGCTCGGTGGATGCGTCACAGCACATGTGCCGCTGGATACCAGGGACATAGGTGGAAAGAACAGCCCCTCCATTGCTGCCACTTATGGACACCGAATGCAAAAAAAGACGGTGGAGCCCACTCTGCTCCCAACAGCCTTTGCGAGGGGGAGCGGTGGAACACCGTCCCAGCCCCTGAACCAACCCATAATTTAATATCAAGCACCATCTTATGAAAAAACCTTGAACGTGTCCAATGGTCGCCAAGAGGGGGAAACGTGAACGTCTCCTTCAATTGGAGACCAAAATGGATCTTCCAAATAGAGGTGACAAAGCCTCCTGGCATTAATGAAAATATCAGTTTCAAACCTTATCTGTAATTATGATACTTTGTGACCCAACGTTCCACGTTTTTGCTCTTTATTTTTATTGTTTAGTGTATACAAATTTGGATCTGGTCATTGTAGTGATATAATATGTAGTGGTTTAGATGGTTAGTAGTTAAAGTACTCCTCCGCAGCAACCCAATTCTTCCAGAGAGATGCACTTTATTGACTTCCAACACAGAACAAAGTCTTGCAACAGATGATAAAATCCAACAGAGTATAATTACGACAATGCTAGTAAATATCTAGAGCCCCATGTTTCCAAGACCTTGGTGCCTTCATAACCACACACCCTCCTGAGCAGACTAGACTGAACACAAGGTTATATTCAGCTGCAGTCATAAACTGCCCTAATTTGCATTCTTGCATATTAACATTAACATAGCCCAGAGTCACTATCTGTCCCCTTCGATATGTGGAGTCATTCTTGTTTGGCCACTTCCCCTTTGATCAACAAGTCCCCTTTAATATGGGCAATTAGATTAACAGGCCATACCGCACACACCTAGGTAGACTTGCATAAGATTGCACAACATATACCCCCATTTGGATCGGTTCTAACTACTAGAACTGACCCATAAATCAAGCAACAAACCTCATTAAAATTTGAGGTACTGGATGCTTTACAATATAAAATATAAAACGTTGAAACTGGTTACATCTCTCTTCACCAGCCTCTAAAATATCCCCATGAAACAGTTATTAGATAATATAACTTTAGATCATGACTGGAAAAGTATTCAGTAAACATCCGTGGCCCGTAAAGCTGTTAGGCCTCATTTCCAAGCTTGCTCTTTCTTGAGTATATCGCACCAAGGTCTTGAATATTGCACAAAAACGAGTTGATGTCACAGTCCATTCTTCGATCTGACTTCATCACATCTCTCACTGAAAGTAAACTTGGTATGCTCTGGGAGCTCTGATCCACATAAATCCAGGATTCTCTCATCTCCAGGCTCAAGGTTTTCATTTTTAAAGATGCTTTTGCACAAACACCAGCAAATCCTGAAATTCTACTTCCATCTTTATAGTAAGAAGAACCATCAATGTACCAGCACTCACTTTCAAGGTAAAAAGTTTTGGATACGGCAGTAAAAACGGTGCTGCAAACTATTTCCTTGCACTTGACATTCATGAGTCCATCTTGCAAGCATTTTACAAGTCACATCATCTTCTTTCCATTTCCTATTTGAGCAATGATGACCTGTTGTCAAGTACCTGAATTTGTTGATTGCCAGCCACAATTTGCTTTTGTAATTTGCTGTAGGCCGACTCCTCATTGCCTTCAATAGAGCAGTTACTTGGATCACCACCTGAATGGTATACCAATCTATACATATACCCCACCCCGATGATGGTTCAGATAGAATCAGCTTGACATCAGTGTTTATCAGATCTTCTATCCAGACAAAGCAGCAGTGGAAATTCTTGCCAGTACCCTCACCATGAAAGGTAGCAAGGTCTTTTTCATCCATATATGACATAGCCTTTAGCTTATTATAAACAACTGATTCAACAAAGTTTCAAATCATGACTGGAGTGTTCAATTTCACTCACCCCTCTTATAAATTTAGGAAAACCACCCAACATACTAGAATTTATACTATGCCAAGCCATTGTGCAGCATCTCACCTTAGATGTCAAATATATTGATCAATATGTAATATGTACAGATGTTATGAAAATTATTTTAGGTTTAAATGCTTCGCTCTGGTTTTAAGATCAATTTGAAGAAATAAAACATAATAAAAATAATAAAAAAATTAAAAAGCAAAAAATATCTGGGAAAGGGAGAAAAAAAAAATAGGGCGTTGGGGAAGAAAAGTCCATTGATAAGAAAATAAAAAAATTAGAAAAAAAGAAATTTGAATGTTCAAAAAAAATAAAAAAAAAGGGTTCATTGCTTGATGAATATTGAGAGAGTCCATGAATACTTTACAATTCCTTGTATAATGATATATTGTCTATTCAGCGTTTCTCCCCCACTAGCCAGCAATTTCAGACTGTCCTTCTGCTATTCACATGCAAGTGAGTATCTCCGCCAATATCTGAAAGACAAAAAACTCTCACAAAAACCAATTATTATTATTATACAGGATTTATATCGCGCCAGCAGTTTGCGCAGCGCTTTACAACATCAGGGGAGACAGTGCAATTACAAAACAATTCAATACAGGAGGGATCAGAGGGCCCTGCTCGTTAAAGCTTACAATCTAGAAATTAGCAAGGTTCTTAAACATTGTTTAAAGTTAAAACAAAGTACTATTTACACATTTACAGTTTTAAGCCAATTCACCCCCACTGCTAGAGAAGTGTCATTTGCATTCAAAAACAGATCTGGAGAATGTACATCTTCTGCATTTATGTACCCCCTTCAACTGCTCTAATAATGCATCACGTTCCCCTCTCATCTTGTCATACTCATTCTTCAGGTGGTCATATTTCTGTTTTAACTGGGAAAACGGTATCCAGGTCTTGGACCTTTTCTTATTATCATTTTAGTCAGCTCTGTTTTTTATATTAATATCACCTATATTTGACCCGGTGTTTCCTCTTTGGTTGTGATCATAAGATATTATGTTTTGATCTTTATGTACAGTATTTGTCCTAAACAATGTGGCTAAATCAATTTTGACAGCCTGCTCATTTGACTTTCTCCATAAATGGTCTGCTCTCAACAATACGTCTTTTAAATCATGAGGATTTGGGGTAACTAATAAGATATTTTGTTTGATATCTTCATGCAAAGCATCTAGAAACCTACTCATATGTATCAAGCCACCACGCTCAAATGCAAGATTATTACCGACCAATAATTCCATAATAGTTGCTATCCTGTGTGACAATTCATAGGGAGATTCACTTTGCATTTGTTCGATCTTCCCATGAATAGTAACATCAGAATGTACACCATACAAAAACACATAATAATTCCAGTAAAATATCCCTTGTCCTCAGAGGCTGAATACAGATTTGTTTAATTCTCATCCAAAGACAACTTCCTATAGAATGTTGTATGACTCTTTCTAAGTCAGATGGGTTTAGACTGTACATATCTCTGACATTCTGCAAGTCACAAAACCATTTTAAAAATCTGTTTAAATCGTGGCAGGGAACCATTCCTATTTCTTTAAGAATTAAATCTAATTCTTTTGGTTTCAAAGGCTTCATTACAAGCTGAACTTCACCTGTATTATTATTATTGTTTAAAACTGTGGTGGTCACAGTGGGTGCGGCTGGCAATGAATTATCAGATTTAATATGAGGTTCTGTTTCATTTGATAGAAAGTTTGTGTTTGTATTTTGCTGCAGATTGCTGAATCCAAGATTTGATGCATACCTGCATTCCTGAGATCTCTTCTCTAATTCCATAATTCTTCATTTCAATCTCTTATTTTCCTCTCTGATAATTCATCACGTTTAGATTTCTCAAGCAAAGCTCCCCCCAATGGTAACTGCACGCAATTTTAAGTTTACTGTCTCAGTTTCTGATTGGTTTTGTAACCTCTGACAAACCTTGTTGCTATTATCAACTGCACTCTGTAACTGGGTAATTTCCTCAACCTTATCCTTCAAAGAACTTTCCATTGTTAAACAGCAAGATAACAAGCCCTGCACAATACAACCTTTTCATTTACTTTCTGAAATTTTGCTATCAAAAACAGTTTTCTCTAAAAATTCGTTCATCACAGTCCACGTCTGCTTACATTTTTCTGGAACTTCATAAGGACCGCCATGAAGCTTAATACATTTTAATACCCATCTGTTAACTTTATCAGAACTGACACTAGCTTCACACTGAGTAAGCATTTTGACTATATTATTAATAATTTAAAAAAAAAAGGGAAATATTTTACTCACCGCATTAATTACTCCTTCAGCTTCCAGTTCAGGTCTTCTGGTACACGACAGTCCTTTTTTGTTGTTTCCAGTCTCCAGAGAATAATTCTGGGGTTCCAAACTTATTTACTTTTGTAGATAAGACTCTCTTATGTCACAACCAGACATTAGAGAGACAGCACAGCTCTTGGGTCTCCATCAGACTTCTGTCCACCTCACAGGATTGTTGTCACCACCGACTTCTGTTACCAAGTCCTGAAAATGCTCTTCTGGTCACTTGAACGGAACCAATGTAGTGATATAATATGTCGTGGTTTATCCGGGTCACGACACTATGTGTCGTGATATAATATGTAGTGGTTTAGATGGTTAGTAGTCATTAAAGTACTCCTCCGCAGCAACCCAATTCTTCCAGAGAGATGCACTTTATTGACTTCCAACACAGAACAAAGTCTTGCAACAGATGATAAACAGAGTATAATTACGACAAAGCTAGTAAATATCTAGAGCCCCATGTTTTCAAGACCTTGGTGCCTTTATAACCACACACCCTCCTGAGCAGACTAGACTGAACACAGGGTTATATTAAGCTGCAGTCATAAACCCATAAAATGCATTCTTGCATATTAACATTAACAGCCCAGAGTCACTATCTGTCCCCTTTGATATGTGGAGTCAATTCTTGTTTAGCCACTTCTGATATGTGGAGTCATTCTTGTTTGGCCAGTTCCCCTTTGATCAACAAGTCCCCTTTAATATGCGCAATTAGAACAGGCCATACCTCACACACCTAGGTAGACTTGCATAAGATTGCACAACAGTCATCTCACATGTGTGGCACTTTCATGGGCGTTACTATTGGTGTTATATATAGAGCAGCATCCATGTCCAAGCCTCCTAATCCAGTTATGCATGATGTTTAGGATGTGTGAACCAACCTTATTATTTATAGTTGTGGGTATAGTTTTTGCTTAGGTTTTTTTTGTTTTGCAGACAGTATTTATTTTTAATGTTCTAATTTAATTTTTTTTGTAATGTTGCCTTTTTTCCACAAGATGGCACCTGACATACATTTTTCTCATAAGATGGTGCTTGATATATTATGGGTTGGTTCGTTGGGGGGGCGGTGTTTCCCCGGTCCCCCTCACGGTCCATAAAAGTGCCACACATGCGAGATGACCAGATCCAAGTTTGTATACACTAAACAATAAATATAAAGAGCAAAAATGTTGCTCTTTGGAAGATCCATTTGATCTCCAATTGAAAGACGTTTATTCATTGTGGGTTGGTTCATGGCAGGGGGGCAGTGTTCTCCGGTCCCCCTCGCAGCCGTTGTTTTTCTGCCTAGGTCCCCATCACTGCACATGGGCCAATGGTGCATGCACGGTGACGCATCCACCCAAGCTGCCTGTTTCCGACGTGTGGATGCCATGGCGGCGTGGTTGGCCATCTCTCCCCTATTTAATCCCCGGCAGATTGTATGTAGGGGCTGGCATTTAGAATTGCGCAATTTTATATGATTATTGAAGGTATGTCCTTATGCTTGGGGCATCTATTGTTGATCATCCTTAGTAGGGATCTGGTGACGCCATTTTCATTTGGGCCCTTTTTTTGACTACCTTTTAAAGGTGTGTTAAAGTGTTTGTTAACACATATTACACAAACACTGCCAGACCCTCTATTAAAGCCTGGCATAGCACACTGCATTAGTCTTCAGGCCGGTAACATGACTCGTGGCCACTGTATACATCCGATATATAGCCTCTGCAGGAGGGGGTCGAGATCTCCCTCTGACGTCAGCCGGGGAGATCACATGGCTGCTCAGCCTCTCCTCCAGTAGCCGTGGAAACCGTCCGAGAGTCAAGTGACTGGCCTGAAGTTTGAGATAAATTAGCATTTACAATGGTAATTTTTTTTTATAAAATACTAATGCGGTGTGCTATGCCAAGCTATAAGAGAGGGGCTGGCAGGGACCATTAAGAATTTTTCATTTTACTAATAGCGGTAATGACAGGCAGAGAGAGGAGGAGGTGAGGGGGAGAGAGGAGAGCTGAGAGCAGGGCTTGCGTAGGACGGAGGGATGCACTCTGACCATGGTGGTACAGAGAGGGGGATACAGGAAGTGTCAGGTTTAGGCAGGTTTGTTTTACAGTTTAGAGGGGGGCAGATTACATAGTGCAAGCACTGTGCTGTTTAATCTGCTTTAAGGGACCAGGAAAATCTTGTTTTTGGGGTTAAACACTTTAAGCATATGAGAAATGATTGGCGGTCTCTACCTCACTTTTTTTTGGATGCCTCATCTCATACAGGTAAATTGATGTATACCCATTGCTCTGTCAGCTACCCACAACGAATATTCCTTGTGTATTGATATATCTCTGTGGGGATTTCTCTGTTAGCTTTCTGCCTTATTTACCATCTTATATAGGTTTTTGGCCACCTGACTTTTTAGGATTGAAAAGGCACCAGTTCCTCCCTCCCTTTGTATTGCTCCGTGGACCTCTGAGGCAGCTCTTTGGGTGTCGTTCTTACATATGTTCCATCTTTTTTCCCTCCACGCCATAAGCCATACATTGTGAGATTGTTTACCAGATCTCATATACCCCACTGGTGTTAATTGGTTGGATTCACCTCTGCAAATTTATGAGGTTTTGTTTATTCTTATGTACTTTTGTATGATTTACACTTGATATTATATGGTTTTTTTTTTGTTTGTTTTTTAAGCAGGCATACTCAACTGCACCCCATCAGCCCCTGAAGAAGCTCAAATTGGAAAACGTGTTGGTATACTGCAACCCCTTCCGGATAGATGTAATTTTGTTATCCATCATGATGTACATTGATACCTATGATATTGAGCGATCTATGAGGGACTGTTTTGCTGAATATGGTTGCTTTAACCCCAGAAAACCCAAATACAGAACAAAACAAAAAAAATGTTTCACCCTTTAGATATTGTTGTAGCCTCTAATGTAGAAATCAATGGGTTTTAACATTTTTAGGCAAACGTTGTAATTTTGCAACATTGGGCCCGTTTGGGAGGAGAATTTCAGTAATTTGATTCATACTGTCAGAACAAACGTAGAGACCAACAAAAAATATATTTGAAGGGATGCTTATTAAGTCCTTCAACAGTAGCCTATACACTAATTATCACAAAATATATTAAAAGTCATATTTTTTATGAATAATCATTATAAAACTATGTTCAAACAGTTTTAACAAAAACCTACTGCATTGAAATAACACTGACATTTATTATGTTTATCTATCTTTATAGCCATGCTCAGTTATGATAGTCCCAAAGGCAGTTACAGTGGTGTGAAAAAGTGTTTGCCCCCTTCCTCATTTCCTGTTCCTTTGCATGTTTGTCACACTTAAGTGTTTCGGAACATCAAACCAATTTAAACAATAGTCAAGGACAACACAAGTAAACACAAAATGCAATTTGTAAATGAAGGTGTTTATTATTAAAGGTGAAAAAAAATCCAAACCATCATGGCCCTGTGTGAAAAAGTGATTGCCCCCTAAACCTAATAACTGGTTGGGCCACCCTTAGCAGCAACAACTGCAACCAAGCGTTTGCGATAACGTGCAATGAGGCTTTTACAGCGTCCTGGAGGAATTTTGGCCCACTCATCTTTGCAGAATTGTCCTAATTCAGTTACATTAGAGGGTTTTCGAGCATGAACGGCCTTTTTAAGGTCATACCACAACATCTCAATAGGATTCAGGTCAGGACTTTGGCTAGGCCACTCCAAAGTCTTCATTTTGTTTTTCTTCAGCCATTCGGTGGTGGACTTGCTGGTGTGTTTTAGGATCATTGTCCTGCTGCAGAACCCAAGTTCGTTTCAGCTTGAGTACACGAACAGATGGTCGGACATTCTCCTTCAGGATCTCTTGGTAGACAGCAGAATTCATAGTTCCTTTTATCACGGCAAGTCTTCCAGGTCCTGAAGCAGCAAAACAGCCCCAGACCATCACACTACCACCACCATATTTTACTGTTGGTATAATGTTCTTTTTCTGAAATGCAGTGTTCCTTCTACGCCAGATATACTTGGACACACACCTTCCAAAGAGTTCCACTTTTGTCTCATCGGTCCACAGAATGTTGTCCCAAAAGTCTTGGGGATCATCAAGATGTGTTGTGGAGAAATTGAGACGAGCTTTGATGTTCTTTTTGCTCAGCAGTGGTTTTCTCCTTGGAACTCTGCCATGCAGGCCATTTTTGCCCAGTCTTTTCCTGATGGTGGAGGCATGAACGCTGACCTTAACTGAGGCAAGTGAGGCCTGCAGTTCCTTGGACGTTGTTGTGGGGTCTTTTGTGACCTCTTGGATGAGTCGTCGCTGCGCTCTTGGGGTAATTTTGGGCGGCCGGCCACTCCTGGGAAGGTTCACCACTGTTCCATGTCTTCGCCATTTGTGGATAATGGCTCTCACTGTGGTTCGCTGGATTCCCAAAGCTTTGGAAATGGCTTTATAACCCTTTCCAGACTGATAGATCTCAATTACTTTCTTTCTCAATTGTTCCTGAATTTCTTTGGGTCTCGGCATGATGTGTAGCTTTTAAGGATCTTCTGGTGGACCTTACTGTGTCAAGCAGCTCCTATTTAAGTGATGCCTTCATTTACAAATTGCATTTTGTGTTTACTGTGTTGTCCTTGACTATTGTTTAAATTGGTTTGATGTTCCGAAACACTTAAGTGTGACAAACATGCAAAGGAACAGGAAATGAGGAAGGGGGCAAACACTTTTTCACACCACTGTATTGTCCTCTGAGAAGCAGAGGTGGACATATTAATGCTAGGCTGAATAGGATCTACTAATTATGTAAATTTGATCTTTAGGATTAAAAAAAAATAAAAAAAATGTTGGTTACTTTTAGTAGAGAAACTTCATGTAATATTACAACGGAGGGCCTTACAGGGTTAAAGAGGAGGGCCGGGCAAAAAAAAAAAATTAAAAGTCAGCAGCTACAAATACTGCAGCTGCTGACTTTTAATAATCGGACACTTACCTGTCCCGGGGTCCAGCGATGCGGGGGAACGAGACCCCCCCTCGTTCCCCGCTCCGCTCACGACGCCGGCATTCTTAATGTGGGAACCCGGCTGGGCTTCACAGCTGGGCACCCACTGCGCATGCGCGAGCGGCGCCGTGCGCCGTGATTCGACGCTCACTCATCTGGGACACATGACATGTCCCAGATGACTGTGCGTTGCCTACAGGAAGTGACTTTTAGCCCGGGCAATGAAGGTGGCAGACTTCGAGGGACCCCCTAGCAACAGGCATTTAGAGGTGAGTAAAAAATTTTTTTTTTTCCAATTATTTTTTTTTAATTTTTTTTATGATTTTTAAGCCCCTTTTTGTTTTTTGGTTGCAACCCCACTTTAACCACAATTATGTTTTAGGGGTTTTATACCTCAATAGTTTTAAAAGTAATTTTGTAATAAAATAAATGGACTTGTGCAAAAAATGTTTGTTTAATTTGTTCTGAAAAAAGGTTTCAGCACGGTTTAAAATCCCATTTACAGTGCCTTGCAAAATTATTCACCCCCCTTGGCATTTTTCGTGTTTTGTTGCCTCACAACCTGGAATTAACATGGATTGTTTGAGGATTTGCATCATTCAATTTACAGAACATGCCCACAACTTTTAAGATGTTTTTTTTTTTATTGTGAAGCAAATAAATAACAGAAGACAAAATAACAGAAAAAGTCAATGTGCATAACTATTCACCCCCCCCCAAAGTCAATACTTTGTAAAGCCACCTTTTGCTGCTATCACAGCTCCAAGTCGCTTTGAATAAGTCTCTATGAGCTTGCCACATCTTACCACTGGGATTTTTGCCCATTCCTCCTTGCAAAACTGCTCCAGCTCCTTCAAGTTGGATGGTTTGCACTTGTGAACAGCAATGTTTAAGTCTGACCACAGATTTTCTTTTGGATTGAGGTCTGGACTTTGACTTGGCCATTCCAACACATTTACATGT
Organism: Lithobates sylvaticus; assembly: GCA_028564925.1. Taxonomy (NCBI): domain Eukaryota; kingdom Metazoa; phylum Chordata; class Amphibia; order Anura; family Ranidae; genus Lithobates; species Lithobates sylvaticus. The sequence continues at coordinate 221,822,127 of CM053027.1, read as the reverse complement.
TTACCCTTAAATCACTCAAGTGTTGCTTTAGCAGTGTTTGGGGTCATTGTCCTGTTGGAAGGTGAATCTCCGTCCTAGCCTCAAATCACACACAGAGTGGTACAGATTTTACTCAAGATTATCCCTGTATTTATCACCATCCATCTTTCCCTCAACCCTGACCAGTTTCCCAGTAACGACTGCTGAAAAACATGGTGTTCTTTGGGTGATGTGATGTGTTGGGTTTGCGCCAGACATAGCGTTTTCTTTGATGGCAAAAAAGTAAAATTTTAGTCTCATTAGATCAGTGCACCTTCATCTATGCATTTTGTGAGTCTCCTACATGCCTTTTGGTAAACTCAAAACCTGCCATTTTGTTTTTGCTGAAAGTAATGGCTTTCTTCTGGCCACTCTGCCATAAAGCCCAACTCTATGGAGCGTACAGCTTATTGTCATCCTATGTACAGATACTTCAGTTTCTGCTGCTCCTCCAGGGTTACCTTAGGTCTCGGGTCCATGAGTTTTGGTGTGCGGCCATCTCTTGGCAGGTTTGCTGTTGTGCCATGTTCTTTCCATTTGGTTATGATAGATTTGATGGTGCTCCTAGGGATCATCAAAGATTTGGATATTTTTTTTTATAACCTAACCCTGTACTTAACAACATTGTCCCTTACTTGTTTGGAGAGTTCCTCGGTCTTCATGGCAGTGTTTGGTTAGTGGTGCCTCTTGCTTAGGTGTTGCAGCCTCTGGGGCCTTTCAAAAAGGTGTGTATATGTAATGACAGATCATGTGACACTTTGAGTGCACACAGGTGGACATCATTTCACTAATTATGTGACTTCTGAAGGTAATTGGTTGCACCAGAGCTTTTATGGGCTTCATAACAAAGGTGGTGAATACATACAAACACGTATATTTTTCGAATTTTACTTTACCAACTTGGACTATTGTGTTCTGATCCATCACATATAATTCAGATTAAAAAAAACATTGAACTAAAGGCTGTAATGTAACAAAATAGGTAAAAAGCCAGGGGGTGAATACTTTTGCAAGGCACTGCATTTCTTCTTTTGGTTTACTTTTTATACATTTGGTAGGGATGTGGTGCTGAGTAATCCAGTCCATCTAGTTCAACCTGTGTAGGGGGGTGTAAGTGTGTGTGTTTATATCAATACGATTCCCCATATACCTGTACATTGCTTTTGCCAAGATGCCCATCTAAGAGTTTTTTTAAATTATCGACACTTCCCACTTTAACAGTAAAGAACCCCCTACGCAGTTTAAAGTTCAACCGCTTCTCCAGTGGCCGCATGTCTTCTTAAGCTCCCTGGAACAAAATAGTTTCCTCCCTATGCTCGAATCACCCCTGAGGTATTGGTAATCACTAGACTATTTCCTCTAAAGCGTCTACTTCAAGAAGAAAAAGTTTAATGCTTGTAGATGTTCCTTGTAACCAAGGTCCTCCAATACCCTAAGTAGCTTTGTCGCCCTTCTCTATACTCTCTCCAGTTCCAGCACATCCTTTCTGAGGATTGGTGACCAATGACCAGAACTGGATGGCATATTCAAGATGTGGCTGGACCAGATTTTTGTAAAGTGGTAGAATTGAGCCTTTTCTCCTGGCAGCAACGTTTTAGACTTATAATAGTGTCTAGAGCTTTTTTGCGCCTTTACAGGCGTCAAGAGCTTGAGTGTTAATTTCAGTGGCCAGAATAATAATTGATTCTGGCCATTGAAATGAATGCTCAAACGCTTAACGTGCCTAGTGTTTAGGCATGTTTAGCAGCGTTAAGCATTTTTACTGCCAAAACTCTGCTGCTGCTGGCAGTGGTTTTTTTTTTTTCCTGCCTATGAAGGCCCTGCCACTAAAAGCTGCTAAAAGCCTATGTGTGCATGGACACATAGGCTAACATGCAGGGGAGTTTAGAGGCGGGAGAACAAGAATGTCTGATGCCCCTGGAAGCAGCTGCAAAAATGTCTATTGTGCATGAGGACTTATAGTTTTATGTCTTGAGTAAATATCCTTTTTAATGCATGCTAATATTCTGCTTGATTTGCTTGGTATTGCATGCCATTGCTGAGAATGTGATCTACTAGGACCCTCAGATCTTTTTCCACACCGGAATCCCCCATTGGTTCTTCCTACCACGTAACTTGCATTCAGGTTTTTGGCCCCCAAGTGCATTACTTTACATTTCTCAACATTAAAAACTTAATTTACCATGCAATTGTCCTCCCTTTTATTGAGCTCTTCTTGTAAGGTTTCTATATCCTGCCGTGAAGTTATTGCCCAGCTTAGCTTTGTATCGTCAGCAAACACTGAGATTGAGCTATTTAAACCATCTTCTCTGTCATTTATGAATAAATTCAACAGAATTGGTCCCAGGACAGAGCCTTGGGGTACCCCACCAGACCATTTTGAGTACACACTATTTATCACCACCCTGTAACCAATTTTCCATACAGGTACATACCCTATGGTCTAAGCCAACAGACCTCAATTTGTCAATTAAGAGTTTATGTGGAACTGTATCATATGCTTTTGCAAAATCCAGATACAACACATCCACAGGCCTTTTATCTAGATGGAACTCACTTCCTCATAGAATGTTAGTAGACGGGTCTGGCAAGAATGATCTTTCATAAATCCATGCTGATTACTACTAATGATACTGTTTTCATGTGCAATTTCTTTGATATACTTTTATGGGGCCCTATATGCGCCAACCTCGCTTTCTTACTATTAATATAGTTTAAACATTTTTATAAGTTGTGTTTTTTAACTCTCCTCTGCTATGTGCCTCTCATAGGCTATTTAAGCTGCCCTGATTGTGCTCTTTTACTTCTTGCTGCAATCCTTCTAGTGTGGGAATGGCAATGACCCCTCGGCCTTATAAACCTTTTAACGTTTAAGTTTAGCTACCCAGACTCAACCTTAGCTCTTTTAGATTTGCTGCCCATTGGAATGCACTTGCTAATACCCTAACTTAATATGTTGTTAAAGCACTTTTGTTCAATGCTTCAAGAATTTTATCCCATTTAATATCTTGTAGTATGGAGCGCTGCTTAGAAAGGCTGGCGCTTTTGAAATGTAGTTTTTTTTTTGTACTACCCTCATGCATCCTTTTACTATGATTTACATTGAATGTAATTACCGTATTTATCGGCGTATAACACGCACTTTTTCCCCCTTAAAATCGGGGGAAAGTCGTGGGTGCGTGTTATACGCCGATACCCCCCAAAAAAAATTGACAAAAATCGGTTGCGGCGCCGAAAAATGGCGACCGCGGCCGGAAAAAGCCGAATCGCGGCCGAAAAAGACTGAAGCCGGCTGTTCAGCTCCGCTCGTAGTCCCGCCTCCCTGCGCTCACTCCCGAAACAGCAGGGAGGCGGGACTCCGAGTGGAGCTGAACAGTCGGCTCGGTCTTTTTCGGCCGCACTTCGGCCTTTTTCGGCCACGGTTCGGTCTTTTTCGGCCACGCATGCGCGGTTTGTCACGCGGCGGGAAATTTAAACGCGGGCAAACTGCAAATGACACTAGCAAGCTACAAATGACGCTGGGCAAGCTACAAATGACACTGGGCAAGCTACAAATGACGCTGGGCAGGTTGCAAATGACGCTGGGAAAGGCTGCAAATGACGCTGGGAAAGGCTGCAAATGACGCTGGGAAAGGCTGCAAATGACGCTGGGAAAGGCTGCAAATGACGCTGGGCAAGGCTGCAAATGACGCTGGGCAAGCTGCAAATGACGCTGGGCAAGCTGCAAATGACGCTTAAATGTAAGTTTTTTTTTCCCCTAAACCTTCTCTCCTAAAACTTTTTTTCCTTAAAATTCCCTCCTAAACTTGGGGTGCGTGTTATACGCCGGTGCGTGTTATACGCCGATAAATACGGTACCTTTGTTTCCAAGTTGTCACGTAATTCTACATTTGCGATTAGATCTGTGTTATTTGAAATTAGTAGATCTAGCAGAGCAGTATTTCTAGTCAGGGCATCACTAATTAGCTGAACAGGACAGATATCAGTTATTTTGACCTCCATGCCCATTTAGTTTGTGTCCACATTTACTCTGGAAACACGGGCACACCTGTGATAGCTTTTTTGGGAGGCCTGATGTAAAAACGGACTTGTGATCCTTTACTTTTAAGTTCGGAAAAACAGAAAAGGATGCAGGCCTTTTTCCCTTGGACTTGGATGGACCCAGAGGTAGGCGATTTGTAAATGAACACAAATATGCTTACAAATATGCTTACATCAGCCTGCACATTGTACTCCATGGAGCTTCCAATCGTAGTCTGCCTGAAAAACTGACAGGTGAACCAGATTGGAAAGCCCGTGCGAAAGGACCCTTACATGGTGGCAGACTTCATAGGCAGAATTTTCTGTGGTTATGTTTTTGCAACAATGACAACAGCAACCTATAAAACAGGCAGGAGTGAAAAGACTATGCCATATGTTGCTCCTAATCAGGATTTTCATATATGTAATAATTAAGTGCAACAATACCTGAAAATCTTCTTCATCAAGAATTTCTTTCCTCCATTTAATTAAAAATGCAGCACAAACATAAAGGTGGAAATGGGAAAATCCTTCAGGTTCTGCCTAAAGCAGTGAGGAAAAAAAAAATTATGAATTAGCTGTGATGCTCTCGTGCACTCATTTTCTTCCACCAAAGAAATACACTTTTAAAATTGAAGATGGCTTACGCCTGGATAACCCACAAAGCATTCTAAGCTTGCACTTAGGCCCACATACATAAAAAAGCTAGCTTTCTCATGATTGCTTCTGCTTGTTTCTAGCCCCAGCACTCTCCTCTGTGAGCCCGAGGAATGTGCAGGATGGATAGTGGGTGTTGGGAGGAGACTGGAGTGCTGCAGTTCTCTGAGCTCTGCTCTGAGCATTTCCAGGTTTAATAGTAGTGGGGATCAGAAACCCCACTACTACTATTAAACCTGGAAATGCTTAGAGCAGAGCTCAAAACATTTCTGAATCAGAGCTGTCTGACTCCAGGCTTGTTGACTTGAGGTCAGACTTCAGGCACAGAAACCTTGTTAGCTCTGTGTCTCTAATCTGCCCTGACAGTAAAGGCCTCAGTGGTCTAATATTGACCCCTGATGTCTCTATATAGAGGAAATACAAAATATATATATATATATATTTTTCAAAAAAGTGAATGATAAATTGGACAGTTTTCGCAGAAATATCCAGTTACGTAAGCGAACAAAACTTGAATGAGACCGTGAGGACTATAATAATGATTGAGTTTATAATTGGCCTGACCCGAATTACTCTTGCACAAAACCTATAGGAAGGGACAACGGAAACAGTTTATCAATTCATCTTCTACCACATCCACTGGGTCATCAACCAATGTATCCACTACTACCTTTACCAAGGAGAAAATGAATGTTTTTGTTCTAAAACAGGACCTTTATAGGTTTTATAGACAAGGTTTAAAGCTCATTTTTCTGGTTTACCTACAGCTACAACTAGTAAAAAATATGGGATTAAAACCAAAAAATGTCAGGGTTCCTCCTACCTCATGCTCTGTGGTTGAGGTGTACATTGAAAAGGTGGATAGCGATATAATAAAATAATTTAAATGATAAAACCAAAAAAGACCATACACCAAACAATTTGACTAAAGATGAAGTGATAGCACTGAACTCCTTGTCAACTTGACGCGATATAACTATCAAACCGGCCGACAAGGGGGGTGCTATTGTAGTAATGGACACCGCAAAGTATGAACTAGAGGTGATAAAACAGCTTGGGGACAACACTTATAGAAAATTAGATACCTGTCCAGTATTTAAGGTACAAAAAAGGATTAAGGATATTTTGACCATTGCAGTAAAAAACTAAATTCTAGACAATGAAACTGTTGATTTCTTAACCTCTGAACATCCCTTTACACCGGTGATAAATGTTTTACCAAAGATCCACAAGGATCCTATCAATCCCCTGGGACGTCCCATTGTATCTGGGATTGAATCACTCACAGCTCCTTTAGCACAGTATCTTGATAAATGTCTAACACCGCTAATGTTGAACACAAAATCTTATATAAAATATACTTCTGACTTCTTATCCAAAATTCAGAAAATTAAGCTGTCGGCCGATTCCATCCTGATATCATGGGACGACTTGAGTCTTTATACAATAATTCCACATAAACTTGGGATAGAGGTATGTCGGCGGTTGCTGGTCCAGTCCGGTATTTATAAAACACAGCATATTGAGTTTTTATTGGATTTACTCAAAATTGTACTTGATGAGCACTATTTCCTCTTTAAAGATACTAATTTTCTACAGTTAAAAGGTGCAGCGATGGGTTCTAATGTCGCACCCCCATACGCAAATTCGTTCATGAATATGATAGAAAAATCTTCTATTTTTGTTAATGACATGTTCCTTAAACATTGCCAGGGATGGTATGGGTTTGTGGAAGATATTTTTGCTGTGTGGGATGGTGACATGGATACTCTTTTCTTATTTGATAAAGATATTAACTATCTTGTTCCCGGTCTCAAATTTTATATTGGGATTGGTATTACTGAAATCTCTTTTCTCGACACTACGTTAAAACTTGAAAAACAAGTGATCTTTATGTGAAAACCACTGAGCGTAATCAACTATTACATTTTAATAGCTTTCATCCCTTTAATGTGTTTGCCTCAATCCCAAAGAGCCAGCTGATGAGAGTTCAGCGGATAGTTAGTGATCCGCTGCACTGTAGTCAGAGACTTTATAAGATGGAAACAAAATTGATCAATAGAAAATATCCTGAGACCTTGGTTAACCCTTTCGTGACTAAGCCTATTTCTGACATTTGGCGTTTACAAGTTAAAATCCCTATGTGCTAGAAAATTACTTAGAACCCCCAAACACACACATATATATATATATATATAATACACACACACATATATATATATATATATATATATATATATATATATATATATATATATATATATATATATATATATATATATATATATATATATATATATATATATATATATATATATATATATATATATATATATATATATATATATATATATATATATATGATCATTTTTTTTTTTTTTTTTTTTCAAAATGCTTTTATTGGAAATAACAGGATTTACAGAAAGAAAAGAATGACAACATCCTTCAATATAGGAATCATAACATAGGGTTCACCATAAGTCGTTGAACATACATTGTCAGAGTGTTTATCATAGAAACATATGTATAACTTAGAATAAGATATATACCAGAAGAAAGTATCTCGATGGAGAACCAACTAGAGAGGAGTGTCAACAAAAAGAAGAAAACCAAAACAAGGAGGGAGAGAAAAAGAGAAAAAAATTTAAATAAACGTTTTTAAAGGGGGAGAGAGGAGTGTGGTCAATCTTGAAGTCTGAGAATAATCCAAGGATTCCATTTTGCATCAAATGCAAATATAGTATCATGCAGGGTATGAAACATCTTTTCAGCTGGCATCATGTGGTCTATGCGCGTCATAACTTGTGCAAAAGGGACCACTGGGATTTTCCAATGAAGGGCTATTGCCCAGTGCATGGCAGTATAGATAGAATAGATCAGCCTAACCATGGGCTTGGGGGTGTCAGAAGGAGTCTGAAGTAGAAGACAGTGCTGTTGCAATAATGTGATAGCCATACCAGCTAGTTTGTTAATCAAACCAAAGACTTCTTTTCAGGTTGATTGGACTGTGGGACAATCCCAAAATAGATGACTAAAAGTGCCTTGCGAGTTACAGCCTCTGAAACACTCAGGGGCAGTGAGGGGGTAGATTCTATGTAGGCGAGCTGGAGTATAGTACCATTTAGTAGTGAGCTTAATGGCAGTTTCCCTGATTGTTAATGATTTGGTGCATTTACACATATTACTCCAGCCTTTTTCCCAGTCCAAATCATCTTCACTTAGTCCTAGTTCATGTTCCCAATCAGTTCTATATTTCAAAGTATGCGTCTCATTTACTAACTCTAAGAATTTGTATACCCCCGAAATTAGGCCTTTCTGATGAGGGCAAATGTGACAAATGTCCTCGAAGAGAGTGGTGAAATCTGAGGGGGAAGTTGGGTAGTGTGACAGAAAGAAGTGCCTGATTTGTAAGAAGCGGAAGTATTCAACATCCGGAATGTGGTGTAGGGCCTGCAGATCCCGAAACGCAACAAATTTCCTTCCGGTTAAGAAATCCCCAAGCTTAGTTCATTTTTGATCAGTCCAGAATAGGAATGATTCTGGGTTGTGATATGCTGGGGGGAATCTAGAGTCACGAGGAAAGAGGCCCCTAAGGGAGTTGTAGAAATAAGGTTATATTTAATTTTGTATTGCCTCCAGAGCCGCAGGCCCACGGCCACAATCTGGTTTTTACTTTCTAATTCTGGGGAAGTTGAATTAGAAGACCACATCAGTCCAGGGAGGTGCAAGGGAGAGATAGATTCACTTTCAAACCTAACCCAGGCTACTTTGGAGTTACTAATGTTCCATTGGGCTTGTTGTGTAAATCTGCAGGCTAGGTAATAAAGCCATATTTGGGGGACCCCGAGGCCACCTCTTTTTGTAGAGCGGTATAAAACTTCCATAGCGAATCTAGGGGGTTTATCCTGCCAGACAAATCTGTTGAAATAGGCCTGTAGGTTGAGTATATATGATTTTGACAGTCTTATAGGGAGAGAACGGAAAAAAGTATAATAACCTGGGGAGAATTACCATTTTTAGAGCAGTGATCCTACCTATGAAAGGGATATGGAGAGGTGTCCAAAGTTTGAGTGTTTTCTTAAGTTTTGTGATCATTGGTTGGTAGTTGAATTCAAATAGTTTGCCATAGTCACTGGTGAGTCCAATACCTAGATATGAAAGATGAGTGTCGGACCAAGTAAAAGAATAGGTGTGTTTAAGATGGTGAAGTTCTCCCGGTGAGATTCCCACCAGGAGGGCTGCCGATTTCCTGACATTGACCGAGAGACCAGAGACTCTGGCAAAGTTTGAAAGTCAGTAGGAGATTAGGCAGGGGAATTAGGGGGTTGGTAATGAACATCCATAGGTCATCTGCGTACATACAGAATTTGTATGATGAAGAGCCCTTGGTGTAGCCTGATATATCAGGGTTATTTAATATGGCTATGGCTAGGGGTTCTAGGGCGAGGGGAAAAATTAGAGGGGAGAGAGGGCACCCTTGTCTGGTGCCCTTTCCTAGTTGAAAAAATTGCAAGCCCGGGAGCCTAATGTGTGTTTTTGGGTTCTGGTAAAGAGCCTGGAACGCATATAAAAACTCCCCCTGAAAACCCATGCGTTGTAGGAGAGTCTTTATATAGCACCAGGAGACACTATCAAATGCCTTTTGTATATCTAGGCTGAGTAAAAGGAGTTTACAGGAAGATAAGTTAGCATCCTGGATAATGTCAGTTGCTAGGCGAATATTATCTGTGATTAATCTATGAGGGATAAAGCCTGACTGAAAAAGGGGATATGAGGGAGGGAATAATGCTTGCCAATCTGTCTGCTAGGATTCTACTAATGACCGAAATGGGTCTATAGTTCTGGGGAAGAGTATGATGATTTTTGTTTGGTTTGGAGATTAGGGACATATTTGCCAAAAGCATTTCTTCAGGGAAACTACCTCCTTGTAAAACCCCGTTAAAAAGTTGGACTAATCTCAGGGCTAAAAATGTAGAGCATTTTTTGTAGTATAGTGATGAAAAGCCATCTGGGCCTGGGGCTGAACCTATTTTAAAGTGATTTGATTACGTTTAAGAGTTCTGAAATGGAGATATGGGCATTCAGTGATTCCAACTGCGTGGGAGAGAGTGAAGGCATGGGAATATCATGAAACCAAGACTCTTCCTCCTGTGAAGGCAGTGAACCATCTGGGGCGAGGAGGGTTGAGTAAAAATGTTAAAAAAATTTTAGTACTTCCTTCGGGTGTGTGGTTAATGTCCCATTGGGATTGGATAATTTATAGACATGAGGGGGGCGAGTTGACTGGTTTAATTTTCTAGCAAAAAGGGTAGAGGAGGTGTTGTGTAGTAAATATCTAGCTTTAGACCACCTAAGAGCCTTTTCCACTTTAGTGGAGAGGAGAGAATCCAGTTCAAGGCACTTCTGGCTAATGGTACGTCTGGTTGAGTCTAAGTGTAGTGAGTTCATATTTTTGTATAAGAGGTCTATTTCCCGTGTGAGATCTAAGATCTTTTTTTTGTTTATCCTATTGCGTGCAGCAGAAAGGCTGATAATCTTGCCCCTCAGTACCGCCTTATGTGCGGTCCATAGCACTGATGGAGGGGTGTCATGTTGGACGTTTATTGTAAAGTAATCCTCTATAGATTGTGCTATTTGGGTTTCAAATGCTAAGTCAGACAGTATTGATTAATTTAATCTCCATGAGTATGAAGTCGGGGCAAGTTTAATAAATTCAGTAGTGAATGAAGTCACTTGATGGTCTGACCAAACACATGGATGAATCGTTGCATCAGTGGAGTTTGCTAGAATGATTGGTGAGGTGTAAATGTAATCCACAAAAGGTATATTGATGATTTGATTATAATTTGGAACGGAAGTCAGGAGACCCTAGAAGAGTTTTTAAACAATCTGAATCATAATGACAGAAATATTAAGCTCGTGTGGAACATCAATGCCACCAATGTCGACTTCCTTGATCTCAATATTTCCATTAAATCAGATAGAATCATTACCAAAACGCATTTCAAAAATGTTGACACCAACAGCTATATATCACTACAGAGCTGTCATTTCAAACCTTGGTTATTTAACATCCCGAAGGGACAACTGGTACGTATCCGACGGAATTGTACCAGAGATGAAGACTTCAACATACAAGCCAAGTTGATTGGTGCCAGGTTCAAAGAAAAAGGATATGAGGAATCCTGGATCCAACAACAAATTATCGAGGTGGAGAAAATGATGTTGCAGGACAAACCCAAGAATAAGACTGACACTTGGAGTGAAGCTCCATGTTTGATTCTGGATTTTAATGCTCAACACAAGGATGTTGCCAAAATTATTCAAAAACATTGGCACATCCTCACGAGTGATAAAGACCTCAAAACTATTCTCCCAATAAAACCAAAGATTATATACAAACGGGCACCGACAATTAGAGACCTAGTGGTCAAAACCGTAGTGGACCCACCTCCCAAAAAAGGTTTTTCCTTTTTTTCTGGAAAAGGCTTCTTTCCTTGTAGAGGCTGCTATGCTTGCCGCAAGGCCCAGAAATTTCAAGGGAAAAGAACCGACTTTACGGCCACCAGCACGGGAGAAAGGTACTCTATCAAAAGATTTCATCAGCTGTCGGACAGAAGGAGTTGTGTACTGTTTGCAATGTAGTTGTAACCTACAATATATAGGGCGAACGAAAAGGGAGCTAAAAGTTCGCATTAAGGAACATATTCAGAAGATCATCAAAGGCTGCCCTAAACATAACGTTTCACGACATTTCGCCCTAGTCCATAATAAAGACCCAAACCAGTTGCGTTTTTGGGGGATAGAACGCTACAACCCCTCATGGCGAGGAAGCCACAAAATTAGGGCGATAAGCCAGAAGGAATCCATGTGGATTTATTCTATGCGCACATTGGTCCCAGAAGGGTTAAATGTAGAGTTCGATTTAAATTGCTTTTTAAGCAACTTCTAAACACATGGAAACCCACACATAGAAAGTAGAAGGTGAATCAGTACCATGTACTGCTCCAAGTCATTTTTTGTAATATACACATAAATATATTTTTATATATTTTTTATATTGTGCAGAGCATTTTATATGTTTTTAGATATGTTTTTATATGTTTTTATTTGTTTGATGTATTTTATATGTATCCACGGACTGTAGAGATATATGTTAGCCATTTACTGATATTTTTTATAGATTGTTGATATATGCAATATTACATCATGTTTTTTTATCCACTATATTTATATGGCTTTATACATTGTATATATATCGATGAGGTCTGTAGGACATTTTCGGTATCCACAACCATACTTAGTAGAAAGAGGTGGGTAGAAAACAATTGCATAGATGTGGGTAATACAGATATCCCACATACAGCTTGACATAACGTCACATCGAGGAATATTTAAGATCATCAGGAGTGGATATATTCACACTCATTTTAATTAATTTTAATTGATTTTATTATTGATTAATTCACATTTGATGATATAGGTTTGACATAGTAGGACATATTCTTGATTCCTGTTTGAGGGGTTGTTTTTTAGGGGGACTTATGCAAAGTCCTCACGATTCAATTTTAACCCCTCCCTTCCCTTTTCTTCCCCCCCCCCCTCCCCCCCCTCCTTTTTATTCAGAATCTCTCTATTTTTATCCACATTCCCAGAGCTATTGTGGGCAGTGGACTGTTGCTATTACAGTAATTAATATGAGGCAAGAAGTATCGGTGCTAAACTAATTGCACATCGACACATATATTAATTTATTCTTTGGTTGTTATATATATACATAGATACGTTTAGGTGTAACTATTATCTTCCATTTACGGATTACCGAATTTATTGATAGACTTATAGGTTTTACTTAGCTCCCGTTGATGCATATGGTGTTAGATTTTACATCTCTACCACATATGCAGATATAGGGATCCATTAGATTTCTCTTTCAAGAGGTTACATGAGGGCTACATCATGACAATCTTCCAATTGTCAGTGACTGTTCCCCGATGGACCAGAATAATAGAAATTTATGACCCCTAAGGACATTTAGCTCTGGGGCCGCCCTTTATACTGCTACTCTGTGCCACTTATGAATGGTCCTGGTACTGGTTCTAGGTGCTTTACGTAATTAAACCTCATTTGATGAATTGGGCAGAGCGCTCATTTAGTCTCGTGTGTCTGAGCGTACACATGAGACAATCCCGAATCACAGAATAGGTTAAACATCACTGATAAGCGCAGCAACTAGATCCGCTGTATAGAACGTATTAAGCGCAGTAAGTCCACAGAAAAATGGCCGCGCTTTGTTTACACACGCGGACCACGGCAAAATGGCCGCCACGCAACTTCCGGTTGTCATATATAAAAGACAACCGAAAACAACCAATCAGCATCCCCTGAGGAAGTCACGAGGTCACGTGACGTAATGCGTAGGGATTGGTCAGGATACCGGAAGTGTTTGACACGGAGACCGCGCACACATTCATCCTGCTGCTGTTATTAATGTAAGCATTTACTTTTGTTTTATTAAAACTTGCTTGATATACTTCACGATCGGGTCCCTCTCTCCACTTTTTCTCATTTTTGATTGCTTCACCACCCACGGAGGGTGAGCTATTACTGTAGGACTACGGTACACCCACATATCTTCAAGTGGAGGGTCATTCCAGGTTATACCGTTGTGGGGAAGTGGAGATTTCGATTTGGGACCGTTTTTACCTTTAAGGAGAGTGTATTGAGAACCATACGGGGGATTGGAGAGCTGGAGATTGCCACAGGAGATCCTGTAGATGCCCAGTTTTATCTTAAGAGAGGTGAGAGGCTAGAGAGCACTATTTTTGAGCAGACCCTCACTACCCAGCACCCCCCACGTGTGGAGAAAAGAAATAAGTTTTATATATCTGCGCTATAGAGACTTATAGAGTTTTTTATGGGTGTTACTTCTATCACACCATTTCTTCTATGAACCACTCAATGGACTTGTCACTCACTGATTGATTGATTTGTTGCTCCATGCATTTTTATGGTTTTTTAAATGCGATTAGAGATCTTGTGTTTTACATCACTTTCATTCACATATATGTTTTTTAATAGTGATTGTGTGTATATATATTAATGGTTCACTTATTATTTATTTATCTATTCATTCTTGATTGTGTGCACATTTATGATCCATTCACTGCACTTTGTGTAATATCAGCCTTTGAGTCACGATCTAGTGACCATTGTTTGGTTTGATCACACAGTTATTAGCTATTTTTGATGCAGTTATAGAGCACTTTAACACTTGATGCACTTTAGCGCAAAAACATTGCTTATTTATTTGTAAATGTAATCCAATCTCGCATAGCTATTGTGCGGATGAGAAAAAAAGGTAAAACTCCTTAGCACCCGTGTTAAGTGCTTTCAGGAGTCCAGAAGTTGGTTATCATGGAAACCGTTAGCAAGAGATCTAGAGAAGGCTCTAGATGAGGGTGTGGCAGAGGAGCGGTCTAAGGAGGGGTTAGCCACCATATTGAAATCTCCCCCTACAATCATGTGGGGAGAGTGATATTCCGTAAGTTTGTCAAAAAAAGAAAAAAAGTTTTAAAAAAAGGATGCTGTGGCATCATTTGGAGCATAGATACTAGCAATAGTGAGCTCCCTGTTGTGTATAACCCCTTTTATAATGACAAACCTACTGTCTTTGTCTTTGTATATACGTTTGACCTCCATAGGAAAGGAGGAGTGTAGAAGTATGGCGGCACCTCTGTTTTTAGCAGAATGGAGCGAAAAATAGGCTTGGGGAAAATTTCGGGTGAGAGGAGTGGGCAAAATGAGTTTCTTGTAATAGAGGGATTTTTACTCCAATTTGTTTATAAAGGGCAAAAGCCTTGCGTCTTTTAATGGGGGAATTAAATCCCTTGACATTATGTGATATGCAGGTAATTGCCATTTACATTGTGAGAGTGATCACGTGAATGAAGAGTAATCATGTACAGGAACAAAGGGCGGAGTTATTCGGAGCAGAAAAACAGAATAAATTTAGGACTGAGTAACAAAGGTTTGTTACAGGCTTGTACAGAAACAATTTTGTGAAAATACAACATATATATCATGCAGGTACTATGCCATATAGAATAAACGTTCAGACTGTGAACTGATCAACCAAAAAATTAAAAAAAAGCAAAAATTAGAACGTTATTTGAAAAAAGGTTAAAGAGACAGAAGACCGTCTTGAAAAATGACTGCCGTAACTGGTCAGGTAGGTGGTGAAAAACTATACCTGAAAAAAGAAAAAAAAAAAACAGTTTAACGAGACAACCAGGTCTCGTGCCCAGCTAGTTCGACCATACCGTGACATGGTATGGAAAGGAATGAAAAAAAAAAAAATAGCTTCTGCTGGGTGGGGAAAGCGTGCTGCAGCTCCAAGGGACAGACTCCATGATTCGGAGATTAAGTTGAGGAAGTAGAGGTTTGGTAGCTGCACAAACTACCGTGAGGGGGTTCAGAAGCATATGTTTCTCCAAAGTTAGCAAGGGTGTTCAACATGGCGGTCTCCGATCTCGTAGCAAATTCGTCTGC
Source organism: Lithobates sylvaticus (assembly GCA_028564925.1). NCBI lineage: Eukaryota > Metazoa > Chordata > Amphibia > Anura > Ranidae > Lithobates > Lithobates sylvaticus. The sequence goes on along the minus strand of CM053027.1, from coordinate 221,806,881 downwards.
CAAATCGGGGCTGGTCTGGGGGTGGAAGGCGGTCGACAGACCGCTGCCGCATCCAGAAGGCCTAATTTCACCAGAATCTCCTGTCCTAGGATGGAAGAGGCGGAATAGGTGGTCCCATTATGTGGGACAAGCAATTTAAAGGGTAAGCCCCATCTATAGGGGATATGTGCTGCCTGGAGGGCAGCGGTGATGTCCTTTAGTCCCCTTCTGTCAAGTGTTGCTGGGGAGATATCCGGATAGATTTGGATAATGCAATCATCTAGGGCGATTCTGTGTTTATTATGAGCAGCTCGTAAGATCACTTCCTTGGTTAGGAAATCTTTCATACAGTGAACCACATCTCTAGGGGGCTTGTCATCTGGAGGTTTAGGCCAAAGGGCTCTATGAATCCGGTCACATTTAAATGACGCTGAGTCGTGGTCTGGGAGAAGTGATTTAAAGAGCCTGATCACAGTGGGGATTCATTCTGATTCGGATTCAGGGATATCACGGATCCATAGATTATTGCGCCTGTTTCTATTGTTGAGATCTTCGACTTGTGCTTGGAGCTGATGCTAAGGCTTCATGTTCCCTGCTGAGGTCATTATAGGCTAAGGCAAGCTCGTCATGCTTGGTCTCAAGCTTCTCAGTCCTTGTGCCTAGCGCGGTAATCTCCTGCGACAGGGCACGTGAAGTTTTGTGTAGCTCAGTCTGGAATTTAGTAGCCAGCCTGAGATACATGGCTTCCAAGCTTGCATCCAGATCAGCTTTAGAGAGAGCTGTAGGGTACTCACTGTTATCCATCGCTGCAAGGGATGGAGCCAGTGGTGATGGAGAAACAGGTGCAGGGGAGTTACTTCTCCCAGACGCGCCATCTTGTGCCATGCTGTATCATTCCCGTGTGCAGAGAAGATAGTGTGTCAGCGTAGTTTGCGAACCGCCTCTGGGTTTCTTCCACTTTGACGGCATGCACCGGGTCCCAGTGTCTTGAGGGGTGATAAAAACTGTGAAATTTAAAGTAAATGGCCCTCTGGGTGCTGTTATAGTCCCGGGCTGAGCGGAGCTAAAGTCTCAGGTGTCCATTCGTCTCAGAGCCGCGCATGCGCCCCTCATATACATATTGTTTTAGCAGAGAATCTAGAGAATAAAATGACGATTGTTGCAATATTTTATGTCACACGGTATTTGTGCAGAGGTGTTTTAAATGCAACTTTTTGGGAAAAGGGACACGTTCATGAATTAAAAAAAAACAAAAAACAGTATAGTTATCCCAATTTTTTTGTATAATTAGAAGATGATGTTACACCGAGTGAATAGATACCAAACATGTCACGTTTTATAATTGCACGCACACGTGGAATGGCGACAAACTTTGGTACCTAAAAATCTCCATAGGCGACGTTTACATTTTTTTACGGTTACAGAGGAGGTCTAATGCTAGAATTATTGCTCTCGCTCTGACGATCGCGGCGATACCTCACACCATTTACATATGCGGGCGCGACTTCTGTATGCGTTTTCTTTGCTGACAGGGGCAGGACAGGGGCGCTTTGAAAAAAAATGTTTTTTCTTATTTATTTTTATACTATCAAATTGTGTGTTTTTTTTTTAATTTGATCACTTTTATTGCTGTCACAAGGAATGTAAACATCCCTTGTGACAGTAATAGGTGGTGACAGGTACTCCTTATGGAGGGATCGGGGGTCTAAAAGACCTGCAATCCCTCCTTTACACTTCAAAGTATTACGATCACCGAAAACGGTGTATCTGAATACTGTATATTTTTTCAAATCCAGCACCATTGGCAGTCGAGTAAAACAGGAAGTGACGTTGTGATGTCGCTTCCTTGCTTACATCCAGGAGACTGGAATGAAGCCGTTTCCGGCTTCATTCCAGTCTGTCACTAGCCGCCGGAAGCGGTGGATGTTCGATTGGGCCTTCCGATGGAACGGGAGGGCCCGGGAAGAGTGGCGTGAGGGGGGGACGTCCCCTCCCGCTCCTCCGGTATAACACACACACACACACACACACACACTTATTTATTAGGACTGTTACCAATTAATAAATTGTTTATGTTCGATAATTCAAATTTTTTTTTTAATCAACTAATTTTGACTAATTATAAACGCACATACAGATCCAACTACTTTTAGCTGATTTCCTTGCATTGTAACTCTGCATTAGTCAGTGGTAAATGTGGTATACACTATATACAATCACCCGGCACTAGTTAGTTTCCACAATCCATGACTTAACTTCACAGTTCACACAAATACATTTTAAATTCAAACTGTAGCACTGACGTACTGACATTTTTTTTCCACAGTAGTGTGACAATCTCTCCACCTCCGGTCTAACTAATCACTCTCACCTTATGGCATGGACCCCTGTGCAAACAGGTGGTCATGCAAGCGGGTATAAAAAGGGTTAACATGGACCATAAACTTCTCTCACGTCTCCTTAGATCTCAGCAAGGACGCCAGGTCATGGGTAGAAAGAAAAGATCTAAGTGCTCACCGCTTATGTATAAGATTACATTTTTGTGTTCAAACACAAACTACTCACATAAAGATGATAAAAACACAGCATGTAAAGCCGACAATCGTGTTAGTTCCGTAGGGCAGCATCGGGTGACGTCATGCGTAGCTCCTCCCCCATACGCGTTACGTTTAATCAGAACTTCTCCCCCTTCCCTTTATTAGCAGGCGGAAGCACTTGGTGAAGGGGGGAGGAGTCCGGTGACATCGATGTCCGTGACGTCACCGGATCTCTGACAGAACTCCTTGAAGACCCGGAAGCCGGCAGAGAGGTGAGTACTGATCAATTTTAATCGATCAAAAAAATTAACGATTAATCAAGGAATTAATCTTTAATTTCCACAGCCCTAATTCTCTCTGCTCTTGTGAAGCCACAGCCCTCAAAAGAATGGAAGGAAAAAACCGGGCAGTCTGCCAAGAATCAAAACATTCTTTATCAGTTGAACTTAAGTATAAACATTGTAACAATTTGTCAATGGAATAGACTTTGTGTGCAAGTGAAAAAAAAAAAGTTTAACCACTTTTTCTGACATTTGTTGGTTTCAAGTTGAAAACATTTTTTTTTGCTAGCAAATTACTTAGAACCCCCAAACATACATACATACACATTATATATATATAGTAGACACCCTAGAGAATAAAATGGTGGTTGTTGCAATATTTTATGTCACACTGTTTAATGAATTTAATATTTAACCACCTGAGACCCAGTATTTTTGGTCTCAGGGGTAGCTACAGACATCATTCAGATATTGCCGGTTTCAGCCGGCGATTCCCTGCACCATAAGAACGATCATAGCGGCTGTTCCAATGCTTGATCGTTCTTACGGGCGGCGGGAGGGGACGCCCCCCCTCCCGCCGCCCTCCGGTGCTTCTACCGACTCACCGCTTCCATCGGTGAGTCGGACTCGGGATCCGCCGGCCCCCGGATGATGATCATAGAGATTTCCGGCGGACCAGGTCGCCGGAGTCTCTATGATCGTTCGGAGGCCGGGCGCGATGTTATGACGTCACACCCGGCCTCTGCATTCAAAAAACGGCGGCACCGCGGCTGGGAAGCGGTGATCTTTTTTTTTTTTTGATTTTAGGCTTCCCAGCCTAGAGGTGAGATGTGGGGTCTTATTGACCCCATATCTCACTGTAAATAGGTCCGATCATGTAATATTCCTATTACAAGGGATGTTTACATTCCTTGTAATAGGAATAAAAGTAATCAAATATATATATATTTTTTTTTAAAGTTGTTGAACTAAAAAAATAAAGTAAAATGAATAAAAAGAAAAAAATATTTTTTTAAAGCGCCCTGTCCCCGCGAGCTCGTACGCAGAAGCGAACGCATACGTAAGTCCCACCCACATATGAAAACGGTGTTCAAACCACACATGTGAGGTATCGCCGCAAACGTTAGAGCGAGAGCAATAATTCTAGTCCTAGACCTCCTCTGTAACTCAAAATATGTAACCAGTAAAAAATGTTAAAGCGTCGATTATGGGGATTTTTAAATACCAAAGTTTGGCGCCATTCCACAAGGGCATGCAATTTTGAAGCGTGACATGTTGGGTATCTATTTACTCGGCGTATCTTCATCTTTCACATTATGCAAAAAAATTGGGCTAACTTTACTGTTTTGTTTTTTTTTTTAAAGCAGGAAACTGTTTTTTTTTCTGAAAAAAACGCGTTCGAAAAATTGCTGCGCAAATACCGTGCGAGATAAAAAGTTGCAACGACCGCCATTGTATTCTTTAGGGTCTTTGCTAAAAAAACATATATAATGTTCTGGGTTCTATGTAATTTTCTAGCAAAAAAATTTGGAATTTTACATGTAGGAGAAAAATGTCAGAATTGGCCTGGATCTCAGGTGTTTAATGAATAAAAAAAAAAAAAATAACCAGTAAAGTTAGCCCATTTTCTTTTTGTATAATGTGAAAGATTTTACGTTGCGAGAATCGTGATCTTTTTATTCCAAGCAAAAAAATTGTGATTCTCATTTTGGCCAGAATCGAGCAGCTCTAACACACACACACAAAAAAAAGTCCAAAGGATTGCTGCACTTAATATTTGTTCAAAGATTTGTAAAGTTACATCTCAGAAAGTGTTCAAAAAGATTTTGGTTTCAGGCTCACATGCTCACGCCCTTCCTCAGATTAGAACACATCTAACATTTTGATCACAGACATTGCAATTTAAAATTTTTCCCCCCAAAAAATTACAATCTTCATCAATCTATGGTTAATTGCTCATTAGTATAATTATATTCCTTTGTTCATTAATCATTTCACATCACTGATATACAAATGGTTAACCATGTATATCAGTGGTGTGAAATGATTAACAAAGAAATATAATTGTACTAATGAGCAATTAACCATAGATTGATTCCATATGTGATTTTTTGGGGAAAAATTTTAAATTGCAATGTCTGATCAAAATGTTAGATGTGTTCTCATCTGAGGAAAGGCGCGAGCATGTGAGCCCGAAACGGAAATCTTTTTAAAACACTTTGAGATGTAACTTTACAAATCTTTGAACAACAAAGTTTTTAGGTGCAGCAATCCTTTGGACTTCTTTGCTTATATGTATGGTCAGTGGGAAGACCTGATTGCTTTGCAATAATTGTGGACTGGGTGCAGCTTTCCTTAACCACATTTGTACATATACATACATATATATATATATATATATATATATATATATATATATATATATTACACACACACTGTAGGTCACACAGGGATCATGTCAGTTCCCTTGTAACAGAAATTAAAAAAAGTCTGTATAAAGAAATATAAAGTGGACAACTTGCCAGGTACAGGGTTACCAGGCAAGGGGAGAGAATATTTGTTTCTTGGAATACATAAGACACAGAGCAGGCCATAAATCATGACTACCGGGGTTATGCAGCACCTATAGGTGATTGGACACTGGCAGGAAAAAAAAAAAAACAGACAGGAAGTCTCTCCCACTCAGAAATACTTTCAATTTAGTAGCAAGTAATGAATCCCCCCCTAAACAAAAGGGCCCATGACGTACTCCAAGAAATGGATTTTAAAGGCAAGTACAAAAATCCAATTTTCTTTTCCGTACATCACAGGACACCGAACAGGCCATAAATCATGTCTACTCGGGATGCCCCAAAGCGAAGGGGAGGAGACACAGCAACCACCGACAGGCCCAAGAAACTACTGTGCAACCAGTAAAAACACTGTGGCCAAAAAGCAGCATTCTCCGCAGCCTTCATGTCCACCTGGTAAAACCATGTAAAGGTGTGTAACGAAGACCAGGTTGCAGACTTGCAAACCTGAACCACTGACTCATCATAATGGATAGCCCAGGAGGCTACAACACTTTTGGTAGAGTGCACCCTTAACTGAAACGGTGGAGCCTTACCCTTAAAGCTATAGGCTTGGGCAATAATCTGCTTAATCCATTGTAAAATGGTCAACTTAGTAGTCACCTAGCCACCCTGTCCTTCAGAAAAACAAACAAACAATGAATCCAAGTGCCTGACTGCGCCTGAAAAACAGCTCCCCTGCAGGCTCAGTGGTGCAAGCTTGAGGCGATGCTCTGTCAGGACGTTAAAATAATCCTGCAAGCAGCATCTTTGGAGCAGTGAAGAAGCGGTGTACACTGCTCCTGACCATTGAAATGAATGGGCAGCGCTTGCCTAAGTGGGGCTTTGCAGGTTGTTTTAACCCTTTTTCGACCACTAGTGGGGGTTAAAAACACCCCGCAAGCGGCTGAAAACCTCCGCAATTATGACGGTAAAGCGCCGCTAAAAATAGCAGTGCTTAACCGCCGACACCCCAGTGTGAAAGCAGCCTATGGTGACATTTTTAAACAACCTTTGGCAAGAAGGAAGGATGGGGTCACAGTATTACCTGTTCGTAATTCAGTACCAAAAACGTCTCTTTACAAGAGAGCAGACAGTTCCGACACTCTTCTTTCTGATGCAATAGCAACGAAAAAAAGAAACACAAAAACAACAACTTTGAGTGAAAAATGCTAAAAATCCCCCGAACTGGCACGAAAGGTGGTTTCTGTGAAGCAGACAGACCCAAAGTCAGATCTCACAGACACAAGGGCGACCTAACAGATGGAAACACACGAGTTACCCCCTGAATAAAAGTGAGTACCAATGAATGGAAGGCAATTGGTCTCTGGAATAAAAACACCAGGGCCGATACCTGACATTTAATAGTACTTAAGGCCAAATTCGGTTCCACACCATATTGGAGAAAGCCAAAATATGCCCAATCAGATTTCTGGGGATGAAACTTTCTAATCTCACTTTAGGCCACATAAAACCTCCAGGTTCTATGTTAGATTTTCCTTTAAAAGGGCTTTCTAGCCTTTAGTAATGTAGGAATAACTACATCTGAAACATCTCGATCCTTTGGCACCCGGGCCCCAATAGCCAAGCCATTAAATCCAGCGACTGTAAAGCAGGATGCAATACTGGACCCTGAGACAGGAGGTTAGGTTGAGCCACAAGCGGCCAAGTACCATTCCCTGCCAGGTTTATTATGTCTGCAAACCATGTTTTCCTGGGCCATACTGGCGCAACCAGAATAACAATTTTTTCTCTTGCATCCTACAACAGGTGCAGAGGTAGCTGAACCGTAGGGAATGCATAAGTTAGGGAGAAATTAATCCACCATGTTACCAACATCTGCAGATCTCTCTTCCTGGAGACAAATCTGTGTTGAATCTAGATACTAGCAGATCAACATCTGGTAGATTGCTCTGAACACCTCGATGTAGAGAGACAATTCTCCTGGAATTGCTGGTGACTTAATATTCTGCCTGCCAATTCTCCACACCTGGGATATGCACTGTAAAAATTATGTTCCGTCCACGACAGAATGCGATCCATCTCCAACTAGGCAGCTTAACACCTGGTACCTCAATGATGGTTCATATATGCCAATGCTGGTGGCATTGTCCGACTGGAAGCCTATGCAGATGTCTTGTGCAGTTAAACAGATCGAGGTGGACTGCTCGTAGCGCCAAAATGTTGATGGCTAAAACCTTTCCTTTTGATGATCAGGTCACCTTAAGGGAAATGGAGCCCCCATCCTATCAAACTGGCATCCATAGTAACAACCTTGAAGGCAACTGGCAGAAAACCTCCCTGCCTCCAAATTCCAAGGCAGAAGACAGCGGACAGAGGGAGAAGAACCAGAGAGAGAGGAGAAGAACTGGAGAGGGTTAGAAGACATCAGCAAAGAAGACCCGGAGAGGGGAGAAGTCAGAAGAGATGCTGGAGCTGCCTTAATAAAATTACTTTAAACACCCGGTGTGCTGCGTTTTATTTTTGACACTTTTTTAGGTGAATGGGTAGGGGTACAATGTACCCCATACTCATTCACATAGGGTGGGGGCCCCCTTGTTAAAGAGGACTTCCAGACTCCGATAAGCCCCCCGCCCGCAGACCCTGACAACCAACAGCCAGGGTTGTCAGGAAGAGGCCCTTGTCCTCAACATGGGGACAAGGTGCTTTGGGTTGGGGGGCTTTCCCACTGTAACCTACCTAACCTACCTACCCTACAGAGGTAATCTTGATGAAAGCAAGAATTGGCCTTGCTGTTAAAAATTGCAATGATAAGCACCTGTCAAACAGGTGCTGAAAAATTGGTCTTTGGGTGTCGTGGTGCCTTCCCACCGTAAGCCTATAGCCTCCAGTGCCCTGTCCATAATGCCACGCAGAGTCTGCTCCAGCAGGAACACAACAGGGATTGTGTCACTGATGCATGCACTGTCACTGCTCACCATCCTTGTGGCCTCCTCAAATGGTGACAATACAGTGCATGCATCCTTAATGATCAGCCATTGTCGTAGGAAAGAAAAGCCGAGGCAGCCGGAGCCTGTTGTCAGGCAGTACTGGCACAGATACTCGTTGATGGCCCTCTGCTGCATGTATAGCCACTTCAGCATTCCCAAAGTTGAGTTCCACCTGGTGGACATGTCACAAATCAGGCAGTTTATAAGCAGGTGGAATTCCTGCTGGATTTAAGCCAACCGAGCACTGGCTGTGTATGACCGCCTAAAATGGCTAGACTCTTCTGGCCTGTTTTAGTACATCTTTCAACCCTGGGTACGTACTTAGGAAATGCTGCACCACCAAATTGAGGACATGTGCCAGACATGGCACATGTGTCAACTTTCCCTGTCTAAGGGCGGACCACCTCTGGGCCTGTCCTTGCAGAGCTGCAAGAATCTCTGCTCTGGTGTAGTTCCTGTCCCCTAAAACACACCAGCTGAAGCACTGCATGGCACTTTTTAGCCTTGTTCTTGGAATAACGATTTGAACGCTTAGGGGGTACCTGATGTTCATAGGACAATTCTGCAGAGGAGGGCATGGAGGTTGCGGAGGGGGAGGGGGTAGAGCTCACAGGTCAGGCATCATCACCACCAGCTGTATTGAGACGTGGGGGCACAACAAGCTGCAGCACCGTGCCCTGTCCAGCATCCTTTCAAGTTGCAAACAGCATTACCCAGTGTGCTGTGAACAAAATTTATCATCCCTGCCCATACTTGCTGGACCACGTGTCAGCAGTAAGGTGGATTTTGCCCAAGGATGCCAGAACATTCCCTTCCATGTGATGGTAGAGAGATGGAACGGCCTTACGTGAAAAGTAATAGCGACTGGGAACCTGCCATTGTGGTACAGCACATTGTGCAAATTCACGGATGGGGGCAGAATCCACCAGGCTGAAAGGCAGAAGTTGGAGAGCCAACAGCTTTGACAAGCTTGCATTCAGACGCTGGGCATGTGGGTGACAGGGACTGTATTTTTTTTCCCGCTGCAGATGGGGAATAGAAATTTGCCAGCTATAGTCTGCAGCTGGTGGTGTGCTGCTGGCAGGTGTGCTGCTGGCAGATGTGCTACTAGGACCTGGGACACCCTGTGCTATGCCATCATCCCTGTCAGTGGAGGCTGCTGAAAGGTAATGACTGCAGGGGCAGACTGAAGTGGGTAAGAAAGGAGGAGGGACAGATTTGTGCTCTCTTTGTGTGGCTTTTAGGTGCTCTTGCCAATGGGTGGTTGGGTGGTTGGATGTTAAATGCCTTATTAGGCATGTGGTACCCAAATGGTTGGTGTTTTTGATGTGCCTGAGACACAGTTTGCAGATAGCAACAGTGCGATATGTTGCAGATGTGCTTAAAAAGGCCCAGACAGCATTGGTGAGTGGGCCGGGAGAGAACTGCAGAATGTGATGGAATAGGGTGGCTGCTCTCTACTTTTTCTTGATGTCGGCCTCCTTGGGGTTGGGCCACCTCACCTTCAGTTTCCTCCTCTGCTCTATCTGGCACCCTAGTTGCATCAGTGACCTCATCATAATCATCTCCTCCATATTCATCATTACCACTGGAGACAACTTGGTAATACGCTGTGGCTTGGGAAACATGCAGGGACGCCATCAGGGGGGTACAGCCCTTACACCTGTAAGGGTCCCGAGCATCTAGACGGGCCCGGCCAGATGAGAGAAGGCAGAGGCGGGTGAAGGAGGTCTCCTTGGCTGCGCTGGCTTTTGGAGTGAATGTGAGTCGGCAGCTGTATCACTGAGATTGCATTGGGCTCTTTGCTGCCACTGCTCTGGCAAATTCCTGCAGGTGCACTCCTCGTTTGTGCACAAGAGCTGGGACCAGGAACACCACCTTACAAGTAAAAGCTGTTCTACAAGTGAAGGGGGGGGGGGGTGTACATGTGTGTGTTCAATGGGTACATGTGTCTGTACATGTTTGTGGGATCAATTGGTACATGTGTGTTTGATCAATGGGTACATGTGTCTGTACATGTGTGTTTGATCAATGGGTACATGTGTGTGTGTATGTGTCTGTGTACATGTGTATATGTGTGTACATGTCTGTCTGTGTCATATATACACATGTGAGGGGGCTGAGTATACAGGTGTGGCGGGGGGCTGAGAGCATTCAGGTGTAGGGGGGGCTGAGAGCGTGCAGGTGTGGGGGGGCTGAGAGTGTACAAGTGTGAGGGGGCCATGAGCGTACAGGTGTGAGGGGAGGCTGAGAGCGTACAGGTGTGAGGGGAGGCTGAAAGCGTACAGGTGTGAGGGGAGGCTGAAAGCGTACAGGTGTGAGGGGAGGCTGAAAGCGTACAGGTGTGAGGGGAGGCTGAGAGCGTACAGGTGTGAGGGGGGGCTGAGCGCGTACAGGTGTGAGGGGGGGCTGAGCGCGTACAGGTGTGAGGGGGGCTGAGAGCATACAGGTGTGAGGGGGGGCTGAGAGCGTACAGGTGTGAGGGGGGGGCTGAGAGCGTACAGGTGTGAGGGGGGGCTGAGAGCGTACAGGTGTGAGGGGGGGGGGGGCTGAGAGCGTACAGGTGTGAGGGGGGGGCTGAGAGCGTACAGGTGTGAGGGGGGGGGGGCTGAGAGCGTACAGGTGTGAGGGGGGGGCTGAGAGCGTATAGGTGTGAGGGGGGCTGAGAGCGTACAGGTGTGAGGGGGGCTGAGAGCGTACAGGTGTGAGGGGGGGGGGTGCTGAGAGCGTACAGGTGTGAGGGGGGGGCTGAGAGCGTACAGGTGTGAGGGGGGGCTGAGAGCGTACAGGTGTGAGGGGGGGGCTGAGAGCGTATAGGTGTGAGGGGGGCTGAGAGCGTACAGGTGTGAGGGGGGCTGAGAGCGTACAGGTGTGAGGGGGGGGGGGGTGCTGAGAGCATTCAGCTGTTGGATCTAGATGTCTCTTTTTGGCAGATATAATAGCCTACTGTTAAACCTTGAAATCACTTATAACACATTGTGCATTTTCATATATAACGTTGTATGAGTGTTAAAATAAAAGTATGTGCACTGAAGGACTTAGTGGGATAGCTAGTGCGCAGATTCGGTGGGATGGTCAGTGGGTGGGCCCTGGGAAATGTTGGTGGTCAGGCCTGGGGGGGGCCCAGGCCTCAAGCTGTCTAGGGGGCCCCACAATTTCTGATGGCTGCCCTGGAAACATGATTGCCAATGTGTCTGTGATGACTGGGGGGGGGGAAGAGGATGGGGATATTGTTTGAATGTACCTGTGCCTTATGTGATTGGATGTACAGTTAACCCCACCCTGTGTCTCTCTTCTAACAATGAGGCGGGATTGTCCCCAGGGATATATACTTGTGTCTGTTCGTCAATAAAATTCTTATGCTTTTATTCATCCTACACTGAGTTACGGCTAGTGACTGGGTGGGCTGATGGATCTTGGATCGTGCTGGTACCGGGCAAGGGAAGCTTATACGGCGGACCTACTTAGGAGTACGGGGATCTGTCACAGATTCCATGCCACGACGCATTGATGCAGTAATTCATGCAAAAGGAGCCCTGACCAAGTATTGAGTGCATACTATACATGGACATACTTTTCAGCAAGCCAACATTTCTGTATTAAAAAACCTTTATTGGTCTTATGTAATATTCAAATTTTCTGAGATAATGAATTGTGGGTTTTCACTAGCTGTAAGCCTTAAGAATCAAAATAAAAGCAAGAAATGTTTGAAATATATCAGTGTGCAATAAATCTATATAATATAATACGAGTTTCACTTTTTGAATTGAATTACTGAAACAAATTAACTTTTTGATGATATTCAAATTTTTTTGAGATGCACCTGCATGTGGTCTTTTATTCAACTCTCCAGTATCTTCCGAACTATAAAAGTTAAATCAACAGGTCTATAGTTACTTGGTAAAGACTTTGAATCCTTTTTAAATATAGGCACCATATTAGCCTTTACGCCAATCCAGTGGTACTATGCCAGTCATTAAAGAGTCCCTAAAAAATTGCAACAATGACTTTGAAATGACAGAGCTCAATTCTTTTAGGATCCGTGGGTGTATGCCATCTGGTCCAGGTGCTTTATCCACCTTTATTCTGGCTAAATATTTCTGTACCATATCACTTTTGAGCCACTGTGGATCATTTGGGGCTATGTCAATACTAGGGTTGCACCGATAGCTCTATCTCTGTCCTGACACGAAGCATTTGCACTTTAATATAGGCTTACCTAGGAGGTAAAAATCATGCATGGGAGTTTACTCCCACTTCAAGTGTTTTTATATTTCCTGAATGAGCTTGTTGTTTACAGCTAACATTAAAGTGGAAGTAAACCCTCTGGGACCACTTTGACCTACAGGTAAGCATAGATTAAGGCTTACCTGTAGGTCCAATAAATATCTCCTAAACCTACATGGTTTAGGAGATATTTAGAAAAGAAAATGCACCGATATCTACGGCGCATGCGCCGTAGACAGCGGCGCGCAGGCGCACTGCGCATGCCGAGATCACGGCGATATGCCGCTCTCGTGCGCATGCGCGGGAGTGACGTCATCGCCGCTCCAGCGAATCACAGCGCTGGAGCGGCGAGACGCGGAAGTCACTCCGGGTTTGATGGCGACGCCGAAGATCGTGGATGTAGACTGCTACGGGGACTTCGTTCTCAGGTAAGTCATTCATAATGAGCTAGTATGCTATGCATACTAGCTCAATATGCCTTTGCCTTGCAGGTTCCTATTTAAAAAAAAAAAAAAAAAAAACGGCTTTACTTCCTCTTTGAATGAAATTATGTTATGGTCACTGCTACCCAGATGTTCTTTTATGAACATTGCTAATAAGCTCTGCATGTTTGAGATTACCATGTTCAGCAGAGAATCATTCCTAGTTGGGGCCACAATGAACTGGACCATAAAATTCTTGTAATAGGTTTATACCTTTTTGCCCTTTAGGCTGGGTTCACACTAGAGTGAATTGGATGTGGGTTTCTCCACATCCAATTCGCATGACAGGAGATTGTGATCGGCTCTCAATGGAGCCAGTTTACCCATCTCCAGGGTGGCTGCGGTGCGTCTTTGGCTCAGTTTCAAGTCTGAATTAATGCAAAAAATTTGGGCCAATTTATCCTTGAAATCAAGAACAGGGACACACCGGACCCCTGCTGTCAGCTGCATCCATTTTTAGTATGAACCCAGCCTTAATTGTTCCTGCAGTGCCATTGCTCCAGCCAACTTCTGGGTAGTTAAAATCCCCCCATTATTATCATAGGCAGAGAGATGAGAGTCCCCCCTTGAAAAGAGACCTGTAAAATTTAAAAAGATATACATCTAGTGTTCCTCAGCAGTGGCAGACGTCATGGAACACCACGGGGTGAAGTGACAATTCCTCCTCATCTATGTTTTGATGACTCAAAAGTCCACCTTTAAGTTATGTAACCAGAGAATGCAGACTGTGTACAAGGCTGGAAGATACTATACAACCTAACTAATGATTAGAACCGCTTTGCAAAGGGTTGCTCAGCTTCTGGTGCAGCCCGGGTTTATGTAAGCCACAGACGTACTTGAAGCTGGTTGGTGCAACGCAGCAGGCTCAAATCGAGTTAATGGCAAGTCTGTATGCCCTTGATGACATGGATGGTAGGCACAGTAAGTTTTTTTTTTTTTCATTCAACCCAGCGGGCATGAACAAAAAAAAAAAAAAAACCTGGTGGAGCTTACTGTACTATATTGTTAGTACAGCGATCTCCCTACTGTACTACGGTGTTCTCACAGGGGTACTCACAGGAGTACTGCACATGCCATAACAATGGTTAGCGCAAGCAGGATTAACTGCTCTTTTTCCAGCATGCCCATCTGAAAGAACCCGGACAGACTGCTGTACACACTAGATGAATATCAGAAGGCTTCTGTTGAACTGGCCAATATTCGGCCCCTTGGGTACAAGTCTTTAGACTGCTTCCATGCCTAAGATGTCTTAACAGCATGACACGCTGGCATCCATTATGAGAATTTTGACGCAAGGAGTCCGAAATTGTTTATGCAATAGAGCAAGGCTGCTGGGAAGAGCTCTAACTTTGAGAGTATTGAGGGATCCGACAGGATTGATTTTCTAACAGAGCCCCATATACAACAATGGTTGCAGGCAGAGAGAGCAAAATACGTTTTTAAGAATGCCTCAAACCTTTGCCCACTGAGTCTTTAAAGACAGGGACATCTACAAGGGAATCTTAAGGGATTTGTTGGGGGAAAAAAAATGGGTGGATCCATCACAGGGATATTCCACTTTTTGTAGTAAGCCTCTTCCACTGGGTACTGCAGCACAGACCTCCTGGGATGCATGTACGATTTGTCTGGTCTCTGGCAGTCCTCATGCAGTACTTTAAGGGACCCCACACTGGAAACCAGCAGGTGGCAATGGTTGTAGCTTCAAGCAGAAACACACCTCGTCCACCAAAACCTTAATGGTTTGCTTTAGTTTGGGCAAGATTGAGGGTGACCGCCCATACTCCTGGGATGGGATTTCCGAGTGAGTTTTTCCCATTCCACATCCTCCTCTTCCTCCCCCTCCTCATTGGGGAGCAATACTGTTGTGAAGCCAATAACTGGGGTCGAGCATCAGCTGGAGGTGTGGTGTCTTCAAAGAGCTATGTGCTCATGATTGTTTGGAGCAAGGAGGGCTGTGAATCTCCCTCAGAAGGAAATACCAGACATGGGAGTAAGTCACACATGTGCAAGTCTCAAGTCTTAACCTTCAAGTCTCAAGTAAGTCCCAAGTTACTGTGGCAAAAAGCAAGCGAGTCAAGTCGAGTCCCTGCTAGAAGTCAAGTCATTGATTTTGGTCAAGTCACAAATAAAGTCAAAATACTGATCTATACCATTTCCACCTTTAAATGAGTTAAAAGTCAGTGTTCAGGAAAGGTTTTGTTTTATTTTCAACATTAACAAAACTGATTTGTGCTTTTTTCTTGGCATATTAAAGAAAAACTTTGACTGTCCAAACAGCAGACAAGGAGCAGAACACTCAGCAATTAAATGGCCAACAAGCCTGAAAAAATGTAGTCCTTGCTGAGGAGGAAAATAACTAAGTTCAAAGTTTGTACTTCAAACTAATAACAAAATATTTTAACATCTAAATCAGTGGACACAATGCCAACATCGGGACACTTGAATGGTGATGAGAATAGCCACTTAAAATACCAGATATAGGGGTGTGCAATGGATCAGTTTTAGGATTTTAATATACTTTGTAAATAGTACCCTATACATTTATAGTCAGTGGTAGTTGTATTCTCTGCATTATGCCCTGATAAAATAACATTTAATTACAGTGCAGGTCAGTGTGATAATCGCTATGATTGCATCAGCTAGCACTTATGTACAAGTTTCATATATAAACACAATTTTTATCATATGTAAAACAAGTGACCTAATGGACAATTCTGAGTGTGATTCTTTTTGAACCAAAGATGTGGGCTTTATTTTTTGATTGTGCATTGTACTACAGCAGAATTAAAAAACATACTATATAAAAATATACTATGCATATACAATATACTAAACCTAGTATTGACAAGATATCTTCTCTATTAAAGAAGAGGATATGTAGAGGTGGTTGTCCATTTAAAAATGGCAGGGATGAGGAACAAGGAAATTACTTGTCACTAGTATATATATTACTTAAATATTAAATTACTTCTCACTAGTTTTATATACCGTGTTTCCCCGAAAATAAGACAGTGTCTTACTTTCTTTTTATCCCTAAAAGCCCCACTATGTCTTACTTTCGGGGTATGTCTTATATTGGGAAAAAATTGTCGGCTCGGGGCACATCTGGGCATATTATGGGGCACATCAGGGAAAATTATAGGGCACATAGCACATTATGGGGCACATAGCACATCGGGGCACATAGCACATCTGGGCACATTATGGGGCACATAGCACATCTGGGCACATTATGGGGCATGGGGCACATTAGGGCATCAGGGCATGGGGCACATTACAGGGCACATCTGGGGATCTTACTTGCGAGCATGCAGAGTAGCGCAGGAAGCGTCTGTCTGTCATACGTTTTCTCTCATGTCACGCTGCTCGTTCCCCGGCGGCCCCTCCTCTCTTCTCGTCTATTCCAGATGATGTCTCAAGCCAATGGGGATTGACGAGAAGAGAGGAGGGGCCGCCGGGGAGCGAGCAGCGCTGAGTGACATGAGAGAAAACGTATGACAGATAGACGCTTCCTGCGCTACTCTGCATGCATCTCATTCGGCTCTGGCGGAGGCTCTGGTCCTGCAAAGGGAACGGCGTTCCCCCTGGACTCGAGCCCTGAAAACGGCGCTGTCTCTTCAGTCGGAGGGGGAGGGCACTGGCCTGGCACCCCCCCCCCCCCCAGGGTGCGGCCCGCACCCCCACTCTTTGTTCCCTTCCATCACTGGAGGCAAATCCCCCGTGTTTCCCCGAAAGTAAGACATATGTCTTACTTTCGGGGTACGGCTTATATTAGCTGACCCCTCTGAAACCCCCGATACGTCTTACAATCGGGGGTGTCTTACTATCGGGGAAACACGGTATATATTATTATATAATAAATTACTTTATATTAAATTATACAGTATATATTATATTATAAACTTTATGGTCAGGCAGCCGTGTACCTGATCGGCGGCGTCCTGGCGGGCGGCGGCCATTCCAGTATTCAAAAGCCGCGCCTCCTCCTCGTCTGTGATAGACGGAACAGTCAATTTCCCAGCATTCAGTGTTCCGCCTATCACGGACATCCGCTCATCCTCATAACACAGACGAGGATGCGAGGATGTCCGTGATAGGCTGAACACTGCCTGCTGTGAAATTGAGTGTTCCGCCTATCACAGACGAGGAGGCGCGGCTTTTGAACACTGCAATGTCCGCCGTCTGTCTGCATGTCACGCTGGTAGGTAGGCAGACAGCGGCTTGCGGTTAGTGTGTTAGTGGTGGTTACGGTTAGGGGTAGTGTTAGTTAGTGGTGGTAGTGTTATGGTGCCAACTTCCCAAGTCATTGCAAGTCATATAGCCCAAGTCAAAGTCAAGTCGCAAGTCAGTAGTGACAAGTCAAAGTCAAGTCGAGTCATTTATTGAATTCAGTCAAGCAAGTCGCAACCTCAAACAGGTGACTTAAGTCTGACTTAAGTCAAGTCATGTGACTCAAGTCCCCCACCTCTGGGAAATACAGCATCTCACAATAGTGAGTACACCCCTCACATTTTTGTAGATATTTTACAATATCTTTTCATGTGAAAACACTGAAGAAAATAGGATTTTTTGTACTCACCGTAAAATCCTTTTCTCTGTAATTCACCGACCGACACAGCTCCTCTCTTAGCCATTGGGTTGTTATGCCACCTTTAGGAGAATACTAGGCATTACTTGTAACACACAGAACTTTCCAGTTCCGCCCAGGGGGCGGTCCCTTGGGTAACAACCCCCCAGCCCGCCCTGCAGCCATCAGTATGTCAACAAGCAGTATAACGTAAAGAAAAAATAGGAGGTGTGGGTGCTGTGTCGGTCGGTGAATTACAGAGAAAAGGATTTTACGGTGAGTACAAAAAATCCTATTTTCTCTTATATTCACCGACCGACACAGCTCCTCTCTTAGCCATTGGGACGTCCCCAAGCAGTGCCAAACGAGGGGTGGGAAAAACAGCATAAAAAAACTTCATCCACCAGGCCAGTGGGAACTAGTGAAACTTCACCCACAAAAAAAAACACAGTGCGTGGATAAACCACCACAAAAACAGGGTACCCTCAACAGGAGTGACTACCCACATCCGCACCAAAACTGCGGAATGTAATGCAACAGTGCATTAACTTAACGGTACTGTGTTTTTCATCGGAAAACCAGGAAAAAATTAAAATATTGCATACTCAATTGCAACTATACGGCCTCCTGCAAAACTTTTCGCCCAAAACAGGCATCAGCCGATGCACTGACGTCTACCTTGTAGAACTTAGTAATTGTGTGGACAGACGACCAGGTCGCCGCTTTACACACTTGAGCGACAGACGCTTGGTGTCGGAAAGCCCAAGACGTTCCGATTGCCCTCGTGGAGTGGGCCGTGACCGGAAAGGGGGGCACCTGCCCCTTTAAGGCATAGGCTTGTACTATGATCTGTCTGATCCACCTAGAAATGGTTCAGAAACCCTCCTGGCTGATGTGATAGCCACTAGAAAGACCACTTTCTGGGAAAGAGTCAACAGAGGAATCTCCCTGATATTTTCAAACGGCGGTTTCTGAAGCGTTGATAACACCAGGTTCAGATCCCACGGAGGTAACAGTGGACGCACCAGAGGGACCACATGTCGCACCCCTTGAACAAAGGTACTCACTAACGAGTGAGACGCCAGGGGTCGCTGGAAAAAGACAGCCAGGGCTGATATTTGTTCTTTAATGGTGCTTAATGCCAACCTCTGGTCTACTCCTTGCTGAAGAAAAAGCAGGATTCTGGATATAGAAAAAGAGCGCACATGGAGATGTAAGCCTTCCAGGTGCGATGATATATCTTCCGAGAAGAAGATTTCCGTGCTCCCAACATAGTGGGGATCACCGAGTCCGACAGTCCCCGGTCCCTCAGTACCTGGCTCTCAACAGCCATGCCGTTAAAGCCAGCGATGGTAAAGCAGGATGGAGAATCGGACCTTGAGACAGAAGATCCTGGGGGGCGTGGCCAGCAGCCGAGGAGATGGCAGCGTAAGGAGAGAGCTCCCGGAGTATCCAGCCCCATCTAGCTACACATAGCGACGCCAGACGGCCCAGTGAGCACACATCTGCTGCCTAACACACCGGCAATCAACTGCAGGCATTATGCAGAGGAGAAAGAAAGAGAGGGGCCCGCAGAAGCTGACAGACTTTTTCAGCCCTGGAGCAAGGAAGGCCCAAGATGGCGCTGAGGCCTTCACCTCGCGCCGGAGCCGCGGCCGCGGCGGTGACGATCTATCCACCCAGCAGGAAAGCAGATACCAGGCCTCATCCCCGGGATATACTGGCAGACTCTCCCTAGGCACATCACCGGTGCAAAGCCCGCAAAAATCGGCACAGAAACGGTCGGAAGAGCACAAGTATCCAGGTGAGCAAGGGGGCCATGACATGTCACAGGACAGCACAAAAGATTTCATTGACCAGATGCATGACTTCCCCACCCTGGATCAGCCATTAACTGACACTCAAATGAGAGACATGCTGGTGACTCTAAGGGGCTCTTTACATAGAGACATTTTGGAATGCACAACACAACTGAAAGCTGAAGTAACGGCCTTAGGGGATAGAGTCTCCCACACTGAAGACAAAATGGGGGAATTTACAGTGGCCCATAACGAACTAGTAGACGCATACAATGGGGCGGACGATGAAATTCAAGCGATCAAAAGTAAAATGGCAGATTTGGAGGACCGATCCAGGAGGAACAATGTGAAGCTGAGGGGGGTGACAGAGGATGTAGCACCAGCAGAGCTCAGGAATTATGTGCAGGAATTTATTTTGGCATTACTACCTGAAATTCCAGAGAGGGAGGTGATTGTAGATCGGGCACACAGGCTACCCAAACCTAAACACCTACCTGAGAAAATCCCAAGAGACGTCATAGCACGAGTGCATTTTTTCCATGTGAAGGAAGATCTAATGAGATTCTCCAGGAAAAACTCCCCTCTGCCAGACCCATATGCTGACATTTCTGTGTACTCTGATATCTCACAACACACTATGCAAGCACGAAGGAACCTAGCATCTCTGACAAAGCTGCTACAAACCCACAAGATCCCGTACACATGGGGATTCCCAACCAAGATCCTGATCACAAGGGAAAACAAAACCTATGTTATCAACAACCTTGATAATGGCCTGAAATTAGCCAGAAAATGGCAGCTTCTCCCAGAAGAAGTGGTACCCCACGCATCCGCATCGGCCCACAAATTACCCCAAGAATGGCAAAGAGTTAAATGACAACCTTAACAAAAGCATACCTGCAAAGAAAATAACCTGCTCACTGGATAAATACAAATGAGTAGGGGGGGAACTGGATAAAGGGAGCGAATGACCCCCTAATGTGCAGAAGCGGAAATTTTTCGCACTCGTTAAGTTGTTCTAAATGTTCAACCTGTTTTTGTGTTCATTTTCTTTTTTTAGTTTTTACTTTCTTTCATGTGCCATCAAGGAATGCAGATCTTCAAAAACCCAGCCTAGCA
This sequence comes from Lithobates sylvaticus, assembly GCA_028564925.1. NCBI lineage: Eukaryota > Metazoa > Chordata > Amphibia > Anura > Ranidae > Lithobates > Lithobates sylvaticus. Next base: position 221,786,390 of record CM053027.1, on the reverse strand, counting down.
AGATTCAACACTCTCACCAGTCATCTTTATCTTGTCCTGGGCCAGCACTGCCACCTACAGGTAACAATTTATATTGCAACACCTTTACAGTTGATTCCCTACGTATTCATCACTGACTGCATACTCATACCATGACCATTAAACTGGTCTCTATCAATGCCAACGGCCTTAATAGCCCCTTTAAAAGACGAGCTATGTGGCAAGAAGCTAAAAAGCTAAAGGGAGAAATTTTATGCGTCCAAGAAACCCATTTTTCAAGACACAACCAACCCAAATGCTCAGATAAGGCATTTCCTCATGTTTTCCAAGCCTGCACAACGTCTAAAAAAAGAGGCACACTAATTGCAGTGCACAAAAATGTTGCATTCACTCAACATGATGTTATCACAGATCCCAAAGGCAGATACATCATATTGATCTGCGAACTGAACAATGTTTTATACACGATAGTGAACCTGTATGCACCCAATTCGGGCCAGGCCTCATTCTTGAAATCCCTCCATCAAAAAATTCTGAAACACGGTAAAGGAGCTATACTTATGTGTGGTGACTTCAACTGTGTGCTGGACAGGAACATGGACTGTTCATCTAGCAGAGGAACTCATAGATACGAGATTAAATCTCTTTTGCATGACCTCAACCTGTACGATTCATGGAGATGTATCAACGCATCTGAAAGAGACTATACGCACTTCTCGGCCCCACATAATTCCTACTCTAGGATTGATATGATTGTGACTGATCTGACCCTTTTGCAACGCTCGGTGGAAGTCAAGATCCACAATATTACATGGTCTGATCACGCTCCTGTATCCATTATATTGGAAGAACAGCACTCACATACCCCTGCTTATCTATGGAGGAACAACACCCAATTGCTAACGAAAGACTCCTTTAAGAACCATTTAAACGCTAAACTAGTGGAATTTTTTCAATTTAATGATACTGTAGATACCAATGTAATGTCACTGTGGTGCGCCCATAAGGCATATAGCAGAGGTTTGTTGATACAAGCGGCTGCACGGGAAAAGAGGCATAGGGCCTCCAAATTGAACACTCTCATTGCTAACCTGAGAACACTTGAAACACAAAACAAACAGAAACCCTCCCCTACCACTACACAGGAAATATCTAACTATAGACACCAAATAAGGCAAATTCTGTTAGAAGACCACACTACCTCACTGAAAAGATTTAAAGCTACCTACTATGCACACGGTAACAGAGCAGGAAAACTATTAGCTAACTACATCAGAAAACGCCAGCAACACTCTAAACTATCGCACATACTTGACCCCCACACTAAAAAGATAGTATATCATCCCACTCATATAGCTAACGCCTTTAATAAATACTATAGTGACTTATACAACCTAGCAAACGATTCCTCAACACCACAGCCATCCACGAAAATTATACAATCATTCCTAGATAAAGTGTCACTCCCACAGATCACAGTAGATGACCTATTCTTCCTAAACTCCCCCATCTTAGAGAAAGAGATTGCAACTACAATACACAAACTCCCTGCGTCTAAATCCCCAGGTAACGATGGGTTCTCAGCGGAGTATTACAAAGCATTTGCCTCCACTCTTACACCCTACCTTAAAAGGGTTTTCGATTGTGCTGCCACAAATGCCTCTTTTCCCGAAGGAATGCTGCAGGCTACTATTATCACTTTGCCGAAACCAGGGAAGAGCCCGGACAGTCCTCAAAACTTTAGACCTATTTCACTGCTAAATACAGATTTAAAACTATACGCAAAAATCATAGCCAACAGACTGGCCATAATTACTCCTCATCTGATAGGTCTAAACCAGGTGGGCTTTGTGAAAGGTCGACAAGCGCCGGACGGCACGAGGAGACTGTTCAACCTTCTGAAAGTGTCCGAGTCCAGAGGAACCCCCACTGTACTGCTGACACTTGACGCCGAAAAGGCATTTGATAGAGTACATTGGGGGTTCCTAGAAGCGACTCTACTAAAATTTGGCATAAAAGGTACAATACACAACGCCATTATGGCGCTGTATACGAAGCCCACAGCAAGAGTCTTTACTTCCAGTGTTTTGTCAGGCAATTTCCGTATAACTAATGGCACCCGTCAGGGGTGCCCCCTCTCACCTTTAATATTCACTCTGATTATGGAGCCCCTGGCGGAGGCCATTAGATCTTGCGACTCGATATCAGGTATCAATGTGGGTGGATACTCACATAAGACAGGATTATTCGCTGACGATGTGGTTCTAACATTGACTGATCCGGTCTCTTCCCTGACCAACCTCCAGAGAATCCTAGATGAATTTGGGGGGGCCTCATATTATAAACTAAACTCCAACAAATCTTCTATCCTCTCAATTGGACTCTGGAAGTCCGTAAAGAGCACCATAAAAAAAACCTTCCCGTTTCAATGGGCCCCAAATACTTTAACTTACCTAGGGGTAAACTGGCATACCCCACTGCGACCACTTATGATGCTAACTTTACTAAACTACTTGAAGTAATAAAGCAAGATCTTCAGCATATATCTAGCTCTGAGCTTTCCTGGATAGGTAGAATAGCAGCTATTAAGATGACCTTGTTACCCAAGATAATTTACTACTTTAGAACGGTTCCAATATTAATCCCAGATAAGTTCTTCGCAGAAGTGGATAAGCTATTCAGGAAGTATATATGGGGGGGGGGGGGGGGAAATGAGCAAAATAGCATATCCTATGCTATCAAAACATAAAAGAAATGGAGGAGTTAATCTACCGAATGTGAAGCATTACTATTATGCAGCACGCCTAGACCAAGCTATGACATGGGCAGAAGGAGCACCAGAGAAGTTATGGGTGGGAATCGAGAGGAGCATGGTGGGAAATGGTAATTTGCCCACTCTGCTCTTAGCGACATTGACAGGCAAAGTACTAACCAGCCAATTTATTCCCGCCATAGAGGCTACTCTCGTAGCATGGTCATACCTACATAAAATAGTTCCACAAGACACAATGGACAGGTGTACAGACCTGCCACTGCCAATATATGATCATATTATACCCAACCTCAAAACTCAGCATTGGATAAAGGAAGGCATACAAACTTACAAGGAATTAATGCATAAACACCCACACCCCGCTTCATTCGCACATATACAACTAAACTATTTCCAAAGAGACAACCCCGACATATCTTACCCTTTACATAGGGAATCTTGGTCACGCTTGCGGTCGGATCAGGAGAGTACAAAAGGACTGTCCTGGTTCTACGGGAAGCTACAATTTAGCAAAGCCTTTCAGAAATCCTCAAATATGCATAACTGGGAAAAGGAATTAGGAATCAGCTAGAATGGCAACAGGCCTTGCAATCATACCATAGATACTCTCACTGTGTAAATCATTGGGACCTAATGCTGAAAGTTCTCTACAGGACATATCTTACACCCGTTAGGTTGGCACGGATCTACCCACAGTCCTCTCCTGATTGCTGGAGGGGATGTGGGGGGAGAGGTGGCATCCTCCACATCCTATGGCATTGTAGTTATCTTAAGGTTTTTTGGAAAGATATATCTTCCCTCTTAAGCAGGGTGGTTGAGAAACCACCTCTGCTTAAGCCCCAACTAGCTATCCTCAATATTGGGATAGGATCCATTCATAAACATCGTAGGGCTCTGACCACGCATATTCTGATTGCAGCAAAACTCACAATAACATCTAAATGGAAATCTAAATCCATTCCTATCGCAGAAGTAGTGCAGAGGGTCCAGACGCAATACAGCTATGAAAAATATTTTGCTATTAAACATAATTCAATTCACGCATTTAACGTTGGCTGGGACACATGGACCAAACTTTATCCTACCTGAACAGCAGTAACTGGGCGGTCCATCAAGCTTTCAATAAATAAGTGTTTATATAAACGGCACAAGGCACTAATTGTCATGTAGATCACATATTGCTTTTTCTGTATTTAATTTACTATATTTTTCTGTATGATTTAAGTTAATTTATTTTATATCTTATTTTGATTATTCATTTGATAAGGTACGACTTCTGGTACTCCCTACCAATCTCATGGTCAAAGGTCACAGGTAAGACTTGAAACAAGGTGAGACGTCGCTACGGGCACAGTTTGTTCCCAAAAGGGGTGCCCGGGGCGCCGGATCACCACCTAAGTGATGCATAGAAGCATTAAGCAAGTGACCATCCAACAATTACTAACAATATACATATAAACCAGAGGTTTGTTTGAAGTTTGGTTTGCATTTATACATACACTGCTGTATAACAACAATGTTCAAGGTCACTGTTTACGACCTATATGTTCTGTATGTTCTGTTAAAACCTAATAAAAACATTTAAAAGAGACAGACGATCCTCCCTTAATGGCAGTCGCCACGGGGCGTCCGCCACCAGGCGCACTAGGTCTGCGTACCAAGGCCGCTGAGGCCAATCTGGGGCGATCAGAATAACTGGAATCCCCTAGACTCCCACTCTGCGGAGCAGACGTGGTAGCAGCTTCCACGGAGGAAAAGCATAGATCAGCCGATACTGACCCCACGGAGCTACCAGCGCGTCTGACGCATCTGCCCAAGGATCTCTTGTCCTGGACATGAATCTTGGCACCTTCCGATTGAGACGGGAGGCCAGAAGATCTGCGTCTGGTGTGCCCCACCGCAGGCACAGTAGCCTGAACACCTCCGGATGCAACGCCCATTCTCCTGGGTCCAGCATCTGACGACTCAAAGTCCGCCTGCCAGTTCTCCACTCCTGGGATGTAAATGGCCGACAGGGACGGTACATGTCGCTCTGCCCACCGAAGTATGTGAGCGACCTCCTGTGCGGCGGCTGAGCTTCTTGTTACTCCTTGGTGATTCACATACGCCATCGCAGTGGCGTTGTCCGACTGGATCCTGATCGGACGCCCCTGCAGTCTCACTGACCATGTGGAGAGGCATAGCCTGATCGCTCTCAGCTCGAGCAGATTGATCGGCAATTTGGATTCCTCCGTCGACCAGAGGCCCTGAGCCGACTGAACCCCCATCACTCCACCCCAGCTGGATAGACTGGCATCCGTAGTGATCACCGTCCATTTCAGAGGAAGGAACGACTTCCCGGATTGAAGCACCGGGGACCTCAGCCACCAGACCAGTGAATTTCTGACTAGCTGGCTCACCTGGATCTGTCGATCCAGGGTCAACTGAGATTTGTCCCATTGTGATAAAATCTCCTTCTGTAGAACTCTGGTGTGGAACTGGGCATACGGCACTGCCTCGAAAGAGGCCACCATGAGACCCAGGACTCGCATACAGAAGCGAAGCGACGACCGCTTGCGGTCCATCAGCCGTTTTACCGCAACTCTGAGAGTCTGAAGGGAGAAAAACTGTCGCTTCCCTGGAGTCCAGCAGCAAGCCTAGGTACTCCAAACACTGGGTCGGTACTACCACCGACTTCTTTAGGTTTAACAGCCACCAAAACTCTTGCAGGGTCTGTACGGTGATCGCAACATCCTCCTCTAACTCTGAGGGGGAAGATGCTCAGTAGGAGATCGTCTAAGTATCCCACGATCGCGCCAAAACTGGAGCCAATACTTTGGTAAAGACTCTGGGGGCTGAAGCCAAACCAAAAGGGAGAGCTACGAACTGATAGTGGGCTTCCCCGACCGCAAACCGCAGAAACTTTTGATGCCGGAGGCATATGGGTATGTGCAGGTATGCATCCTGGATGTCCAAGGACGCCAGAAAGTCCCCTTGATGGAGTGCCGCGACTAACGAGCGAACTGATTCCATTCTGAACCTTTGCACCTTCACAAAGTGGTTGAGAGCTTTCAGGTCCAATATTGGACGTACCCCTCCCTTCTTTGGGAACTACAAACAGATTTTAGTAGAACCCCTGGAAATGTTCCAATTCCGGAAAAGGCACAATCACCCCGAGATTCAGCAGGTCCCTTACTGCCCCCAAGAGGGCCTCCCGGCGAACCGGGGAAACGGGTATGCTGGAGGGGAAGAATCTGTTCTGCGGCCAAGAGAGGAACTCTATTTTGTAGCCGCAGGAAATCAAATCGCAGACCCATTGATCGGTTAGTCGGGAAGACCACAGGGCTGCAAACTCCCGAAGGCGTCCCCCCACCCGAGACATGGGTGGGGGAAAACCTTTATGCGGTAGCACCTTTGTTCGCAGGCTTGCGGTTCCAGGGACGTTTCTGTCCTTCCGTGGTCGTCCTGTCGGACTGGGGACGTTTGGCCGAAGCTCCGGGCGGACGAAAAAGCCGTTTATGAGCGGAAAAAGAGGGCCCCTGCCTACGGCGTGGCTCCTTAGCCTTCCTGGCCTGTGGGAATAGAATACTCTGACCACCTGTGGCATTCTTAATAATGTCATCCAAAGAGGCTCCAAAGAGCCGGTCGCCAAGGAAAGGAAGATCCGTCAGGGCTTTCTTGGATGCCTGGTCAGCCGACCAGCATTTTAACCAAATCAAGTGCCTCAGCACCACTGCTGACACCGAAGCCCTGGATAACAGGGGGGGAGTATCCAGGGCCGAGTCACAAACGCATTTAAGGCCTTGCACTAGTTGGTCTGCTAGTTCCACGCAGACCGGAGAAGCCTGTTGTTCATCCAATTCGCGGTGCAACAGTTTCGCCCGCTCAGTTAGTGTCTGCGACACCAGTGCGGATGCCAGTACTGGTCGCACGGCTGGCCCCACCACCCTAAACAAGGAACGAGCTACTGCCTCGGCCTTCCTGTCCGTGGGATCCTTAAAGGAAGGAGTCCCTTCTACAGGGATCGTGGTTACTTTGTTTAACCTGGATACTGGGGGGTAAATGAACTTGTCAAAATAAGTCAGATACGGGAACACCCTAGGTGAACGGGCTGGCTTACGGGACCCAAAAGGGACTGCTACCTCAGCAGAGGAATCTGCTGGCTCCTGAATCTTCAGGGTATCACGCACAGCCGTGATAAGAGCTCCAACCAGCGCTTTGTCGCGCACGGACCCGGACGGGGACTCATCCTCGCTGTCCGAAAGGTCCTGGTCAGCGTCCTCTGACATGACAGAGCAGGGGCCATCTGCCTCAGCGGGTCCCGAGTCTGCGTCAGAACTCTCCCCAGAGGACGGGGGGGGGGGGGGGCATGGGCCGCTTTTTAGCCCCTTTGTGCCCACGCACCGCCTCCATCTTGGCAACGAACGGATTGAGGACTGCAGACAAGGTGTCCAAGGGTACTGCGCAGTCCGCAGGTGACCCGGTTGCAATTGCCTGGATTTCGGGGGAAGAAACACCAGTTTCTGAAGTCATGCTGACCCTACCCTGTCTGCCACCCAAAGGGGACTTAGGACAATGACAGTCCCACCCTCCTTACTGCTGCCGGCTGAGGGGCCCTTTCCCGCAAGACTCACCACCCTTTAGAGTTCTGCGCTATTCAGCAGGTAGTGCCTGTAGTCCCTGTTAGCTCCCAGGTGCAGAGGAAACAGCTCTGTGTCGGTGAAGCAGCTGCTAGTGACACTGAAACCGTCCTGTAGTGTGCAAACCCCATAGCAGCATACAGGGAGGAAGAGGGGACAGGGAGAGAGGAGAGAGGGCCCCTGAATCGACCTCCCAGGGAATGCCCAGCTGCTCAGCCCCACCGAGGCAGGGAGAGCTGTACTTACCAGTCCTGAAGAGCTGAGAGACATTCCATTGCAGATCTACACTCTGATCGGTACAGACGTAGCTGCTGGTCTCGGCAAACTGTGACTCAGACATCAGTAGCCCGGTCATATGTATGCCCCGGAGCATAAAAGCTCACCGACCACCTCTGGAGCTGAGGTTTCGTCGTGGCCTACCAAGCCGTAGCTGCGACCTGCACACGCTCGATGGCCGGACTGGGGAGACTACAAGGATAAGGGTATCCAGCCTGTCACCCAGTCGGCTGTTGATAGTAGATCATAGGATCTATCATCTTGCGCAAAAACCAAGCTTCTGCGGAAAAATAGACGGATCCTAGGTCTTTTCTCCTTACTAGGTGTTGTTACCCAAGGGACCGCCCCCTGGGTGGAACTGGAAAGTTCTGTGTGTAACATAACAAGTAATGCCTAGTATTCTCCTAAAGGTGGCATAACAACCCAATGGCTAAGAGAGGAGCTGTGTCGGTCGGTGAATACAAGAGAAATTACACTTTGCTACAATGTAAAGTAGTGAGTGTACAGCTTGTAGGGACTTACTAAAACATTTAAAGTGAAAATGGCTTAATGTAGCTTAACGTGTAATAAAGTGCCTAAACCTCAATCGATTGCCCTGAAACTTTGCACAGCCCAAGATCTCAACTTACCAAACCTATCCAAGAAGTTTAATGCGATTCAGTGTTCCACAAGGCAAATTAGGGCGCACAACGTTATACATCGGCAGAATGGCACGTACAGGCAGGAGGGCGTATATATAAGTCCCTCCTTAATGCCTGTCCGTGCCATCGGGATCGGCGCGCTCCCGCGCCGGTCGGGACCCCCGTGAGTCTGGTCCCGGGCCCCGCGGACTCGATCGCCACGGGGACACCCGCGATCGTCTCACGGGAAGGCTCAACGGGGAGATGCCGAGATAAACAGCATCTCCCCGTTCTGCCTAGCCACTAGTGACGCCGATCTCTGCTCCCTGTGATTGGAGCAGAGATCAGCATTCACTAGCTGACAGCCACCCCCCCCCCCCACAGTAAGAAACACACCCCTAGGCATACTTAACCCCTACACTGCCCCCTTGTGGTTAACCCCTTCACTGCCAGTGTCTTTTTTTATTTTATTCTTTATTGAATTTTTTTCATGTATACAGAAGTAACAATAAGCAAAACAAAAGACCAATCGCATCAGGGTTATGTATTCTTAAAGTGGGGTTGCAACCAAAAAACAAAAAGGGGCTTAAAAATCATAAAAAAAATTAAAAAAAAATAATTGGAAAAAAAAAAATTTTTTACTCACCTCTAAATGCCTGTTGCTAGGGGGTCCCTCGAAGTCTGCCACCTTCATAGCCCGGGCTAAAAGTCACTTCCTGTAGGCGCCGCACAGTCATCTGGGACATGTCATGTGTCCCAGATGAGTGAGCGTCGAATCACGGCGCACGGCGCCGCTCGCGCATGCGCAGTGGGTGCCCGGCTGTGAAGCCCAGCCGGGTTCCCACATTAAGAATGCCGGCGTCGTGAGCGGAGCGGGGAACGAGGGGGGGGTCTCGTTCCCCCGCATCGCTGGACCCGGGACAGGTAAGTGTCCGATTATTAAAAGTCAGCAGCTGCAGTATTTGTAGCTGCTGACTTTTAATTTTTTTTTTTTTTGCCCGGCCCTCCTCTTTAATTTCATAAGATCTATTCAACACCGTACGGAATTTCTTCGCCTCTTTTCTCCCCAACCCCCTTTCCCACCCCTGCCATTCTGCTATTGCACATACCGTTCATTAGTAGCTACACTTTTAACAAACCAGAGAACAACCATATAGTATTCTCTCTCCTCCCTCTCTAATCTACAACTTTTGGTGGGTTCATTTTAGTTAACCATGGGCTCCACATTCTATTAAACTCTTGAACATTATCTCTCTTCATATATACCGCCTTCTCTCTGTATAAGGTCTCATTCACTATCCCCATCCAGTTTTCCACTGTGGGAGGTTCCTTTGATTGCCATTTACCTGCTATTAGTTTTCTAGCTTGAAATAAACATCTCAACACTGCCGTAGTTTTACTTTTACTCTCTTCCTGTTCTTCTCTATACCACAGTATACATCCTTTGGGTTCCAGCTCCATTTTCACTCCAAATATCGCACTTATACTGTTAGTCACCTCCTTCCAGTAGTGAACTAGTTTGGGACAATTCCACAACATGTGGATAAGATCTCCTGTTATTTGACATCTGGGACACTTATCATCAACCCTTCTGCCAAATCTAAACAGCCGCTTGGGGGTATAATATGCTCTATTAATTAGCATTAAATGTGACACTCTCTGCTGGGGGGATACTGACACCTTTGACCCTTTCTCCAGATCTCCAGAATTCTTCTCCATTGTTTATCTGGTATTGAGCCAAGATCTTTTTCCCATTGCACTTTTACCTTTTCAAGTCTGCCCTTCGGATCTGTATACTGTCCCATGTATTCATATACGCCTGATATCAGCCCTTTAGTTGAACCTATCTGCAGGATCTTTTGGAAGAGTGGCATTTTTTGCCATCTTAATGGTTGTTCTAAAAACTGTACCCCCAATGCATGCTCCACTTGTAGATATGAGAAATGAGAGTATTGTGCTACATTAAACTCTCGTTTTAATTCCGTAAATTTTTTCAGTGTGTTACCTCTATATAAATGGCACAGTCTAGTGATCCCATTTCTTTCCCAGTCCCTTATTTTACCAATCATATAGATCTCTTTAAGATTTTTATTATTCCAAAGGGGCGTTTGTTCAATCGTACCTTTATAATGTAATTGTTTTTTAACCGTTGCCCAGGTTTTTCTTATTTTTTTAGTAGGGTATTCATTCACATGTTTCTATTAATGTATCATGACCCGCTTCCGCCAGTATTAATTCTAGGTTCGGGGTGCCTCCTCCCGGAACCCCACAGCCCAACAGCTGCTGCATCTGAGCCACCAGGAAGTACCGCTCCGGGTGGGGGACCGCGAGACCTCCCTCTGTCACTGGGAGCTGGAGGGTAGAGAGAGGGATTCTAGCTTGACCGCCTTTCCAAATAAGTTCCCTAAAAAGGGTCTCGATTTTCCGGAACCAACTCCTGCATACCCACACCGGGGAATTGTGTAGCACATACAGGAGTTGCGGCATCCAGATCATCTTTATTAAAGCACATCGTCCCGCGACTGAAAGAGGAAGGTGTTTCCAGACAGCTATCTTCTTTTTAAATTTAATCAGCAATGGTACCAGATTAAGATTCACATATTGATTAGGATCTTTCGTCAGAACCACTCCCAAATACCTCAATGCATTAACCACTTCCAACTGGGGCATTCCTGATATTCTGCCTTGCACATTTGAGTTCATTGGGAGTAGCTCTGATTTCTTCCAATTTATTTCGAGCCCTGTAAACCTGCCGAATTTCTCCACTATACTCATTGCACTAATTAACGAGCAATTTAAATCCCCCAAGAACAATAAGACGTCATCCGCATATAAAGCGATTTTTTCCTCCCTCCCCCCCTTCTTTTGGAAACCTGTTATATCTATGCTGTTTCTAATAGCAATGGCGAGAGGTTCCATTACAAGCGCAAAGAGGAGGGGTGACAGGGGGCACCCCTGTCTCGTCCCCCTCTCCAACTCGAATTCTTCTGAGAGTTCACTATTAATTTTCAGCCTGGCCTTTGGTTTATCATAAAGCAATCTTATCCATCTAGCGAACGAGGGACCCATCCCAAACTTCTCCAGCACTCTCCAAATGTATCCCCACTCCACACTGTCGAATGCTTTTGTTACATCGAGTGCCAAAACCGCTCCTGGTCCCTCGCTCACCACCGGATCTTGTACATTCAGGAAAGCTCTCCTTACATTAATGCTTGTTGATCTGTCGGCTATAAAACCGGTCTGGTCCGGATGCACCAGCCTTGCAATGACCTTGCTTAGCCGGCCCGCTAACACTTTGGCCAATATTTTTATGTCGGAGCACAGTAGGGAGATTGGTCTATATGCCGAGGTGTCTAGGGGATCCTTCCCTTCTTTCTGTAAAATTATGATGGTAGCCTCCCGCATTGAGTTGGGTAACCTTCCTTCTTTATAGGCTTCCTCCAACGTATTTAACAGTGTAGGGAGCAAGATTTCTCCATACCTTTTATATATCTCGACAGGCAATCCATCAGGGCCCGGTGTTTTCTGGTTAGCCATACCATTTACCGCCTGCTGGAGTTCCACCAAAGTTATTGGTGCCTCCAGATCCTCTCTCTCTGCTTGGGTCACGGTGGGAAACTCCATTTCCCGTAGGAAATCCTCCATCATGCCCTCCACCCCAATCTTCTGTGCTGTATATAAATTTTTATAGAAATTTCTAAAAGTCTGGATTATCCCTATTGGATTAGCTATAATCTCACCACCCTCAGTTCTAATAGCCTGAACCGACGAGGTTGGGGAGTTAGTTTTTACTATCTGTGCTAGCATTCTCCCTACATTTTCCCCTTCTGCGAATGCGGATTGCCGTTGGGTGAGCCTTCTAGTCTCAACTTTTTCCATAATGACTAATTTATAGTTTCTTTGCCTATCTATCCAGATTTTTTTATTCTCCGCTGTTGGGTCTACTATAAAATAGTTTTCGGCTTCCATCATTTATCTCTGCGCTTTTTCCTCTACTACTCTAGATTTTTTTATTAAACTTAGCCACTTGCTGTATCAAAATTCCTCTCAAAAATGCTTTCAATGTATCCCATATTATACTGGGTGGTGCTGACTCTTTATTAAATACCAAGAATTCCTTTATTTTGGGCAAGATCTCATCTGATTCCTTAATCAGGTCTAACCATCCTGGATTAATCCTCCACTCCCCCCGTACTCTTCTCTCCCCCACCTTCATTGACATAACTATTGGGGAATGATCCGATATCCCCCTCGGGCAGTAATTAACTTTTTCCACTCTCGGCACCGCACCCACACTCCCCAGGACCATATCTATCCTGGAGAGCGTGGAATGCGTAGCAGAGTAGCATGAATACTGCTGCACCTCAGGATTACGAACCCTCCATATATCCACCAAACCCACTTCTTCTATAAACTGGCTCAATTTACTTTTCTCCACAGTATCGGAGGATATCTTTATAGGGAACCTATCTAATTTATTATTTAAGACCTCATTAAAGTCACCCATTACCAATACTGGAGTTTCCCCTTTATCTTGTAAAAATTTGTTCAGTTTGAACAACACATCCATTTTAAAAGGCGGGGGAATATAAACATTAGCAATCACATATGCTCCACTTTCAATCGTACAATACAAAAAAATATATCTTCCATATTCGTCAATGTCAATCTGTCTGCAGGAGAAATTTATTCCAGATCTTATCAATATACTAACCCCCCTACTATATGTGGAGTACATTGAGTGATATTGAACTTGGTATTTCTTATTCTGTAAGACTCGGATAGATTTCTTGGTTAAATGAGTCTCCTGCAGACAGATCAATCCTACTCCCCATCCCTCAATTATGGCAAGCACTGCTGCTTTCTTGGCCGGAGTCCCCAGGCCCCTAACATTCCATGTTCCTATATTAATCACTGTCATTTCGCCCTATTGCCCTTATTTGGGCCAGCCCTTACAACTATTATCATCTCAGCCCTTACTCTAATACTTTCCCTTTCCCTTACCAGAAAACCACCACCAGTACGTGATCTCACCTTCATATCATAGCAGTAAAAGTTATACACATAAACTTCCCACATACCTACTTCCCATTCTTATTATACAACCGTTACTCTCGTGCATTTTTATCCCCGTTATCTTATAGTGGGAGAAAAAAAAAAAAAAGGGAAAAGAAAGAGAAAAAAACAAAAAAGGAAGGGGAGGGGAGAGGACCATACAGATCCACCCTCCCCGACAAGATCTTCCGTTTATGTACCCTATCGTATAGATATTCTCTTTCTTAATTTTTAGTGAAATTTGTGCCACTCCTTTGTTTAGTGTCTTTATCTTTTGTGTTGTGCACCTTTCTTCAAATTTATAATATGTTTTTATGAACCTAACTACCCACTTCCCTCCCCGCCTCCCACACCCTCCCGCCTTTCTTTTCCACCTAGCTAGGTGTTCCCCTAAGGGGCTATAGGTGACCAATACCCATTCTAACATCACACTTTCCCTTTCACACATATCCCTTTCTTACTTCCTATGTATCCCCTGTGTATCCTCCCACCCCCCACCCCAAAAAAAAAACAGCACCTCATATTTCTGCACAACAATTCTTAAACATTCCCCCCCCCCCTCCCTCCACTCCCCTTCGTCCTCAAATAGTTGCAAGTCTTTGTTTGTTTCCATCCATCTCTCCGCTGCCTCTGGGGAATTAAAAATCTGCGACTCTCCCCATACTGTCACCCGTAATCTTGCCGGATACATAAGAGCATAAGGTATTTTAACCCTCTGGAGAGAACGCTTGACCTGTAGAACGAGATTCTAGTTCCATTAAAGAGGATATTTCCCATTTCTCTTGCTTTCCTCAGTAGGGACACCTTATCTTTATAATTAAGAAATTTAAACAGTAGTGGCCTAGGGAACTTTGCAGTTGGAGATGCTCTGAAGGGAATTCTATGGGCTCTTTCCATGGCAAACGCAAATGGCACACAAATTCCACGGGATTTAACCCTTCGGTCTTTTCTGGAAGACCAACCATCCTTACGTTGTCTCTGCGAAGCCTGTTTTCCATCTCTTCCAATTTTAATGAGTGTCTTATAATTTGTTCTTTCATATTTTTTACATCAACCATTAAAGGGGAAGTATCATCTTCGAGTTGACTTATTCTCCCTTCCAGCTCTGCTGTCCTTTGCCCAATTTTTCCCAGCTCTTGTTTAACTATAATTATATCCTTCTTCACTCCCCTTATTTCATCACATAGTTCTTTAATTGAGCCATTACATATGTTTACCGCCAGCAATACATCTTTTAGAGTTGGTTCTCTTTCAGAGGCTAGACCTGATTCAGCGATTGCAGTTGCATTAGGGTTTGCTTTTCCGTCCAGGCCCACCGTATCTGCTAAAACCACCCCTCCTGTTGTATTTTTAAGATTCGCACCTTTGGCTACCCCAGAAGTCAAAGCACTGTTTGATTGCCCTAGACTTTTCCTCTCTGTAGGCGCACCTTGTTGTGTTCTGGCCTGAACCCCCTTTTTGGGGGGTGTCTGTACTGGAGTGTGCGCATACTGCTCAAGCCTCGCTGCAGCTGATGCAGGTGCAGCCGCTATCTGTTGCTGAGTTTGTTGAGAGGTTTTCTCCTTGGCTGAGCGCAGATGTTGCATGGTTGATAAAACAATGGTGGCGGTTGAGATAGTCAAGAAAATAAAGATATAATTCTATTCCAATTACTTGCTAAATTTCAGTCAGTTTTCAGACAAGTAATATCTCAATACAAACAAAGTCCAGCAGAGCACAATAGAATGTAAATCAGACTGGAGGATTTTACTTTAAATCCTGGGAGCGTTTTAGGAAGCAGGAAAAAAGGGAGAAAGGGGGTATGAGGGAACCAAACAGTATTCAGAGTTCTCACTGCTTAATTGCTCTCCGCTACGTGCCGAGAAATAATAACCATCCTTATACCTTTTTATATCCTTTGTATCTCAAAAAAAAAGAAGAAATCTTTCATATGGTATAGACCTGTATTAAACCCCTTTACTTTCAGTCCACTCCACTCTATACTCTTAGGAACATAAATACCGGTGGTTACCTTAAGCTTCTGACTCCTTCACTTTTACTTTATTTTTTTTTTTACTCCTGAGTCCTGTGTATATCCGTTATTGCTCAGTCCAAAACCCTTTTTTTAAACAGATTCACAGCGCAAAAGAGGATTAGAAGTTTCAGAAAGTCATTTTTAAACAAGCAAGTTTGCAGGGTTTTTTTTTTTTTTCCCCTTTTCCTCTCTTACCGGTACTCTGACCGAGTCAGGTGTGTCCGTGGGCTTCAAGCTCTTCCCGATATCGATACCAAATTTAGCAGGTTTAAATCTAGGGGGACAAACAGCCAGCAGCCAGGCATATGGGGTCTCCCGTTGACTAGCCCACTATACTGATATGCGATCTCCGGACTGCTGCGGCTCCTCCGCCTCCACACACCGAGTCTCCCCAGCAACGCACCCCGTGTTCAGCGTGTGATGTCACGCCACCTTCGGCAATCTCCGGACACGATCAGGGCTGTGTAAACCACCAGCTGCTCCTCTCAGCGCCCTCACGTAGGTCTGTACACCGATCCTCCACAGCAGAGGGAGAGAGATTAACAATCATAAAGCGCGCTCCATTCAACCGAGCCGCTCCTTCCACAGGAATATCTCAGGATGTCTCAGAATGTGAGGTTGTATATCAGCCTTGAGATGCCGGCATATCAGCAAGGCATCACTGCGGGACGGAGGGCGAGAGGACACACACCTGTCCCTACTCAGCTCTCATCACTCTCAACTCTCCCATCTTGCACGTCCAGTCACACCCCGTCAAAGATCATCTCTGACCAGATTTATTTTTTATAGTTTTGGAGTGGGGAAGGTTTAGAACTTCTAAGTGTGTCCCTGTGAAGGAAATGTTCCCTCACCTCGCCAGTGTCATTTATACAGGAATCAAGGCATTTAAATAGCATTGATTGCTGTATAAATGACAATGGTCCCAAAAATGTGTCAAAAATGTCCGATGTGTCCGCCATAATGTCACAGTCACAATAAAAATCGCTGATCGCCGCCATTACTAATAAAAAAAAATATTAATAAAAATGCTTTAAAACTATCCCCTATCTTGTAAACGCTATAACTTCTGCGCAAACCAATCAATAATTGCTTATTGCGTTTTTTTTTACTAAAAATATGTAGAAGAATACGTATCGGCCTAAACTGAGAAAAAAATATTTTTTTTTTATATAATTTTGGGGGATATTTATTATAGCAAAAAATAAAAAAGAATGCGTTTTTTTTTCAAAATTGTCGCTCTTTTTTGTTTATAGCGCAAAAAAGAAAAACCGCAGGGGCGATCAAATACCACCAAAAGAAAGCTCTATTTGTGGGAAAAAAAAGGACGTCAATTTTGTTTGGGAGCCACGTCGCACGACCGCGCAATTGTCAGTTAAAGCGACGCAGTGCCGAATCGCAAAAAGGGGCCTGGTCCTTTGGCTGCAAATTGGTCCGGTCTGAAAGTGGTTAAGCTTGATTTTTGGGGAGCTTAACCACTTCCCGACCGCCCCATGTAGATATACGTCAGCAGAATGGCACGTACAGGCAGAATCACGTACCTGTACGTGCCATTCTTCAGGCGGTTGGGGGGTCCGATCGGACCCCCCTCCGCCGGCGGGGACGGTCGGGATCGTGTCAGGAGCGATCCGGGACGAGGGGACGGCCAGTGGTTTCTGGCCACCCCCTCGCGATCGCTCCTGGCCAATGAAAAGCTTCCCCTTCCTGTCTATTGTATAGACAGGAAGGCGGAAGTGATGTCACGCTCGGTGCGCCGGTCTATGTGACCGGAGACGCCGAGCTGTGAACATGTAAAGGTTAGTGCACAACAGTACACTGACACCAGTACAGTTAGGCACATATTCCACCCCCCTGTCACCCCCTGATCACCCCCCAGATCACCCCCTCCCCCCCCAGTCACAGTGTCACTAATTGCAGTGATCATTTATTTACTGATCACTGCATTTAGTGTCAGTGTGACTGTAATAACTGTCAGGGCAGTTAGTTTTAGGTCCAAGGTAGCCCCCTACCCCCCCCTAATAAAGGTTTAACCCCCTGATTGCCCCTAGTTAACCCCTTCACCCCCTTTTGCCAGTGTCACTAAGCGATCGGTTTTCTGATCGCTGCATTAGTGTCGCTAGGTAACCATTTTTTTTTTTTTTTTAACCGCCATGTTTATATAGGTTCATAAATAGGTTTATAGGTCAGGTACCCCCATATTACAACCTAAATAAAGGTTTTAACCCCCTGATTGCCCCTAGAGTTAACCCTTTCACCAGTGATCACTGTATAAATGTCACTGGTGACGCTGGTTAGCCAGTTAGTTATTTCGTTATTTAGGTTCCCCGTCAGGTTTTTATATAGCGTCAGGTACCCCCATATATTACCTAATAAAGGTTTTAACCCCCTGATTGCCCCTAGTTAACCCTTTCACCCCCTTTTGCCAGTGTCACTAAGCGATCGTTTTTCTGATCGCTGCATTAGTGTCGCTAGGTAACCAGTTTTTTTTTTTTTTTTTTACCGCCATGTTTATATAGGTTCATAAATAGGTTTATAGGTCAGGTACCCCCATATTACAACCTAAATAAAGGTTTTAACCCCCTGATTGCCCCTAGAGTTAACCCTTTCACCAGTGATCACTGTATAAATGTCACTGGTGACGCTGGTCAGCCAGTTAGTTATTTAGGTTCCCCGTCAGGTTTTTATATAGCGTCAGGTACCCCCATATATTACCTAATAAAGGTTTTAACCCCCTGATTGCCCCTAGTTAACCCTTTCACCCCCATTTGCCAGTGTCACTAAGCGATCGTTTTTCTGATCGCTGCATTAGTGTCGCTAGGTAACCAGTTTTTTTTTGTATTACTGTTACGGGTGACGCTGGTTAGTTAGCTTGTTTTTTATACTGTCAGGGCACCCGCCATTTATTACCCAATAACGGTTTAACCCCCTGATCGCCCGGCGGGTGATATCAATTAGGTTTTAGGGTCTAATAAGGTCTGCGTTGCCCCAGGTTAGTGCCAGTACCGCAAACACCCACGCGCAAAGCATACACCTCCCTTAGTGGCACAGTATCTGAACAGATCAATATCTGATCAGATCTATACTAGCGTCCCAGCAGTTTAGGGTTCCAAAAAAAAACGCATTGTTAGCGGGATCAGCCCAGATACCTGCTAGCACCTGCGTTTTCCCCCTCCGCCCAGCCCAGCCCACCCAAGTGCAGTATCGATCGATCACTGTCACTTACAAAACACTAAGCACACATAACTGCAGCGTTCGCAGAGTCAGGCCTGATCCCTGCGATCGCTAACATTTTTTTTGTGGTAGCGTTTTGATTCAGTCGCTTCAGTCAGGAGCTTTTTTACCTGTGAATCTCAAAAAAAATAAAAAAAAATAAAATAGTTGTCGTTTTATTATTGTTCTCTCTCTCTCTCTCTATTGTTGCTCTTTTTTTACTCCATTCTATTCTGCAATGTTTTATTATGTTTTATCATGTTTTATCATGCTTGCTTTTCAGGTATGTAATTTTGTTTACTGTGTTTTAGTGTTAAGCATTTTTTTGTTTTCAGGTGCGCCATTCAGTTGCAACGCGGATTTATTTATCTTGACAGCAACAGCGTTTGCTCCCACGATACATAAAGCCGCGACTCCAACGCTGTAGGAGGTGATTTCACCACCACAGTTAAAAAAAAGAGCATATATGCCGAAGCATGGGGGCAGCAGGGGGGGGGGGTGCGATTGGCTCCTAATGCCACGTACATACGGTCGAAATTCCGACCGTGTGTACACGGCATAACTTTTGCGGGAGGATGCCCCCATGCATCGGCATATATAAATGGTGCATGTATGCCCATCATTAGAAGTGGGTGGATGAAGGGAGGTATTCTAATGGTGGGCACACCCACCAATCAATCTCTTTTTTTCGTTCAGCCAAGAGGCTGCATGAAAAAAAAAAGATTACAATATATGTCCAGTATGTTGCTGGACTTTGAATGGTTATACCAGAATGATGCCTGCAGGTTTAGGTATCATCTTGGTATCATTCTTTTCAGCCAGTGATCGGCTTTCATGTAAAAGCAATTCTAGCGGGTAATTAGCCTCTAGACTGCTTTTACAAGCAGTGGGAGGGAATGTCCCCCCTCCCGGATATAAACCGCGCCATTGGGAAATTGGGAAAGCATTTTATCACACCAATCTTGGTGTGGTCAGATGCTTTGAGGGCAGAGGAAAGATCTAGGGTCTAATAGACCCCAATTTTTTCAAAAAAAGAGTACCTGTCACTGCCTATTGCTATCATAGGGGATATTTACATTCCCTGAGATAACAATAAAAATCATAACAAAGAAAAAAAATGGAAGGAACAGTTTAAAAATAAAATAAAAAAGCTAAATAAAATTAAAAAAAAAAAAAAAAAAAAAAAAAAAAAGCACCCCTGCCCCCCTTCTCTTGCGCAAAGGCGTACACAAGCGTTGGTCTGGCGTCATATGTAAACAGCAATTGCACCATGCATGTGAGGTATCACCGCGAAGGTCAGATCGAGGGCAGTAATTTTAGCAGTAGACCTCCTCCGTGAATCTAATGTGGTATCATGTAAAGGCTTTTAAAGGCTTTTAAAAATGTATGTAGTTTGTCGCCACTGCGTGTTTGTGCGCAATTTTAAAGCATGTCGTGTTTGGTATCCATGTACTCGGCCTAAGATCATATTTTTTATTTCATCAAAAATTTGAGCAATATAGTGTGTTTTAGTGCATTAAAATAAAAAAAAGTGTATTTTTTCCACAAAAAATGCGTTTGAAAAATCGCTGCGCAAATACTGTGTGGAAAAAAAAAAATGCAACACCCACCATTTTAATCTGTAGGGCCTTTGCTTTAACATTATATATAGTGTTTGGGGGTTCAACGTAATTTTCTTGCAAAAAAAAAATATGTTTTCATGTAAACAAAAAGTGTCAGAAAGGGCTTTATCTTCAAGTGGTTAGAAGAGTGGGTGACGTGTGACATAGGCTTCTAAATGTTGTGCATAAAATGCCAGGACAGTTCAAACCCCCCCCAAATGACCCCATTTTGGAAAGTAGACACCCCAAGCTATTTGATGAGAGCAATGTTGAGCCCATTAAATATTTTTTTTTTTTGTCCCAAGAGATTGAATAATGAAAAAAATAAATATATATATATTTTTTACAAAAAGTTGTCACTAAATGATATATTGCTCAAACATGTCATGGGCATATGTGGAAATACACCCCAAAATACATTCTGTTGCTTCTCCTGAGTACGGGGATACCACATGTGTGGGACTTTTTGGGAGCCTAGCTGCGTACGGAACCCCAAAAACCAAGCACCGCCTTCAGGATTTCTAAGGGTGTAATTTTTTTATTTCACTTCTCACTGCCAATCACAGTTTCGGAGGCCATGGAATGCCCAGATGGCATAAAACCCCCCAAAATGACCCCATTTTGGAAAGTAGACACCCCAAGCTATTTGCTGAGAGGTATTGTGAGTATTTTGCAGATCTCGCTTTTTGTCACAAAGTTTTGAAAATTGAAAAAAAAAAAAAAAAATGTTTTTTTCTTTACTTTCTTCATTTTCAAAAACAAATGAGAGCTGTAAAATACTCACCATGCCTCTCAACAAATAGCTTGGGGTGTCTACTTTCCAAAATGGGGTCATTTGGGGGGGTTTTGTGCTATTTTGGCATTTTATGGCCTTCGAAACGGTGATAGGTAGTGAGGAGTGAAATCAAAAATTTGCACCCTTAGAAATCCTGAAGGCGGTGCTTGGGTTTCGGGGCCCCGTACGCGGCTAGGCTCCCAAAAAGTCCCACACATGTGGTATCCCCATACTCAGGAGAAGCAGCAAAATGTATTTTGGGGTGCAATTCCACATATAACTATGGCATGTGTGAGCAATATATCATTTAGTGACAACTTTTTGAAAAAAAAAAAAATCTTTTTTATTTTTGTCTTTATTCAATCACTTGGGACTAAAAAAAAAATATTCAATGGGCTCAACATGCCTCTCAGCAAATAGCTTGGGGTGTCTACTTTCCAAAATGGGGTCATTTGGGGGGGTTTTGTACTTCCCTGCCATTTTAGCACCTCAAGAAATGAAATAGGCAGTCATAAATTAAAAGCGGTGTAAATTCCAGAAAATGTACTCTAGTTTGTAGACGCTATAACTTTTGCGCAAACCAATAAATATACGCTTATTGCCATTTTTTTTACTAAAGACATGTGGCTGAATACATTTTGGCCCAAATGTTTGACTAAAATTGAGTTTATTAGATTTTTTTTATAACAAAAAGTAGAAAATCTCTTTTTTTTTCAAAATTTTCGCTCTTTTTCCGTTTATATCGCAAAAAATAAAAATCACAGAGGCAATCAAATACCATCAAAAGAAAGCTCTATTTGTGGGAAGAAAATGACGCAAATTTCGTTTGGTTACAAAATTGCATGACCGCGCAATTACCAGTTAAAGTAGTGCAGTGCGAAATTGAAAAAAGACCTCTGGTCCTTTGGCTGCCAAATGGTCCGGGGCTGAAGTGGTTAATGTGGCTTAACGTACAAAAAATACCTTAAATTTTAACCAATTTTCCTAAAACTTCACACAACAGAAGACTCTATCTATGCCAACATATTCTGAAAATTTCAGCTCATTTGGTTAATCACACCAAAAGTTATTCACGTTAAGCTATATTTTACAATGCTAAAACATTTAATGTGAAAATGGCTTAATGTAGCTTAACGTGTAATAAAGTACCTAAACCTCAATCGATTGCCTTGAAACTTTGCGCAGCCTAAGATCTCAACTTCCCAAACCTATCCAAGAAGTTTCATGCGATTCGGTGTTCCACAAGGAAAACTAGGGACATTAAGCTTGTTTTTTGGGGAGCTTAATGTGGCTTAACGTACAAAAAAGACCTTAAATGTTAACCAATTAATCACACCAAAAATTATTCACAGTAAGCTATATTTTACAATGCTAAAACATTTAATGTGAAAATGGCTTAACCACTTGCTGACCATTGTCGGCACATATACGTCGGCAGAATGGCACGGCTGGGCAAAGTAACATACCCGTACGTTACTTTAATTTTACCGCCATGCCCGCGTGCATGCCGCGAGTTCCGTGACAGTGCCCGCGGATCCCGCGGACTCAATCACTGCGGGGATACCCGCGATCGTGTCACAGAGCTCAAGAACGGGGAGATGCCGATGTAACCAGCATCTCCTTGTTCTGCCTAATGACAGCACAGTGATCGTCTGCTCCCTGTCATCTGGAGCAGCGATCAGTGTGGTGTCACACACAGCCACGCCCTCATACAGTTAGAAACACGCCCCCAGGATACACTTAACCTTTCCCCGCCCCCTAGTGGTTAACCCCTTCCCTGCCAGTGACATTTTTACAGTAATCAATGCAATTTTATAGCACTGATCGCTGTATTAATGCCAATGGTCCCAAAAATGTGTCAAAATTGTCCGATGTATCCGCCTTAATGTTGAAGTCATGATAAAAATCGCTGATCGCTGCCATTACTAGTAAAAAAAAAAAAAAAACTATTAATAAAAATGCCATAAAACTATCCCCTATTTTGTAGACGCTATAACTTTTGCGCAAACCAATCAATAAACACTTATTGTGATTTTTTTTTACCAAAAATATGTAGAAGAATACGTATTGGCCTAAACTGAGGAAAAACATTGTTTTTTAATATATTTTTGGAGGATATTTATTATAGAAAAAAGTAAAAAATATTGCTTTTTTTTTTCAAAATTGTCGCACATTTTTTTGTCTATAGCACAAAAAATAAAAACCCCAGGAGGTGATCAAATACCAGCAAAAGAAAGCTCTATTTGTGGAAAAAAAAAGGATGCAAATTTTGTTTGGGTACAATATCGCACGACCACGCAATTGTCAGTTAAAACGACGCAGTGCCAAATTGTAAAAAGTGCTCTGGTCAGGAAGGGGGTAAAATCTTCCGGGGCTGAATCGTTTAAAGGGATTTTAAAGTCAGGTTTATTTATCTTAATGCATTCTATGCATTAAAGCGGGATTCCGCGGACCTATCTTTTTTTTTTTTTTTTTTGTCATTGTTTTCTTCTAACACTGCAACTGTAGCACTCACCTGTTGCTGCTTCTTCATCCTCGGATCGCTCATTTAGTCCTTTAGTACATCTTATAAAAACTTGTCCCGGGCGTTTCCATTTTGCTTGTGGGCATTTGAAAACCCACAAGCAATTAGTTCCGGGATGCGGTGAATGCTGTGATCCCACGCATGCTCAGTTATCTGAGCGAGCAGTGCCGTCTCACACGATTTCTGGATGACGGCGTCCCGCACTGCTTCTTGGGTATACTATTACAGAGCTCCCAGGGGTCATTGCGGAGCCGGGGAAAGCCGAAAACCACGCCTACTCCCACGGGAGGAGAGCCCGGAAGTAATTTTAAGAATGACTACTAAACGGTAAGTACTGCATAATTTTTTTTTTTAATGATCGTTTGAGCATCTGATAGATAAACTGCTTTACATAATATGAAGTTGTAATTTTGAGTACCAAACCGCTTTAAGATAAAAAGCCTTCTGTGTGCAGCAGCCCCCCTAACACTACACTGAGTCCCATCTAGATCCAGCGATGACATTGCAAGACAATGACAATCACAGGCATGACTCCTAGAGGCAGAGGCATGATGGGATTTGTAGTTTCACCACAGCTCGAGTTGAGCTTGAGCTTGCCTAACCCCTTAAGATAACAACGTAATACATGCATTTTTTTTTTTTTTTTTTTTAAGGACAAACAAGGCTTTCCTTTTGTGAATATTGTCCTGCAACAATAATTTTTTTTGCAATCCTTAGACATTTAAGTGTAATAAAATTAAACAAAAGGCATTTTTTTTCTTTCTTTCGGTATATACATGTAAAAAGGTGTCAACATTTTTAATAAGCAAACAAAAAAATGAAAAAAAGTTTAACTATTAGTTAATAAAATAGAAAAGAAAAAAATCACCAGGAAAATTACAATTCAATAGAGAAGGAGAATATAGCGTTAATCAGTGCTGATTAAAGAAAACTAAAAGGGTTAATAAGGAGTTCAACAGAGGAACATTTAATTAGAAAAAAAAAATTTTTATTTACATGTCAAGGTTGCTTTAACTCTCTTTACCTTCAAATCGAAGTTCATCCCTTTGATCTGTGAATACAAAACACAGAAAGTTACAATTGATACAATGTTTCAATGTAACTTTCTGTGATGTGGTTGTTGATAAACATTGCCAGCCTGCTTCTATTTTTAGACAGTTCCTGCTGAATTGTTGGGTACAGAGACAGGGAAGGGTCCCAGCAGCAGAGCAGAAGGACTGGAAGTACTAGACATGACCTGTGTACATTAATGACATGTTTTTGGGCGTGTCTAATGCGCCCAAAGTCTGCAACTGGTTAAGGATTGTAAAAAAATGGTGAATAACTTTTGGGGTGATTTACCAAATGATCTGGAATTCTTGAATAGGTTTGGGAAGTTGAGATCTTAGGCTGTGCAAAGTTTCAGGGCAATTGATTTTAGGTTAAGGCACTTTATTACACGTTAAGCTACATTAACCACTTTCAGACCGGACCAATTTGGGATTCGGCACTGCGTCGCTTTAACTTACAATTGCGCGGTCATGTGACGTGGCTCCCAAACAAAATTGACGTCCTTTTTTTCCCACAAATAGAACTTTCTTTTGGTGGTATTTGATCGCCCCTGCGGTTTTTATTTTTTGCGCTATAAACAAAAAAGAGCGACAATTTTGAAAAAAACACATTTTTTTATTTTTTTGCTATAATAAATATCCCCCAAAAATATATAAAAAAAACATTTTTTTTTCCTCAGTTTTTTCCGATACGTATTCTTCTACATATTTTTGGTAAAAAAAATCGCAATAAGCGATTATTGATTGGTTTGCGCAGAAGTTATAGCGTTTACAAGATAGGGGATAGTTTTATAGCATTTTTATTGAAATTTTTTTTTATTAGTAATGGCGGCGATCATCGATTTTTATTGCGACTGCGACATTATGGCGGACACATCGGACATTTTTGGGACCATTGTCATTTATACAGCAAACAATGCTATTTAAATGCATTGATTCATGTGTAAATGACACTGGCAGTGAAGGGGTTAACCACTAGGTGGCAGTGTAGGGAAGTTGATATCTTAGGCTGTGCAAAGTTTCAGGGCAATCGATTGAGGTTTAGGCACTTTATTACACGTTAAGCTACATTAAGCCATTTTCACATTAAATGTTTTAGCATTGTAAAATATAGCTTAACGTGAATAACTTTTGGTGTGATTAACCAAATGAGCTGACATTTTCAGAATATGTTGGCATGTATATAGTCTTCTATTGTGTGAAGTCTCAGGGAAATTGGATAACATTTAAGGGCAATTGATTGAGGTTTAGGCACTTTATTACACGTTAAGCTACATTAAGATATTTTCACATTAAATGTTTTAGTAAATCCCCAGCTTGTATACGTGTAAATTTGCTGTCCCCTCAAAATAACTCAACACACAGCCATTAAGGTTTAAACCACTGGCAACAAAAGTGAGTACACCCCTAAGTGAAAATGTCCAAATTGGGCCCAAAGTGTTAATATTTTGTGTGGCCACCATTATTTTCCAGCACTGCTTTAATCCTTTTGGGCATGGAGTTCCCCAGAGCTTCACATTTGCCACTGGAGTCCTCTTCCACTCACGGAGCTGGTGGATGTTAGAGACCTTGTGCTCCTCCACCTTCCGTTTGAGGATGCCCCACAGATGCTCAATTGGGATTAGGTCTGGAGACATGCTTGGCCAGTCCATCACCTTTAGCCTCAGCTTCTTTAGCAAGGCAGTGGTCGACTTGGAGATGTGTTTGGGGTTGTTATGTTGGACTACTGCCCTGCGGCCCAGTCTTCGAAGTGAGGGGATCATGCTCTGCTTCAGTATGTCACAGTAATGTGGGTTGTAAGTAGGGTTGCCACCTCATCCCTTTAAACCAGAACACATATGAATTACACAGGTTCTGAGGCTAATTTAATGCTGATAAGGCATAAAGTGAGTTTAATTACCACCTTAATCAGCCACAGAACCTGTGTAATTCATATGTGTTCAGGTTTAAAGGGATGAGGTGGCAACCCTAGTTGTAAGTGGTAAGGTTGTCACAAATAATGATATTTGTTACAAATAAAGTGCACTAGTGCTTAATATTAAAACAGTGATGATATCTCAACACATCTTGTACACATTACTGTGCATACACCACATACACTGAAGAAAGTGTTGTATTAAATTAATATCAAAATAAACTCAAAAATGTCCATATTATTGAAGAGAATTGAACTGAAGTAGATGAGTTTTATGCACCACCACTTGGAAGTAATAGAAAAAACAAACGCGTCACCCGGTGGATATATCGTAAGTAACTCACCAACTCACCATGACCCCTTTGTTACAAAGGCAGATCAGGTGAAGCTTGCTTGGATAGACCTGGAGTGTTACTTCAATCCGCAGTTACTCAGGAAAAAATAGAGAGAACGAGACCATGGCATAATATCGTTTTATTTAAAAATGAATATATAACAAAACAGCCAAATGGCCTCTTACTTTAAAAAGTGCCTTGCCCCGGCACTGGAGGGAATGAGCGTGTCAGACTGGATGGGTGTGTAAACTAGCCGCGCCGCTTCCGCTGCTTGTATCGGCATGCATTCCACCCCCTGGACTTGGGAAACTGGATGTTCGGACCAACAACTTGACCGGGATGTGCCTCGACCTACGTTTCGTCGGAATGACATCGTCAGGAAGCGTATGTCACAGTAATGTTGGCATTCATGGTTCCCTCAATGAACTGTATCTCCCCCAGTGCCGGCAACACTCATGCAGCACCAGACCACGACACTCCCACCACCATGCTTAACATTTTCTTTGTACTCACCTGGTTGTTGCCACACACGCTTGACACCATCTGAACCAAATAAGTTTATCTTAGTCTCATAAGACAACAGGACATGGTTCCAGTAATCCATGTCCTTAGTCGGCTTGTCTTCAGTAAACTGTTTGCAGGCTTTCTTGTGCATCATCTTTAGAAGAGGCTTCCTTCTGGAACGACAGCCATGCAGACCAATTTGATGCAGTGTGTGGCGTATGGTCTGAGCACTGACAGGCTGACCCCCACCACTTCAACCTCTGCAGCAATTCTGGCAGCACTCATATGTCTATTTCCCAAAGACAACCTCTGGATATGGTGCTGAGCACGTGCACTTAACTTCTTTGATCGACCATGATGAGGCCTGTTCTGAGTGGAACCTGACCTGTTTAATTGCTGCATGGTCTTGATGAAATCAAAGCACAATGGAGCCGGCACTTCTGGAGAAAAAGTCTTGATAATGTTTATTCCAATAGGACCATGTACAAAACGTGAAGACTAACGCATTTCGGTGGGAGCCTTGTTCACAGCACAACACACAATAGCAAACTACACATATGTACGGTATACAGGCGATACTCGAAAAATTTGAATATCGTACAAAAGTAAATTTATTTCACCAATGCAACTTAAAAGGCGAAATGAATATATGAGATAGACTCATTACATGCAAAGCAAGATAGTTCAAGCCATGATTTGTCATAATTGTGATGATTATGGCTTACAGCTCATGAAAACCCCAAATCCACAATCTCAGAAAATTTGAATATTACATGCAATCAATAAAACAAGGATTGTACATAGAACAATATAGGACCTCTGAAAAGTACAAGCATGCATATGTACTCAGTACTTAGTTTGGGCCCCTTTTGCAGCAATTACTGCCTCAATGCGGCGTGGCATGGAAAATATCAGCCTGTGGCACTGCTGAGGTGTTATGGAAGACCAGGATGCTTCAATAGCGGCCTTCAGCTCTTCTGCATTGTTCGGTCTCATACCTCATCTTTCTCTTGGCAATGCCCCATAAATTTTCTATGGGGTTCAAGTCAGGCTAGTTTGCTGCCAACTCAAGCACAGTAATCTCATGGTCATTGAACCAGGTTTTGGTGCTTTTGGCAGTGTGGGCAGGTGCCAAGTCCTGCTGGAAAATGAAGTCAGCATCCCCATAGAGCTAGTCTGTTGAAGGAATCATGAAGTGCTCCAAAATCTCCTGGTAGACGGATCCGTTGACCCTGGACTTAATGAAGCACAGTGGACCAACACCAGCAGATGACATGGCTCCCAAATCAACACAGACTGTGGAAACTTCACACTGTACTTCAAGCATCTTGCAGTGTGTGCCTCTACATTCTTCCTCCATACTCTTGGTCCTTGGTTTCCAAATGAAATGCAAAATTTGCTCTCATCAGAAAAGAGAACTTTGGACCACTGAGCAACAGACCGGGTCTGTTTTTCTTTAGCCCAGGTAAGACGCTACTGACGCTGTTTGTTGTTCAGGAGTGGCTTGACAAGAGGATATTTGGAGCCCATGTCCAGGATCTCTGTGTGTGGTGGCTCTTGATGCACGGACTCCAGCCTCAGTCCACTCCTTGTGAAAGTCCCCAACACTTCTGAATGGCCTTTTCCTGACAATCCTCTCCAGGCTGCGGTCATCCCTGCTGCTTGTGCACCTTTTTCTTCCACACTTTTCCCTTCCACATAACTTTCTATTAATGTGCTTTGATACAGCACTTTTGGAACATACTTTGGGAGCAAACTTCTTTTGCAATTACCTTTTGAGGCTTTCCTTCCATTGACATGGAGGGTGTCAATGATGGTTTTCTGCACAACTACACAGTCAGGTCAGCAGTCTTTCCCATGATAGTGATTCCTACAATCAGAATTATGACAAATCATGGCTTGAACGATCTTGCTTTGCATGTAATGAGTATCTCATTAGTTTCACCTTTTGCACAATATTCTAAATTTAAGTATTACATGTACATATACAATCTATTACTCCCTCTAATTACATTACTTCATCAATCAAGGTTAAAAATGAAAAACACTGCTGCTGGTGTACACCCTCATGTTAAGAGTGAAGCACATAATGAGAGAAAGAATTGTAAACATATACTGGGTAAGCAAGCTGGAATCACATACAATAAAAGTAAATGCATTTTAATTCATAAATGAATCAAGACACAAAGATGTCAAAGCATGTAAACAATCTGAGGAAAAGTTCTACATCATATCTAAAGTTCATACCAGATGGAGTCCTGGTATGGAGGTTGAATATCCACCATACTTTGCGTTCTAGTAGCTTACGGTGTACATCACCCCCACGTGGCAAACTCCTGACCCTTTCAAAGCCATAAAAAATAAAAGATGACAAGTTACCCGCATGATGGTGCTTGAAATATTTTGACACATAAGCCCTTGTTTGTGGAATATGAGGCACCATGCAAGTGCTCACTTATCCTAGTCCTAAGGGGCCTTTCAGTGCAGCCCACATATTGTAAATGGCACAGAACACATTCCACAGCATAGACCACATTTGTTGTTCCACAATTAGTTTAGTCATTAAAGTTTCTACCTGTGGAACATGAGCTAAAGGCTGTTTGATCTTGGCCACAGTACTGCATCTCAGTTTCAGTGTCTTGGCAATCGTCTTGTAGCCTAGCCCATCTTTACGTAGAGCAACAATTCTTTTTTTCAGATCCTCAGAGTTCTTTGCCATGAGGTGCCATGCTGAACTTCCAGTGACCAGTAAGAGAGTGAGAGCGATAACACCAAACTTGACACGCCTGCTCCCCATTCAGACCCGAGTCCTTGTAAAACTAACAAGTCACATGACACCAGGGAGGGAAAATGGCTAATTGGGCCCAATTTGGAAATTTTTACTTGGGGGTGTACTCACTTTTGTTGCCAGTGGTTTAGACATTAATGGCTGTGTGTCGAGTTATTTTGAGGTGACAGTAAATTTACACTGTTATACAAGCGGTACACTTACTACTTTACATTGTAGCAAAGTGTAATTTCTTCAGTGATGTCACATGAAAAGATATAATAAAATATTTACAAAAATGTGAGGGGTGTACTCAATTTTGTGAGATATTGTATATGTTATCACCTGTACAACATGTAATATTAAGCATGTTGGACACACAAGACAGAATACAGTACTGTATCCAACATCAATTTAGACAAAAAAAAAAAAATATTTCAATAGGGAATAAATTATGAGTGGGACGTCACTCATTATTATGAGCGATGTCCCATCCCCCCCTTCTATCCTGTTTCCCACCATCTCAAAGTGGCTGGAGCGGCACTGTCTGAGGCCACACTCATTCACATATTCATGCACTGGGTCGGCGAGCAGTGTTTCTTCCATCTCTGATCCCTCAGAAGGCATGACTATGCCTACAGAGGCCATTGCACACACTAACGAATCACTTACGCCAAAAAAACTCTGCTATGCAGAAAAGTAGAGCACACTATACTATGGCTGTGACAGACTGTTTAAGTTGCGCATGCTAGGTCATGCTATGACAAAATATGTAAAAAGTGTTGCAGTCTAGAGACACACTGCTCCTGGCCTACTGCTCTCACTGCTCACCCCATATTGCCCAAGGCAAAGGGTCCAGGGCACATTTATTTGCTTAAAGGAGTTGTAAAGTCTCCAGGTTTTTCACCTTAATGCATTAAGGTGAAAAACCTTCTGTGCTGCAGCTGTCCTCCCTTTGCTTACCTAAAAACGAGCCCAGCAGCTCCAGCCGTTGTCTTTGGTCCTCAGATAGATTGATAGCAGCAGGAGCCATTGGCTGCCACTGTTGTCAATCAAACCCAGTGAAACAGGGGCGGGGACGAGTCCTACAGTCAATGGACGCAGCAGCAGTACTCATGAGCGCGTCTGCACGGGTGACCCCATGGAAAGAGGATGGGCCAGGAGCGCCACTGGGGTACCCCAGAAAAGGAGGATCCAGGCCACTCTGTGCAAAACCCCTGCACAGAGCAGGTAAGTATAACAGGTTTGTTATAAAAAAAAACAGGAACCTTTACAATCACTTTAAGCACCGTGTACCATAAACTGCCATTTTTACATTTATGTTTTTATATTCTTAATGGCCTCTTAGGGCTTCTGATCTCATGCAGCCTATTGGAAGTCACTTCCTGCCTACACACCTCTACTTGAGTTATGGCTGCATGGCATTTCTCAGGGGAGGTTTCATGATGTTGACAACAGTGGACCATGCCTGTGCAATGCGTTCAGAAACCGTATTACAAATCAAAACTGCTCATTTAAAATATAAAACCACTTGCTGGTCCACTCACATAGTAGACATACTGCGAGCAGGCAGCACAGCCGGGCACTGCGATGTACCTGTACATAGCGGTGTACTTCCTGGTTGAAGGTGCGCTGCGCACACTACCTGCTGACCCATGCTGTGATTGGCTACAGCACAAGTTTGTCAGCAGGTTTTGCCCAATGATTTTGCCCCTAGACCCCTGATGATCGACTGTAGGCAATCACAGCATGACCCTGTGTCTTATTTGTAAACCCAGACACAGGATCTAGCTGCTTCTTCTACCCCTGAGCCATTTTCGTTCAGGGAGAGAAGAAAGCCAGGTACTTTTGTAACTAAAACCAAAACATTATTATCATACAGGATTTATATAGCGCCAACAGTTTACTTAGTGCTTTACAATATAAAAAGGGAGACAGTACAGATATAATACAATAAAATACAAGAGGATTAAGAGGGCCCTGCTCAGAAGAGCTTACAATCTAATAGGGTGGGGCAAGTGGTACAAAAGGTTGTAAATGTGGGGAATGAGCTGATGAAAGTGGTAAAAGATTAGTTGGAGACGTGATAGGCTTTCCTGAAGAGATGAGTTTTCAGGAATCGCCTGAAGGTTGCAAGAGTAGGGGATAGCCGGACAGGTTGAGGTAGTGAGTTCCAGAGGATGGGGAGGCTCTGGAGAAATCCTGGAGATGAGCACGGGAGGAGGAGACAAGAGAGCTTGAGAGTAGGAGGAGGTCTTGAGAAGAGCAGAGAGGACGATTTGGGTGATATTTGGAGACAAGATTGGTGATGTAGCTCGGGGCAGAGTGGTAAATGGCATTGTATGTTGTGGTTAGTATTTTGAATTTAATTTGCAGGGTGATTGGGAGCCAGTGTAAAGATTGGAGGAGAGGGTTGGCAGACATTGAGTGGTTGGTAAGGTGTATAAGTCTGGCAGCAGCACTCATGATAGACTGAAGAGGGGATAGCCTATGGAGAGGCAGGCCAATGAGAAGGGAGTTGCAATAGTCAAGGCAAAAGATAATAAGGGAGTGAATGAGGAGCTTGGTGGTTTCATTTGTTAAAAAGGGGTGAATTTTAGAGATGTTACGGAGGTGAATTCTACAAACTTTTGACAACGATTGGACTTGAGGCTGAAATGACAAGTCAGAGTCTAGGATTACACCCAGTAGACTGGCATAAGGGAAGGGACTGATAGTTGCATTGCTGATTTTGATGGAAAAGTCAAGGAGGGGGGGGGGCACAGGCGGGGGGTAATATTAATAGCTCAGTTTGAGAGATTTTGTTTAAGGAAGCGGTGCAACATCCATGCAGATATGTCATTTATTAAGTTAGTAATGCGAGGGGAGACTGAAGGAGTGAGGTGAGGAGTAGACAGATAGATTTGGGTGTCATCCACGTATATGTGGTATTGAAAGCCATGGGTTATCAAGTGATCAAGTGAGGAGAAGGGGTCCAAGAACAGAGCCTTGGGGGACCCCCACAGAAAGGGGCAATGGAGAGGAGGAGAAAGAGTTGTAGAGTTGTAGGTCACACTGAAGGAGTGCTGTGATAGATAGGCAGAGAACCAGGATAGAGCAGAATCCCAGAGGCCAAGGTAATAGGTAATGTAGTTTATTGAGAAGGAGCGGGTGGTCAACAGTATCAAAGGCAGCAGAGAGGTCAAGTAGTAGGAGTACTGGCGGTTGGTTTTAGCAGTTAGTAAATTGTGAGTTTTAGTAAGGCAGTTTGCGTAGAGTGTTGTGAGTGAAAACCAGACTGTAAGGGGTCAAAAAGGTTATTTTCACTGAGGTAGGAGCTAAGGTTGTAGACTAAGCATTCTAGAAGTTTAGGGAGAGATTGAAGATGTGAGCGAGGGAGCATAGGATAGAAGAAGAGAGTGACTGTAGTAGTTGTGAGGGAACAGGGACAATTGGTTAGGTGGGCATCTGAGAAAAAAGTTTTGTAACCTCTTCAGTAGTAGCCAATTCAAAAGAGGAGAGTGTTGAATGTGCTGTTAGGCAAGGTAGGTTGGGTGGGGAAGATGTAAACACAGTGGAGGTGACCTCACAAATTGTATCAATCTTGTCTTTGAAGTGATTGGCAAACTCTTGGGCAGTGAGTGAGTTAGTGGGGAGAGGGGGTGGGGGACAAAGCAGAGAGTAAAAGGTTGAGAAGTACCAACAGGGACTGGATGACATGGTATTAATAAGAAAGAAGTAGGCTTGTTTGGCAGCATGGAGGCAGGAATTGTATTTTAGAAGGGCAGATTTATATAGGGTGAAGTCTTGAAGGCATTTGGTTTTATGCCACAGTCGTTCAAGAGCACGGCAATGTCTTTGAGATTTCTAGTGTTGTCAGTTTGCCAGGGGTGTAACGGTCGGGCCCTGATTCTGCGTGTGGTTAGAGGAGATAGTGCATCTAGTGATGATGAGTGAACTGGTCAGGACAGGGGAGAGATTATGTCATACAGGTGGTCAGTAGCAGAATAGAGAAGAGAAGGGTTAAAGTGGCAAATGTTCCTAAGTAATTGTTTTCTGCTTGGAGGCAAGGATACAGTGAAACTAATGTTGCCTGATGCGTTTATGTGAAATTTCCATTAATATCTGTGAAATATTGTAATTATGAATATATCTCTTTTTGCTTGCAGCTATCAAAGCTGGGCAAAAGCCCTCCTCCCAAGCTCTTGTTAACTGCAGACATTGCGGTGCCAAGATTTGTATACACAAGCCAGGGGGAGCCAATTTCATTGTTTGTCATCTATTCACTATAAACGACCCCATGCCGGGATTAGGTAATGAAGTATGTCCCACCCCGGAATTAATTCTTAAATTCCCAGCTACATTCTCTTGCTCAGAATAATCACTGGGAGTTGCATGTAAGGGGGCTGGCTTAGACTAATTAACTAATCAGAATTCACGCTAAGCCAGCCAATGAGAGATCAGCCTGGTTTTGGATACTCTCAGAGGAAAGGGGGAGGCAACGCTCTCTTTCCGGGGAACCAGCAAGCAGAATGGAACTAAGGTAACTTCTAGCCAGCAGGGGAAGCCATGCCCTGCTATTTGTAACTAAACATGCGTGTAGACCACGGTCTGAAGGAATATAATCTAAATTCCTTTATGTATATATTTTTATTCCAACCTAGCATTTTATGCCTTGATGTGCTAGGGATTTGTGTATTAGCTAGACTTTTAACTACCTGTAAGAGATTTTAGAGGTTAAGAATGGCGACCACGAACCAGTACAGGACTGAAGGTGTTTAAATATGGTATCAAAATCGGTGTATTAGAGATTAAGGCTAGTAGAGTGAACTTAAATTGAGTCAGTTTGTTCAATCTATCTAGGGAAATTATAGGTAAATATTTTTCTTTTTCTCTTTTGTTTTTTTTCATTATTATACATATATATTTTTTTTGTGTGGTTTTGCTGAAGGTACTTAGTAGGTTGAACTTAAATTGAGTCAGTTTGTTCAATCTATCTAGGGAAAACTATAGGTAAATTAAATAAAAAATTTTGGTTACAAAAAAAAAAAATAAAAGTGGGTATTAACTCGAAAAATGAGAGAGGATACACCACATTTTGTTTTGCATAAATATCCCGTAAATTTTAATTGAACAAGTTCTTTGGATGTACCATTTACAAACCGGTTTAATGTTGTGGGGAGGAAGTAACTTGGCGGGAAAGAAAAAGTCTTATTTCTTTTTATTATTATTTTTTTTAATGCTCACTAAGCTTAATTGCTCTCTCTAAACCATTGTTTGAGAGTGCTGCATGGTGAGTACATGTTTCATTGGAAAGACACCAATTGAGTGGGGTCTTGGTTTCCTGTTGAAAAAGTTTCAACAGATTTTTAATTTAAATGGTCTGTCCACTAAATGCATAATATTTGTGTATAGGACAGGAGAGCAGTAATATTCTCATTGTTGTCAGTTAAAGTACAGGACTGTGGAAGTCTTGTTGCTGAATGCTGAAGCTAATATCTGAGAAAGATTATTAGTATAGGGTAAAATAAGATGCATTTAGCATACTGTATTATAGCCTGACTTTTTTTTTTTTTTAAGGATGAAACCTTACCACAAATTTGATAATCTGAGTTTGTGCTAGATTCATTTTTTTTTGTTTAAACTGAATTAGGTGAACTTTGGTGTAAACACGGATGTGTTTACCTTTCTATTGTAAACCAAGAGGGTTATTCACCCTATTTTGCTACTTGTGGCCCTACTATTATTCCTATTTCCCCCTGGGTCTATTGTGTTGGGGGTGTTGGCTCAAATAAGGTAAAATACAGGCTATTGTGAGTGGATTTGGGGTGTCTACAGTAATCTAAAATATTGTTTTATTGAAAGCTGAAAGTATATAGATATATATATATATATATATATATTTTTTTTTTTTTTAATTTATTTTTTTCCTTTCCACTCCACTTTACTGTATTTTCAGGATTTTATTCGATTTTAATGTTCGTTTTCCCAACTTCTTTACAGTAATCTAAAAAGGACTGTATAGTACAGGGCAACATTTAACTTAAACTAGCTTACAAATTGTGCATATTACTTGTTGGTAATGGCAGCCATGTCCCGTCTAGAAGTCCGTAGCAACTTCTACTCTTAAACAGAACAATGTCACAGTTGCTACAAACAATTTCAAGTCTTAAATGCTAAATGCTACGGCATCTACTTGTGCCTATGAAATTGGGGACAATAACGTATATGAAAAGTATGGGGGAAAGGAGGATATGGATCCTAATTCTACTTTTCCTGTGGCGATGGGAGAAATCGCAGAGCCACAGGAAAATCGAGAATGCACCATGGTCACAGGCAAGGGGGACCAGATATCCACAAATTAGGAGCAAGACAAGTTCCCCAACATTGTCAAAAATTAAAAATAATGCACACATAGATGTGAGAAGTCTTAGTGACCAGAATAAGGCATCTTCTAGCACAGGGCAGCGTGGGCAATCTACACATACCATAGATGGTAATGCAATCATTTTCAGTATTTCTAGAGACAACAGGAAATTATCTCCGTCTGGAGTAGGTGTTAATTTTAACAACTCCTTGAAAGGTGAGAGCTCTAGGCTAAATAGCCCTAGATCTCTTAGGAAGACAGGAAAGGTGGTCAATCAGCCTAAAACCACACCAGTTGTTAAGGGATGCTTTATTACTTTACAAAAGATAAAGTGCTATACATTCCAATCTATTAAAAGAAATTAGGTTTAAAGGTCTATGGCATTCTAGTTTCACTAGGTCAATGTGGGAATGTCATTGACCATTTATGTATTGTTTGCTTTAAAATAGGTTAGGAACATTTGGGAAAAGATTAACAACTGTTTTCTATAAAGTTATTTGTTTTCAGGTTAAGTGAATTCCAGAAATGATATGTGCATATATAGTAGCTGTACATATGCAAAATAAGCACCTAACAAAAAGGTAAGGTATAAAGGTCCATTGTTTTTTTCACTCTCTCTCTTCTTTCCTTTGTATTCTCCCAGAGGTCGGAAACGCCTAGCAATTCATTTGCAATTACCAAAGCCTTATCCAGAATGTATGGGATGCATTTGAAATGAATGTGTATGTGTGAGTGATGGAATGCATGAGTATGAACAGTACATGTATAAACTAAGATTTGTTTTTTGATAGGGGGTGCACTCAACATTGTTTTATGACATCACACTAATGCGCAGGCGTTGTACTGTTTATGATTATTTTATTAATATTTATCTTTTTTTCCCCGTTTATAATGAGCTCAATACTGGTACCAGTTTAAATTTATAACTTTTGGTTTTACAAGTTTAAATGTATTCGCAAATAAATAACCTGTGCACAGATATGAGATTTTTTTTCTTTCCCTTCGTTCGTTTTTTTTTTCCCTTCCGGTGGCTTAGAGTGAAGGTTCATTCACTCTGACACTTGGAAACTACATGATACATTACTTTGCACACTGTGGCATCTTATGCATTCAGTAGGTCTTGTGTTGCGTGTTGTTTTCCCTTCCAAATTCACTCATGTGAAGGTTATAGGTCTACATGTTGTATTCTTAGAATGTAAGTATTTATAAACCCTACAGATTTTTCCGACAATTTTTGGCTATCAGAGTATAGATATGGGGGTGGGTCCTGTACATTTTTGACTGTACTTACGGTTGATGGACTCATTACCTCTGCTGGAAGTTGGTTCCAAGCATCCACTACTAGTTAGGCCAGTATGAACCTCTCAGAGAGGTACAGTGAGATGTTATTAATGATTTTTAAGTTTTGTATTATAGGATAAATAAACAAACAAGGACGGATGATTGGACCCAGATGTGTACCCAAATACACATAAGGACCTTAACCACTTCAGCCCCGGACCAATTGTCAGCTTAAGGACCAGAGGTCTTTTTTCAATTTCGCACTGCACTACTTTAACTGGTAATTGCGCGGTCATGCAATTTTGTAACCAAACGAAATTTGCGTCCTTTTCTTCCCACAAATAGAGCTTTCTTTTGATGGTATTTGATTGCCTCTGTGATTTTTATTTTTTGCGATATAAACGGAAAAAGAGCGAAAATTTTGAAAAAAAATTAGATTTTCTACTTTTTGTTATAAGAAAAATCTAATAAACTCAATGTTAGTCAAACATTTGGGCCAACATGTATTCAGCCACATGTCTTTAGTAAAAAAAAAATGCCAATAAGCGTATATTTATTGGTTTGCGCAAAAGTTATAGCGTCTACAAACTAGAGTACATTTTCTGGAATTTACACCGCTTTTAATTTATGACTGCCCATCTCATTTCTTGAGGTGCTAAAATGGCAGGGAAGTACAAAACCCCCCCAAATGACCCCATTTTGGAAAGTAGACACGTTGAGCCCATTGAATATTTTTTTTTTTTTAGTCCCAAGTGATTAAATAAAGACAAAAATAAAAAAATACATTTTTTTTTCGAAAAGTTGTCACTAAATGATATATTGCTCACACATGCCATAGTTATATGTGGAATTGCACCCCAAAATACATTTTGCTGCTTCTCCTGAGTATGGGGATACCACATGTGTGGGACTTTTTGGGAGCCTAGCCGCGTACGGGGCCCCGAAACCCAAGCACCGCCTTCAGGATTTCTAAGGGTGCAAATTTTTGATTTCACTCCTCACTACCTATCACAGTTTTGAAGGCCATAAAATGCCAAAATAGCACAAAACCCCCCCCAAATGACCCCATTTTGGAAAGAAGACACCCCAACCTATTTGTTGAGAGGCATGGTGAGTATTTTACAGCTCTCATTTGTTTTTGAAAATGAAGAAAGTAAAGAAAAAAAAAATGTTTTTTTTTTCTTTTTTTTCAATTTTCAAAACTTTGTGACAAAAAGCGAGATCTGCAAAATACTCACCATACCTCTCAGCAAATAACTTGGGGTGTCTACTTTCCAAAATGGGGTCATTTTGGGGGGTTTTATGCAATCTGGGCATTCCATGGCCTCCGAAACTCTGAAAATTGGCAGTGAGAAGTGAAATAAAAAAATTACACCCTTAGAAAGCCTGAAGGCGGTGCTTGGATTTTGGGGTCACAAACGCAGCTAGGCTCCCAAAAAGTCCCACACATGTGGTATCCCCGTACTCAGGAGAAGCAACAGAATGTATTTTGGGGTGTATTTCCACATATGCCCATGACATGTTTGAGCAATATATCATTTAGTGACAACTTTTTGTAAAAAAAAAATATATATATATTTTTTTTTTTTCATTATTCAATCTCTTGGGACAAAAAAAAAAAAATATTTAATGGGCTCAACATTGCTCTCAGTAATTAGCTTGGGGTGTCTACTTTCCAAAATGGGGTCATTTGGGGGGGGGGGGGGGTTTGAACTGTCCTGGCATTTTATGCACAACATTTAGAAGCTTATGTCACACATCACCCACTCTTCTAACCACTTGAAGACAAAGCCCTTTCTGACACTTTTTGTTTACATGAAAACATTTTTTTTTTCAAGAAAATTACGTTGAACCCCCAAACACTATATATATTGTTAAAGCAAAGGCCCTACAGATTAAAATGGTGGGTGTTGCATTTTTTTTTTTCCACACAGTATTTGCGCAGCGATGTTTCAAACGCATTTTTTGTGGAAAAAATACACTTTTTTATTTTAATGCACTAAAACACACTATATTGCTCAAATGTTTAATGAAATAAAAAATATGATCTTAGGCCGAGTACATGGATACCAAACACGACATGCTTTAAAATTGCGCACAAACACGCAGTGGCGACAAACTACATACATTTTTAAAAGCCTTTAAAAGCCTTTACATGATACCACATTAGATTCACGGAGGTCTACTGCTAAAATTACTGCCCTCGATCTGACCTTCGCGGTGATACCTCACATGCATGGTGCAATTGCTGTTTACATATGACGCCAGACCAACGCTTGTGTACGCCTTTGCGCAAGAGAAGGGGGGGCAGGGGTGCTTTTTTTTTTTTTTTTTTTTTTTTTTTTTTTTAGCTTTTTTATTTTATTTTTAAACTGTTCCTTCCATTTTTTTTCTTTGTTATCATTTTTATTGTTATCTCAGGGAATGTAAATATCCCCTATGATAGCAATAGGCAGTGAAAGGTACTCTTTTTTTGAAAAAATTGGGGTCTATTAGACCCTAGATCTTTCCTCTGCCCTCAAAGCATCTGACCACACCAAGATTGGTGTGATAAAATGCTTTCCCAATTTCCCAATGGCGCGGTTTATATCCGGGAGGGGGGACATTCCCTCCCACTGCTTGTAAAAGCAGTCTAGAGGCTAATTACCCGCTAGAATTGCTTTTACATGAAAGCCGATCACTGTCTGAAAAGAATGATACCAAGATGATACCTAAACCTGCAGGCATCATTCTGGTATAACCATTCAAAGTCCAGCAACATACTGGACATATATTGTAATCTTTTTTTTTTTCATGCAGCCTCTTGGCTGAACGAAAAAAAAAAGATTGATTGGTGGGTATGCCCACCATTAGAATACCTCCCTTCATCCACCCACTTCTAATGATGGGCATACATGCACCATTTATATATGCCGATGCATGGGGGCATCCTCCCACAAAAGTTATGCAGTGTACACACGGTCGGAATTTCGACCGTATGTACGTGGCATTAGGAGCCAATCGCTCCTCCCCCCCTGCTGCCCCCATGCTTCGGCACATATGCTCTTTTTTTTAACTGTGGTGGTGAAATCACCTCCTACAGCATTGGAGTCGCGGCTTTATGTATCGTGGGAGCAAACGCTGTTGCTGTCAAGATAAATAAATCCGCGCTGCAACTGAATGGCACACCTGAAAACAAAAAAATGCTTAACACTAAAACACAGTAAACAAAATTACATACCTGAAAAGCAAGCATGATAAAACATAATAAAACATTGCAGAATAGAATGGAGTAAAAAAAAAAAAAACAATAGAGAGAGAATAGAGAGAGAGAGAGAGAACAATAAAACGACAACTATTTTTTTTTTTTTATTTTTTTGAGATTCACAGGTAAAAAAGCTCCTGACTGTTAGCGACTGAATCAAAACGCTACCACAAAAAAAAAAATGTTAGTGATCGCTGGGATCAGGCCTGACTCGGCGAACACTGCAGTTATGTGTGTTTAGTGTTTTGTAAGTGACAGTGATCGATCGATACTGCACTTGGGTGGGCTGGGCTGGGCGGAGGGGGAAAACGCAGGTGCTAGCAGGTATCTGGGCTGATCCCACTAACAATGCGTTTTTTTGGAACCCTAAACTGCTGGGACGCTAGTATAGATCTGATCAGATCAGATATTGATCTGTTCAGATACTGTGCCACTAAGGGAGGTGTATGCTTTGCACGTGGGTGTTTGCGGTACTGGCACTAACCTGGGGCGACGCAGACCTTATTTGACCCTAAAACCTAATTGATATCACCCGCCAGGCGATCAGGGGGTTAAACCGTTATTGGGTAATAAATGGCGGGTGCCCTGACAGTATAAAAAACAAGCTAACTAACCAGCGTCACCTGTAACAGTAATACGGTGATCACTGGTGAAAGGGTTAACTAGGGGCAATCAGGGGGTTAAAACCTTTATTTAGGTTGTAATATGGGGGTACCTGACCTATAAACCTATTTATGAACCTATATAAACCTGGCGGTTAACCTAAAAAAAACTGGCTACCTAGCGGCACCAGTGACACTAATGCAGCGATCAGAAAAACGATCGCTTAGTGACACTGGCAAAAGGGGGTGAAAGGGTTAACTAGGGACAATCAGGGGGTTAAACCTTTATTAGGTAATATATGGGGGTACCTGACGCTATATAAAAACCTGACGTGGAACCTAAATAACGAAATAACTAACTGGCTAACCAGCGTCACCAGTGACACTTATACGGTGATCACTGGTGAAAGGGTTAACTCTAGGGGAAATCAGGGGGTTAAAACCTTTATTTAGGTTGTAATATGGGGGTACCTGACCTATAAACCTATTTATGAACCTATATAAACATGGCGGTTAACCTAAAAAAAAAATGGCTACCTAGCGGCACCAGTGACACTAATGCAGCGATCAGAAAAACGATCGCTTAGTGACACTGGCAAAAGGGGGTGAAGGGGTTAACTAGGGGCAATCAGGGGGTTAAACCTTTATTGGGGGGGGTAGGGGGCTACCTTAGACCTAAAGGGGCCTAAAACTAACTGCCCTGACAGTTATTACAGTCACACTGGCACTAAATGCATTGATCAGTAAATAAATGATCACTGCAATTAGTGACACTGTGACTGGGGGGGCAGGGGGTGATCTGGGGGGTGATCAGGGGGTGACAGGGGGGTGGAATATGTGCCTATGTGTACTGGTGTCAGTGTACTGTTGTGCACTAACCTTTACATGCTCACAGCTCGGCGTCCCGGTCAGATAGACCGACGCATCGAGCGTGACATCACTTCCGCCTTCCTGTCTATACAATAGACAGGAAGGGGAAGCTTTTCATTCGCCAGGAGCGATCGCGAGGGGGTGGCCAGAAACCACTGTCCGTCCCCTCGTCCCGGATCACTCCTGAAGCGATGACGACCGTCCCCGCCGGCGGAGGGGGTTCCGATCGGACACCCCACCCGCCGGAAGAATGTCACGTACAGGTACGTGATTTTGCCTGTACGTGCCATTCTGCTGACGTATATCTACATGGGGCGGTCGGCAAGTGGTTAAAAGAACATCATTTTTTTTTTTTTTTGTATGTTCCGAGGAGAAGCCTTGAATATAATTAATTACAGTCAGGCTTAGCTAAATTCTAAACACTGGTTTGGGGCGGTCTGTTTCAATAAACCGAGGTCCTACCCTCTCTAAAAACAACTTTTTGTGGCCTTTTTGACTTGCAAATGGGTTTGCACTGAGAGTCAATTAATATGTTAATCACCACCGGGAGAGGGTGTTGCCTTTTGTATAGCTGCAATGCTAAAGGCAGTTGTTCAATTATTATTTTTTTTGGGTTAACAACATACAGATTCAAGGCTCTTTAACAAAGTTAAAGTTTGGACCAGCAGTCAATCTGTATGGTTTTATTATTTCTTTTTATTTACATTTTTATTTTTTTAATCTATTTTTTTTTTTTTTTTGATTTTCTTCTTTTTTTTCTCTTAAGGGAAAGGATTTTCATTTTTTTTTTGTTTTTATTTCTTTCCTATATCACCTTATTTTTTTTTTTTTGGCGATTCTTCAGTTTTGCGTGACTATGGTCAAATAAAAAAAAAAAGAAAAAAAAGAGGGGATTGAGTATGGGGAACACTACATTTAAAGCGATTAGAAATGTTGATATCGAATATTAAGGCTTCCCTGTAGCATTTTGGGGATGGGCCAAGTTCCAACAGGTGTTAGTTTTCTCTTATGACATGGGATAATCGTTTTATATGAATTTAGGTCATTATAGCTATTTATCATGACACAAGTAATATTAGGGTTTAACAACAGTCATGTGACTATTTTCTGTGTAAATGTGACATACAATCCTCTCTACAGTTCTAATATTGGGCAGTCATCAGATGTGGTCATTGATCATTGTTTTTTTTTTTGTTGGTCAGGTTTTCCTTTTTGTGCCATAATAAGTCAAAGAGCATTGCGTGAATATAATATAGATATACTGGGACTGGTAAGACTCATAGTGATTGGCAAATAGCAGGGAGTATAGTACAATTGTACTTAAAAGTATTTTAGTTTGATTGTTCCTGAAGCCACTAGTGACTGGTGACATCACACTTATCCATATTCTGAAATCAAGTTATTTTTGTCTGCGTAGATGACACTGCCTAATCTGCACATAGAACTCTCAAAGTGGTGACCTCGCCTGTAGCCTGCTAAAGGCAGGACGGTACAGTAGCTACCCATGGTAGCCAAGGACGGCGCTATATGCCCAAATGTTTGGCACCAGCACTGAACATAGCTGCAGTAAAAGGAGCTAGTGGTGAGTTGCGATGGCAACAAGATCCCCCTGGACACTTAAAGTGTCACACACACACACATAGTGGTATTCAGCAGAAGGTGAAGCATAGTTACTTGCAGGCATATGACAATGGAGGAAGAAAGATGAGCAGTGAAATCAGAAACCTGGCTGAAGAATGTAAACTTTCAAATTGTTACACATGTCACTGGGAAAAGGGTCTCACTTTATGTTGCAGTATATCTATGGCAATTAAAAGGTCCTTACTGCTCAGACTTACCAGACAAGCATTCATTTGAATACAGATGTCCCAAATGTACTTGTGTATCTCTTTCTCTACCTCTGTCTACATTAATAAAGTATAATCTTAGAAAGCCCGGATAGCTGTTCTAAAGGCCATTACTGTATGCTGTATCCAACTGGAATCACCATGGAAGGCTGTCCCAGAAGCAAGGGCAACATGACCAGATTGACATTATGGACTTTCGCATTATTATTATTGGACAGTTGAGAACAAGGATCCTCATGTTTTTATTTTTTTCCCCTTCGTTTTTTTTTTTGGGGTGTGTTTTTTTTTCCTTTATTTATCATATGATTTTTCTGTAATTATTATGGACTTATTACATCCAGAACAAGTGATGACTACCGATACTGGGATCCAGAAATGTGAACTGTAGAGATAGAGAGTTTAAAAGTTTTTTTTTTCTTCTCAAAGAAGTTTTATTTCATTTCAGAGGGTAAAGTCGAAAAGTTCCAAATATTAAAGAAGATTGCACATAAACCATTATTCTATGTGTGGCTGAGTCTCATATACTCAACTGGCCAAGGGGCCATCTGTTGCCTGATGCGTTTATGTGAAATTTCCATTAATATCTGTGAAATATTGTAATTATGAATATATCTCTTTTTGC
This sequence comes from Lithobates sylvaticus, assembly GCA_028564925.1. Classification (NCBI taxonomy): domain Eukaryota; kingdom Metazoa; phylum Chordata; class Amphibia; order Anura; family Ranidae; genus Lithobates; species Lithobates sylvaticus. The sequence goes on along the minus strand of CM053027.1, from coordinate 221,741,565 downwards.
TTGCAGCTATCAAAGCTGGGCAAAAGCCCTCCTCCCAAGCTCTTGTTAACTGCAGACATTGCGGTGCCAAGATTTGTATACACAAGCCAGGGGGAGCCAATTTCATTGTTTGTCATCTATTCACTATAAAAGACCCCATGCCGGGATTAGGTAATGAAGTATGTCCCACCCCGGAATTAATTCTTAAATTCCCAACTTCATTCTCTTGCTCAGAATAATCACTGGGAGTTGCATGTAAGGGGGCTGGCTTAGACTAAGTAACCAATCAGAATTCACGCTAAGCCAGCCAATGAGAGATCAGCCTGGTTTTGGATACTCTCAGAGGAAAGGGGGGGCAACGCTCTCTTTCCGGGGAACCAGCAAGCAGAATGGAACTAAGGTAACTTCTAGCCAGCAGGGGAAGCCATGCCCTGCTATTTGTAACTAAACATGCGTGTAGACCACGGTCTGAAGGAATATAATCTAAATTCCTTTATGTATATATTTTTATTCCAATCTAGCATTTTATGCCTTGATGTGCTAGGGATTTGTGTATTAGCTAGACTTTTAACTACCTGTAATAAATGCTATTATATTTAAAGCCTTTCCTCCTGGTCAATAGAACTCTCATTTAACCCATATCATATTTTGTGATTAATAAATCAGAAATAGAGATTTTAGAGGTTAAGACTAATGAGTTTGTGATCAGAGTGAGGAAAAGGGGTGTTGGTGAGGTTGCCAGGGTTGCAGAGATGGGACATTTACACTTGCATACACTTGTTAGGCACATTTAACTGTTTCACTGCCCTGCCCTGTATTAGTGTCGTTAGCAACATCAGATAGCATCAGCGTAAGTTATTTTATTTCTAGAGTGATCACAGTCACTGATTGCTAGGCAGGAGCTCTTTTCCCCATAGTCCCCACTAGGAACCTGTAAAAAGTTAGTGCCCAAAATGTCCAAAAAATGGTACACTAGTGAGGAGGCCTACAGCATTTTGAGAATGATAGATGAGAGTGAAGGGGAAGCCTCACTGTTAGAATCAGGCTCAGAATATGAACCTGTAGAAGTAAAAGAAGAAGAGGCACCCTGACAGCTAGCACAGACGATGGTGAATTGGTCCCCGCTAAAATCAGACGTAGCCAACCCTATGTTGCTGGTGTGCTAGAAACGCACAATTATGCTCATATGCAGCAGGGCGCAAGTACTAGCTTTACACATCTTTTTGCCGATCTGGCAAGCACCAGCATCGTAGTGCATCCTGGCCTTTTAGTGGTGAAGTGACAGGCATCAGCAGTGCAGTACAAGCTGGTGAGGTGGCTAGCGCTAGTAGTGTAATGAAACCGCAGCCACCAAGAATTCAAGCACAGGCCCATAGTAGCCTTCAAGATGTGCTTGCAAACCCTAATCTCCCTATTCACAGCCCAGCCTGAGGTTTAGGTGAAAACAGCAAACACTACCCTGGACTTTGAGCTGTGTTTCACTGAAGACCTCTATAATCTGATTGTGGAAGTAATCTTTATGCCTAACAGTACAATCGCCGCCAACCCAAATTTATATGTTGCCAGGCCATTCAAGTGCAAACCTATCACTGTTTCCGAATGTAAATCTTTTTTGGGCCTAACCCTTAACGTGGGCATTACAAAAAAGAATGAATTGCGGTCATATTGCGCCACAGACATTTATCATATGCCTGTGCATGCATTTTATGCATTTCAGTGACAATATTGTCCCGGGAGTGAAATTCGCCCCCTCATAAACGACCTGCCCCAGAAATCTTCAGATGTGTATAAGCCCTAACAAAACATCTGCACAGACGAGTTTCTTGTACATTTTACTGGCAGGCTTGCAATTAAGCAATATCTCCCCAGCAAGTTTGCCAGATATGGTGTCAAACTGTATAAGATGTGAGAGGGCCACAGGCTATCATACCACTTTGGAGTTTATGAGGGGAAAAAACAGTCAAGTGGAGCCCCCCGGAATGCCCAGACTACATGGGGAGCAGTGGTAAAATAATGTAGGACTTGTTTTCACCCTTGTTCCACAAAGGGTACCATTTGTACGTGGACAACTTTTAAGCAAACGTGTCACTTTTTAGACATTTGTTTATTAAAGAAGTTTGCTGCTGTGGCACCATGCCACCTAATCGCAAGGACTTTCCCCAGCAGCTCGTTAACACCCCACTTAGAAAGGGTGAGAAAGCCTGCCCGCACAATGAAGTTCTACCAGTAAAATGGAACAACAAATGTGACGGATTCGTCCGTTCTTCCATTTACTTAGACACGGCAGTCCAAATTAAGGCCACAGGTTGAAAAAAATAAAAAATAAAAAATTATACTATAATATATACTAGAGTGGGTCGATGTGTAGTGGAAGCTACTAGTTCAATCCTATTTTGATTGAAACAAGACCATATTAACATTTCAAAATAAAATTTATAAAATCAGCCCTGGAAGATTTTACCCCCTTCCTGACCAGAGCACTCTTTGCGATTTGGCACTGCGTCGTTTTAACCACTTAAGAACTGAGCCTCTTTCTGAGATTTGTTGTTTACAAGTTAAAGAAATGTTTTTTTGCTAGAAAATTACCCCAAACATTATACATTTTTTTCTAACACCCTAGAGAATAAAATATCGGCTGTTGCAATACTTTGTCACACCGTATTTGCGCAGCGGTCTTACAAGTGCACTTTTTATGGAAAAAATACACTTTTTGAATAAAAAACAAAACAAAAAAAACAGTAAAGTTAGCCCAATTTTTTTTTATATTGTGAAAGATAATGTTACGCCGAGTAAATTGATACCCAACGTGTCACGCTTCAAAATTGCGCTTGCTCGTGGAATGGCGACAAACTTTTACCCTTAAAAATCTCCATAGGCGACATTTAAAAAAATTCTACAGGTTTCATGTTTTAAGTTACAGAGGAGGTCTAGGGCTAGAATTATTGCTCTCGATCGTGGCGATACCTCACGTGTGGTTTGAACACTGTTTACATATGCAGGCACTACTCACGTATGCGGTCGCTTCTGCGCGCGAGCTTGTCGAGACGGGGAATGCTTAAAAAAATATATATATTTTTTCTTATTTATTTTACCTTTTATTTTTACACTGTTTTAAAAAAATAAAAATAAAATTGTGTTACATTCCTTGTAATAGGAATAAAAGTAAACATCCCTTGTAATAGAAAAAAAGTATGACAGGACCTCCTAAATATGAGATCGGGTGTCAAAATCTCTCAGATCTCATATTTACGCTAAAATGCAATAAAAAATAAAAATAAATTTGTCATTTAAAAAAATGGCCCTTTAAGAGCTATGGGCAAAATTACGTTTTGACGCTGCTTCCGCCCTACAAAGATATGGAGACGGGTGGGGGCCATCTTCCCCTCACTCGCCTCCATGTCAGGCCACAGGAAGGACCCGATTGCCTCCGCCGGCAGAGGAGGGCACCGGAGAATGGCGGGGGGGGGGGGCACTCTCCCGCCACTGATAAATGTGACCTTGCAGCGAATTTGCTGCAGAGACCACTTATCTTAAACCGGACCGCTCACTGAAGAAGAGGATACCGGGGTTATGGTAGCTAGCTGCTGCCATAACAATGATATTCCCCTTCAAACAGCCGACGCATAACAACGGTGGGCGGTCCGGAAGTGGTTAACTGACAATTGTGCGGTCATGCGACGTTGCACCCAAACAAAATTGACATCCTTTTTTTCCCCACAAATAGATCTTTGTTTTGGTGAGATTTGATCACCTTATTTTTGCGCTATGAAACAAAAAAAGAAATTAAAAAAAAGCAATATTTTTTACTTTAATAAATATCCCCCAAAAATAGATAAAAGCTTTTTTCCCCCCTCAGTTTAGGCCGATATGTATTCTTCTACATAATTTTGTTAAAAAAAAAAAAATTGCAATAATCGTACATTAATTGGTTTGCACAAAAAAGTTATAGCGTCTACAAAATAGGGATAGTTTTATGGCATTTTTATTATTAATTTTGTTTTTACTAGTAATGGCGACGATCTGCGATTTTTAAATCGGAACTGTGACTCGGACACTTGTGACACTATTTTGGGACCACTGTCATTCATACAGCGATCAATGCTATAAAAATGCACTGATTACTGTGTAAATGACACTGGTAGGAAAGGGGTTAACCACTAGGGGGCGATGAAGGGGTTGAGTGTGTCCTAGGGAGTGATTCTAACTGGGGGGGGCTTCAACTCACATGACAGCGATCACTGCTCCCGATGACAGGGAGCAAGTGGACTCTCATGTCACAAGGCAGAACGGGGAAATGCCTTGTTTACATAGGCACTTCCCCGTTCTGCGGCTCGCGTGACAGAGTTTGCCGGTCCCACGGGCATGGTCACCCTGTACCCGGCGGGCGCCGATTAGCCCCGCAAATTAAAGGGGAGGTACAGGTATGCCCATTTGCCCACCGCTGCCATTGTGCCGACGCAGCGGTCGGCAAGTGGTTAAGATTTGCTAAGAGGCATGGGAAGAAAGGAAACAAAAATTTATTTTTATATTTTTTCCATAAAGGGGCCATTTTGGGAGAGGGGCTTGTAAATATCCTATCATTTTAGGGCCTCCAAAACTGATAGGTAGTCAGGAAATTAAATGCGTAATTAACCTTGACCACATGAAGGTGTTCATTGGATTTTTGGCCCCCTGTATGTGGCTAGGCTGCCGAAAAGACTCTCACACGTATCCCCATACTCTGGAAAAGTAGAAGAATGCGTTTTGGGGGTGTAATTCCACATATACCCATGGTATGTGTGAGAAATCTCATTAACCAGCTCATTAGCTAGCTGCCATAACCCTGGTATCCTCGTATTCGGCGGGCGGTCAGCTACAAGATAAAAGTAGTCTCTGCAGCGGATTCGCCGCCAGATCACTTTTATCATTGGCGGGAGAGCGCTCCCCCTCCCGCCGTGCTATGGTGCCCTCCGCCGGTTACCGGAGCTGTCGGCAGTGGCGGAGGCGATCCGGTCCTTCTGGCTGGGCATAGAGACGAGTGAGGGGAAGATGGCCCCCCACTCATCTCCATGACATTGCAGGGCAGGGCGGAAGCGACGTCAAAACGTCACTTCCGCCCTTTTTTTTTATTGCATTTTAGTGTAAATATGAGATCTGAGGTCTTTTTGACCCCAGATCTCATATGTAAGAGGTCCTGTCATGCTTTTTTTTCTATTACAAGGGATGTTTACATTCCTTGTAATAGGAAAAAAAGTGACAAAATTATATATATATATATATATATATATATATATATATATATATATATATATATATATATTTTATTATTATTTTTTTAAACCATGTAAAAATAAAAAGGTAAAATAAATAAGAAAAAAAATGTTTTAAATGCGCCCCGTCCCAACGAGCTTGCGCGCAGAAGCGAACGCATATGTGAGTAGCACCCGCATATGAAAACGGTGTTCAAAACACACGTGAGGTATCGCCGCGATCGGTAGAGCGAGAACAATAATTCTAGACCTAGACCTTCATTTTTTAAACGCCTATGGAGATTTTTAAGGGTAAAAGTTTGTCGCCATTCCACGAGCGGGCTCAATTGTGAAGCATGACATGTTTGGTATTAATTTGTTGGGTATTAATTTACTTGGTGTAACATTATTTTTCACAATATAAAAAAACTGGGCTAACTTTACTGCTGTCTTATTTTTTAATTCAAAAAAGTGTATTTTTTTTCAAAAAAAGTGTGCTTGTAACACCGCTGCGCAAATACGATGTGACAGAAAGTATTGCAACAACCGCCATTTTATTCTCTAGGGTGTTAGCATTTTTTAAAGTAATTTTCTAGCTAAAAAAATTTTTTTAACTTGTAAAGAACAAATCTCAGAAAGAGGCTCGGTCCTCAAGTGATAACTTTGTGTTTTATTTTTGTCATTTTCTAAAAAACTTCTGGCTAAAAATAAAATCTCCAATGGACTCAACATGCCTCCCAGCAAAGACATTAGGGTATCTACTAACCAAAAAAGAGGTCATTTGTACTGTACTGACATTTTAGCGTCTCAAGAAATGTGATAGGCAGTCAAAGTCAGAGCTGCTTACACATTTGTGTAAATGCAATAACTTTCACACGAACCAATTAATAAAACATTTATTGGAATTTTTTTTTTTCTTTTAAGAAAGACATGCAGCAGAATATATTTTGGCCTAAATTTATGAGGACATTTGATTTTACTGAATATGTTTTATACATTATGTAGGAAATTGTTGTGTAAATAATTATATATATATATATATATATATATATATATATATATATATATATATATATATATATATATATATATATATATATATATATATATATTCCCTGGCTCAGCCTCATGCCAGCACAACCTCAGGTCAATCCTGTATAGGACACCCCTGTATAGACAGATAAAAGGCAGGCAGTACCTGATACCTGATGCAGGTGTTTTCCCTTTGTCCTTGCTCCGGACATTCCTGTTTGTACGGCCGGCCGTGTGTCCCTGCGGTGGAAGGTCCTTTGTTGGGGGTAAATCTCTCTGAGGAGGGCTCTCCTGGTGCCGGAGTGAAGTGCAGGCTAAATGCCGTAAGTCACGCGGGAAGCGACCATCCTGGGCTTATATTTTTTATTCCCCTTTTTAGTTGCATATATGTGTTTTTCTCTCCCCCCATGCTGTCCCGGCGTCCGTGTCAGATTGGCCGGGCGCCGGGTAGTGATGTCAATGAGGTTTTTTAAAACCTCCCTTCCTCTTCCTGTTATTTTGCGTTCCATCTGCATTCCAGTGAGGCTGGTGCGAATGGATGACGTCGCGGCTGTGAGTGGCTAAACAATCCGCCGCTTCTGACTCGCCAAAACGGCGAGAGGGCGGCGAAAGACTGTCAAGCACACAACACTGAGCTTCCAGACCTGTCCTCCTTTTCTGCTGTGTGTAATTCTGCCTTGCTTCCACTGCAGCCTGCTGACAGTCCCCATAAGATTTTCCCTTTATTGCCTGCCTTTCCCAGTCGGTAAGTGCAGTATGTTCTGGCTTTTAAAAAAAAAGAATATAAAGACAATAGGAAGTCATTTATTTGTTTAAAAAAAAAAAAAAAAAAGATATATAGAAACTAGATTGGTTATAGATTTGTTATAGAGGGTTGCATGTTTTGCTCCTGTCCTTAGACCAGGATGCGCTTGGCTGTTCCTATGCAAGAGGCACTAAAAACTGTGGAAAGGCAAGGGACACCTGGAGGCTTTAAAGTTGTCTCTAGCACCGGTTGTCCGTTTTAAGCTAATGGTCCCTCCTTATTGCAGGGGGAGAGGTCCTTGACTCAGAAGCCGCAAGAGAGCAATTTCATCCTCCAGTGACCATCGTTCGCCAGCTCCTCGCGCTTCCCACTCTAAAGCAAAGTAAAAGCACAACCATATCCAGTGCAGCCCTTCAGCAGACATTGCAGGCCCAACATCTACCAGCTGCCCCGGCGGATATGGTCACCAATTCTTGTTGGGCTTGCGGTGCGGTCCCATTACCGACCAAACACCTTTGCAAGCAATGTTTTAAGGAGGCTTCCCAGGGCCAAGTGGTCAACGAGGTCAGAGAGCTATACATCAAGAGGGCTGTGGAAGAAGGGGTAAGGGGTCTGTTGCCAGGCCTTTCTGCGTAGCAGGAACTAGTCGCCTGAGGAGAAGGAAGGAGGACTCTCCGGAACCTGGAGCCATTAGTTCTGACTCAGAATTTGGTCAAGATAGTTTGGACACGTATTTGTTTGATTTCTCTCTAGTACCCACGTTTATATCTGCGGTCAAGCTGGCCATTGATTGGGAAGAAGAATCTTCAGCCACTCAGGGTCAGAGAAAATATTACCCAAATTTGAAAAGAGAATTCCCAAAATTTCCTTTCATAGTGGAGATCAAGGAGTTAATGGAGGAGGAATGGTTCAAGCCAGATAAAAGACCGGCACTGCGGAATAGGATCGATAAGTTATACCCGTTCTGACCCTCGGACGTGGAACCATAGGATACCCCTCCTAAAGTGGATGCGCCCTTGCATCGTCTTGCAGGGCATATCACCCTACCATTGGAAGAGTGTCTTTTAAGGATTCAATGGAACGGAGGGCCGACTCGGAAATGAAGAGGACCTTTACCACGGCGGGGGCCCTGACCTCAATTGCCAAGGCTGTTAGGGTCTGGGCTTCAAATGTGGAGTCTGTGTTGGGTTCCCGAGCCCAGGAAGAACTATTCTTATCAAATCTTCAAGGCTTGAAGTTGGCACCTGAGTTCATAGCAGAAGCGGCAGTGGACTTGGTCAGGTTCACCTCTCGTATCATGGGCCACTCGGTCACGGCTAGGCGGGCTCTTTGGCTCAAGCATTGGTCCACAGATTCTGCCTCAAAGCAAGCTTTTCAGGGATTACACTATTTGGTAAGACGCTGGAAGAGGCGATTCGCTGGGTGATGGGAGGAAAGTCTGGCCTTCTCCCCCAGGATCGGAAGCAACGTCCGCAGTCATTTCAGACGAATAGAAGACCCCGGGACCAGTTCAAGGAGGCCAGGTCCTATCGGCCCGGGCAGAGAGTTTTCACATTTTTTCATGGCGATCTCGTGGTACCTTTGCCGACAACTCCAAATCAAAGGCTCCTCAAGCCCTGAAACCCACAGCCAAGTCCCTTTGAAGGTGGCCTGCCCAGGGATTGCCAATAGGGGCAAGGCTGGCCATCTACAGCGATACCTGGGGAGAGAATAACGGATTCCTGGGTCCTGGAAGTTCGGATTGGCCTTCGTCTTCAGTTTCAAAGTGCTCCTCCAAGGAGATGCTTTGTTGCAACAAGGATTTCTACTTCAGCAGAGAAGAGGGCATCACTGGAAGCATACATCAGGGAGTTACTTTCTCTTCACGCTGTCGTACCGATGCCGAAGGAGGAGAAGGGTTGCGGGGTATACTCCCCTGTTTTTCTCATCTGGAAAGCATCAGGAAAGTGGAGTACTGTCCTGGACCTGAGAAGCCTGAATGCCTTTTTGAAGCCACAGCCATTTCAGATGGAGTCTCTCAGAACTATTGCAGCTGTAATCCGTCGGGGCGACTGGATGGTCTCGGTGGACCTCGAAAATGCGTACTTCCATATCCCAGTGGCCAAGGTTCATCAACGCTTCCTATGATTCTTCTATGCAGGTAACCATTTTCAATTCAGGTGCCTTCCCTTCGGGCTCAGCTCGGCTCCAAGGAATTTTACAAAGGTTCTAGTAAAGATAATTGCCTATATTCAACAAAGAGGAATAAGAATATTCCACTACTTGGACGATGTCCTGATCCTTGCCCAGTCTGAGGATCTTTTGCGGCGGCACCGAGATCAGGATCTCGCCACCTTAACACAGTTCGGTTGGATGACAAATACGGCACAGAGCCAGCTCACTCCGTGCCAAACCTTCATTCACCTGGGCATGTCTTTCGATACACTCCAATACAAGGTGTTCCTTCCACAGGACAAGATGGATCACGTGTCAGCAGAGGCCCTGAAGATGGAAACCTCCCCTACCGTTACGGTACACAAGGGGAGGAGTTTTTTAGGGAGCCTGATGGCCTGTATTCTAGTGGTGCCATGGGCACAGTGGTACCCAAGGCGGGTCCAATTTGCCCTTCTCAGCCAATGGAGCCACGGCTCACTACATCAGAAGTTTCACATTCCGGTCTTTATTCGCAACGATCTGCAGTGGTGGAGCAGAAAGGACATCCTAGCCCGGGGCAAACCCATCAACCCTGGAGGCTGGGTCACGGTCACATCGAAAGCAAGTCTTCAAGGTTGGGGTGCTCATTGCATGGGACGGCATGCTCAAGGCAGGTGGCCCCCTCAGGCTCCCTGTTCATCAAACCTGCTGCAACTCGCAGTGGCCAGGGAAGCCCTAAAAGTTTTTCTTCACATCATTCAAGGAAGGAGGGTCAGACTGTTAATGGACAACAGAACAGCTGTTTCTTATGTCATGAAACAGGGGGAACAAGAAGCCTAAGCTTGCTACAGATAACATCCGATATCTTTGAGTTTGCCAAGAATCACCTGCTAGACATTGCAGCAGCTTATCTCCCGGGTATACAGAATACCTTGGCGCATCATCTGAGTCACAACTTTACCAATGAGGTTGATCCCGAAATATCTCAGGGAGATCTTAAATCAATTGAGTGTACCCGAGGTGGACCTCATGGCGACATAAGAAAATGGTCAGGTCCCCCAGTTCTTCTCTCGGTTCTTCTGTCCGCAGGCTCTGACACAAGACGCCCTCTCCCAGTAGTGGAATTTCAAGCGGGTGTACATTTATCCCCCGACGGCTCTAATCCTTCGGTCATTACTGAAGATCATGGAGGAGAAGGTTTTGCCAATAATGATTGCTCCGTTCTGACCGAGGAGGCCATGGTTCTCCCTCTTTTGTCACCTGGCAACATGCCGACCAGTCAAGTTGCCTCAGAATCGGGACCTGCTCCTTCAGCATGACCAGTTTCATCCCAATCCAGCCCACCTAGCCTTGACTGCATGGCTTTTGAGAGGGACAGGCTGAACAGCCAGCCTGAATCTGTCTTAATCAGTGGTGTCAACCCTCTTTACAGCAAGGAAACCTTCTACTAAGACCACCTACCACCGAGTTTGGAGGAAATTCAAGACATTTTCCACTCAACAGGGATTTTCGTTTCAGAACCCATCTGTGGCTAATGTGTTGTCATTCCTTCAGTCTGATCTGGATGCGGGCCTCAGTTACAATACTATTAAGGTAAAAGTTACGGCTCTGGCAGCATTGACTGACGTCCCTTGGGCCAAAGACCAACTTCTGGTCGGGTTCCTCAAGGCAGCAATCAAGATTTGACCCCCCAATTCGTTGTATGGTCCCAAGCTGGGACCTACCGTTGGTACTAAAGGGGTTGCTAAAGTCACCTTTTTTTCCAGACTCAACCAGCTCAATATATCACCTGACTTTGAAGATGGTGTTCCTGACAGCAGTGTTTTCGGCTAGACAAGTTTCCGATATTGCCGGATTTTCTTGCAAGGAGCCCTATTGCACATTTTTCCCGGATAGAGTTGTGTTACGTCCTTCTCCAGAATTTATGCCGAAAGTCTCTTCAGAGTTACACTTTAATTGGCAGTCGGTACTTCCAGCCTTTCCACCGCCACCTATGGACCCGAAAGAGTCAGATTTACACGAGTTAGACCTTTAGACCATGTTGCAGACATCTTTGGAGATAACGGAAGCGTTTTGAAAGTCTGAAGCTCTTTTTATATATCCAAGTGGCCCCAGGAGGGGCATTCCGGCCTCCCCAAGGATAGTCTCATCATGGGTAGTGAAGACAATTTGCAGGGCATATTCATAGTGAGGCCTCTCTCCTCCCCAGGAGATTCGGGCACACGACCAGGGCGGTCTCATCCTCTTGGGCGGCCTGGTGTAAGGTACCAGCGGACGTGGTCTGTAAGGTTGCAAGCTGGAGTTCCCTTAATATTCATATTCATTAAACATTACAAACTAGATGAAGCATCTTCCCAGTCAAGTCTCATGGGAACTTCTGTATTGTCTTCTGCTCTGTCTAAATGTTAATAAAATTTCCTTTTGGCAGTACCTGGTGTCTGAGTTTTTTGTCTGTGCTAGTCAGGTCCCAAGGTTGTGCTGGCATGAGGCTCAGCCAGGAAAATTTTAAATTGTCGTCCATACTTACCTTAATTATTCTTTCCTGGCTCTGCCTCAGGACAGCACACATCCTCCCTGGACCGTCGCAAGCTATTCATAAGAACACCTGCACCAGGTACTGCCAGCCTTTTATCTGTCTATAAAGGGGTGTCCTTTACGGGGTCAAGGGGCGGGGTTGACCCGAGGTTCTGCTGTCCTGAGGCAGAGCCAGGAAAGGAAAATTACGGTAAGTATGGATGACAATATTCCATTATATATACATACACACACACACACACACACAGTTGCGCTCATAAGTTTACATTCCCTGGCAATATTTATGATTTCTTTGCCATTTTTCAGAGAATATGAATAACACAAAAACGTTGTTTTCACTCATGGGTAGTGTTTGGCTGAAGCCATTTATCATCAAACAAATGTGTTTACTCGTTTTAAATTATTACAACAGAAAATACCCAAATGACTCTGATCAAAAGTTTACATACAAGTTGACACAGAGGGGTTTGAATGGCTATTAAAAGTGTTTGTGTGTGTATAAAAGATCAATAAGCTTCTGGACTCCTGACAGACCCTTGAATCTTTCATCCAGTGCTGCGTGTTTCTGGATTCTGAGTCATGGGGAAAGTAAAAGAATTGTCAAAGGATCTGCGGGAAAGGGTAGTTGAACTGTATAAAACAGGAAAGGAATATAAAAAGGAATTGAGAATGCCAATCAGCAGTGTTCAAACTCTAATCAGGAAGTGGAAAATGAGGGGTTCTGCTGAAACCAAACCACGGGCAGGTAGACCAACTAAAATTTCAGCCACAACTGCCAGGAAAATTGTTCGGGATGCAAAGAAAAACACACAAATAACTTCAGGTGAAATACAGGACTCTCTAAAAACATGTGGTGTGGCTGTTTCAAGATGCACAAAGAAGAAAGATGGGCTGCATGGTCGAGTCGCTAGAAAAAAGCCATTACTACGCAAATGCCATAAAGTATCCCGCTTACAATACATCAAACAGCACAGAGACAAGCCTCAAACCTTCTGGCACAAAATCATTTGGAGTGATGAGAACAAAATTAAGCTTTTTGATCACAACAATAAATGCTTAATTTGGAGAGGAGTCAACAAGGCCTATGATAAAAGGTACACCATTCCTACTGTGAATTACTGAGGTGGATCGCTGATGTTTTGGGGATGTGTGAGCTACAAAAGGCACAGGAAATTTGGTCAAATTTGATGGCAAGATGAATACAGTATTTTGTCAAAAAATACTGGAGGAACATTTGCATTCATCAGCCAGGAAGCTGCACATGGGAGGTACTTGGACATTCCAACATGACAATGATCCAAAAACACAAGGCCAAGTCGACCTGTCATTGGCTACAGCAGAATAAAGTGAAGGTTCTGGAGTGGCAAACTCAGTCTCCTGATGTCAAGATCATTGAGCCACTCTGGGGAGATCTCAAATGTGCAAGACAGCCCAAGAATTTACAGGAACTGGAGGCCTTTTGCAAAGAGCAATGGACAGCTTTACCATCTGAGAGGATAAACAGCCTCATCCACAAATACCACAAAAAAACTTCAAGCTGTCATTGATGTTAAAAGGGGGCATATTAAGAACTGGGGTAAGTAAACTTTTGATCAGGGTCAAACTTTTGATCGTGTGTGTGTGTGTGTGTGTGTGTGTGTGTGTGTGTGTGTGTGTGTATGTATGTGTGTGTATATGTGTGTATATATATATATATATATATATATATATATATATATATATATATATATATATATATATATATATATATATATATATATATATATATATATATATATATATATATATATATACATATACAATGTCCAAAGTGTAGCGCTAAAAAATTTAAGTGAATGGTGATCAGATGTGAGAGTCCTGAGAGCAGATGACGGCTCAGTGATTTCCTAAATCAGGATGCTGGTGACGGAGATGCACAATATATTGGTCTATCCTTGTGAGTTCTGCCACCTACTGCTAATTTGATGAAACTGGATATTGTCCTGCCAATCGCATCAATCAAGTTTTACCACTAACCATTCACATCATATGATAACATCGCTTGTTTATCAGATCTTTCTGGTAAGCAGATTGATAGCACGTGGGTGTGGTGCGCTTTCCTTTGTGCACTGAAGTTTGGTGGAGGATTCCTTTTACATCATCTATTATGGCGTCTTTAATTTGATTGATGGACTCTCAGATCTGATCACCATTCACTTTATTTTTTTAGCGCTACACTTTGGACTTTATATTTTTTGTTTGTTAATCAACGGACTGTGCTGGCTGCTATTTCACTATTTTTTATTTTATTACATTTGAGTTAGCACAGATATTTGTTCACCCTGGTTATATATATATATATATATATATATATATATATATATATATATATATATATATATATATATATATATATATATATATATATATATATATATATATATATATATATATATATATATATATATATTTTATTTGTCTTTTTTCATTATATAATTAAAAACCAAGTGGTGATTAAATACCATCAAAAGAAAGCTCTGTGTGAACAAAAGTGATACAAATTTAATTTGCATACAGTGTTGCATGACCGAGCAATTGCCAGTTAAAGTAGCACAGTGCTGAATAGTAATAGCATAAAATGGTCTGGTCATGAAGTGGGTAAAGCATCCAGTGGTTAAGTCGTTAAACATGGCTTTTGAAACAACATTAATGTCAACAACCATGTTAATGCTTGTATAATATTTTAGAACTTGGGTTTACATATATTTTGAGTCAACACAACTAGTTTGAGGCAGAAGAAAAGCTGCTGCGGGAAAGGCACAAAGAAGAGTCCTAGTCCTTTTAATGGATTTGCTTGTTTTAAATTGATAAAAAAACTAATTAGGATTTATTGAGCTCAGAGAGCAATTTTTGCCACATATACTTAAAAAATTAAATGGAATACCTGATATGTGTCCCAAAGCCGTATAGTGCATCTTAAAGGGAGCTCCCTCATAAGCAAGTTGTTCATCCAACGAAAAGCAAATTGCAGATATTCAACTTCATATTTCTGAAGATGACAATGCACATCACCTGGTGTAGAAGGGAGAGTCTTTAAATATGCAAAAGAGGGAAGACCAGTACAGAATTTTGAGATAGAGATGCAGTGCCTTTTTAAACTAGAAGAATTTATCATGGGTGTCAGAAGTGAAGGATGTTAGCTTTTCGTTTATCATTATGTCATTCATACGATTTTTAACTGCCTCAAAGCTGAGTACAGGAGTTTTCCAAGCCATTGCGATAGTCAATTTAGTAGCATTGAAGAGGTGCTGAGCCAATTGGCGTTCTGGGTGGAAAAGTTCAGGGATGGGCTTACATAAAAGGGCTTCGTAGGGGTCCCTTTTGAGATGGGAGTGTAGCATATTACGTAAAAGGGTATAGAGCCTGACCCATAGTCTGCAAACTCTAGGGCATGTCCACCAAATGTGAGCCATCGTGCCTTCCATTGCACAACCTCGGTAGCATCCTGGTCGGTGTGTAATACCATCTGTAAAAAACTTTGTATGTGTTCTCCAGGATGAGTACATTCCTGGAGCTTTTTGTAAGGGATACCGTCATGATCTGCCAGTCCTCTGGATCCAACTTCCTACCCAAATCTTTCTCCTATTGAAGGTGATATGTTCTCACTGGGGGTTTTCTAGAGGAAATGATGGAAGAGTAGATTAAGGATATTAATCCTGAGGAGTGGGGTTGGGCCCTGCAGATACTTTTTAAAGGGGGTCAGAAAGTGTATGGAGTTGGTTGGGCCTTAATGAGTCGTTGTAAGAAATGTCGGATTTGAAGGTAACTATGTTCCCTAAGTGGAATATTGTGGGTAGATCTAAGAGCCTCAAATGTAAGAATTCTCATGGGGGTGAACAGAGAATGAACATCTGTGAATCCATTATCCGCCCACCAAGGGAATTGCCTAGGGTTTTCGCAGCTGGTGGGGAATAAAGGGCAATGGGTAAGGCGCAGTAATGGCAGATGGAGGGATAGTAACCCTGCTGAGTATTTGACAGAGTCCCATATACGAAGGGTATGGGCCATACATGGGCCAAACCCATGTGGGTGATTCGGGGGGGGGTAACCAGGGGGTACTGAAGAGATGGGAATAGGGTGAGAGTCAATTAGATCCATAGTAGCCCATAGGGGCATTTGGTGCATATCGTGAAGGTGGGCCAAGGGGGCGATATTCGCTGCTGAATAATAGGCCTGAAGGTTAGGGACCGAGAAGCCTCCATTGATCTGTCGTGCATACAGTATTCGTTTATTAATCCGGGGTCGTGTGGAGCCCCATATAAATTTTAGCAGTTTTCTTTGGTGGATTCTCAAGATATGGGAGGCTACTGGAACAGGTAGCACTCGTAAAAGATAAAGCAATTTTGGGAGGTAGGTCATACGGACTGCAGAGATTCTGCCGAACCAGGAAAGCGGGAGTTGGGACCAGGAGGATAGTGTATCTGTAAACTTCTGAAAGAGAGGAGGGAAATTGGCCTGGTATAGACCGTCATACTTGGGAGTGAGGCGTATACCCAGGTATGGCAGCGAAAAGAGCCATTAGAATGGAAAATTTGCTTTTAAGGAGGTGAGTTCTGGTAGGGAAAGATTTACAGGACATTGCTTTTGACTTTGTGGGGTTAACCCGTAGGCCTGAGAGAGATGCAAAGGTCTCTAAAAGGGAGAACAGGTTAGGCAAAGAGATTCTGGATGATGTCAGTGTCAATAAGATGTCATCTGTGAATAAAGAAATCTTATTATCAGAGCCTGCAATTGTAATGCCTTTTATATCTGGATGTGAACGGATTGCCTCCGCCAACGGTTCCATAGCCAGAACGAATAAAAGGGGCGAAAGTGGGCAGCCCTGCCGAGTGCCCCTCCGGATGGGAAAAATAGGGGATTAAAAACCGTAATATTTTATTTTAGCTTGAGGGGCATCGTACAGAGCTGCCAACCATTGGAAGAACGAGGAGCCAAAACCGTAGTGACGGAGTACTGACATAAGATAAGGCCAGGACAAGGTGTCAAAGGCCTTGTTCACATCCAGAGACAAAAGCATAGTTTCTAAAGAGCGATTGTGGGCTAAGTGTTGTAACTGAATAATTCTTCTAATGGCGTCCCCTGCTTGTCTGAGTGGAATAAATCCAACCTGGTCTTTTCTGATTAAGCGGGGGAGAAAATAATTCAGCCAGTTGGCCAGGATTTTGGTGAGGATCTTCATATCGACATTGATTAATGATATGGGTCGGAAATTGGCCCAAGAGGAATGATCTCGGTCAGGTTTTGGTAGCATCACTATAATTTGCTGTCAACAGGTCGGGTGACAGTGCCTGATAGCTTTTAACTGCATTTAACATATTCGTCAAGGAGGTGGCCACTACGTCCGTTAGTTTCCTGTAATAAAGGGCCGTAAAGCCGTCAGGGCCAGGCCTCATACCTATCGTCAGGTCCTTAATACATTGTCGTACTTCAGACTCCTGAATATCACGGTCCATCAGTTCTATATGTGTCTTAAATAGGGTCGGTAGTGAAATGTGCTGTAAAAAATCTATCCTAGCCCGTTCACTAGTAAGATCCTGGGCAGAATACAGTTTAGTGAGTCTATAGCGGAACTCATCCAGTATGCGGATCGGGTTACTAGTAAGTATGTTCTGTTAAGTGCGTAGAGTGATAGGGGAAGGTTTGGAATTGAAAGTTCGTAGTCTCTTGGCCAGCATCGCGTTAGGTTTGTATGCATTAGTGTACCAGTGCTGTCGGGACCAGCGTAACACAAGTTCCGCCTGGTCAGTGAGGCAAAGGTCTAGTTCTGTGCGAGCCTGATCCAAGAGTCTATGATTATTCAGTGTGGGATCTTGTTTAAAGGTTGTAGAGATGGACTCTAACCGAGATTCCAATTTAGCCTGCAATTTTTGTCTTTTTTTCGTTTTGATGCTATTTGTATAATATGCCCCCTGAGGACGGCTTTATAGGCCTCCCAGAGAGTCACCGGGGAGGAGACAGAGGGAGAATTAAGGCAGAAGTATTCCACTGAAGCTTTTAGAAGGTCCTCCCTAACATCTGTTAGTGATAAAAGTGAATCATTCATTATCCATGGGGAGTGTCGGGGGTTCTGTATTAATGACCGGCAGATCACCAAAAGGGGGTCATGATCTGTCCAGGGGGCCGCGAGGATGGAGACTGACTATTAATGGGAGATGTTTTCTAAGCATAATCACATGATCTATTCTAGAATGGGAGTGGTGTGGGTGAGAGTAGTACGTGTAGTCTTTGCTCGATGGATGAAATTCCATCCATAGGTCTACCAGATCATGAGAGCCTAAGGAGTGGGAGAAGTCCTTGCTGAGGGTGTAGTAGCCAGGTGTTCTGAAGGATATCTATCCAATATCGGGTCTAGGGCGACATTTGAGTCCCCTGCTAAAAGCAGAGTCCCCTTTTGGTGGGCTGCAAAGAGAGAGCAGACATGGGACAGAAAGGGTCCTGGGTTGGAATTAGGTGCATAACATGTCATTATGGTTACTTCTGCATCCTGAACATTTCCTACTAGCAGAAGATATCTGCCATCAGGGTCAGCTGTTTAGTACAGTTAAAGGGGACAGATTTCCGAAACGCTATCAATACTCCCTTCAGTTTGGAGTGTTGCGTTTGTTAAAATATGATTTTTTTTAACATCAGACATAACATTACATGGGAGAATATTACAAGTTTAGTTGATCAGATTACAAACAAGTCTCTGGTTTGAGTAGAATTCTCAAACAAATGCTGTTTCCATACAATGGTGTTAGATAACATTCTTGTATTCAAATTGACAGTTTGAAGAGGCTATTGTCTCGTCAGCTACAGTAAACAGGTTGAGAGTGTCTCTCAGACTGAAAAGAATGACTTATATTGATGACAGGATTGGTTTGAGGAGACAATGGGTAGCTAGCAACAGTCCATTGTTTTTTCAGCTACAGTAAACAGGTTGAGAGGGTCTCTCAACCTGAAAAGAATGACTGTTAGTCGGTTGTTATGGAAACAAGTCTATAAACATTAACTTTGGTCAACATTATGAGGACAAATAAACTGGATGTTATGGGACAAATAAAATGGATGAGTAGAGACACACACAATGCTGTAACAACATCAGAACACATCATCATGCTTTGAAGATCAGAAGAAGCCACTCATGATGATAGAAGGACAGAATCTGGTCTCCAAGAAGAAATATTGCCATAGGAGATCATGAACATACAGTAACAGAAGTTAAGTAACCCTTTAAATGTATTTGTTCTGTTAGACCATAGGCTGTTCATTTGCTAGGCATTTTGCTTGTTATAGATATCTGTCAGTCTTGTATTGTATTCCTAAGATTGTAATAGTTTTGTATGTACCACAGTTTTGTATAGTAAAAGCACATTTACACACTGTAGAAGTCTCAGCTTCCTTGTTATACCACAGAGTAACCATGCTAGATAGACGCAAGCATAACAGTTGGGGGCTCGTCCAGGATTGTGCTATAGTTCAATTGAAGCAGAGCTGTTTTTTCTGTAGTGTGTAGCTTGTGCTAGGTAAAATGCTGTGTAAGCTGTTTAGGAAAGGAAAGGCTGCAGAGGGTCCTGGTGACCAGAAGGAAGTGTGCAGATTACCTATCTGGGCCAGAGACAATGAGTGGGAGCCTCTTGCTAAAGAATTTGTGAAGTATGCTTCTCCCTTGAAGCTGACTTGGGGTGATAAAGTCTCAGATCATTTTGTAGATTTTAGCCTTAAGGGTTTGGATTTAAATAAAAAAGAGAAGAGGACAGTGTCCTAAGTCGGATGGTATTTTCTTCACGCATTTTACACTGAATCACATAGAAGGGAGAAGGCAGAGGCAGAAGTTAAGGTATTAAAAGACCAGCTAGCAGTTGCTTCAGAGTGTGTACGTTCAACTGCTAGTCGGGCTGATGATTTGCAAGAGCGGTGTGCAGCCCTCATGACCAAATCAATTAATGCTTTAAGGAAAAGGAAGGGCCGTAAACCTGTTAGTAAAGCCAGGGTACGTGCCATTGTCACATCCCAAAATTGGGATTGTGAGGATGTGCTCTCCTCAAATGATAGTGAGGATGAGGAGATAGAGTTTGATATTTTGCATGATGATCTGCTAGTGCGAAAGAAAAAGTATGCCAGACCTCTCATTACTAAGCATAGGAAACGGCAACATGATAGAGAGGATATGGCAGATGGGGATGCATTATCGCAACCCCAGAGATGTTGAATTTGAAGAAGTACGGGAGTTTACACAAACTGAACTCCATGAGCTGGCAAAACAATACAAACAAAGGTCTGGGGAGCTTCTAGTGAGTTGGCTCCTACGCTTATGGGATGAAGGGGCGGACAGTGTTGTTTTGTCAGGTAAGGAAGCAGTGACTATGGGAGTGTTAACCCATGATCCACAATTGCGTCAGGCAATGCGAAAAGCCAGAGAGTTTAGCGTGAATTTTTCACTGTTAGACCTCGTGAGAGATGGAATAGTCCGAGTATACTCTAGTCCTACTGACCTGGAAAATACCTACTCCTGGAGATCAATAGCAGAGGGTATTTCCAGGTTACGTGAGATGGGTTGTATAACCGGATTAAATACATTTCCAGAATGTATGGGTCCAGATATGGAACCCTTTACGTCTGCTCTGCGCTCTAAACTGATGAAGTCTGCGCCATTTAATCTCAGGGCTCCCTTATTGTCCTTGTTGGGAGGCCTGGGATTAAACAGCAAGATTCATGAAGCTACAACCCTTTTAAGCCAGTTGGGGGAGCTAGAGGAGACTAAAACAAAACCTGTCAGTGCAGTAGATAAGGTCAAGGCCAGACAGGAAGAATACAAGCAGAAAAGAACAGAGAAGAAAGGGAATGGGGTAGAGAAGACAGGAGGTGAAGAGAAAACCAGGCTAGTTATTTCTAGGAAAGAAATGTGGGTGGACCTATTAAAGGCAGGAGTACCTAAAGATGAGATAGATGGCATTTCTACTGCAGAAATGCTTAAGAGGTGGAAAGATTTAGTAGGTAAAACTGTCAGGGTTAGAAACACTACTCCCAGTGAAGAGAACATCAGCCTAGACTTAAAGGAAACAGAACAGACACCTCCTGTTAGCCCCAAACCAATTCCCAAAACTGAACGTGAACACAAACCCAAATCCCTTTATCCTGGGGAGGAGTTAGAGAGAATCAGAAAAGGGGATTGGGAGGTTCCTTATCCTTTATGAAGGGAAGGTGAGTCTCCTGTAATAGCCGTGAGGGCAGTGACAGCAGGAGACCGACGCCCATGTGCACCTGTCACTGTATGGTGGGGAAAGTCATCTTCTCCTACACATGTAATGGCTTTAGTTGATAGCGGAGCCTAAGTTACACTTTTGCAAGGAAATCCTTCCCATCACAAAGGAGAATTGATTTATGTAGAAGGTTTGGGAGGGCAAACTACACCAGCAGTTAGGATACGGGTGAAATTGGCTATTTGCAAGGGATCAGGATTTATGACAAATGTTTTGGTTTCAGAGTTACCCGAAAATATTCTTGGGATGGATGTACTTCAAGGTCAGTCAATTCAGACTGAAATAGGTACATTTACATTCGGGTATCCTGATAAAGTGTATCTGGTAAGGGCGGTGAAGGCTCTGGTCAGAGGTCATGCAAAATGGACCCCTGTCTACATTCCTCCACCAGAGAAGCCAGTCTGTCTCAAGCAGTACAGACTTCCTGGAGGCCACAAAGAAATTGGGGAGAGTATTCAAGAACTATTGAGAGTAGGGATCCTTAGACCTGCTGTAAGTCCTTTCTCGTCTCCAGTGTTCCCAGTAAAAAAGCCTGATGGGAAATATAGAATGACTGTGGATTACAGAGGTCTAAACAAAGTGGCACCTCCATTGAAGTCAGCTGTACCATGATCTCAATTGTTGAAAAAATTGCTAAAGATGCAGGAGAATATCATGCTGTGATAGACCTGGCTAATGCTTTCTTTTCGATTTTAATAGACCCAGAGTGTCAAGACCAGTTTGCTATGGTGTGGGACGGCCGCCAGTACACTTTCACTGTCCTTCTGCAAGGCTATCTTCATTCTCCAACGATTTGTCATGGACTGATTGCCCGAGATTTAAGCACCCTGAATTTGAAAGTCGCTGTGTTTCACTACATTGATGACATCATGATCTCTGGAACAAAAGAAGATGTAACTGAAACACTGCACCTGCTGATACATCACATGGAGAACAGAGGGTGGGCTATCAACAGAGACAACGTCCAAGGACCTACCACAGAGGTGAAATTCCTAGGAATGATGTGGACTGGGCAACAGAGGAAAATTCCAGAGACAGTTGTGCAAACTATCCAGGCGCTGTCGCCCCTACTACCAAAAAGGAGGCACAGAAGTTCATTGAAGTTGTGGGGTTCTGGAGATCGTTCATCTCACATCTTGGACTGATTCTGAGGCCTATATATAATGTCACCCGGAAAAAGACTGAGTTCTCATGGGGTTCAGAGCAGCGGAATGCATTCCTGGCTGCTAAAGAAGCTATTTTGCAGCATCAGGGATTAGGACCCGTGAGACAAGGAGTACCACTTCAGCTGGATGTAGTGGAGCAGAATGGTACCATATCTTGGAGTCTGTGGCAGCCAAATGAAAAGAAAGGACTAAGAGCAATACTTTGGTCCAAACAACTGACAGGGGCACAGAAGAGATACACGCCCCTAGAGAAGTACCTGTTTGGGGCCAACACAGCACTTCAACATGTAGAGACCATTACAGGAAAGGACACAGTCACCATCCATACTGCATTGCCAATAGCAGGATGGGTGAGAGATAATGGACTGATCACTAGGGCAGCTGTAGCCCAGAACCAGACACTGATGAAATGGAAGTGGTACCTTCAAGAAAGAGGGGGTATTGCAGCTGGGGATGTTAGAGACATTTCAAAACAGTTGGCAGGGCGTTACTTTTACCAGCACCTGGCCAGAAGAAGAAATTCCTGTGCTGCAGTCATCCCCCCATTCAAGAGGCTCCACCCTTTGAGTCTCTGTCAGAAGACATGAAGCAGTCAGCATGGTTCACTGATGGTTCAGCCATAGTCACCTCGTCTGGGCGTAAATGGACAGCAGCAGCCTACAACCCAAGTACAGACACAGTCCTGCAGGAGATCGGAATTGGAGGGCCCAGCCAGTATGCAGAGTTGAAAGCTGTAGTGATGACTCTTCAGGAGGATCCTTCTTCCCATGTCACTATCTACACTGACAGCTGGGCGGTTTTTAAAGGACTGACAACTTGGATGCCCACGTGGAAGTCCAATGAATGGATGATTCATGGAAAGGTGGTGTGGGGAGGCAAGGAAGTCTGGGACTACATCTGGAAGGAAGCTCACTCGTGCACCATAAAAGTGGGGCATGTTGATGCACATGTGCCCCTAGTCCCAGACTTTGAGAACTATAACAGAGTTGCAGATGAAATCGGAAAAGAAAAAAGTTGCGCATACCAATGAACGAAAATAACCAAATAGGTGAACCTGACCCTAGATTGTGGGTCACAGTGAATCCACTCAAAACAACTGTATATAAAACTTTAAATGCCTTCTTAGCATAATATAAATACCTAAATCAACACCCAGTGATGTGACTGAAATTGAGTGATAAATAAACGTAAAATGGTAAATGTTATAAAAATATATAAAATGTGAGAACAAATCACAAAAAGTTCATATATGGACCAGTATGGTCACAACAAATGTCCCAAAGTGAAAATTGTGAAGTAGTGTCAAAAAAAGGGGGAAGATGCTCGTGCTTCCATACAGGGTTTCAAACGGTGGTCGTCCTGCATCTACTCTCTTTCAACACGTTTAGGTGAATATTCATAACCACCACCACCGAAGGAAAAAAGATGGCCCCTTACCAAAGATATAGGACCCCCCGTCACAGAGGGTCAATCAGGCATGTGGTTGGGTTGTCTTTAAACGACCTCCAAAGCGATATTGACCATAGAATTCCAAGGCACCCCTGACACTTCAAGGACCTCCAAATATTACTCGAGGGATTAGCCAAACGGTGTACAGCATATACAAGAATGGAAATGCTCCAAATAGTGCATTAACTCCAAAAAATTTATTAAAAAAGGATCATAAAAACTCACATGTACAGAAAATGATGGTCAGCCAGGGAACGTCCGGTGCACCAGCCGGATACACTCACAAACGAAATTTGGCATAAATACTGGTAGCTTCTAATGTTGAGGTGGTGAGAGTGCGTCGCTCGCCCAATGCATTTCGCGAAATATCGCGTCATCCAGGGACACGAGCGGCGCACCGTCTCACCTCTTTTGTACCCACAGCTACCAATCGGCGTCACTCCGTGTGCGCATGCGTGAACGAGGGCACGCTCCACATGCGCGGGCGGACCTCATGACGCTCCCACATCTCAGCGTCACAACATCGCGCCAACACAGCACTCAGGCGTAACAACGCCCTAACATAACAACGCCGCAGCGTCATCAGCACAGGCATTGTCTCCGCAACTAGTCGTCATCACAACAGTAAGCCACGGGACTGAGCGCCCTCCAATCGGAGCGCGCTCAACTGCACTCCAATGCGCACAATTTTAATGTACCTAAAAACATAACAAAATGTCATTTGAATTTTTAAAATTTGGAAATTAGAAATTAAAAAAGGAAAAAAGGACTGTCGTCATCTCTCTGATAAAAACTAGCATATTATATGCTCAATGTGTATTATCACAGACAGGGAAGCATATATATAAAAAGGCCTAAATCGATTTAACCAAGCACAGACCACGGGTCATGCACATATACATAGTCATAGATGGTTATTCTACTTAACATAAACGGCTGCTCATTTTCTATGCACACCCAGAGTGAGTGACTAAAAACTAGCATATTATATGCTCAATGTGTATTGTCGCAGAGAAGCATATACCGTATTTATCGGCGTATAACACGCACCGGCGTATAACACGCACCCCAAGTTTAGGAGGGCATTTTAAGGAAAAAAAGTTTTAGGAGGGAAGTTTAGGGAAAAAAAACAACTTGCATTTAAGCGTCATTTGCAGCTTGCCCAGCTCATTTGCAGCCTTGCCCAGCGTCATTTGCAGCCTTGCCCAGCGCCATTTGCAGCCTTGCCCAGCGCCATTTGCAGCCTTGCCCAGCGCCATTTGCAGCCTTGCCCAGCGCCATTTGCAGCCTTGCCCAGCGCCATTTGCAGCCTTGCCCAGCGCCATTTGTAGCCTTGCCCAGTGTCATTGCAGCCTTGCCCAGCGCCATTGCAGCCTTGCCCAGTGTCATTGCAGCCTTGCCCAGCATCATTGCAGCCTTGCCCAGCATCATTGCAGCCTTGCCCAGCATCATTGCAGCCTTGCCCAGTGCCATTGTAGCTTGCCAGCATCATTTTCAGTCTTTTCCGGGTTTAAATTTCCCGCCGCCGAGACGCTCTGTCGCGTGCGCCGCCGAAAAAACCCGAAGCACGGCCGAAAAAGACCGAAGCGCCCCCGGAAAAAGCCGAGCCGACTCGGACGGCTAAGCTCGCGGTCCCGCCTCCCTGCTGTTTCCGGAGCGAGCGCAGGGAGGCGGGACTAGGAGCAGAGCCGAACAGTCTGCTTGGCTTTTTCCGGGGGCCCTTCGGTCTTTTTCGGCCGCGCTTCGGGTTTTTTTTCGGCAGCGCTCGCTATTTTTCAGCGGCGCTTGCCATTTTTGTCATTTTTTTGGGGGGTATCGGCGTATAACACGCACCCACGACTTTCCCCCCATTTTAAGGGTGAAAAGGTGCGTGTTATACGCGGATAAATACGGTATGTAAAAAGGCCTAAATCGATTTAACCAAGCACAGACCACAGGTCATGCACATATACATAGTCATAGATGGTTATTCTACTTAATATAAAGCGGCTGCTCATTGGCTATGCACACCCGGAGTGAGAGACTAAACAATCAGTTCGGAACACATCAAGAACTGATATGGTATTAAGTTCCATCTATTAGATGATATATGTATAGAAGAAAAATCAGAGCGCTGTATCCAACACATACAATATACATAAGCTCTCTCTTGATAATATGACAAATTTTCTTGCATATGCAATATACATCAACCCTCCAATAATTAGAAACTGCACATGCAATACCCAAGATCTCTCTATTCATTTCAGAACAAGTACCATAACGCATACTATATATGTAAACCAAAAACTCTACTAGTTAGAGGCTAAATCACCCTTGAGTCCATAATCGTCACTTGTTGATGTCACTAAACACTTAAAACCCTATGGTGATCAGACAATCAAAGGCACAACTCTAAGTTGCGTTCTCAATGGCCACGGGCTCACACATCAAGCATTATTAATAAATGCGTTTACATCCGTGTCCACATTGAGGCCATGTGGGGAGTATGTTTTCATCCTGTAAATCCAAGCCATTTCCTGCTTTGAGATTTCTCTAACCAGGGAGCCCCCTCTCCAATGTGGTATATATTTATCTATCCCTACAAAGAGGGTATTGGAGGGGTCCCTCTTGTGCATCTGGTCATAATGTCTAGAAACGGGATGCTTATCGAACCCTCTTCTTATATTGCCTATGTGCTCGTTTAATCGTACCTTTAGTGCCCGCTTGGTCCTCCCAATATACTGGAGCCCGCATGGGCACTGTAGAAGGTACACCACCCCTTCGGATGCACAAGTAATAAAGGGTTCGATCTCATATGACCTTGATGTACTTGTAGATACGAAATGGCAGATTTTTTTATCTCTACATTGGTTTAGCCTACACACTTGGCAATTTTTGCACCTAAAATACCCCTTAAGGTTTTGGAAAAACATCCTATTGGCAATCGGGGGGTCTTGAACCGTGGGTGCTATCCTCGCACTAAGGGCTGAAGCCCCTTTAAAAACCACCCTTGGCTTATCTGGTAATGCTGCCCCCAGCACCTGGTCATTGGTTAGCAGGTGCCAATGCTTTTGTATAAGGTTTTTAACCTCTCGGTGTTGTACTGAGAAAATCGTTATGAAGGGGAGGTTGAATTGGGATCCCCCATCCATAACCGAGTCTCTGGTAGCTAGTAGTGTTGTCCTCTCCTTGTCTTTGGCTGTTTTAATTGCCCTCTCAAGGAGGTCACCATCATACCCCTTTTCTCGAAACCTATCCGATAAAACGGTAGCCTGCATGTCGAAGGTTTCCAACTCTGTGCAGTTCTGTCGCAGGCGAGTGAACTGCCCCTAGGGTACACCCTTCAACCATGGATCGTAATGGCAGCTGTCCAACGGTATATATGAGTTCCGATCTGTTGACTTAAAAAAGGTTGAAATGAAAAACCGCTTATCGGGCACTTTGATGTTTAAGTCTAGGAAGTTGATAGTCTCCTGACTCGCCTCATAGGTAAATGTAATACCTCTATCGTTGTCATTTAAAGAGGCCATAAAAGATCTTAGATCCAGTTCACCACCGTCCCAAAGGAGGAGGACGTCATCGATATATCGTCCCCAAAGGACAATCTCTGATCTCCTTATGTTAGGGCGTTGTTACGCATGAGTGCTGTGTTGGCGCGATGTTGTGACGCTGAGATGTGGGAGCGTCATGACGTCCGCCCGCGCATGCGCATGTGGAGCGTGCCCTCGTTCGCGCATGCGCACACGGAGTGACGCCGATTGGTAGCTGTGGGTACAAAAGAGGTGAGACGGTGCGCCGCTCGTGTCCCTGGATGACGCGATATTTTGCGAAATGCATTGGGCGAGCGACGCACTCTCACCACCTCAACATTAGAAGTTACCAGTATTTATGCCAAATTTCGTTTGTGAGTGTATCCGGCTGGTGCACCGGACGTTCCCTGGCTGACCATCATTTTCTGTACATGTGAGTTTTTATGATCCTTTTTTAATAAAATTTTTGGAGTTAATGCACTATTTGGAGCATTTCCATTCTTTTATATGCTGTACACCGTTTGGCTAATCCCTCGAGCAATATTTGGAGGTCCTTAAAGTGTCAGGAGTGCCTTGGAATTCTATGGTCAATATCGCTTTGGAGGTCGTTTAAAGACAACCCAACCACATGCCTGATTGACCCTCTGTGACGGGGGGTCCTATATTTTTGGTAAGGGGCCATCTTTTTTCCTTCGGTGGTGGTGGTTATGAATATTCACCTAAACGCGTTGAAAGAGAGTAGATGCAGGACGACCACCGTTTGAAACCCTGTATGGAAGCACAAGCATCTTCCCCCTTTTTTTGACACTACTTCACAATTTTCACTTTGGGACATTTGTTGTGACCATACTGGTCCATATATGCACTTTTTGTGATTTGTTCTCACATTTTATATATTTTTATAACATTTACCATTTTACGTTTATTTATCACTCAATTTCAGTCACATCACTGGGTGTTGATTTAGGTATTTATATTATGCTAAGAAGGCATTTAAAGTTTTATATACAGTTGTTTTGAGTGGATTCACTGTGACCCACAATCTAGGGTCAGGTTCACCTATTTGGTTATTTTCGTTCATTGGTATGCGCAACTTTTTTCTTTTCCAATTTATTTTCACTGTTTATATATACACAGTATAGTTGCTGCAGCCCCATCAGGTGGAAGTCAACCTGTTCAAGTTGTTCGCGGTATATCCGCATTTACTTAACCCTAGCGCAGTTTCTTACCCCAATTTTTTCTATATCTTGCAGATGAAATCGCTAAAGCGAAGGCAGTTGTGCCAATTGATCCTGTCTTGATGAACTTGGCCAACTGGGCCCACAAGCAATCTGGACATTTGGGGCAGAAAGCAACATATGAATGGGCACAGCAGAGAGGCTCGACTATATCCATGGACATGATAAAGACTGTAATAGGGAACTGTACAGTGTGTGGAGAAGTGCGACAATGGCCATTACAAAAGTACTCCACCGGGTCGATTAAGAGGGGTGAGAGGCATGCAGAGATATGGCAGATTGACTTCATCGGTCCCCTGCCCCGGGGAAACAATGGACTGAGATATTGTTGCACTGCAGTGGACACCTATTCAGGACTTATGCTTGTTCATCCTTGCAAACGTGCAGATCAAGCCGCAATGCTTCAACTTCTACAGAAACTTGTCGTTGCTTATGGCTGTCCCAAGCAAGTCCAAAGTGATAACGGCTCACACTTCACTGGATCAACAGTACAGCAGTGGGCCAAAGATTCTGGAGTGTACTGGTTGTGCCACATCACATACCATCCACAGGCAGCTGGTTTGATTAAAAGATACAACGGGCTATTGAAGGACCAGATACGCAAACTTACACCCACACATACACTAAGGGGTAGGATCGGGTCCTCACACACGCAGTCATGTTGTTAAATTCTAGGCCAATAGCCAAAAGCACACCATATGAGAGGATGGTGGGGGCTGGGGCACAGATTCCACAGCTGGAGTGCAGAGTTCAGTATTTATGTAAGGTTCCTGAAAGAACAGGGCTTTACAGATACCATGTTACTGCTTCCCATGACATAGAAACCAAGAGTGACATATCTGAAGCTGAAGCCTATCTAGAAATGAGAGGGAATCTGGCAGAAAGGTTTGAAGTTATATTTGCATTGGCAGATGAGCTTCAAGACAGTGGCTGGGACTCTGACTGGTTAGTGGATACTTCTCAGCAAGAGTGGAAAGTGAGGCTACATAACATAAAACCTTCCAAAATAAACAGCAGTGATCTTCTGGGAAATATCAGTATATTTCCTCTCCTCCCTATTGATGTTCTTTGGGAGGGTCAGAAGTTAGTACAGGCAGGGGGCAAAGTGTTAGTCAGATATCCAGGCAAGAAGCCATTTAGAGGAGAGATCGTAGCTGAAGGACATGGATCTACTGTTTATGTATTATTAGAGGGAACAGATAATCCGCTTTGTTTTCCACTCCACAGGCTGTCTCCGATTTGATCCATAGGAAGACTAGAGAAAAGTGATTACAAGATGGAAAGAATGAGGGAAGATCACAAGAGCTGTGGAGAGCAAGGCCTTTGATGTATTACAAGCCTGGACTTGTTTCTACAGAACTTTAGAATGGACTTTCTAATGAACTTTTTAAGTTAAAAGACTGAAACATCTTCTCAATGACAGAAATTGGAGGTGTTGCATTCAAGGAAAATTAATGTTTAGAATGAGTTTTATTAGTAATGAAGTGATTTTCTATATGGAGTCTCAAAGAAAAGAAAAAATCTAGGGAGCAATGTGTTGCGTTTGTTAAAATATGATTTTTTTAACATCAGACATAACATTACATGGGAGAATATTACAAGTTTAGTTGATCAGATTACAAACAAGTCTCTGGTTTGAGTAGAATTCTCAAACAAATGCTGTTTTCATACAATGGTGTTAGATAACATTCTTGTATTCAAATTGACAGTTTGAAGAGGCTATTGTCTCGTCAGCTACAGTAAACAGGTTGAGAGTGTCTCTCAGACTGAAAAGAATGACTGTTATATTGATGACAGGATTGGTTTGAGGAGACAATGGGTAGCTAGCAACAGTCCATTGTTTTTTCAGCTACAGTAAACAGGTTGAGAGGGTCTCTCAACCTGAAAAGAATGACTGTTAGTCGGTTGTTATGGAAACAAGTCTATAAACATTAACTTTGGTCAACAAACTGGGACAAATAAAATGGATGAGTAGAGACACACACAATGCTGTAACATCAGAACACATCATCATGCTTTGAAGATCAGAAGAAGCCCCTCATGATGATAGAAGGACAGAACCTGGTCTCCAAGAAGAAATATTGCCATAGGAGATCATGAACATACAGTAACAGAAGTTAAGTAACCCTTTAAATGTATTTGTACTGTTAGACCATAGGCTGTTCATTTGCTAGGCATTTTGCTTGTTATAGAAATCTGTCAGTCTTGTATTGTATTCCTAAGATTGTAATAGTTTTGTATGTACAGCAGCTTTGTATAGTAAAAGCACATTTACACACTGTAGAAGTCTCAGCTTCCTTGTTATACCACAGAGTAACCTTGCTAGATAGACGCAAGCATAACATTTGGTCGGTCCATTAGCTAAAAATACCTGGGGGTATTGGGCGTCAAAGTATTTGGGGCTGGAGGTAGAGGAAAAATGTGTTTCTTGTAAACAAGCTACTTGTATACATTGCCGTTTTAGGTATTTTCACCCTTTTTTGCGGGGAGTTCATACCTTGAACATTTAAGGACAACCAATGTAATGTCATGGTGGAAAAATAATAAATTGTGCCAATGTGGTTCTGGATGCAACCCTCAAGGACTCTGGGGAGAAGGAAGAGAAGGGAAGTTGTAGGGAAGTTGTAGGGAAGGAGGAGGTAAGTAGCAGAATGAAGAAAGAGAGGTTAGCATAGTAAAGCCGAGTACAGCTCGGCTTCGTATACATACACTTATCGTTAGTGCAACTAAGTTGTGGGTCTGGAGGCCCACCATAGTCCTAGACAAGTGCCGACACTTTGGGGGCGCAGTGGTCCACCGGACCTCCTCGGGCTGGGTAAACAAACCATAAAACAGAAATGCATGAAAATTGAGCACATGGTGCAACGTTGAACATCAATCACAAACTTTAAAGAAAAATCTGTATTATCTAGATTTAGCCTAGTAATAGGTGAGGCCCTCTCCGTGTTCTGCTAGGAACTCCGGTGAGGTCCTCGAGAGGCCATCAACCTGAAAAAGAGCAGGTTCAATTGTTATTTCCTTTTCCATATTAATTAACTGCTGTCAAAAACCAAATCCAGTGAGGCATACAAGCAGTCATGGGCATGGCTGGAATCATCCCTGGTGAGCCTTAAGGATGAGGGTATACCCGACGGTCCCAGGCAGGCCATGGGTAAGTCCCACCCCTGACTTAGTTAAAAAATTGGCTTGGGTCGTCTCTGAGCCCTCAGCAAGCTCACTGATGACAGGCCACCTTCCACCCTGGCCGCCATCAATCTGTCTGGGCGGCCCAGGCTGGCAGACCTGCAAATGACCCAATCGGCCATGCTGTCTTGTAGGACAAAAGTCCAGCTATAACTAAAACTGTAAAATAAAATAGGAAAATAACATATAAAAGTTAGATACCAATGGTGCAGCTCCAAAGAGCCACCCCAGGATTCAGGTTTGTGCTGAAATGGTAACTCCAAGCATATGGAAGTTAATTTCTTCATCCGTTGAGGACATCCTGGAAATGTTGTGCTTGGAGTGAATGAAGGGCCTGGGAGCCTCGTTGGGAAGTCTGTGAAGGTTTATGGAGAGGCTGAGACATCTGTGGGCGGGAGGACGATGAGGAGGGGCCCTCTTGGGATGGAGGGAGATCCAAGTGGAGATCCTGAAAATGACATTTAAATCAGGCAGGGAGGAAGCTTGAACATGAAGACCTTGATAAGAAAAAGTAAGTTTAAAGGGGAACCCCCATCTGTACTTGCAGGTAAGGTTTCAGGTTCTGCAAACAGTTTAAGGGAGTGGTTTTGAAAAGAGATCTCCGGGTTTTCTCTCGCTGCTTGTAATGGTCTTTCTTTAGTACGGTAGAAATTGAACTTTATAATAACATCCCTGGAAGGGCCCTCTGTGGGCTTAGGTGCCAGGGATCTATGAATGCGGTCAAATTCAAGACGTTCCAGCGGGATCTCAGGGGCCAACTCCTGGAAAAACGCTGTGGCCGCGCCTTGTAAATCTGTTATAATTTCAAGTAACCCACAGATTCTGAGGTTGTCTCTGCGGGCTCTGTTTTCAGAGTCTTCTAATTTATCTCACAGGCTGTCCAGCTCAGCATTTAGCTTATCAACTTCCTCTTCATGACCTTCCAGGACTGTAGTGGTTGAGTCCATACGCTGTTGAAGCTGGTTTGTGTGGTGGCCTAGCTCTTTAAGGCCCTGCATGAGGTCAGAGGAAAGTTTGCGTGAGGCTATGAAGATCTCATCCCTTACTATAGGAGCGGAACTTTGCAAGCATATCTTAATGGGTGTCGGGGCTTACTGGGGAATTTCCTTCTTTTGGTGCGATCGGTGCATACCCGCAGGTGCCCACTGGTGTCCGCTTTCCCAGGGGGTCTTCAGTTTGTGTCAGCGGGACTTTTGTGCTCTGTCAGCCGAAGGTATAGCGGCCGGTAGTGCGGAGCGCAGGGATGAAGCAGCCATCTCCCGTGATCGCGCACATGCGCCTCCGGCTTTCTTTCCTTTTCATTTGGTGATCCAGCAAGTAGGTCTGTTTTTCAAGAGAACGAGCTCTCCTGCAAACCAGTTAGTTGAGACAAACCATTTACCACTGACTGGGGTGTTTTACAATGATCAGTTTTTATTTACGCATGTAAAACCTTTAACCCAAAAGAAATAAAACTGTTGCTGTAACCGCAGTGTTAGCTGGAGTTTGGCTTTAATTTGTTAGTGTATCTAAATCTGCTAGTACATCTAACACTCCCTCCCCCCAGACTAACCATGCTGCTTGTCCAAATGTGCCTCTCTACTTTATCCAGAGGGGGAGCACTCTAACAGAGGAGGTGTGTTACTGGCCAGATCACCAGGTGAAAACAAGGGGAAAAGTCTGTAAAAAGGAAACAAATGTAGCCACCATATCTAAAGCTTGTACAGACTGTACATCGTTAGTTACGTTATTGAGAAATAAAATGTAATAACATACTTTTACATTGTATTTACTCTTAATTATACGCAGATAGCAACGAGGACAGCAACCTTGAGATTAAGGGTAGCCAAAGCAATATCCCTGATGGGTTCAAAGAGTGTCTTCTGAAGGGTTGACAAAACCAGACTGAGTTCCCATGGAATGATCGGGAAGAACAGGAGGAATAATGTGCACCCTGCACAAAGGCTTTCACTAAGAAATCAGTGGAAATCAATCCTTGTAAAAGGATATCTAGGCCAAGATCTGTCCCTTGATGGTATTCAAGGCCAAATGCTGATCTAGACTGGATTGGAGGAAAGACATGATTTGTCCCACAGAGTACTTCCTGTGATGGAAGTCCTCAGCTGTGCACCATGCCAAAAAGGCCTTCCAGCAGTGGCAGTGCATTAGGGCTGCAACTAACGATTATTTTCATAATCGATTAGTTGGCCGATTATTGTTTCGATTAATTGGCTAATAACCTTAAAAAAAATGTGTGGTGTATAATTTAGTTAATATGTAAAGTTTAAAAAAAAGGCAATTTATTCTTAAATATCTCTATGCAGTTGTAAATATAAACAACCAACTATATGGTTAGGGAGCAAAATATCAAATCCACTCTGAGAATAACAGACAGAAGAGATATACTGTATACACTATTAGAAGAGACATACTGTTTTTGGCCAATTTGTTGTTGGGCAGAATAAAAAACACAAATTGCTTCAAAAACGCATTACAGGCTTTTCTGCAGCTTCTCCATTGAAGTATATGGAACCAAAAAAAAGTTTTGCGTTAAAAAAAAGTCCCTGACCCTTTCCAAATAGGCAGCAGCTGAAAAAAGCATAGATGTGAACGTGTCCCATAGGAAACCATGTAATGAACTGTAGTACGTTTCTGCAAAAAGCACAAAAAAACACATCGATGTGAACCAGGTCTAATACGTTTAGTAACATAATGGGGTTAAAAAAAAAAAAAAAAAATTAGCCCTTTATAATTAAAAAAAAAAAGCATATAATCACTACTGTAAGGGTTTATTGTTTTTTTTTTTTTACCGTAGAACTGTGAAAGTAATATTTACAGTAGTGATTACTTGCTCTTTTTGTACTATAAAGGGCTCATTTTTTTTTACCCCCATTATATTACTGGCCGATTAATCGATTATGAAAATAGTAATCGATTAATTTCATAATCGATTAGTTGTCGATTAATTGATTAGTTGTTTCAACCCTACAGTGCATACATTAGGGACGCCACCCCCCTCTGTGTAGAATGGATAGATTCATGCATTGCATGAATCTATCCATTGCCACTATAGCCACCCTCTATTCAGGCGTCCGGCCCCTTTTCGGACACCGGGCTCCTGAATTCCAGCGGCAGGTGTGTTATTTTTTTAAAGCACCTGAATATAGCCATAGGCTTTAATAGGCTTCAAAAAAGGTGGACTTGGAGCGCAAAGCATTGCACTTGCAGTCCACCCAGGTTTGTTAGAAAAGCAAATGAATATTCGCTTTTCTAACACTGAACCGCCTCTCAGCCAATCAGGAGGCACGTGTCTAATACCTGTCACCTGTTTGGCTGAAGGCACAGGCGCTCCAATTGGGCGCCTAGCAGAAGGAAGACAAGACAATTGGAGGACACAGGAGCCGCCGCCTGACCCCCTGCTCATCCTACAGCTCGCCGTCATCAACCACTGCCTGAGGTAAGTATCAGGCGGAGAGCACAGTGGCGGCATTTGAACGGACACAGGGGCCGGCAATTGAACGGACACAGGGGCCGGCAATTGAACGGACACAGGGGCCGGCAATTGAACGGACACAGGGGCCGGCAATTGAACGGACACAGGGGCCGGCAATTGAACGGACACAGGGGCCGGCAATTGAACGGACACAGGGGCCGGCAATTGAACGGACACAGGGGCCGGCAATTGAACGGACACAGGGGCCGGCAATTGAACGGACACAGGGGCCGGCAATTGAACGGACACAGGGGCCGGCAATTGAACGGACACAGGGGCCGGCAATTGAACGGACACAGGGGCCGGCAATTGAACGGACACAGGGGCCGGCAATTGAACGGACACAGGGGCCGGCAATTGACGGCCGGCAATTGAACGGACACAGGGGCCGGCAATTGAACGGACACAGGGGCCGGCAATTGAACGGACACAGGGGCCGGCAATTGAACGGACACAGGGGCCGGCAATTGAACGGACACCGGGGCCGGCAATTGAACGGACACCGGGGGCCGGCAATTGAACGGACACCGGGGCCGGCAATTGAACGGACACAGGGGCCGGCAATTGAACGGACACAGGGGCCGGCAATTGAACGGACACAGGGGCCGGCAATTGAACGGACACAGGGGCCGGCAATTGAACGGACACAGGGGCCGGCAATTGAACGGACACAGGGGCCGGCAATTGAACGGACACAGGGGCCGGCAATTGAACGGACACAGGGGCCGGCAATTGAACGGACACAGGGGCCGGCAATTGAACGGGCACAGGGGCCGGCAATTGAACGGGCACAGGGGCCGGCAATTGAACAGGGGCCGGCAATTGAACGGCCACAGGGGCCGGCAATTGAACGGACACAGGGGCCGGCAATTGAACGGACACGGGCCGGCAATTGAACGGGCACAGGGGCCGGCAATTGAACGGGCACAGGGGCCGGCAATTGAACGGGCACAGGGGCCGGCAATTGAACGGGCACAGGGGCAGGCAATTGAACGGGCACAGGGGCCGGCAATTGAACGGGCACAGGGGCCGGCAATTGAACGGGCACAGGGGCCGGCAATTGAACGGGCACATGGGGCCGGCAATTGAACGGGCACAGGGGCCGGCAATTGAACGGGCACAGTGGCTGCAATTGAACGGGCACAGTGGCTGCAATTGAACGGGCACAGTGGCTGCAATTGAACGGGCACAGTGGCTGCAATTGAACGGGCACAGTGGCTGCAATTGAACGGGCACAGTGGCTGCAATTGAACGGGCACAGTGGCTGCAATTGAACGGGCACAGTGGCTGCAATTGAACGGGCACAGTGGCTGCAATTGAACGGGCACAGTGGCTGCAATTGAACGGGCACAGTGGCTGCAATTGATGTTTTTTTTCAGTATCTTTCCAAATTTTTCGTTTGTTTGCGCCCCACCCAAAAATTTTGAGCACCAGCAGCCACTGCCTTCCAGGTGCGACTTTAAAAACTTTATGTAGTCAGCATCCTAGCGTACAAGAGCATAAAAATTTCTGAATCTGCTAGTCCATGGAGTATGGATTTATGGAGATTTAGAGTCCAATTAAATCTCTGCAGGCTGCGCACTGTCTGCTATCATTGGCCGGCAGTCTAATCTAATCGCTTCTTTGGCAGGAGATTGTCTAGGTATCCCTCAGCTGAATTCCTTATAAACGTAGCACAGCTAGGACAAGTGGCAACACCTTGGTGAAGGATGGAAGTGGCATTTACAGGAAAAAGGGAAGAACAACAAATTGATTATGTCGTACACCAACAGCAAAATGCAGTTGTGATGGGAAAATGTGTTTGTAAGCATCCTAGATGTCCAAAGAGGCCAGATGATTGCAATGACTGACTTGGCAGATTACTTAATGAAGTTTTTCAGTGCAGTGGAACCTTTTGAGAACTTTTAGATTCAGAATGGGTGAATGCCACCATTTGCCTTGGGGATGGTAAACAGATGTGAGTGGGAAACCAAGGAGAAAAGAGCTGCTGGAGAGCAGAGTGATGATCCATCCATCTTTGTGGGGAGGCTAGTAAACTGGACAGCATGAAGTGGGGTGGAGGCAAAGGCCAAAACTTTGGTTTGAAATGTCCTGGGACAAGATATGTATAAAGGTCAACAGGTGTTTCCTTCCACTCTCATAAGTGAGGTCATCCCCTCAGAGGAGGGCTTATTCCTGAACCTGAAATACCTCAAATCACACCACACTGACTTCATGCAACCCTTTTTAAGGGGTGGGTGCTTGGCCAAGTGGTGATACTGCACAAGTACAAATGTATAGAAAAAGCCAGCACCCCAACAATGTTCCATAATGACTGTTTACAAAAGCTCAATTTTGGCAAAAAAAAAACACCAACATTTCCAAAGCATGCAGACCCTCTTTCTCAAGGTTTTAGAGACACATGTCTTCCGATCTTTCACAAAAAAACGGCATCCACAGTAAAATGTAGTAAATGTGTGAAGGGAAGACCAAACAACTTGAATAAGAGAAGCCAAATCGTGAATCACCCAGAAAGCACTGACACCTTTAGTGGAGTGGGCCTTGACCGGTAAAGAAGGAACCTTTGCCTGAATACCATAGGCCTGAGACATAATATAAGCTGAAAATCCATCTCGAAATAGTGGATTGAGAGGCAGCCTAATGCTTGTGAGGACTTCAGATAGGACAACAGGGACTCAATACAGCTGAAACAAACCTGTAACACCATTTAGAGTGAAACACCCTTTCCTTAGGATTAGGACAAAAAGATGGTAACACAATGACCTTATTTAGGTGAAATGAAGAAACCAACTCGGGTATAAAAAAAAAAAAAGGAGAGCCAAGACCTCATTACCGCTTTATCCTGGCGATACATCAAGAAAAAGTTCTTTGCAGAAGTGAAATAACTCCTGTGCGCATGCATGGGAGTGACATCATCATGGTCCGGCCATTCAAATGACCAGGCAAACATGGAAGCGCCCAGTACCAGTTAGAGTGCTGACACCACAGTGCTGGAGGGCTGTATTTGACAGGCAAGCCTGACAATGTCCTCTCCTCTGTGCGTGTGGCGTGATCACCGAGTCAATGAGACTCGGGAGATCACAGATCGGATTAAGGGGCTGATCCCGGGCCTTACCACATGATCAGCTAATCACGTGATGTAAACCAGTGGTCACAACCCTGTCCTCAGGGCCCACTAAAAGGCCAGGTTTGCAAGATAACGGAAATGCATCAAAGGTGATATAATTTGCTGCTCAGTGATTGCAGTATTTAAGTCTGCATCTTCCCAAGTAATACATAAAACCTGGCCTGTTAGTGGGCACTGGGGACAGGGTTGATGACCACTGTAAACAGAAGAACGCTAATCATTTTTTTCTCTCTTCACAAGTGAGGGAAAAAAAAGGACATCGGCCACCTCATCTGTGCCCACCAGTGCCGCCTGCCAGTGCATATCAGTGCCACCTATCAATGCCCACCAGTGCCACCTATCGATGCCCACCAGTGCCACCTATCAATGCCCACCAGTGCCACCTATCAATGCCCACCAGTGCCACCTATCAATGCCCACCAGTGCCACCTATCAATGCCCACCAGTGCCACCTATCAATGCCCACCAGTGCCACCTATCAATGCCCACCAGTGCCACCTATCAATGGCCACCAGTGCCACCTATCAATGCCCACCAGTGCCACCTATCAATGCCCACCAGTGCCACCTACCAGTGTCCATCACTGCCAGCCATCAGTGCCTCCTCAGTGCCCAACAGTGCCACCTCAATGCGGCCTTATTAGTGCCGCCTATCGGTGCCCATCAGTGCCGCCTATCGGTGCCCATCAGTGCAGCCTTTTTCTCTGTGCCCACTGGTGCAGCCTCTATCGGTGCCCACTGGTGCAGCCTCTATCGGTGCAGCCTCTATCGGTGCCCATCAGTGCAGCCTCATCAGCATACATCAATGAAGGAGAAAAATTACCTGTTTACAAATATTTAAAACAAAATATAATTTTTTTTTTTTAAACAAAAAAAAAAAACCCAGTTGTGATCAAATACCACCAAAATAAAGCTCTATTTTGTGGGAAAAAAATAACAAAAATGACATGGCTAGTGTTGCATGACTGCGGAATTGTCAAATAATGACAATTCTCCAGAGCTGACCTGGTCTTGGAAGTTATATGCACTGGCGGGTCCAAAGACTCCTGATGTTTGTCCTATACCTACAGGAAATGGAGTTAAAGCGCTGTGGAACTGAACAGGGCATAGGGGACTGGATTTAATACAGCTAAACATATTTCCTAAAATGATTATGCAGGCTTGAGTTGGGGGACTTTTCAATGACCTTGGAGTCTCTACTTGGGATCAAAGATAGGCATTTCTCCTACAAAAGCAGTACCTTTGCCTGTGTCATGTTGAGGGCTAAGCCAAGGTACTCCAGACATTGTGTCAGAACCAAGGCAGATTTCTGAAGGTTCAGCACCCAAGTGAACCTTTTCAGAAGCTGTACCAAGTGCTGAATATTTGTTGTCACCTTATGAGCAGATTGCTCCTTGAGAAGCAGGTCGTCCAGGTAACCCATAATGGAGATACCTGGGGTCTTCAACAACCTCAAAACCAGTTCTAAAATCTTGGCTAACACTCAAGGGGGCCATGGACAGACCGAAAGGCAATGCCACAAACTAGTAGTTGTGATCCTCCACTGCAAATTGCAAAAACTGTTGGCAAGGCCAAAAATAAAAAAAAAACAGGATGTGTAGGATTGCATCCTTGATATCCACTGACACCAGGAAATCCCCCTGAGGACACAAAGCAATCATCAGTTGGGTGAATTAAATTATGTACCAAAAATTTGAAACCCACGAGGTCCAGAATAGGCCAGACAACTCTAGTTGGCTGGAAAAATGTAAATAGAATGGAACAGAAGCCATGAGACTATCCATGTCAGGGTCTTATTCAAGTAGGAAATGGCTGGGTCAGCAGTCAGAGAACCCCATTTTTTTGTAGGATTCCCCCTTGATAGAAATACAGCAGAGATTTAGAGCTAATCTGACTCTAGGGGAGAAATTAGAGGACAAGGAGGGTCCTCCCTACCTCTTAGGGGGATTTGGAAGCCCACCACACCATCCTTCCCTGCCAGAACACCTAAGTGGCAGACAACCCCAATAAACAAGTGTATCAAATACTTGCAGTGCCTTTTCACCAATGTGCTCTAGACTGCTAAGTTGTGGTAGAGTAGCCGAGTCGCAGAACTGTTTTGTGCTGCAGGAGCCTGTAAACGCACCTATTACTGTGCCCAAGGCACCAGAAAAATGGGCCAGTGCATGCAAAAGGCACGCAATGCCATCATTGTACACATGTATTGTGTCAGTCTGCCCCTTTTAAACATCTCTACTGCTGTGTACAGCTCTGCCTGCAAAAAAAACAACAAAGCCGCTCCCGTCACACAAGGAACACTATTGGGAAAGATTGCCACTTGCTCCATCCTTTACATAGGCACTCACAGGTTCATGCTGCTGGCCCAGCAGGGCAAAACTTTACCGATCACAGCAGGTGTGCCTTGCAGGGCCTTATGGGACTCGAGTCCCCCACAGGAGGATCTCTGCCCTGAACCTGTAAAGCCCCTTGGCAGCAAGAACACCTGACACAGTACCCAAGAGATCACTGCTCACAGGATCCAGGGTCGACCGGCGGCATTACAGGCCCCCCCCTGCTCTTGAATGCTGGGTCTGGGTAAAGTCCCCCTTGGCTTTCTGACTGTAGTGATTGATCTGGAGGATCAATTAGTAAAGGATGGGACCATGGAGCTACCCATGGCTGTACCAGAAATATGCTTGCAAATGCCATCTTTACACCTACAGAAATTTTCAAGAACTAGTTCAAGTCATAGATACAAATTTCACCCCAAAAAAATGTTAGACTCCATCTAAACCACCAGTGTCAAACTGGCGACCCTCCAGCTGTTTCGGAACTACAAATCCCATGAGGCATTGCAAGGCTGACAGTTACAAGCATGACTCCCACAGGCAGAGGCATGATGGGACTTTTAGTTCCGCAAAAGCTGGAGGGCCGCCAGTTTGACACTCCTGATCTAAACCATCCAAACCGAGCAGATCTGTATTTGAGCTTGATGTCCATCTTACCCAGGGGCACAGTCCAGAGTAAATTTTATTAATTTTGCAAATTAATTAATGCAAATTAATTTTACAAATTGTGTGCAACATGCCCCGAAAATCATTGTTGTCACATAAGTATGATGGAAGGGGCTGGAGGTAATGAGGTCACCAGACCGAGAAATAACTGATCGATATTCGAGGGATTAAACCCCTTTAGGACTTTCCGTAGTCTGTTAATAACCATAACTGGAATGGTTGGGTGATTCACTGAGATAATTTCAGCCACTTAATCAGATAATCAACCATTGGCGACTCAGATTTCCATCAGATGGCTCAACTTATTGTGGACATTTGCGGCCGAGTCAGATGTAATTCATTTAAGAATCCTCCAACATACTATGGAAGCTTTGTTTGTAATATGCATAGTCCCAAAGGACAATCTCAGTTTTTTGTCTTAGAGAAGTTAAGTCAACCTGCTCAGAAGCATCAAAGTTAGAATACGATTTGCTGTTGTGCATAAGTGTCTAAGACTGTTTTAATAAGAGTCTCAATTAAGAAATAATTTCCAGGTGGAACTGCTTCTCAAGCAGCAGCTGATAAAACAGGATTTTTGACAGGAAGAGACAATGAACTACCAAAGCGCTCCACAGCATCATGGTAGTTCATTGAGAACTCAAAGGCTGTCGGAACTTGCAGATGTGGCCGTACCGGGGGGAACTGCTGGTGCATTTGTAAAATATTGAACATAGGTGTAACATGTAATGTGTTACAAAAAGTGAACTTATCCTTTAACTCTAAACTGATAAACAATAAAAGCGTTTAAAGCTTTGCCTTTGGGCAATTTTAGTTTGTCACCGTTTCTTGCAATTTTGTACCTTGTTTTCTACACTTTCCCAAAAACGGTTATATTGTATTTGTATGCCCTAAATATCTTGGAACACAGCACAGAACAGTAGTGGCACTTGTTCGGAAACAGAATACACGCCACAACGCATATGCAATTTTGCCACGGCCATCTTGGATTCTGGAATAAGAGTTGCTTATATGATATAAAGTGCCTGTTTGTCATCTCTTCATTGTAAGAGTATTTACCACATTAAATTGGCGTTTTAAATCAAGATTACACTAATCGAGAGCGAGTCTTTTTCATGATACTATGTCCAACTATGTGCACAGCATTCTATTGCAACACAGCAGTACCATGGTTTGACATGTGGTTCTAAAGAAAGATGGATATCTTGGATTTATACACAAGCACTTGTGGACCACTCTTAATCGGGGGTCATACGATTCTGATAAGCCTCCCTCTGATGCACAACGAGGCGCTTGTGTGGCTTATCATTAAGAAGTTTGGTGGCATTTGGTATCCACCTCTGACATTTCCCTCATAATCGGAGCATCACTGAAATTCAGTGTTTTTGGCTTGACCTTTGGATTTCTTCATTTTATTTTTTTCAATTTGCAGTGACCTATAATAGTTTGATAGTTTTGTGAGGTTTATTATGCTACATTTTTAATACCCAATAGAGCCCTAGCGCTTTTTTTAGTTCTTATTAATGATGGCTTAATGTGAGATTCACCTTGAAGTAATATTTTTACAAGGGAGAGTAATTCCAGAGGTCTTTGAAAGAAACCTGTCCTTTCAAATTCCTAAATCAGAGTTAAGGTCAAGACCAAATTTTAAGGCCCGAATGAGAGGCATTTGCAAATAATCTCTGGTATTGAAGAGCCTGTGATCACACCAGGCAAAGAAGGATTTCCGGGTACGATGGTACATCTTCCCGAAAGTGTTTTGTTTTTGTTTTTTGCTTTTAGCAAGGTAGGGTAACAGATTTAGAGACCCCCCCTCTACCTTTTTAGACCCAAGCTTAAACTGCCATGACTTCTGGGCCAGTTTGGTGCAAAGAGAATCACCATTTTTCTCTCGTTCCATCTTTTTGAGCAAATAAGACAGAATTTGCACTGGAGGGAAGAAGTAGATTAGCCTAAACTGAGACCAAGGAATTATCAAGGCACCCAAGGCCAGCGCTATAGGATCCTTGCTACAAACAAAATGAGTCGGTTGTTAAATCTGGAGGCTAGGATGTCTACACGTGGGTTCTGCTATTTCTGACATCTCAGATTAAAAGAGGTTTGGGTGAAAGGCCCATTCCCCTTGATCCAGGAAGTGGCGGCTGAGGTAATCTGCTTTCAAGTTATCCACTCCTGGGGTGTGGACAGCAGAGAGCACTGGACAGTAAATTTGCATACATGATATTATCTGGTTTGCTTTCTTCAAGGCTACAAGACTCCTGGTTGGCTGATGTAAGCCAAAGCTGTGGCGCTGCATGACTGCACCCCGATTTGGCATTCTCGCAGAAGGTGGGGTCCAGTTCTGCAAAGCCATACAAACTGCTCTGAGCTCCAGGATGCTGATGGGGAAGCTTGGCTTCCACAAATGAGCATGTTCCCTGGACTGTGAGGCACTGAAACACTCCTCTCCAGACCTCTGCCATCTGTTATTACTTTCCAGTGATGAGGAAGACAATATTTCCCCATGGTTAGGACTGGGCTTCAGATCTACCAAATTAGAGAATTCCTTTCTTGGCTGGACAGGTGCATTGTTAGGAGTAGAGAAGGAGCATGCTTGCTCCAGGTCGACAAGATGTTGTGTTGGAGAGTTCTTGATGAAGGAGGCTACCATAAGGCCTAGGAGCTGACCATAGATGGATTTGGCAGGTTCAGCAGGGAACAGATGTATTTTGATCCATGTGTTGCTGCTCCTGCTCGCCAGAAGTTAATCCAACAATCAACTTCTGTCAAACTGGCTTGTTTTTAAAAATGTTCTCGATCAGCAGCTGCTGTCAGAATACAACGTCCCTGTGGGAATAACGTGATCTGCATGCCCCGAGTTCTGAGAAGGGCAAGAAGAGGTGCTAGGATCTTTGTCAATACTCAGAGCAGAAGATAAGCAAACTGCAACTGAAGCGCAGAAATTGCTGATGAGCTGGACAAATGGGAACATGAAGAAAGGCATCTTGGATATCCATGGATGCTATGTATTCCCCTTACATTGAAGAGGTAATTACCAACCTGAAGGATTCCATGCAAAAATTTTGAGTTTGAAAGTTTTTGTTGAGGGATTTCAAGTCCACAATAGGATGAATAACCCCATTGGGCTTTGGTCCCGTGAGCAGGTTTGAACAGAACC
The DNA here is from genome assembly GCA_028564925.1 of Lithobates sylvaticus. Taxonomy (NCBI): domain Eukaryota; kingdom Metazoa; phylum Chordata; class Amphibia; order Anura; family Ranidae; genus Lithobates; species Lithobates sylvaticus. Next base: position 221,697,339 of record CM053027.1, on the reverse strand, counting down.
TGACTTGGAGTAATGGCACCGCTACTCCCTGGGGAAAAAGATAGCTCGGCCCAGGCATTTTACAAATTTGACGGTCTTTGAACAGTCTGGCGAATTTGAAAGAAGAAAATGGCAAGGTGGTAGAGTTTTGGACTATTTTGAAACCATTGACTGAACCCACATGTCGGGTACGTATGTTACTCAAAGAAGCAAACTGTAACAAACTTTCCCTTACTCTTAGGAGTGAGGGTGTACCTTCACTGGCAAAAGGGCTTTAGTGAAGACTTGGTAGGCTTGGGGCCCCAAGTCTTGCACTGAAAGGAAGGGCTGAATGTAGGTTTGGAAATTGAAACCTGGGTAGAGCGATCGGATACTCTGCGTTTTGCAGGAGGTAGGGGCTCCTGAAGGAGAGGGTTTTGGGATCTTCTGCTGTGAAAGACCTTCCCTCCTTTGACATTAATGAGGTTAATGAATTGGTCAGGTGCCTCTCCAAATAGAGGTCTTGCTTAAAAAAAGGCATATGTGAGAGTCACTTTTTACAAGTAACTTCAGATGTCGAGGCTTTTAGCCACAAGATTCAGGGTAAGTGAATAGAGATTAGAGCCAGGCTGAAAATGTATCTTGCATGTTCTGGGGCATCCATACAAAAAAGCAGAGCAGAAGGTAATTGCACAAGGTAAAGCACAATCTGAAATACTGGATACATACTGCAGTGAGAGCCGATTGCAAGGCTGGGCCTGCCAAGGTAAAGAGAGCCTTTAAGATTGTCTCACTCTCAAACTACCTATGTGCAGAATCATTGAAAAAAGGGAACATCTTCAATAAGTACAGTGAGAGGTTTAATGGAGTTGTAAAGGCAAAAGGTTTTATTTATTTTTTTTATTTTTTTATCTCAATGCATTAGGATAAAAAAAAAAAAAAACTGTGTAGCAGGCACCCCAGCACCCCTCCCCCCAACACTTACCCCGAGCCCCTTCTCTATCCAGCGATGTCCACGATTCCCTTGGCCACCCGGGACTCTCCTCCTGATTGGCTGGGGCACAGCCGCAGTGCCATTGGCTCCCGCAGCTGTCAAAGTCAGTTAGCTAATCAGAGAAGAGAGGGGGCAGGGATGAATGGCAGCTGCGTGTCTGAATGGACAGAAAGAGCTGCAGCTCGACCCGGGTGCCCCCATAGGAAGCTGCTGGTCTATGGGGGCACTCAGCAGGAAGGGGCCAGGAACAGCAAAGAGGGAGCTGAGAAGAGGAGGATCCGGGCTGCTCTGTGCAAAACTAACTGCACAGAGGAAGTATAACGTGTTTTTTTTTTTAAAGCAAGACTTTACAGTCACTTTAAGACAGAATGGCAGGATCAACTACAGTAACAGGCCTCTCTTTCACTGGATAGAGTCCGGCAAAGATTTTGGTATGAGCGACAATCATTTCTGGAGTGATGCTATCATCCAATAGATTGCACATACTATCTGTTCGTGAACAGAGAGTGTCTTTTTTTGTAGGTCTCTGCACCCAAGGCATTAGAAGATGGAGAAGAATCAATCTGCACTATGCCAAGGCTTTTGCGGACTGCAGCAGTAAGCTTATCCAGGTAAGAATGCATGGTTGCATGTTGCACGTGCTTAGCCGAGCTTAGCCGAGTGTCTGTTTCAGGAATCAGTGCCCAAAGTAACACCACAGACCAGCTCTGCATCTAGCTGGATGCGAGTATGGTCCCCCAAGACTCAGCTGGGGAGCCAATGGATATGGAAAGCTGTTAAATAAAAGTTACAGTGCTTATGAGCAGCTAGAAACATGACAGAAAAATCAGGATGCAAAAAGAAGCAAATACATAAAATAAAGAAAAGGATTGCTTTTCCAAGAGAAGAGAAAAAGTCTATACACCCATAGACACTTGTAAAAAAAAAAAAACTAGGGCTTTCTAAAAGTAGGAGGTGGTTATGCTAGTGTTGTCCTTTCAGCTTTTCTGCAAGTGTCCAATCATCAAGATAGGTGCACAACTCAATCAGCTAACACCAAAATGTTAGGTTTGTCCAGAGAAAAAAAAATAAATAAAAATACGCTCATCGGCCACTTTATTAGGTACACCTGTTCAATTGCTTGGCAACACAAATTGCTAATCAGACAATCACATAGCAGCAACTCAATGCATTTAGACATGGTGAAGACGACTTGCTAAAGTTCAAACTGAGCATCAGAATGGGGAAGAAAGGGAATTTAACCACTTCAGCCCCGGACCAATTGTCAGCTTAAGGACCAGAGGTCTTTTTTCAATTTCGCACTGCACTACTTTAACTGGTAATTGTGCGGTCATGCAATTTTGTAACGAAACGAAATTTGCGTCCTTTTCTTCCCACAAATAGAGCTTTCTTTTGATGGTATTTGATTGCCTCTGTGATTTTTATTTTTTGCGATATAAATGGAAAAAGAGCGAAAATTTTGAAAAAAAAAGAGATTTTCTACTTTTTGTTATAAGAAAAATCTAATAAACTCAATTTTAGTCAAACATTTGGGCCAAAATGTATTCAGCCACATGTCTTTAGTAAAAAAAAATGCCAATAAGCGTATATTGATTGGTTTGCGCAAAAGTTATAGCGTCTACAAACTAGAGTACATTTTCTGGAATTTACACCGCTTTTAATTTATGACTGCCTATTTCATTTCTTGAGGTGCTAAAATGGCAGAGAAGTACAAAACCCCCCCAAATGACCCCATTTTGGAAAGTAGACACCCCAAGCTATTTGCTGAGAGGCATGTTGAGCCCATTGAATATTTTTTTTTTTAGTCCCAAGTGATTGAATAAAGACAAAAATAAAAAATAATTTTTTTTTTCTTCAAAAAGTTGTCACTAAATGATATATTGCTCACACATGCCATAGTTATATGTGGAATTGCACCCCAAAATACATTTTGCTGCTTCTCCTGAGTATGGGGATACCACATGTGTGGGACTTTTTGGGAGCCTAGCCGCGTACGGGGCCCCGAAACCCAAGCACCGCCTTCAGGATTTCTAAGGGTGCAAATTTTTGATTTCACTCCTCACTACCTATCACAGTTTCGAAGGCCATAAAATGCCAAAATAGCACAAAACCCCCCCAAATGACCCCATTTTGGAAAGTAGACACCCCAAGCTATTTGTTGAGAGGCATGGTGAGTATTTTACAGCTCTCATTTGTTTTTGAAAATGAAGAAAGTAAAGAAAAAAAATTTTTTTTTTTTCTTTTTTTCAATTTTCAAAACTTTGTGACAAAAAGCGACATCTGCAAAATACTCACAATACCTCTCAGCAAATAGCTTGGGGTGTCTACTTTCCAAAATGGGGTCATTTTGGGGGGTTTTATGCCATCTGGGCATTCCATGGCCTCCGAAACTGTGATTGGCAGTGAGAAGTGAAATAAAAAAATTACTCCCTTAGAAAGCCTGAAGGCGGTGCTTGGTTTTTGGGGTTCCGTACGCAGCTAGGCTCCCAAAAAGTCCCACACATGTGGTATCCCCGTACTCAGGAGAAGCAACAGAATGTATTTTGGGGTGTATTTCCACATATGCCCATGACATGTTTGAGCAATATATCATTTAGTGACAACTTTTTGTAAAAAAAATATATATATATTTTTTTTTTCATTATTCAATCTCTTGGGACAAAAAAAAAAAAATATTTAATGGGCTCAACATTGCTCTCAGCAAATAGCTTGGGGTGTCTACTTTCCAAAATGGGGTCATTTGGGGGGGGTTTGAACTGTCCTGGCATTTTATGCACAACATTTAGAAGCCTATGTCACACGTCACCCACTCTTCTAACCACTTGAAGACAAAGCCCTTTCTGACACTTTTTGTTTACATGAAAACATATTTTTTTTTTGCAAGAAAATTACGTTGAACCCCCAAACACTATATATATTGTTAAAGCAAAGGCCCTACAGATTAAAATGGTGGGTGTTGCATTTTTTTTTTTCCACACAGTATTTGCGCAGCGATTTTTCAAACGCATTTTTTGTGGAAATAAATACACTTTTTTTTATTTTAATGCACTAAAACACACTATATTGCTCAAATTTTTGATGAAATAAAAAATATGATCTTAGGCCGAGTACATGGATACCAAACACGACATGCTTTAAAATTGCGCACAAACACGCAGTGGCGACAAACTACATACATTTTTAAAAGCCTTTAAAAGCCTTTACATGATACCACATTAGATTCACGGAGGAGGTCTACTGCTAAAATTACTGCCCTCGATCTGACCTTCGCGGTGATACCTCACATGCATGCTGCAATTGCTGTTTACATATGACGCCAGACCAACGCTTGTGTACGCCTTTGCGCAAGAGAAGGGGGGGCAGGGGTGCTTTTTTTTTTTTTTTTTAGTTTTTTTTTTTTTTTTATTTATTTAGCTTTTTTATTCTATTTTTAAACTGTTCCTTCCATTTTTTTTCTTTGTTATGATTTTTATTGTTATCTCAGGGAATGTAAATATCCCCTATGATAGCAATAGGCAGTGACAGGTACTCTTTTTTTGAAAAAATTGGGGTCTATTAGACCCTAGATCTTTCCTCTGCCCTCAAAGCATCTGACCACACCAAGATTGGTGTGATAAAATGCTTTCCCAATTTCCCAATGGCGCGGTTTATATCCGGGAGGGGGGACATTCCCTCCCACTGCTTGTAAAAGCAGTCTAGAGGCTAATTACCCGCTAGAATTGCTTTTACATGAAAGCCGATCACTGGCTGAAAAGAATGATACCAAGATGATACCTAAACCTGCAGGCATCATTCTGGTATAACCATTCAAAGTCCAGCAACATACTGGACATATATTGTAATCTTTTTTTTTTTCATGCAGCCTCTTGGCTGAACGAAAAAAAAAAAAAAGAGATTGATTGGTGGGTATGCCCACCATTAGAATACCTCCCTTCATCCACCCACTTCTAATGATGGGCATACATGCACCATTTATATATGCCGATGCATGGGGGCATCCTCCCGCAAAAGTTATGCCGTGTACACACGGTCGGAATTTCGACCGTATGTACGTGGCATTAGGAGCCAATCGCTCCTCCGCCCCCCCTGCTGCCCCCATGCTTCGGCACATATGCTCTTTTTTTTAACTGTGGTGGTGAAATCACCTCCTACAGCGTTGGAGTCGCGGCTTTATGTATCGTGGGAGCAAACGCTGTTGCTGTCAAGATAAATAAATCCGCGCTGCAACTGAATGGCGCACCTGAAAACAAAAAAATGCTTAACACTAAAACACAGTAAACAAAATTACATACCTGAAAAGCAAGCATGATAAAACATGATAAAACATAATAAAACATTGCAGAATAGAATGGAGTAAAAAAAGAGCAACAATAGAGAGAGAGAGAGAGACAATAAAACGACAACTATTTTTGTTTTTTTTTTTTTTGAGATTCACAGGTAAAAAAGCTCCTGACTGTTAGCGACTGAATCAAAACGCTACCACAAAAAAAATGTTAGCGATCGCAGGGATCAGGCCTGACTCTGCGAACGCTGCAGTTATGTGTGCTTAGTGTTTTGTAAGTGACAGTGATCGATCGATACTGCACTTGGGTGGGCTGGGCTGGGCTGGGCTGGGCGGGGGGGAAAACGCAGGTGCTAGCAGGTATCTGGGCTGATCCCGCTAACAATGCGTTTTTTTGGAACCCTAAACTGCTGGGACGCTAGTATAGATCTGATCAGATCAGATATTGATCTGTTCAGATACTATACCACTAAGGGAGGTGTATGCTTTGCGCGTGGGTGTTTGCGGTACTGGCACTAACCTGGGGCGACGCAGACCTTATTTGACCCTAAAACCTAATTGATATCACCCGCCGGGCGATCAGGGGGTTAAACCGTTATTGGGTAATAAATGGCGGGTGCCCTGACAGTATAAAAAACAAGCTAACTAACCAGCGTCACCCGTAACAGTAATACAAAAAAAAAAACTGGTTACCTAGCGACACTAATGCAGCGATCAGAAAAACGATCGCTTAGTGACACTGGCAAAAGGGGGTGAAAGGGTTAACTAGGGGCAATCAGGGGGTTAAACCTTTATTAGGTAATATATGGGGGTACCTGACGCTATATAAAAACCTGACGGGGAACCTAAATAACGAAATAACTAACTGGCTAACCAGCGTCACCAGTGACATTTTATACGGTGATCACTGGTGAAAGGGTTAACTCTAGGGGCAATCAGGGGGTTAAAACCTTTATTTAGGTTGTAATATGGGGGTACCTGACCTATAAACCTATTTATGAACCTATATAAACATGGCGGTTAACCTAAAAAAAAACTGGTTACCTAGCGACACTAATGCAGCGATCAGAAAAACGATCGCTTAGTGACACTGGCAAAAGGGGGTGAAAGGGTTAACTAGGGGCAATCAGGGGGTTAAACCTTTATTAGGTAATATATGGGGGTACCTGACGCTATATAAAAACCTGACGGGGAACCTAAATAACGAAATAACTAACTGGCTAACCAGCGTCACCAGTGACAGTTATACGGTGATTACTGGTGAAAGGGTTAACTCTAGGGGCAATCAGGGGGTTAAAACCTTTATTTAGGTTGTAATATGGGGGTACCTGACCTATAAAACTATTTATGAACCTATATAAAACATGGCGGTTAAAATAAAAAAAAAATGGTTACCTAGCGACACAATGCAGCGATCAGAAAAACGATCGCTTAGTGACACTGGCAAAAGGGGGTGAAGGGGTTAACTAGGGGCAATCAGGGGGTTAAACCTTTATTAGAGGGGGGTAGGGGGCTACCTAGGACCTAAAACTAACTGCCCTGACAGTTATTACAGTCACACTGACACTAAATGCAGTGATCAGTAAATAAATGATCACTGCAATTAGTGACACTGTGACTGGGGGGGGAGGGGGTGATCTGGGGGTGACCGGGGCGTGGATTGTGTGCCTATGTGTACTGGTGTCAGTGTACTGTTTGTGCACTAACCTTTACATCTTCTCTGCTCGGCGTTCCGGTCACATAGACCGGCGCACCGAGCGTGACATCACTTCCGCCTTCCTGTCTATACAATAGACAGGAAGGGGAAGCTTTTCATTCGCCAGGAGCGATCGCGAGGGGGTGGCCAGAAACCACTGGCCGTCCCCTCGTCCCGGATCGCTCCTGAAGCGATGCCGACCGTCCCCGCCGGCGGAGGGGGGTCCGATCGGACCCCCCAACCGCCTGAAGAATGGCACGTACAGGTACGTGGTTCTGCCTGTACGTGCCATTCTGCCGACGTATATATACAGGGGGCGGTCGGCAAGTGGTTAATTAACTTTTTACGTTGCATGGTTGTTGGTGCGAGATGGGCTGGTCTGAGCATTTCAAAAACTGCTGATCTAATGGGGTTTTAAGACAACAATCTCTAGGGTTTACAGAGAATGGTCAGAAAAAGAGGAAATATCCAATAAGAAGCAGTTGTGTGAACAAAAATGCCTCGTTAAAGTCAGAGGTCAGAGGAGAATGGCAGACTGGTTCGAGATGATAGAAAGGCAACAGTAACTCAAATAACCACTCGTTACAACCAAGATATGCAGAATACCACCTCTGAACACAACACATCAAACCTTGAAGCAGACAAGCTACCTCAGCAGAAGACCACACCGGGTGCAACTCCTGTCAGCTAAGAACAGGAAACTGAGGCTACAATCAGGCCTACAGCAGAAATGTAAAAATTACTCTATTCCATAAAGTGTATACAGGTGCAAGCGTTTGCAAGAGTTCAAATGGATAAAGTGTTATATTTATTGATCCAGGTCTTTTCTGGAACTTTTTGTGTACAAGTTTATTTTTTGCTAGAAAATTACTTAAAACCCATAAATATATATGTATACACACACACATACATATATATATATATATATATATATATATATATATATATATATATATATATATATATATATATATATATATATATATATATATATATATATATATATATACACACACACACACACAGGGCTCAAAATTTCAAGTCCTGAGCTACTAGCCAGGCCTTAAGTGTTACTCGCCACCAGTTGCCCCACCAAACCCCGCCCCTAAATACGCCCCTTGTAAGTGATCATATTATATTCAGATCATACATGGTATGCAGGGTTGTCTTAAATGTTAATTGGACTCTGGACACACATTTTCGTGCCCCCCTGCAGAAACACTACAGGAGATGGTCAGATACTGCAGATCTACTAGTGGAGAAGACCAGAGAGACTGCAGACATGGTAAAGAGAGGGCCAGAAAGACTGCAGACATGGTAAAGAGAGGGCCAGAGAGACTGCAGACATGGTAAAGAGAGGGCCAGAGAGACTGCAGACATGGTAAAGAGAGGGTCAGAGAGACTGCAGACATGGTAAGAAGAGGGTCAAAGAGACTGCAGACATGGTAAAGAGAGGGCCAGAGACTGCAGACATGGTAATGAGAGGGCCAGAGAGACTGCAGACATGGTACAGGCACTGTGGATGGTGTGATGGATGGCTCCCCCCTCCCTCCACATCTCTGTAGAGGGAGAGATGTTGCAGATCAGTGTACACAGCTCTAAGACCTGGGGGAGCATGTCCTCCCTCTACACTTGTTCCATGTGATCCCTGTCCCCTCCCCCTGCTCCGAGTGTCAGACTCCTCAGCTCACTTTCTCCCCAGGACCCTCACTCACATCCTCAGCAGTGTCCAGATCCCGACAGTACACAAGTCCCCTCATAGTCCCAGCCAGTCAGTTCAGCAGTGTCCCAGTGCAGACAGCAAGTCCTCTTCTGTCCCCTTCCATTGTCAGCAGGAAGCATGGAAGTACAGCACTTGAGGGGGGAAAGAGGAAGTTGCATCTTCCTCCTCTGAATGCTGGGTCCTCCAAGCACCTTATTGGTTGTTAGGACACCATCAACCAATTGTTTTGACAGGCGGACTTGGGAGACAACAGTGGAAAGCCAGGAGATCCACTTGATTGGGCACCTCGTCTCCTCCCACAGAACGATCATTATATATATATTATATATATATATATATATATATATATATATATATATATATATATATAGACACACACATATAGACACACACACACAGTACACCCCTCACATTTTTTTAAATATTTTATTAGATCTTTTCATTTCATATATCTTCTTTCACACTGAAGAAATTACACTTTGCTACAACGTAAAAGTAGTGGGTGTACAGATTGTATAACAGTGTAAATTTGCTGTCCACTCAAAATAACACACAGCCATTAATGTCTAAACCACTGGCAACAAAAATAAGTACACCCCTAAGTGAAAATGGCCAAATTGGGCACAATTAGCCATTCCCCCTCCTCGGCGTGATGTGACTCGTTAGTGTTACAAGATCTCAGGTGTAAATGGGGAGCAGGAGTGTTACATTTGGTGTTATCGCTTCTCACTCTCTCATACTGATCACTGGAAGTTCAACATGGCACCTCATGGCAAAGAACTCTGAGGATCTGAAAAAAAAAAAAAAAAGAATTGTTGCTCTACATAAAGATAGCTTAGGCTACAAGAAGATTGCCAAGACCCTGAAACTGAGCTGCAGCATGATGGCCAAAACCATACAGCGGTTTAACAGGACAGGTTCCTTTTAGGAAAGGAGTGGAGTGCACGTGTTCAGCTTCATATCCAGAGGTTGTCTTTGAGAAATAGACGTATGAGTGCTGCCACCATTGCTGCAGAGGTTAAAGGGGTGGGGGGTCAGCCCATCAGTGCTCAGGCCATACGCAGCACATAGAATCAAATTGGTCTGCATGGCTGTCATCCCAGAAGGAAGCCTCTTCTAAAGATGATGCACAAGAAAGCCCACAGTTTTCTGAAGACAAGCTAAGAACATGGATTACTGGAACCATGTCCTGTGGTCTGATGAGACAAAGATAAAAACGTATTTGGTTCAGATGGTGTCAAGCGTGTGTGTGGCGGCAACCAGGTGAGGAGTACAAAGACAAGTGTGTCTTGCCTACAAGTCAAGCATGGTGGTGGGAGTGCCATGGTCTGGGGCTGCATGAGTGCTGCCAGCACTGGGGAGCTACAGTTCATTGAGGGAACCATGAATGCAAACATGTACTGTGACATACTGAAGCAGAGCATGATCCCCCTATCGGAGACTGGGCTGTAGGGCAGTATTCCAACATAACAACCCCAAATACACCTCCAAGATGACCACTGCCCTTGTTAAAGAAGCCGAGGGTAAAGGTTATGGACTGGCCAAGCATGTCTCCAAACCTAAACCCTATTTATTGAGCATCTGTGGGGCATCCTCAAACGGAAGGTGGAGGAGCGCAAGGTCTCCAACATCCACCAGCTCCGTGATGTCGTCATGGAGGAGTAGAAGAGGACTCCAGTGGCAACCTGTGAAGCGCTGGTGAACTCCATGCTCAAGAGGGTTAAGGCAGTGCTGGAAAATAATGGTGGCTACACAAAAGATTGACACTTTGGGCACAATTTGGATATTTTCACTTAGGGGTGTACTCCCTTTTGTTGCCAGCGGTTTAGACATTAATAGCTGTGTGTTGAGCTATTTTGAGGGGACAGCAAATCTATACTGTTATACATGCTGTATACTGACTACTTTACAACGTAGCAAAGTGTACTTTCTTCAGTGTTGTCACATGAAAAAAAAACATGTGTGTTTGTATAACGTGAAAGATGATGCTAAACTGAGTAACTAGATACCCAACATGTCATGCTTTAACCACTTAAGCCCGGGAAGAATTTATCCCGTTACTGACCAAAGCACTCTTTACTTTTCAGCACTGCGTCGCTTTAACTGACAATTGCGCGGTCGTGCGACGTTGCACCCAAACAAAATTGACGTTCTTTTTTTCCCACAAATAGAGCTTTCTTTTGGAAGTATTTGATTGTCTCTGCGGCTTTTATTTTTTGCGCTTTAAACAAAAAAAAGCGACAATTAAAAAAAAAAAAAAAATATTTTGTACTTTTTGCTATAATAAATATTCCCATTTTTTTTTAAAAAAAGCTAAATTTCTCTCAGTTTAGGCCAGTATGTATTCTTCTACATATTTTTGGTAAAAAAAAAAAAAATCGCAATAAGCGTATATTGATTGGTTTGCACAAAAGTTATAGTATATATTTTTTTGGGATATTTATTATAGCAAAAAAGTAAAAAATAATGTTTTTTTTTTTTTTTTTTTCAAAATTAACGCTATTTTTTGGTTTATAGCACAACAAATAAAAACCGCAGAGATGATCAAATACCACCAAAAGAAAGCTCTATTTGTGGGAAAAAAAGGACGTCAATTTTGTTTGGAAGCTATGTTGAACGACCGCGCAATTGTTAGTCAAATCGACGCAGTGCCAAATCGTAAAAAGTGCTCTGGTCTTTGGCCAGCCAAATGGTCCGGGGTTTAAGTGGTTAAAGCGGTAGTAAACCGCAGTTTTTTTTGAAAAGCTGCAAGGCAATGTCATAATGTGCTAGTATGCATAGCATGCTAGCAAATTATGTGAAACTTACCTTTAGAACTAAGCCTTCCAGCGCTGCATTGTCACCTCTGAAGACACTTCAATCTTCACCCGGTTGGGATCGGCCAATTACGGCACAGAACTCTGAATGGTAACATTACTGGCTGCATGTATAGTAAATATCTTGTAAACGGTGCACATTTAGGAGATATTTACAGTACCTATAGGCTTACCTATAGGTAAAATTATGCAGTGGAGTTTACTCCCACTTTAACCACTTCCCGTATAGGAAAAAGACAGCTGCGGATTGGTTCCATTGTTCTGGAACGATGTCATACAATACCCGGGACACAGCACATCCCCCATCTCGATAAACAGCCGATGACACATTCCTTTACCCATGTGATCAGCTGTCTCCAATCACAGCTGATTATATGTAAAACAAAGAAATGCCAGTTATCGGCTTTCCTCTCTTCACACTGACAGCATGTGAGGTGAGAAGAGTTGTTCAGCAGTATTTCCTCACAGGGGAAGCCTGCACAGATAATCTGTCCCCCAACAGTATCCATCAGTGATGCCAGCCAGTGCCCAGTACCCATCAGGGATGCCAATCAGTGAAGCCTTTCGGTGCCTGCTCATCAGTGCCCATAAGTTCCACCTATCAATGCCCAACAGTGCTGCTTATCAGTACTGCATATTAGTGCCATCTCATCAGTACCGCCTCATCACTGCAGCCACATCAGTGAAGCAGTATTAAAATGGTTAAAAGCAAAATAAAAAAATAAAAAAAATGCTGTTTGACATTTTGACGACAAAATGTATCTCTTTATGCCCAAGAACTGGGAGGTGACTTGTCAGAGGTTGCTCCATTCCTCCAAAGGCATAGAACCGAGTGGGGGCCATCTTGCCCTCACACGACTTCCTGCCTAGCCATCGGCTGCATCGGATCGCTTCTGAGTTTAGCGACACCTCCTGTAAATCCGGCAAATCCGCCACTAGGATCACTTTTATCGGTCACTGAATAAATAAAATGATACCGGGGTTATGGCAGACAACCCTATTTAACCTCAAAGTAATGACATATACTGTGGGCGGTCGGAAAATGGTTAATATAGGTTTACTACTAAAACATGTTACGTTAAAATAAAAATAAAAAAACAGTTAAAGAGAGTAACTCCACTTTGAGAAAAAAAACATTCCCTTCTGGGTGATCTATGTACATAGCAAGGATTTTAACAAACTGTTGCAGATTCCTACCTTTTGTTATTCTGAAGAAATCACAGTTTGTTCCTCTGTGCCCCTGTGCTAAGTGAGTCTAATGGGAGTGGTTGTATAATTATCAACCAGCTGCTGCAGCTGTAGAGCTCTAATGAGGAAGACTGCAGGGTCTGCATCCCTTTAGGGTATTTTCACACTGGGGCGGAGGTGCGTTAGCGGTAAAGCGCCGCTAGTCTTAACGTCGGTTTTCGGCTGCTAGCGGGGCTTTTTAACCCCCGCTAGCGGCCGAAGAAAGGGTTTAAAGTGCCAGTGTTGCAGCGCTGCAGAAGCGCTTTGCAGGCGCCTCGGCAGAGCTGCCCATTTATTTCAATGGGCAGGGCACTTTGGGAGCAGTGTATAAACCGCTCCCAAACAGCCCCAAAGATGCTGCTTGCAGGACTTTTTTTCCCATCCCGCAAGCACACCGCCCCGCGTGAAAGCACTAAAAATTTAGTTTTCTTTCCTAAGTCACTTAGTTATCACTTTTGCCTTATGACAAGGTGCTCCATAATTCTGTAAAAGGTGTTGTTCATCACCAAACTGTTCTTGGATGGTTGGGAGAAGTTGCTCTTGGAGGAGGTTTTTGTACCATTCTTTATTCATGGCTGTGTTCTTGGGCAAAATTGTGAGTGAGCCCACTTCTTTGGCTGGGAAGCAACCCCACACACGAATGGTCTCAGGACCGACGGTAGTTTTCACCTTTTCTTCCGGATGCCCCAAACAATCGGAAAGGGGATTCGGAGAAAATTACTTTACCCCAGTCCTAAGCAGTCCAGTCCCTGTACCTTTTGTAGAAAATCAGTCTGTCCCTGATGTTTTTCTTGGAGAGAAGTGGCTTCTTTGCTGCCCTTGACATCAGGCCGTCCTCCAAAAGTCTTGGCCTCACTGTGTGCACAGATGCACTCACACCTGCCTATTGCCATTCCTGAGCAGTCCCTGCACTGGTGGTGCCCCGATCCCACAGCTGAATCAACTGTAGGAGAATGTTCTGGCACTTGCTGGACTTTCTTGGGTGCCCTAAAGCCTTCTTCACAAATGCAGTGGAAATGTTTATGGGATTAAGTTCATTTTCATGGCAAAGAGTGACTTTGCAATTAATTGCAATTCATCTGATCACTCTTCATAACATTCTGGCGAATATGCAAAATGGCATCATAAAAACTGAGGTAGCAGACTTTGTGAAATTGTATATTTGTGTCATTCTCAAAACTTTTGACCAGGGCTGTAGATGCTCATTTTTTTGCTGGTAAAAAAATGTGCATTTGTTAATTTTTTTAAACAGTAGCCTGCAAAGTTTGGTGCCTGCTATCAGCAGATCATGGGTGCTCTTTTAGGCTTCTCCCTCCAGCTTTCACCCTTTTCAGTTTGCATGCTGACTCGGGCTTTCACACTGGGAAGGCATGAGAGGCTCGTTTCAGGCGCTATTTTTAGCACTAAAATGCCTGAAAAGCGCCTTAGTGTGAAAGGGTTCTTATGCCCCGTGTACACGGTCGGATTTTCCAACGGAAAATGTCCTATCGGACAATGTTGTCAGAAATTCCGACCGTGTGTAGGCTCCATCGGATTTTCCGACGGACAAAGTTTTATCTCCTGCTCTCAAATTTTCCGACAACAAAGTCCTATCGGACTTTTTCCGATCGTGTGTAGCGAATTCCGACGGACAAAGTGCCACGCATGCTCATATCACATTACAAGACCAAAGCTATTGGCTACTAGCCTCTACATAGTCCCGTCGTAGGCAACAAACGTCACCACGTTTAGAATGATCGGATTTTCCGACAACTTTGTCCGACCGTGTGTATGCAACACCAGTGTCGGACAAAATCCGTCGGAAAAAATCCGATGGATTTTGTGGTCGGATTTTCTGACCGTGTGTAAGGGGGTTTAGACGTGATGACGCTTCTTGGGGGTATCTTACCAAAAATTACATCTTTTTGTTGCAGGGGATGGCAAAAATCTGACTTGTATCGTAGTGTAGACTTCTGGGAAAATCAGTGAGCCGATCACACAAGCAGGAAATTATGTTTCTGGGGGGCGTCCTGTACAAATTCTGTGTACAGAACACATCCAGGTAACCATATTGCATTGCATTTAGAGAAAATGTCAGCAGCTGCAGTTTGAAAAGGAAAGGTCATTTTTAATAACATTCAATTACAATAGTATATGTCATATTTTTTTTATATGCTATTTTTTTCCCATGAAAGTGGAATTACCCTTTAAAGAATAAGTGCACTTATAAATCAGCTTACTGTCAATTCTGCTCACAAGCTCTTCCAATGCCTTTACATTTTTCTGAATTCCAGGCTGAGCAAAGGTGTAGTTATCCTTAAAAACAAAACATAAAAAGACAAGGAATAAACTACTGTTGTTACAACTAGATAAACATCCACCATTTACCCCATCTACAATGATACCTTCATTTCACCTGCTCAGCAAAAAGGTTTTCTTTTGAAATCATGGTTTTGTCCCTAACCTTACATGGGTTATAATCTTCTGGTGGAGGAGAAAAAGGCACACTCTGACACCTTTAAACAAAAAGATATCGTAATCAACAACAAAGCTGAGCAAAATGGATATCTAGTGCTCTTCTAGATAATAGAAATGTATCAGCAGGAAACTATCTGACAACTTAAAGGATAAGTTCACCTTTTACTAAAGTAATTTTGGGTGCATGGCCAGGAAGCTCCCCAGACCTTAATCCTATTGAGAACTTGTGGCCAATCCTCAAGAGGCAGGTGGGAAAAAAAAAAAAAACACAAATTGACTAACTGCAAGTACTGATTATGCAAGAATAGGCTGCCACCAGTCAGTATGTGGCCGAGAAGTTGATTGGCAGCATGCCAGGGTGAATTGCAGAGGTGTATTGACTCTTTGCATAAACTTAATGTAATTGTCAAACAAGCCTTTGACACTTATGAAATGTTTGTAATTATACGTTAGTATACCATAGTAACATCTGACAAAAAGATCTAAAAACACTAAAGCAGCAGATTGTGAAAATTAATTTTTGTTTCATTCTCAAAACTTTTGGCCATGGCTGTATACTGGTTTCTTATTTGTATTGTTTTGCACATGCTGGATCTGCTGATCCCTGTAGTCTTCCGGCCGCAGCTCTAGCCAATGTGCTATATATGTAGCCACTTATGGTAATGCTGGATGGAGAGAGTAGCCTTTATCTTCCTCTTGTCTGGTCCTCCCATCCTTCTGGTGACGTCATTTCTGCCATATGTTCCATGCTGGGTAGCGTGGCTTCCCAGGGCTCCAGGCTCCCGAGCTGGCCATCTCCTCTCCCAGCAGTTGGAACTGATGCCAGCGTTCCTACAGGATGGATTTAGGACATCCACAGACTCTGTACCAGATGATCATATTTTCTATTTACCTCTTGTGTTTTTAATCCATTGTTATTAAAACTTTTAATTGGAATACTACACTTAGCTGGTGCTTCCTTCCCCTTTGTTCTCTTTAACATTGGTTTATACAGAGCGGGTCACAACTCTGAGGATAGCAGCCACAGGTGGTCAGGTGCTTCCCCTTATGTCTCCTCTACCACGGAACAGAGACATTCATGGATTGCTCTAAACCCTGATTATGTGTTTATTAGACATTTATCGCTGGCTGGACTATATAATCTCTGTGCGAAAAAATCTATTTTCCTTTTACTACTAACAGCTGCCACTAGGGATGAGCTGAACACCCCCTAACCCCCCCCCCCCCCCCCGGTTTGGTTTGCACCAGAACATACCGAAAAGGCAAAAAATTCAGAAGAACACACGAACACCGTTAAGTCTATGGGACACGAACATTAAAAAATCAAAAGTGCTAATTTTAAAGGCTTATATGCAAGTTATTGTCATAAAAGTGTCTGGGGACCCGAGTCCTGCCATAGGGAACATGTATCAATGCAAATGTATTTTTTTTAAAAAAACTGACGTTTTTTGGGGAGCAGTGATTTTTTTTATTGTTTCACTTTAAGCATAAAAAACGGCTATTTTTCAAAAAAGATTTTTGCATTGATACATGTCCCCTGGGGCAGGACCCAGGTCCCCAAACACTTAATGACAATAATTTCTCATATAAGCCTTTAAAAAAGAGCACTTATGATTTTTCATGTTAGTGTCCCATAGACTTTAACGGTGTTCGAATTTGCCCCCGAACACCGCATATTGTTCGGTGTTCGCAGAGCATAACCAAACTTATGCTCGGGCCGAACCATTCACCCATCCCTAGCTGCCACTACCCTAAGTGAGTGAGAGGAATTCCTAAGGGGCAATATATGAGAATTGTTCAGATATGGACTGAGGAAAAAGCCACAGAAAAATTTCTGGTCAAAGGATATAAAAATGAGGATCTAGAATGTATGAAAGATCTAGTGGGTACATTAAAGCGGCGCTAAACCCAAAAGTGTAAACTCTGCTTATCTGCCTCCTCCCCCCCTCCTGTGTCACATTTGGCACCTTTCGGGGGGGGGGGGGGGGGGGTCCCTGGACCTTTGTGGGATCCCTGGACAGGTAAGTGTACCAATAATAAAAGTCAGCAGCTACTGACTTAATTTTTTCTGAAGGAGGCTGGACCAAAATGTTGGGAGGAGAGATCTCTCTCTCTCTCTCTCTCTATATATATATATATAATCTCGCTCATATATATATATATATATATATATATATATATATATATATATACATACATACATACATACATACATACACACACACACACACACACACACACACACACACACACACACACATTATGTATATATATATATATATATATATATATATATATATATATATATATATACACACACACACACACACACACACACACACACACACATACATAGATTATATATCTATCTATATATCTCTCTCTATATATCTATAGAATGAAATAAAAACAGAGAAGGTCTTGATACTATGAATCTCTAGGCCTTCGTTCAACCCATTGGGAGATCGAGAGGCCAGTTTATAGATACAGAATGATACAGGAGGAGAAGAACCTCTCATTATCATTCAGAGAACCACCCGGGATGCATTCGATGGCCAAAACCTTTAGACAATGGATGTTTTTAGTATGATAGTGTCCTCCACCACTTCAAAACCTATGATCATTAAGTCCCTTTTGTATAAACCGTCGGTGCTCCCCTACATGTTTTTGTAAGTTTTGCATCGTACGGCCCGCGTATAACAAGTTGCATGGGCATACGAGTATATACATCACATCCTCAGTGGAGCAGGTAATAAAATTGCTTTACATTGTACTCATTACTGGCCATATCAGAAAAAGAGGATTGCCCATGTTGGATGAACTGGCAAGTCACACAACCCCTTTTCTTACACTGGAAAATACCAGTTCTGTTGTCGAAATAAGACCTAATGTCCATAACTCTCTCCTGTCGAGAATTTTTAAGTTTGCTCGGGGCAACAATGTTCTTCAGAGTATGTGTTTTTTTGAATGTGATCTGTGGCACTGGGGGTAGGATAGGTCCTAGTTTCAGATCCATATGCAGAATATGCCAATGTTTCTTAATATTCTGAATGGATCTATATTTGCTGTTATATTAGGTGACAAACCTAATTGTGTTGACATCTGGCTCTTTTCGATTCTTGGGAGGTGGTACAGATTCCAAAAACTTGTCACGAGCTGTCTACACTAATTTTGCTGGGTATCCCTTTTGTAGAAACTTGTTTTTTAGGCACAAACTTAGGCACTGATTAACATCCCTAGATGTCCCCTGAGGAGATGCCGCTGACCGGCTCTCCTCTCCTCACACTCCTTCAGTGTGAGGCAAGGAGCGCCGATTAACGGCATCTCTGTGTTTACATGTGACCGGCTGTGATTGGACCCAGCCGATCAAATGGTTAAAGAGCCGCAGCTCTTTACAGAGATCGAGGTCGCGCCGCGTCCTAGCAACAAGGCGTGCGAGAGCAGTCATTCTGGGAAGCCGTCATATGACGTCCACTCAGAACGAGACCCGCACCGCCCAGCCGTCATTTGACGGTCGGTGGGCAGGCAGTGATTAAAGTACTGTCACAGTGAGGAGCACGCTTTGCAGTTGTTCCATCTATGCAAGGAGATAATTGTTCATTCAATCATAGGTTATTAAATCGGCACATGCTTTTTATCTCATTGAACGTTTTAATTATTTTAATGTTTGTCCTTTCAAGACTGTCCCGATCAGTGCTTTCAATTGTGGTTGCTCCTGAATGTTTTTGTAGAAAATTGAAGAAAACAGCTAAACGGCCGCACTCCAAATAACCTTTTATTCATGGCAAAACAGTGTAAAAGATCCAACATCTCTTACATGATGGTGATTAAAGGTACAGACAAGCTAACGCGTTTCACATCAATATTCTACACCATTGAAGAGCCTGCACCTGAAGTTGTAAGTGGGGAGGGTGGTTATTAGAGACACCAACACGCTTGGAGCGGCATCGCTACCTCATATGCTAGATGATCTTACTAATAGCATGACTGACTGTCTTCCAGGCTCCAAAATTGTATTTTCTTTCTTGTAAGCTGCATGCCAATTAAACATTTCATTGGCAAGTACTATAAACCCACAAACTTTCCTTTTGTCACTATTCAATACTGATTGTTGAAACTACAGAGAAACTTGACAACCACCATGCATTCACTGTGGGTGTTCTTTTGGTGATGTGCACAAATTTCTAAAGAGCCAACTTCCCCAAACTACAAACCTTGCTAGAAGGCATAAACTGGGATACAATCTTAGGAACAAAGAACACCGAGGAGAGATGGGTTTGCTTTAAGAGCATATTAAATAAGGACATTAGCCAATGCATCCCATTGGTTAATAATTTAAAAAGAGCGAACAGAAGTCCTGGATGGCTTATCTCCAATGTAAAAATGCATATAAGAGCAAAAGATAAGGCCTTCAAAAAAATACAAGGCTGAGGGATCATCATCAGCATTCAGAATGCAACAAGAAAAGTAAGGGTGCAATTAGAGCGGCTAAGATAGAACACAAAAGACACATAGCGGAGGAGATAAAGAAAAACCAAGAAATTCTTTAACCACTTCCAGACTACTGCATGCTGATATACGTCCTAACTTTAAAGAGGAATATCATTGTAATGGCAGCAGCTAGCTGCCACAACCTCGGTATCCTCCGCGTGTGAAGAGGGCTGCTGATGCCATCTTGTCTCTCCATGCGGGCAAATACTTTAAGACGATACACTGGTGTATAGGGGGTAGCCTTGCTCATAATATAAGCCTGCGGTGCTTGTAAAATGTATGGGCACCTCAAATAAGCAATTTGTGGCGTGAGAGCTGCGAATATGCAGGATTGATGCAGATTCTATGGGTGGCTGGCAGAGCTCTCATCAGACATGTCCGGCCATGTTGATGGTAGCCATGCCCCCTCGTGGAAATCACTTTATTATTGCATATAGAAGAAAAGCAGCACTCAAGCACTTTTTGAGCACTGGCACTTTACAAGAGAAGATATCCTGTAGTTTGACACTCTTGATATCACTGTGGACTTGGTCACTTTTTGAATTGAATAATTTTATATTTTTTTTACGGATATACATTTTTTTTTAAACAGATAACCAAGTTCAGATATTTTAGGAACATTTTGTTTTTTGTATGCAATAGACTCTGCGCTAGGGGTTAAATTCTTTGTTTGGCTGCCTGCACAATGACTACTACCCAAGAATAATATCAAAAACATATGTGAGCCCCTACTCAAAGTGTAAAAGTAAATGCTTGCTCAGTGTTCCAAGGTAATCAATTTGTAATAAAAAGTGCTATGCAATAAATCCAAATGTGCTATACATAAATAACTCAATTCATATAACAAAGTACTGAAATGTCCATCCAAATTAGTCCACATATACAGAGGGTAAAATAAGTATTGAACACATCTCCATATTTCTAGGTAAAATAAGATTTTTTTGTACTCACCGACTGGCACAGCTCTTCTCTTAGACCATTGGGTTGTTACGCCACCTTCAGGAGAGGACTAGGCATAACATGTTAACATGTAATAATAAAACTAGAACTTTCTAGTCCCGCCCAAGGGGTGGTCCCTTAGCTAACAACCCCACAGCCTGTATTGCAGCTTCAGTACGTCAACAAGCAGTATAACAGACAAAAATAGGAGGGGCGGGGGCTGTGTCAGTCGGTGAACTACAGAGAAAAGGATTTTACGGTGAGTACAAAAAGTCCTATTTTCTCTTACGTTCACCGACTGACACAGCTCCTCTCTTAGATCATTGGGACGTCCCCAAGCAGTGCCAAAACGAGGGGTGGGAAAACAGCATAAAAACTTCACCCACCATGGCATGTGGGAACTAGTATAACTTTACCCACAAAAAACAGTGTGCGGGAACCAAAAACTTTGTTAACCACAAAAAAACAGAGTGCTCCTCAACTGGGAGTCACTACCTTCAAACCGCATCAGAACTGCGGTAACAAATGCAACAGTGCATTTACTTAAGGTACTGTGTTTTTACCAAAAAAAATGGAAAAAATGTAAGTGTAATTGCAATTATACGGCCGCCTGCAAAACTTTGCTGCCAAAAACAGGCATCAGCCGATGCACTGACATCTACCTTGTAGAATTTTGTAAAGGTGTGAACAAACGACCAAGTCGCCGCTTTACACACTTGAGCGACAGACGCTTGATGTCGGAAGGCCCAAGACGTTTGATTGCCCTTGTGGAGTGGGCCGTGACCGGAAAGGAGGGTACCTGCCCCTTCAAGGCATAGGCCTGTACTACAATCTGTCTGATCCACCTGGAAATGGTGGCCGACGAGACTGCCATGCCTTTTTTCGGACCAGCCACCGAACAAACAAGGAGCCTGACTTCCGAAAGGGAGCCGTAGCAGACAAATACAGCCTCAGAGCCCGAACCACGTCCGGGGAATGGAGGGCCACCTCTTTAGGATGTGTCGGTTTAGGACACAAAGATGGTAACACAATGTCTTCATTGATGTGGAACGCCAAAACCACCTTCGGCAGAAAGGCAGGTTGCGGACGCAACACCACCTTATCCTTGTGTATAACCAGATAGGGCGACTTGCAAGACAAGGCCGCCAGCTCCGAAACCCTCCTAGCCGAAGTAATGGCCACTAGAAAGACTACTTCCTGGGAAAGAGTCGAGAGGGATCTTCCTGATCTTTTCAAATGGCAATTTTTGAAGCGCCGATAACACCAGGTTCAGGTCCCACGGGGGTAACGGTGGACGCACCGGAGGAACTACATGTCGGACCCCTTGAACAAAAGTGCTCACTAGAGAGTGAGATGCCAGGGGGTCGCTGAAAAAAAAAAAAGACAGCCAAAGCTGATATTTGTCCCTTAAATGGTGCTTGAAGCCAGTTTCTGGTCTACTCCTTGCTGTAGAAACAACAGGATCCTGGATATAGAAAAGGTGCACGGACACCAACCTTTCTCCTCACACATGGAGATGTAGGCCTTCCAGGTACGATGTATCTTCCGAGAAGAAGATTTCCGTGCTCTCAACATAGTTGGAATCACCGAGTCCGAAAGAACCCGGTTCCTCAACACCTGGCTCTCAATAGCCATGCCATTAAAACCAGCGATGGTAAAGCAGGATGGAAAACCAGACCTTGAGACAAAAGGTCCTCTCGTAACGGCAGTCGCCATGGGGCGTCCACCACCAGGCGCACTAGGTCTGCGTACCAGGGACACTGGGGCCAATCTGGGGCAATCAGTATCACTGGAATCCCCTCGGCCTCAACTCTGCTGAGAAACGTGGCAACAGTTTTAGTGGAGGAAAGGCATAGATCAGCTGGTACTGATCCCACGGAGCCACCAGCACGTCTGACGCATCTGCCCAAGGATCTTTTGTCCTGGACACGAATCTCAGCACCTTCCGATTGAGACGGAAGCCAGAAGATCCACGTCTGGTGTGCCCCATCGCAGGCACAGTGGCCTGAACACCTCTGGATGCAACGCCCATTCTCCTGGGTCCAGCATCTGGCGACTTAGATAGTCCGTCTGCCAGTTCTCCACTCCCGGGATGTAAATGGCCGACAGGGTCGGTACATGTCGCTCTGCCCACTGAAGGATATGAGCTTCTTGTTCCTCCGTGGTGATTGATGTATGCCACTGCCGTGGCGTTGTCTGACTGGATCCTGATCGGATGCTCTCGAAGTCTTATCGACCATGTGGCGAAGCATAGCCTGATCGCTCTCAGCTCGAGCCGATTGATCGGCAACTTGGATTCCTCCACCGACCAGAGGCCCTGGGTCGACTGAACTCCCATTTCTCCACCACAGCTGGTTAGGCTGGTGTCTGTTGTGATCACTGTCCATTTCAGAGCTAGGAATAACTTCCCGGACCGAAGTGCTGGGGACCTCAGCCACCAGAGCAGGGAATCCCGGACTAACTGGCTCACCTGAATCTGCCGATCCAGGGACAACAGAGATTTGTCCCACTTTGTCAAGATCTCCTTCTGCAAGACTCTGGTGTGAAACTGGGCATACGGTACTGCCTCGAAGGAGGTCACCATGAGTCCCAGGACTCGCATGCAGAAGCGTAGCGACGACCACTTGTGGTTCATCACCAGTTTTACAGCGGCTCTGAGAGTCTGCAGCTTGTCTGAAAGGAGAAACACTCTCGCTTCCATGGAGTCCAGCAGTAAGCCTAGGTACTCCAAACGCTGAGTCGGTACAATCACTGACTTTTTTAGGTTCAACAGCCACCCCTGGTAGTGGGTTTCGCCCGCAAACCGCAGAAACCTCTGATGCCGAAGGCATATGGGTATGTGCAGGTACGCATCCTGGATGTCCAAAGACGCCAGGGAGTCCCCTTGATGGAGTGCAGCGACTACTGAGCGAACTGATTCCATTCTGAACCTCTGTACTTTTACAAAGTAATTGAAGGCTTTTAGGTCCAAGATTGGACGTACCTCTTCCTTTTTGGGGACTACAAAACAGGTTTGAGTAGAACCCCTGGAAACGTTCCGATTCCGGAACAGGTACTATCAACCGCAACTCAGTAGGTCCCTTACCACCCCCCAATAGGGCCTCCCGGCGAGCCAGGAGTACGGGTATGCTGGAGGGGAAGAATCTGTTTTGCGGCCAAGAGAGGAACTCTACCTTGTAGCCTGAGGAAATCAGAAAGTAGACCCATTGGTCGGACAGCCGAGAGGCCCACCGGGCTGCAAACTCCCGAAGGCGACCCCCCACCCTGCGTTGCAGGCAGGGGCAAACTTTCATGCGGTAGTGCATTTGCTCGCAGACTTGCGGTTCCAGGGACGCTTTTGTCCTTCAGAGGTCGTCCTGTCGGGCTGGTGATGCTTACCCGAAGCCCCGGGCGGACTAGAAAGCCATTTGTGAGTGGAAAATGAGGGCCCTTTGCCTACGGCGTGGCTCCTTAGCCTTCCTGGCCTGTGGGAGTAGTGTACTCTTACCACCTGTGGCATTTTTAATAATGTCATCTAATGAGGCTCCAAAGAGCTGGTCGCCAAGGAAGGGAAGATCCGTCAGGGCTTTTATAGATGCCTGGTCAGCAGACCAGAATTTTAGCCAAATCAGACACCTCAGCACCACTGCTGACACTGAAGCCCTGGATAACCGAGGCTGTATCTAGGGCCGCGTCACAAATGTACTTAAGGCCTTGCACTAATTGGTCTGCTAGTTCCACGCAGACAGGAGAAGCCTGTTGCTCTCCCAATTTGCGGTGCAAACGTTTTGCCCACTCAGTGAGTGTCTGAGACACAAGTGCGGATGCCAGTACTGGTCGCATTGCTGACCCCACAACCGTAAACAAGGAACGAGCTACTGCCTCGGCCTTCCTGTCCGTGGGATCCTTAAAGGCAGGAGTCCCCTCTACCGGGACCGTGGTTACTATGTTTAACCTGGATACTGGGGGTCCACGACCGGAGGAGCCAACCATTTTTTGAGAAGGCTCTCCTCAAAGGGGGTAACACACCGCCATGTATTTGGGGACTGAAAAAGTCTGTTGCGGTCGCCGCCATTCCTTGTAAATGAACTTATCAAAATAAGTCAGATACGGGAACACCTTAGGTGAATGGGCTGGCTTGCGGGACCCAAAAGGGACCGCTACATCAGCAGAGGGATCTGCTGGCTCCTGAATCTTCAGGGTATCACGCACAGCTGTGATAAGTGCTCCAACAAGCGCTTTGTCGCGCACGGACCCGGACGGGGACTCCTTCCGATCGGTCCTGGTCAGCGTCATCTGAAAAAACGACAGAACAGGGGTCACCAGCCTCAGCAGGGCCATAGTTTGCGTCAGAGCTCTCCCCAGAGGACGGGGGGGGGGGGAGGGGCCGTTTTTCACCACCTTTGCGCCCACGCACCGCCTCCATCTTGGCAACAAACGAATTGAGGACGCCGACTAGGCGTCCAGAGGCACTGCACTGTCTGCAGCTGAACCGGTTGCAATTGCCTGGGTTTCGGGGGAAGAAACACCAGTTTCTGAAGCCATGCTGACCCTACCCGGTCTGCCACCTGTTGGGGACTTAGGACAGTGATGGTCCCACCCTCCTAACTGCAGCTGGCTGAGGGGCTCTTTCCAGCTAATAGTGCCTGTGTCAGCTCCCAGATGCATAGGAGACCACACCGCGCTGTGCAGAGCTGCTCTGAATGGCACTGACACTGAATAAAAACGTGTTCAGGCTTCAAGAAAATGGCCGCCAAGCATCCAGTATAAAGGATATAATCACAGGGGAAATGGCCTCCGGACTACAGTAAAATGCTGCTCCCTGGTCACACCAAAAATGGCCACCGAACACTGTATGCAATGAAGGACAGTGAAACAACAGGCAGAGAAATGGCGGTAAAACAGCGCTACAGCGATCAGCAGACACAGCCTCCAGACACCCAGGGGAGAGACCTACAGACAACCAGGGCACAGCTACCCAGCGCAGTCCCCACCCCAGGTGAGAGCCCCCCGGGGAGCCCCTGTCTATGGCACACACATACCGCTCAGCAGCATCCTCCACCGGGAAAGGGGGAGAGAAAAGATAGGGACCGGGAGAGAAGAGAGGGAGGTGAGGGACCCCCGATCGACCTCCCAGGGAATGCCCAGCTGCTCAGCCCCACCAAGGCAGGGAGAGCTGTACTTACCAGTCCTGAAGAGCTGGGAGACATTCCATCACAGACCCACTCTCTGATCAGTACGGGGTGGCTGCTGGCACGGCACACTGATGCAGACATCAGTAGCCCAGTCATGTGTGCCCCGGAGCATTTACGCTCACTGACCGCCCCTGGAGCTGGGGCACGTTGTGGCGCTCTGGTCTGCACGCGCTCGCTGGCCAGGCTGGGGAGACTACAAGGATAAGAGTATCCAGCCTGTCACCCAGCCGGCTGTTGATAGCAGATCACAGGATCCTAAATCTTGCGCAAAAAGCAAAGCTTCTGAAAGAAAAATCCACGGACCGATGGGCCCGCAGGGTTCCTAGGTCCTTTCTCCTTCACTAGGCAGAAAAAAACTGAAGCTGCAATGCAGGCTGTGGGGTTGTTACCTAAGGGACCGCCCCTTGGGCGGGACTGGGAAGTTCTAGTTTTATTATTACATGTTAACATGTTATGCCTAGTCCTCTCCTGAAGGTGGCGTAACAACCCAATGGTCTAAGAGAGGAGCTGTGTCAGTCGGTGAACGTAAGAGAAATATATTTCTAATGGTGCTATTGACATGAAATTTTCACCACGTCGGTAACAACCCATGCAATCCATACAAAGAAACCAAAACAAAAAAGGCATGGAAAGCAAAGACACCAGCTGAAATCTATCAGTAATTAGAAAGCAATCCTGCCCCTTGTCAGTGCAAATTTATATCAGCTGGTTCAGTCTCAACTGATGGCCTATAAGGCTGGGTTCACACTGGTACGGCAAACGCTCCGACATTGGGAGCTCATGTCGCATGACGTGTGAAAAACAATGTTTCCCTATGGGAGCCATCTTAACTGGTCCGACAAAAGTCAGTCCGACTTTGAAAATGCTCCCTGTACAAATTTGGTCCGACTTTGATCCTACTTCAGCCCATTGACTATCATTGAAGTAGGATCAAAGTCGGATCCTTGTCCTAACCATCCGAATTTGGCATCTGAATTGGGTTATGTCCTGCCCCCTGCTGTAGCCCCTCCCATTGTGTGTTAGTTTTGATTGGTCAAAGGACAAGTCGTACTATCTGAAAAGTCGGATCAAAGTAGTATCCTGTTCATGAAAGTCGGATAAATGTAGGACCAATATAGGACCAATGTAGGACTGATGTCGCAGAGCAAAGTAGGATGAAAGTCCTACTACTGTTGTGTAGTATAGTGTGAACCCAGCCTAAAAAGGTGTCACACAAGAAACATCTCATGATGGGTAAAACAAAAGAGCTCTCTCAAGACTTATTGTTGCAAAACATACTGATGCCATTAATTACAGAAGGATTTCTAAACTTCTGAAGGTTCCAGTAAGCACTGCTGGAGCCATTAAACGGAAGTGGAAAGAACATAATTTCACCATAAACCGTCCACGACCAGGTGCTCCTCGCAAGATTTCTGACAAAAGTTAAAAGAATCAGAAGAGTTGTCCAAAAGTGAAGGACCACTTGTGGAGAAGCTATAGAAAGACCTGGAATTAGCAGGTACAATTGTTTCAAAGAAAACAAAGCCTCATGTACACTGCTGCTGGTAAACGGACGTTTAGGAGCAGTTGGACATTTTTTTCAGCTGCCCCTGAACTCTCCTCTGTTATCTTATAAGTACATGTACACAGGGTCGTTTATAGTTGTTTCTAGGCAGTTGAGTTCAGAAGAATTTTTTGGAACGCAAAAAAAAAAATGCAAAGGACGGATGTTCATAGGCATTTGAAATGTCAAATGCCTGCAACATCCTGTAAACACAGCTAAACGTGGTAACTCGCGTTTAGCAGCATTTCGTTTACGCACTTTTTTTAAATGCCTTTTGACGCAAACACAGCATGTAAACATGGCTAAACGGACGTTTTTAGACATCGGTTTCTAGCTGTCAAGTTAAATCATTCACGAGAGGTTAAACAACGTCTCGTGTACATGAAGCCTAAGTCCCCTTTCACACGGATGATCCATTCAGGTCCACCTGTCAGTTTTTTAGGCAGACCTGAATGGACACTCCATAGAGGTCTATGGAGGGACAGATGTCAGCGGTGACATGTCCGCTGACATCCGACCCGATCCAAAAAAGTGTGACGGAGGAAAAAACTATTTTTCCATCCGTCTGCAGATTGGATAACAATAGACTCTATGGTTCGTCTTCATCCGATCCCCCATAGGGGAGAGTGGCGCTCAGACAGGTCAGTCCCTGCACAGAGTGCAGAGACAGACCTGGCATCTGCCTGCTCAGCGGGGATCAACGGCTGAGCAAAGCGGGCTCTGTACATGGGCACGTCCATGTGAAGGAGCCCTAAGTAATGTACTCAATCGCCACAGCCTGTATGCACACTCACCATGCAAGCCTCCATTGCTGAACATTTAGATAAGCCTGTGAAATACTGGGAGAATATGGTCTGGTCTGGTGAAACCAAAATTGAACTCTTTGGATGCCATAATACACACCATGTTTGGAGGTCAAATGGCACTGCACATCACCCCCAAAACACCATACCAACAGTGAAGTTTGGGGGTGGGGACATCATGATGTGGGGTTGTTTTTCAGTATACGGTACTAGAAAACTTCATATTGTTGAAGGAAGGATGAATGGAAAAATGTACAAAAGACATTCTTAATAAAAATCTGCTGCCATCTACCAGGATAATGAAGATGAAATGGGGGTGGACATTTCAGAAAAAAAGACAACAATCCCAAACACAAAGCCAAGGAAACTCAAATGGTTTCAAAGAAAGAAAATTAAGCTGCTAGAACGGCCAGCCAATCACCTGACTTGAATTCAATAGAAAATCTATGGAAAGACCTAAAAATCAAAGTTCGTAGAGGAGGCCCACGGAACCTTTAAGATTTGAAGACTGTGGGGAAGAATGGGCCAAAATCACATGAGCAATGTATGTGACTAGCTTCCCCATACAGGAGGCATCTTGAAGCTGTCATTACCAATAAAGGATTTTGTACAAAGTATTAAATAAATTTCACAACTTTTTCCCCGTGTCCATTTTATTAAATATAACTTAATTTCTGAACTTATTTGTTTTGGTTTCTATGCAAGGATTGCATGAGTTGTTACCAACATTTGTGGTGAAAATTTCATGTCAATATCACCATTAGAAATATATTTACCTAAAAATATGGAGACATGTTTAACCGGTTCCCGACCGGCGCACGACAATGTACGTCGGCAGAATGGCAAGGATAGGCAGGAGGGCGTATATACAAGTCCCTCCTTTAAGCTGTCCGTGCCATCGGGAGTGGCGCGCTCCCGTGCCGGTCGGGACCCCCGTGAGGCCGGTCGCGCGGACTCGATCGCCGCGGGGACACCCACGATCGTCTCAAGGGAAGGCAGAACGGGGAGATGCGGAAATAGACAGCATCTCCCCGTTCTGCCTAGCAACTAGTGATGCCGATCTCTGCTCCCTGTGACTGGAGCAGAGATCAGCATTCACTAGCTGACAGCTACGCCCCCCACAGTAAGAAACACACCCCTAGGCATACTTAACTCCTACACTGCCCTTTTGTGGTTAACCCCTTCACTGCCAGTGTCATTTATACAGGAATCAATGCATTTAAATAGCATTGATTGCTGTATAAATGACAATGGTCCCAAAAATGTGTCAAAAATGTCCGATGTGTCCGCCATAATGTCGTAGTCACAATAAAAACCGCTGATCGCCGCCATTACTAATGAAAAAAAAAATAATAAAAATGCTATAAAACTATCCCCTATCTTGTAAACACTATAACTTCTGCGGAAACCAATCAATAATCGCTTATTGCGTTTTTTTTTTACCAAAAATATGTAGAAGAATACGTATCAGCCTAAACTGGAGGAAAAAAAATGTTTTTTTATATATTTTTGGGGGATATTATAGCAAAAAAATAAAAAATAATGCGTTTTTTTTTTCAAAATTGTCGCTCTTTTTTGTTTATAGCGCAAAAAATAAAAACCGCAGGGGCGATCAAATACCACCAAAAGAAAGCTCTATTTGTGGGGAAAAAGGGACGTCAATTTTGTTTGGGAGCCACGTCGCACGACCGCGCAATTGTCAGTTAAAGCGACACAGTGCCAAATCGCAAAAAGGGGCCTGGTCCTTTGGCTGCAAATTGGTTCGGTCTGAAAGTGGTTAATACTTATTTTACCCTCTGTATATGTGGACTAATTTGGATGGACACTTCAGCACTGTTATATGAATTGAGTTATTTATAGCACATTTGGATTTATTACATAGCACTTATTACAAATTGATTACCTTGGAACACTGAGCAACCATTTACTTTTACACTTTGAGTAGGGCCTCACATTTTCTATGGGCCGGTGCTCCACTGAAATGTCCTCCTCTCCCAGAGCACACAGCTACTCTGGAAGAGGATGACATTTCACAGACATCAGCCACCAAAGGTCCTCCCACATGAAGTGGGGGTGCGCCCCTTCATTGGAAAGAGGGCTTGCCAGTTTGGTAGGCTCGGGAAGTCCTGAAGAAATCAGCTTCAACCCCAGAGTTCTGGAAGGGATAAAAAAAGAAAAAAAAACGGTTTGATCCCAGACGTAGACACTTTTGCTCCGGTGACCTTTGTCACTTCTTCAGAGGCAAGAGAGTGCTCTTTTCTTCTATAATCTTCTGGATAAATGTATCTGGGTCATTGTCGAACAGGCATTCACCCTGGTAAAGCATACATTACAGCTGTATTTTTCAAGGGTACTCCACTGACCAGCATTTTAGCCAAAGCACATGCCTCATGTAAACTGACATAAGGCCCAGTTGAGAGAGTTGTCAGAGAGAATCTCCCAATCTGTCCACACAGAAACTTAAAGCTTCAGGAAAGAGCTCCATGTGCAGTTTAGCTGAAGAACCTTATCTTAAGAGCATCAATTTCATTAGCTATGCACTTCGTTTAAATCAATAAGGCCTGGCAAACCCCCATGGAAGCAATTAAGTGTTGCACAGCCACACTTGCCAAAGAAAAGGATGCCTTAAAGTGGATGTAAATCCACTCTCCTCCTTTCTAAACTACTGCCATAGTGGTAATCTATAAGGAAATACATGCCTCCTGCATGTATCCTTAACTGTTAAATGTATCCACTCTGTTACGAGACCCGGAAAACTGCAGATTCTGTGAGTGGGTCTGTTGTCTGGAGCTTGGTGGGTGGGGTCGTGATGTCAGTAGACTCCCCGCCCACCTCTACACTCCCCTTGTCAACATGCATTTTCTCCTGTGTATTCCTTACATTGAACTTCTGCTATGATCACCAACAGTAAATGTTTACTACAGAGATATTGGTTATGACCACCTTTTAGAGTAAATGTTTTTGTAATTCCTTTGTGTCCAGGAATATAGGTTGCTGCATTACCTCCTTTTGCACTAAGCGCACAATTTTTTCTGTGATTAAATTTGCCTGCAGGGTCCTTAAAAACACTAGTACATAAGCTATTGGAACCGTGAGAATCTAATTTGGATCAGACTTCTTGGGACCTCTTCTTACAGTAACAGTCATCCATTGGATATTGTTGCATGAACCGCTTGAGAGGCGCAAACAACTTGTCTAAGTAAAAGACAGTTTTTGTTCAATTCTTTAGTATGATTTAGCGAAAACGATTTGGCTGGTTTTGGAGCTTTTCAAGACCCCAGTCCTGCTACCTTAGGCCCAGAAGGATTTGGTTCTTCCCCTTAGTTTCAAGATCCTATGGACCACTGCTGTGAGAAAACGCAATCTAGTCCCTTGGGTTTGGGAATTGTTCAAGGCCAGAGTGTTCTCCCAAGAGAATTCTTCCACTTCAGAAGTCTGCTTCATTAGATCCTTTCTCCTCATCCAACCATGTACCCAGCTGTAACATGTCCGTTAAGTCTAACAATTCCTTGTCCCCCCTTGAGTCAGATCCACAATGCTAAGTCCCATGAGACACACGCTACCTATAGTACTGGATACCAAGATGAGGGGACGTTTCCCAGTGTCCCCTACCTAGAGGCTTGAGGGGCATAAATGGCCTGTGCTGCACAATGCAGGAACAGTAGAGGTTGTGTCCAGCGTGGTTTAAAGGGGGCAAAACCAAACCGGCAAACATGTGCATTTCATCGTTGTGTCCGTGTTTGCCCAGTAGCACAGGCAGGTGGGCGGGTGACGCCTGATTAATGTCATCAGTGGCCTGCTACTTCGATATTTCTCTCAAAGGCCCCACATGAGATAGATCACTGTCCCCAGTACAGTACCATGGCACTCTGTCAGCACCAATATAACTGCGCACCAAAGTGCAGTTGGGGAGCCCACAGACCGCTCCCTAGTTACACCCAGCCAGGAATATCCAGAAGAAATGCAAAATGGACCAATCTTTGCCTCTCCTAGCTCAGACTACCTCTCTGGACCTGTATAGCAACCAGCAAGCCAATTACAAATGTGATGAAATCACCCACTAAGGTGAGTGCTTTCCAGGGTATCCAATAGGACTGAAACAACTAAATCGACATATTCAATTCTTTTTTTTTTTTAAATTGTAATTTTTATTGGGTTATAAAAGTAAAACAAATTACAAAAACAAAGTACAATGTACATTATACCAGTAGTATAAGCATAGTGGATACAGATAGAATGAAGTTAAAGAGAACAGGTAAACAGTGTCCATAGTGCAGAGCACAGGGGTGATCTGCACATCTTATTAAGAGTTATATAACAAACAACTCACATGTAGGTAATAAGATTGACAATCGAAGAGTAGATATATTAATGGATCAGTGAACAATCTTGCGGAGGGTACTTGTAGATTAACACAGTATTCAAATAGGTACCAATTAGTATACAGATAAAATGAAAATAAAATAAAGGAAGGAGGGCAGAGAGGGGGAAACAATACTTCATTTTGGATTAAGACATTTTCCGATGTGTCTACTGGTCTATGAGACCCATATTCTGATTGATCCTATAGCTCCCATATTTTATCAAATTGGGGAATAGAATTGTGTACAGAGGCTGTTAGATACTCCATCCTCCGGATCTCAGCCACTAGATGTAAAAGTCTAGACCATGAGGGTGGCGTGGGGGATAACCAGCACATTGGAATAATTATTTTGGCTGCAAGTAAAATATACAGTGCCTTGCAAAAGTATTCAGCCCCCTTGAACTTTTCAACCTTTTGCCACATTTCAGGCTTCAAACATAAAGATATAAAATTTAAATTTTTTGTGAAGAATCACCAACAAGTGGGACACAATTGTCAAGTGGAACGAAATCTATTGGATATTTTAAACTTGTTTAGCAAATAAAAAACTGAAAAGTGGTGCGTGCAAAATTATTCGGCCCCTTTACTTTCAGTGCAGCAAACTCACTCCAGAAGTTCAGCGAGGATCTCTGAATGATCCAATGTTGTCCTAAATGACTGATGGTGATAAATAGAATCCACCTGTGTGTAATCAAGTCTCTGTATAAATGCACCTGCTCTGTGATAGTCTCAGGGTTCTGTTGAAAGCGCAGAGAGCATCATGAAGACCAAGGAACACACCAGGCAGGTCTGTAATACTGTTGTGGAGAAGTTTAAAGCCGTATTTGGATACAAAAAGATTTCCCAAGCTTTAAACATCCCAAGGAGCACTGTGCAAGCGATCATTTTGAAATGGAAGGAGTATCAGACCACTGCAAATCTACCAAGACCTGGCTGTCCCTCTAAACTTTCAGCTCAGACAAGGAGAAGACTGATCAGAGATGCAGCCAAGAGGCCCATGATCACTCTGGATGAACTGCAGAGAACTACAGCTGAGGTGGGAGAGTCTGTCCATAGGACAACAATCAGTCATACACTGCACAAATCTGGCCTTTATGGAAGAGTGGCAAGAAGAAAGCCATTTCTCAAAGATATCCATAAAAAGACTCGTCTAAAGTTTGCCACAAGCCACCTGGGAGGCACACCAAACATGTGGAAGAAGGTGCTCTGGTCCGATGAAACCAAAATCGAACTTTTTGGCCACAATGCAAAACGATATGTTTGGTGTAAAAGCAACACAGCTCATCACCCTCAACACACCATCCCCACTGTCAAACATGGTGGTGGCAGCATCATGGTTTGGGCCTGCTTTTCTTCAGCAGGGACAGGGAAGATGGTTAAAATTGAGGGGAAGACAGATGCAGCCAAATACAGGACGAATGAAAACCTGTTGGAGTCTGCAAAAGACCTGAAAGTGGGACGGAGATTTATCTTCCAACAAGACAATGATCCTAAACATACAGCAAAATCTACAAAGGAATGGTTCCCAAATAAACATATCCAGGTGTTAGAATGGCCAAGTCAAAGTCCAGACCTGAATCCAATCGAGAATCTGTGGAAAGAGCTGAAAACTGCTGTTCACAAACGCTCTCCATCCAACCTCACTGAGCTCGAGCTGTTTTGCAAAGAAGAATGGGCAAGAATTTCAGTCTCTCGATGTGCAAAACTGATAGAGACATACCCCAAGCGACTTGCAGCTGTAATCGCAGAAAAAGGTGGCTCTACAAAGTATTAACGCAAGGGGGCCGAATAATTTTGCACGCCCCACTTTTCATTTTTTTATTAGTTAAAAAAGTTTCAACAATCCAATAGATTTCGTTCCACTTCACAATTGTGTCCCACTTGTTGGTGATTCTTCACAAAAAAATTAAATTTTTTATATCTTTATGTTTGAAGCCTGAAATGTGGCAAAAGGTTGAATAGTTCAAGGGGGCCGAATACTTTCGCAAGGCACTGTAAGAGATCAATCTGTTGACTCTTTTGGGTAGACCCTCAACTGGAAGCCCCAGTAGACAGTGCAAGGGATCCAGCGGGAGCGCTACACCCACCACCCCCTGTATTAGTTGCCCCACATCCTGCCGTATCAGCGAGCACTCCCAAAAGATGTGGAGCAAAGAGCCAGTCTCCATTCCACATCGCCAACAGAGGGATGGAACCGAGGAATTCAATTTGTGTAGAACATCGGGGGTCCTGTACCAGAACATAAGGATCTTTATAGAGGTTTTCCTCTGGGTTACACTGGAAGATTTAAAGATAGAAGTCCAAATCTTATCCCATGTTTGGGTCGTTATGGGGTTAGCTAAGAGGAGGGACCATTTCCTCATGTAGTGGTGAGTGGCTTCTGTAAGTGGGGTCAACTCATGGAGGATGCAGTAAATGGAAGATATTAAATGTAACTGTTGCGGCCCCTGGGCGCATAAGTATTCAAAGGCGGTAGGTCTGTCAAGGGTCAGGGAGGAGGACTTGGAGTGGAAGAGATGTCTAACCTGTAAGTAAAAATGGAAAAAGGCGGGAGGGAATATCACATTTTTCACGTATGGTATCAAAGGAGTAGAGCTTCCTTGTAATGGGATGAACCAGGTTTCAAAGTTGAAACAACGGTGCGTTAAGCCAAGGAAAAACCCTACCCAAGGACATGCTGTCTGGTATGGCTGGGTTAAACAGCACATTCATAATGGGAGGGCATGGAGAGGCGAGGGAATAGCTTTTGAGACATTTATGTCAAACACTTAGAGTGAAGTTCATTGGAGCGTTACACTGGCGTTTAAAAACAGAGTCTAGGGGTGAAGGGGCTCCCCAAATTAAGGAGTAAGGGTGAACCGGGTACAATACTCCCTTTTCAATAGCTGTCCACTTATTGGGTGCGTGTAGAGTGGCCCATGAGACCAAAGCTTTCAAGTGTGTGGCATAATAGTATTTAGTAATATCCGGCGCTCCCAAACCCCCCGTAGATCTTAGAGCTAACACAACCGAGCTCGCTATACGATGGGCTCCGCCGCCCCCAAATAAATCTCAGAAAGGATCTTTGTAGAGCTTTTAGTTGAGAAGCTGGCATGGCAACTGGTAGCGTCTCAAAATGGTAAAGCAGTTTAGGTAGAATAGACATTTTAAGAACATTAATCCTACCTAACAGAGATAGGGGGTAATTTGACCAGGTTGACAGGGATTTATGCATGTCTAATATTAGAGGAGGGAAGTTAGCAGGGTATAGGGAGGAGTAGGTAGGGGTAAGAAGAACCCCTAAGTATTTAAGAGAAGTGTTACACCATTTATAAGGATATGCCTCTCTAAGTTGCAATAGTGTGAGTTCTGGGATGTGTATGGGAAGAGCCTCAGTTTTTGAAGTGTTAACCTTATATCTGGAAATGGCATTAAAAGAGGATAGTAATTTGTGTAATGAGGGGAGTGATATCAGTGGGTTAGTGATAGTAAGTAAGACGTCATCCGCAAAAAGCTACAGTTTATATTCCGCCTGTCGCATCACCACCCCACGTATATCTGGATGAGAATGTATAGATTCAGCCAGGGGTTCTAGACATAAGATAAAAAGCAGTGGCGATAGGGGAAACCCCTGGCGAGTTCCATTTGTCATGGGGAAGCTAGGCGACAGGAGGGACGACATCTGTACCTGGGCTGAGAGCGTCGAGTAAAGAGCCTCAAGGGCTTTTAAAAATTAACCTTGAAAACCGTAAACTTGTAAAGTAGCAAACATATAGGGCCAACTCAGCCTATCGAAGGCCTTTTGTGCATCTAAACTCAGGACCAGTGCCGAACGGGATGATCTATCGATCTATTGTGTGCCGGGTGTTGTCTCTGGCATGCCTACCGTTGACAAAACCCACCTGGTCCCTATGGATTAGTTTAGGAATCAGCTCAGAGAGTCTAGAGGCAAGGATTTTGGTGAATATCTTATAATCTGAATTTAAGAGAGCAATAGGTCTGTAGTTGTCTGGAATAGAGGGGTCCTTACCGGGCTTCGGAATAACAGAGATATAGGATTGGGATAAATGTGGGTGGGGAACAGAGCCCTTGAGCAGGGAACCATACAAGGTCAGCATATGTGGGGATAAAACATCAAGGAAAGTTTTGTAATAAAAATATGACAGACCATCAGGGCCAGGTGATTTGTGTAAAGGCAATCCCTTAATAGTGGCCAGGAGTTCCTCATCTGTGACAGCTTTGTTCAGGTTCACCAAGTCTGTTGGGGTTAGTTTAGGAAGTTTTATATTAGAGAAAAAGGTTTCAAATTTTTCCTGGGTAAAATTAAAATGGTGCTCTGGAGTTATGCAGTTATATAATTTATTGTAAAATTTGCCATGAGAAGGGCGTGGCCTGGACGGAGACCGAGATGGCCGCTTAACTTGTGAGCTCCTGCGTGCCCGGGGCTATCTAGCGACTTGAAAGGGAGCCTACCGCACTTTCCCTGCTATGCACAGGTCCACTAGGCGCTCGTCCACTTCCCGCACCCCCAGAGACTCTCAGACCCACCTGGGGAGGAATCTCCCGGAGTTATTCCGGGCCCAGAAGTTACAGGCCCTCGCGCCGCTGCACGCGCCACTACAGGCCCAAGCCTCGGCCTCGACTGACAGACCTCTACCTGCCCTCATGCTGGGTGCGTCCTCCCCCATCCCTAGCGGGGCTTTACCCCCCAGCCTTCTCGACTTGGAGAAAGTAGCCTTGGATATAAAAAGCACCGTAACGGCGGCAATAGCGGACCTGAAGACAGGTTTACTAGCTTTTACGCATTGATGGCGTGGAACAAACGACACAGACGCACGCGTCGGCCACTCGCCAGGTACAGTCCGCTTATGATTCCCAACTGGCACAGGTCTTTGAACTCCACAGGCATGTGGAAGACTTGGACAACAGGCGACAGATGCACAATATCAGGGTACGAGGTGTCCCTGAAACTGTTGATCCAGGCGCTATTCAACAAACCATTAGTGCCATCTTTAACGATTTGATCGAGCGCCCTGCAGATTCCCCCATTGACATGGAAAGGGCACACCGTGCTCTCCGCCCCCCCCCCCCCCCCACGAGATAACGAACCCCCCAGAGACATAATATGTTGCATCATAAATTTCCCCCTCAAGGAAGAAATCCTCCGCAAAGCAAGGGAAAGGGGGCGCATACTTTTTAATGGATCCGAGGTAAAGCTTTTTCAGGATCTTTCCCAGATCACTCTTCAGAACAGGAGAGCTCTCAGACCATTGCTAGATGCCTTACGGGCCAGAAACATTCAGTACCGCTGGAAATTTCCATTCGGCCTTTCTGCCTCCGCCAGGGGGCGCTCAGCACTACTCAGAACACCAGAAGATCTCCAAGCTTTTTGCGAACAGCTCGACTTACCCAGCATTGAGCTTCCGGAATGGTACGCTCTCTACTTCCCGGTGGAGCCCTGGCTCCCGATGTCTCTCAACCCGTCTCCAAAAGCATCCCGCCAAAGATCGAGGCGCCGCAGCCCAGACCCGATGTCTCCGAACGCTCGCCCTTCACGCCGGGACTTCCACCAACGCAGCCCGTCACCTATGAACATGTGACGAGACGTGCCGGACGACCGATCGCCAGCCGCACGGACAATTACGCTCCAGCCTGTGAGTACCCCACGATACCCTCCTCGTCTACTCTCCCGCCAGTGACCCCCCCCCCCCCCCCGTGACTCTTCCTTACCCTCTCCTTATCTCTTTCACTTCTCCAAAGACCCACCGCCGGTGACCGCAGTACGATGGTCTGGTTCCAAACAGGCCTTCCTCCCATGCTCGTTGCCCCGAGCCTCGATAGATCTGGCACCCATGACCCTGGCCTTCATACTCTCTCACAGAAGAACTTGCACTCTGGACACTCGCTTTACCCTTGCCTTTCTGATGGAAATTGTCCCACAGCCCTGATACAGGCTCACAACTTCTCCCCTGCACGGCCGAGATGTCTCCCCCCTAGAGATGGCCACCATGGTTTCCACTTCCACCTACGTACACTGGCCCAGCACCTCGAACTACCCACCATAGATGCCCGCCTCGCGATTTGTCATCCGAAGATTCCCCACACACCTGAAATACAGACTGCTGCTCAACGGCCCTCAACGGCCCTCTACGTTACTTCTTCCTCTCCCGAGTAAATAGGATGCTTATACACCCCTCTCATACTTCGTGAAGAAGACATACATCCCCACCAGAGACGACACGTCTAACCCATCTCAGGCAATGTATTCATGTATTTTGTACTTTTTTTTCCCTGCCTGAACCTCGTGAGACTGGGGTATTACACTTACACTTGCATTAAGAGCTTCGCAAATTGTACCTTTTGCTTCTGCTTGCTGCGGCCTGGTCGGTGCCCATCCCCCGCCTTGAGGTAACGGGGGCTGGACAGCGACCCGACTGACTAAATGTAAAGGTTCCTTAGTTGGCTCCAGGATAATCCCCAAATTGTGCAGCCTCCACGGATACTGTGATACCCCATTGATTCCTTCCCTCCGGGGGACCCCGCCCTAACTCCTACCCCCCCTTCATTCTCCCCTTCCCCCCTCCCCCCCTTCCTTTCCCCCCCCTCTCTCTCCCCCCCTCACCTTCTTCACTCCCTTCCCCCCATCCATTCTCCCCTCCCCCCCTCCCCCCTTCCTTCCCCCCCTCTCTCTCCCCCCTCCCCTTCCTTTCTTCACTCCCTTCCCCCCATCCATTCTCCCCTCCCCTCCATCTATTCTCTTCCTTCCCCTCCCTCCTGTCCATCTTCCCCTCACCCTTCCTAACCCTCCCCCCTCCTTCCCTCCCCTCCCTCCCCCCTTCCCTCCCCTCCCTCCCCCCCCCTTCCCTCTTTTCCCTCCCCCTCTCTATCCTATCCTCACTCCCCCCCCTCCCTCCCCCCTCCTTCCTCTCCTCACTCCCCCCTCCTTCCTCTCCTCTTCCCCCCCTCACTCTCCCCATCCCCTCCCCCCTCCCTCCTCTCCTTCCTTTCCCCCCTCCCCTCCCCCCCTTCCCCTCCCCCCTTCCCTCTCACTTTCTCCTATTCTGTCCCCCCTACCCCTCTACCCCCTCCCCTTCTGCACTTCCCTCCCCCTCCTTTCCCCCCTCTCAAAAACCTCCCCCCTCCCTATCCCGCTCCCCTATCTGAACCTTTCGTCCCCGCCCCCATTTCCTGTCTGATTACGCTAGATGAATTAGGCTAGTGACATACCCCGTGGGGCACCCTCACAGTCTGCTGGCCTCAATTACATTATGTATGTCTCAGAGTTTTGTTTTATTTTATTGTTTTCTTCTTTCCTTCTACTTCTATTTTTGACAGGCAATGTTTACTTGATATATCCAGACCCCGGGTACTGGACAGTTTGTGTTATGACATGTTATAATTTGTCTCCTGCTTTGCCTCTTGAAGTATGTGGACCCTCTACAGGTTCTTATCCATTACGGTAGGCTCCCTAATACGCTACGATAAGATCCCCCCCCCCTTCATTGTCCGGATCCCCGGGCCGCAGCAATGCTGTGGTCTTCGTTCAACCTTCTTCCCCCAAACAGCAGTCTCTTTGAGACTTTGCTGACATACCAGGATTTTCCTATAAATTCTATAGGTGGATAGCTAGACTACCTCCACCTCTGGTGCTTCTTCTCCCTTCCTCCTACTTTCTTCTCGTCCCTTTTCCTTCTCTTTCTTCTCTCCCTCTCTCCCCCTTTCATACCCTTACGCTCTTTTCTCATCCCTCTCTGCTCCCTTCACTCTAACCCTCCCCTCCGTCTAGTGACCCCCTGATCCCACTCCAGCTCTGTTTTCCTTCCCTTCCCTGACCTCTGCCCCCCCCTTAGGGGAGTGGTCCCAGCTTACACCCCCACCGTTAAGCCGCGATTTACCAAATAGACAGGCGACTGCCTTAGATGGCAACTAACCCTCCCACAATGAAATTGAGAGACCCTCTGACGTTGAAGTGTGTCTCACTCAATGTTAAAGGCCTCACCATCCCAGAAAAAAGGTCACAAGTTCTCTCTTCTCTCTCCAAACACAAAGCTCACTTCATTTTCCTACAGGAAACCCACTTCCGATCTGACTCCATCCCTAAGCTTTCTAATCATATCTATCGCTCAGTTCTACACGCCACCAACCCTGAAGCCAAGTCAAAAGGGGTCGCGATCCTTATCTCTAGACATGCACATTTCTTTCTGACTGACTCCCTAGTGGACCCAGAAGGCAGACATTTATTCATCAAAAGGAACGTACGCCTCCAAGCCAGTTACATTAGCCAATATCTATTGCCCTAATGATCACCAGGTTTCATTATTCCGCAAAACATGTGCTCTCCTGTCCTCATTTCAGAGCGGACTGGTTCTCCTGGGTGGCGACTTCAATGTCCCCTTGAATCCTCTCCTGGACACCTCCACAGGATCGTCCTCTCTCACTTACGTGGCATTACGACAATACAAGGCCCAACTACAGACCCTGAACCTACACGACGCTTGGCATATACTATACCCATCATCCAAAGACTTCACTTACTTCTCACCCCCCCACCAAAAATACTCCAGGATTGACTTCTTTTTCCTATCTCAGACTGACTTAACTGCTTTACACCATTCCTCCATTGAACCGATGTTCCTGTCAGACCATCACCCCATTACGATTACGCTCTCATTCCCAGAAGCCAATCCCAAAACCAAGGTATGGCGCTTCAATCCTTCGATTCTACGGGACCCAATATCCCTTGAACACATTCGTTCGCGCATCAAATTATACTTCCAGGAAAACACTAGCCCTGACATCTCCCCTATATCCCTTTGGGAAGTGCACAAATGTGTGATACGGGGCAAACTACAAACCCTGAACGCACTATCCAACAAATCTCACCAAGAACGGGTGAATGACCTTCTCAAAAGGCTGAGAACACTCGAGTTAGCCCACAAACAGACTCAGGCCCAACACACCTTACAGGACCTAATTCAGACCCGGGCCCTCCTCACAGAAGAACTAAGGAAACGCACAAGGAGACGATACATTCTAGGTCAACTAATTTTCTATGAGCAGGGCAATAAAAGTGGACGCTTACTGGCGCGCTCAGTCCAAGCTGCTAAATTGTCATCCACCATTCACTCCCTGCGCGACTCCAAAGGCACTCTCTTGGCCAAAAGCGAGGACATAGCGAAGGAATTTGAACACTTCTACCATAGGCTCTATAACCTCCACCCTAGCCAACCACCCCGCTCCTCAGGTGACACACGCCAAACACTCATAGCAGACTTTCTTTTCCAACATGGTCCCAAGCCCATATCCCCCCAACAAGCACGCGCCTTAGAAGGACATTTTTCTAGCTCGGAACTGGAGTCCGCCCTGAAACAAATGAAGGTAGGAAAAAGCCCCGGCCCCTACGGGTACACCCTCCAGTACTACAAATCCTTTGCTGACGTACTCACCCCTATCCTTCTACAGACATTTAACGCCCTGGCAGTCCCACAAAACCGACCAGATTGCTAGAGGCGCACATTACCGTGATCCCGAAAGAGGGTAAAGATTCTCTTCAGGTAGCAAACTACAGACCGATCTCACTCCTCAACGTGGATATCAAGCTCTATGCGAAAATTATCGCAAATAGGTTGCTTCCACTGATCCCTGACCTTATCTCCACTGACCAGGTAGGTTTTGTCCCGGG
Source organism: Lithobates sylvaticus (assembly GCA_028564925.1). NCBI lineage: Eukaryota > Metazoa > Chordata > Amphibia > Anura > Ranidae > Lithobates > Lithobates sylvaticus. The sequence continues at coordinate 221,655,212 of CM053027.1, read as the reverse complement.
CAGGGAAGCCCGCGACAACACCATTCTCGCCCTTAACTTGCACCATTGGCTTACGTCCTCTAAAACCCCGGGATTCCTCCTTTCACTTGATGCAGAGAAGGCGTTTGACAGAGTGGCCTGGGACTACATGCAGGCAGTTCTAAAAGGCATTGGCCTTGAAGACCGTATGCTTACCTCGATAATGTCTTTATACGCCGGCCCCACTGCCGCGGTGAGGGTTAATGGCCACCTGTCAAACGCCTTCCCCATAAACAATGGCACGCGTCAGGGATGCCCCCTCTCCCCCCTGATCTATGTTCTCTCCCTAGAACCCCTCCTGAACAAGCTTAGAGGGAATTCAGACATTAAAGGTCTGAAAATTAAGGATAGCGAATTTAAAGTAGCCGCCTTTGCAGGCGACATTCTGCTTTCCCTTACTACCCCTCGCACATCCTTACCATCTCTCCTCCTGGATCTTGGGGCCTTCGGCGCCATCTCGAACCTGAAAATAAATTACTCCAAATCGCATGCCTTGAATGTCTCCCTTCCTCCTCAGGAAGTAACACACTACCAGGAGTCTTTCCCGTTTCACTGGGAAAAGACTGCCATCACCTACCTCGGAATCCGGATTCAGCCCTCCCTCTCGGATCTCTACCCCCTTAACTTCCACCCGGCTCCGATTAAAGCACAGAATCACCTTAAAGAATGGTCGACACTCAATGTCTCCAGGTTTGGCCGGGCAGCTCTGATCAAAATGATCATATTACCACGTTTATTGTACTTGATTCAAACTATCCCAATGGCCATCCCGACGGGCTTTTTTGCCTCATTTAGGAAGGCGTGCTCGACCTTCCTTTGGAAGGGCTCCCCCCCTAGGATTAAATATTCCAGACTCACCCTTCCTAAATCTGAAGGGGGCATAGCACTCCCAGACCTGCACAAATACTATGTAGCCTGTCACCTCACGAGAATAGCAGACTGGAATATTCACTCCCAAACGAAGATATGGGTCTCTCTAGAAAATGCGTTCTCACCCACGCCAATACACCTCCTCCCATGGCTACTCCCTAAACAGTGGCCCCTGAACTTAACCACAGACCCCTTTATCTTCACCTCCTTGACACTCCTTAGGAAATCCCCAATTGGAAGAACTCTTGCACCCACTCCTGGCCCACTAACCACACTGAGAGGGAACCCTGATTTCCCACCAGATGAAGTGCCCTCCTTCCTTAGACAGGATTGGCCCTTCCAAGATGTCCTTGCCTCCCAATTCTTCACTGGGGGTAAACTGGCATCGATAGATGACCTCAAGAACATCTCTATAACCTCGTCCTTTTCTTTCTGGACCTACAGGCAAGTCTGCCACTTCCTTTCCACATACTCTACTCTCGCCAACTGGACAAGACGACTCACCCAGTTTGAAACTCTTAGTCACAATAGGAACCCCCAAAGACACCTTATCTCCCTGCTGTATACCTCTCTTACAGACACCGTGGACTTGCCCTTATCCTCCTCACAGAAATCCTGGAACAGGGACCTCCCCTCCCACCTGACGCACACGGACTGGTCCAGAGTCCACGATTACGCCCACAGGGGCTCCTTGAATGTCGCCACCCAGGAAAACGGATACAAAGTACTCACTAGATGGTACAGAATGCCCTCCCTCCTTCACAAATTTTGACCTTCAATATCCAACTTATGCTGGAGATGCAAAACTGAAGTTGGAACCATGCTCCACATATGGTGGGACTGTACGCTCATTCAAACCTTCTGAAGGGAAGTCCATAGACTCACCTCATCTATCACCACTTATTCCTTAGATTATACTCCGGCTCAGTTTCTCTTGCACCACACATCTATACCAAGGAGAGCATACTACAAATCACTTGCCATGCATATGGTTAACGCTGCTGGAATCTGTGTCCCAAGACACTGGTGTACTACTCAGACACCCTCACTTAAGGAATTGTTCATGACCATTTCAAGAATTTGTGATATGGAGGAGCTGATTCACATCTCACAGGAGAGAATAGAGACCTTCTCGACCACCTGGGCCTGCTGGTCACACTTCAAAACCACTCCTGAGTACAAACAACATGTTCCCCCCGATTAAGATAAAACATGTTCACGCCTAACCGGTGTATTGGGGGGGTGTACGGGACAACTCCCCTATCCCCACCTTTCTCTACTTACCCCAGCCCCCCCCCCACCCCACCCGCCAGTACCCTCTCTTATCTCTCTTGCTGACCCCTCTATTCTCCCACCCCCCTCACTTCCCTTTCTCTTCCTCCTCTCCTTTCAGATATCTCTATCATGCAGGTGCTATAGACTAGACACCTGGAGCACTAAATCAATCATCCGGATCAATTGAAATTAAGCCCCCCCCCCCCCCCCCCCACTAATGGCTCTAATCCATATGCTCTCTCTCGCCATACTATTAGAAGACCCAGAGCCGCATTTTCAGTCATGTTTATCATTGATGTCATTCTGTTCTGTATTTACAGTTGATCTATGTCATTTGCACTATTGTACACTTTACTCTTTTGTAACTTCTGTATATGTTCAATAAAATCTTTATGGAAAAAAAATAATAAAATTTGCCATGAATGCCTGACATCTCTTGGGGACAGTATGTTCTGGTTCCATCTGGCTGCAGGAGGAAGTCAGGAAAAGAGTTAAAGGGCCGTGGGCGGAGCTTATTAACTAACATTCTATGGGGTTTATTTGCATATTCATAAAATTTTTGTTTCAACCAGAGTAAGGATCTGGACACTATCTGTAATGATTTAATTTGTTCCTTAAGGGATTGGACCTTCTGCAATTTCATCACCGTGGGGGCGCACAGCAGCTTCCGTTTCGCAGTCATCAGGGCAGACAACAGGGACTGTTTAAGTCTATTCTTATCTTTCCTTAACCGAGAGCTCTCAGCTATACAGGCTCCACGAAATACAGTCTTGTGCGCCTCCCACGGTGTGGAAAAGTGACACTGACCCCAGGTTAATTTGAAAAAAATCTGTTAAACTCTTAGACAAATTAGTACATGAAATTTCAGACTGTAGAAGATGGTCGTTGAGACAGACGCCAGTGGCATGATCTGGTGTGAGCCCCGATCAAGTATGAGGTCCAACACTATGGGAGCATGGTCCGACCATGTAATAGGTAATATGTCAGATTCAACCACATAAAGAATGAGTGGGGCTGAGACTAGGAAATGGTCAAGACGTGAGTACATCTTATGGGCTGGGGAGTAGAACGTGAACTTCCTAGCAGAGGGATGTTTGATCCTCCATGTATCGAAGAGTCATGGGATCGTACACATTTACGAAAGGCATTAGCCTGAGACATGATCTTTTTAGAAGGGGAGGTAGTGAATAGTGTTTATAAAATAGAGTAACGATTTTGCGCTAAAAAGCACCAAACACTTATAACAAAATGTGAATAAAATATCCCAGTGTAAAATTATAAATATACTAACAGTGTAAAAATCAATATATATAGTGCACTAAGTGCTAAATATATATAAAATACATAAAACACACAATATCTTATATATACACAGTGAATTAGTAGTGAATAAATAATGTGCTTTGTGTGCTAATGACTCAAGAAAATTGTGTCAAAAAACAAAAACACAAATAAGCATGAGAGATATAGCTGCTCGTGATAAGTCCCAATCAATATATGAGAGATAGAATAAATAACTATACTGCAGCATAAATAACTTCAGCAATAAAGTCCAGAGGGTGTATGATTATGACCATTAACCCAAAAGAGTCTTTAGATAAAAAGAAGAAATGGACAGTGGAAAAGACTTCAATCTCCAAAGTGGGGGATGGTGAATGTGTGAGGGCCTGATCCTTAAACGTGCTCTCTAGCCTCTCGCCTGCAAATAAACATTCATGAGCATCCAAAGGGCACAGGGTACATTCCAATTCCACTGTATCTCTCCACCAACTCAACTCTCCTGGTATGGATGCCTTTACTGGAAATGTTTCACCGGCTTCCTATATCCAAAATGGCGGCCGCGATCCCACAGTAAAACTCGCCAGAACAGGGAGGGGGTGAAGTAGAACAAAAGAAGCCCAAATAGTGAAGTATGTCTCAAACAACCACTTTAATAACAAAAATAAAAACTCTTACATCAAAAACGCGGTGTGACAGCATAAAATGGCGATCTGGCGCCAGTCTCACAATGCTTCTGGGATCGTTGTCCGGCCACCCAGGGGAGTGGCGCCAGATCGCCATTTTATGCTGTCACACCGCGTGTTATTAACCACTTTCAGACCGGACCAATTTGCAGCCAAAGGACCAGGCCCCTTTTTGCGATTCGGCACTGCGTCGCTTTAACTGACAATTGCGCGGTCGTGCGACGTGGCTCCCAAACAAAATTGACGTCCTTTTTTTCCCACAAATAGAGCTTTCTTTTGGTGGTATTTGATAGCCCCTGCGGTTTTTATTTTTTGCGCTATAAACAAAAATAATGCATTTTTTTCAAAATTGTCGCTCTATTTTTTACTTTTTGCTATAATAAATATCCCCAAAAAATATATTAAAAAACATTTTTTTTCCTCAGTTTAGGCCGATACGTATTCTTCTACATATTTTTGGTAAAAAAATCGCAATAAGCGATTATTGATCGGTTTGCGCAGAAGTTATAGCGTTTACAAGATAGGGGATAGTTTTATAGCATTTTTATTAATCATTTTTTTTTATTAGTAATGGCGGAGATCTGCGATTTTTTTTGTGACTGCGACATTATGGGGGACACATCGGACATTTTTGACACATTTTTGGGACCATTGTAATTTTTACAGCAATTAATGCTATTTAAATGCATTGATTCCTGTAAAAATGACACTGGCAGTTTAGGGGTTAACCACAAGGTGGCAGTGTAGGGGTTAAGTAGGCCTAGGGGTGTGTTTCTTACTGTGGGGGGGGCGTGGCTGTCAGCTAGTGAATGCTGATCTCTGCTCCAATCACAGGGAGCAGAGATCGGCGTCACTAGTTGCTAGGCAGAACGGGGAGATGCTGTTTATCTCGGCATCTCCCCGTTAAGCCGTCCCGTGAGACGAACGCGGATGTCCCCGCGGCGATCGAGTCCGCGGGGACCGCGATCGGACTCACGGGGGTCCCGACCGGCGCGCTCCCGATGGCACGGACAGGCAGAAAGGAGGGACTTATATATACGCCCTCCTGCCTGTACGTGCCATTCTGTCGACGTGCATCTGTGTGCGCCGGTCGGGAAGTGGTTAAAGTGGTTGTTTGAGACATACTTCACTATTTGGGCTTCTTTTGTTCTACTTCACCCCCTCCCTGTTCTGGAGAGTTTTACTGCGGGATCACGGCCGCCATTTTGGATATAGGAAGCCGGTGAAACATTTCCAGTAAAGGCATCCATACCAGGAGAGTTGAGTCGGTGGAGAGATACAGTGGAATTGGAATGTACCCTGTGTTTCCTGGATCAATATTATGTCAGCACCCGAGGCCCTGAATTCCTTCAGGGCCAACCAGCAGTAATGGACAGATCCCAGACCCTTCACATTATATGATAGGACCCTCAAAGCCATGAGAGCATCTTAGTTGGGTATGCTCTTGTAGGGGTAATAAAAGTATAAAACCCTGAGACAAAGTGTAACAATAAAGATAAATGTATATCCGTTCACAAACATTACAGATAACTACAACCCTTTGGTACCTTAGTGTTAGAAAATATACAATGTAGGGGTAAGAGAATGAAACTAAAAAAACATAAGCAATGTAAGCAATATCATTTTCAACCTATGGAGTTGATCTATAATCATGGACATCTTAGCTGGAAAAAAAAAATTAGAACAATAAGAGAAACAAAAAATTAAGTTTTGAAAAACCTGAGAGGTGAGGACATCTCAGGAGGTCCTGGACAAAGTCCAAGGCCAGATGAGGATGTGTACGGGCTTCCATAAGGGAACTCTGAGCAGAGAAAGATGAAGAGGCCCGGCTGCTCATCTTGAGAGCTTGTTAGCGTTTAGAGTCAGTGGGCAGTATAAGGTAGAAAAAGGACCAAGTCCAATTAACTGTTTATCAATGATGTCTGTCCACCGAGGCACACGGCTCTTCTAGCACACCATGGGTTGAGTAAGTAGAAATAGTAACAAAGTTCCACCCTGAGTAGGGAGCAGGGTCAAAACAAAAACTGTGTAAAACCATAACAGTAGTCCTTGTTTCATCCAATACATGAAAGGCAAGGAGTCTAAAATGCGTGGATAGATCCAAAGAGGAGTGTGCAATGTCTCAAGGAGGTTGCTTGGAAAAGCGTGATCGTTGAGGGGTAGAATGAGGTTTCTTAGATTTATTATTATTATTATTATACAGGATTTATATAGCGCCAACAGTTTGCGCAGCGCTTAAAGATTTGCCCCTAACAGGGGTCCAGATACGGCTGGGAGTGTTGGGAGGTAGTATCTGGAGGGTTTAAATCTTCTTCTGGCAGTGGAGGCAAACCGAGGCTTTTCAGAAATGCCTCGTTCTCTTGCAGGTCACGGAGGGTTTGTTGGTGAAACGACAAGGCGGAATGGAAATCCCAAATAGTATGGGACTTTATGATGTTGTAGGTGTGAGGTGAGTGGACGTAGGTTCCTGCGTTTAGCAAGGGTGATGGGAGAGAGATCGCTGAAGAAGATTTGCAGTTTTGCTCCCTTGTACATAATTTGAGATTTATTGCAAGCAGCCAATGTTAGCGCCTCCTTGCTTTTGAAATAGTGAAACCTCACTATAACATCCCTGGGTCTGGCTCCAGCCGGGGGTTTAGGTGCAAGAGAACGGTGTGCCCTGTCGAGACGCCAATCTATGTCCACCACCGTGGGGGCCAGGGTGTTAAAAAGGCCCAGAAGGTAGGTGCGCAAATCAGAGTCTCCCACTGTCTCGGGGATACCCCTGAAGCATAAGTTTTGATGTCTTTCCCTATTCTCCAAGTCTTCCTGTTGTAGTTGGGAAACTGAAAGTCGTAGGTTATGGTTTTCCTCCTCAATGGCCTGCACATAATTGACCATCTCATCGAATTTGTTCTCAAGAGTGTCTGTGCGCTCCCCTAATTGATAAATTTCCCCTCTCAGGTCTGCCGCTAACTTGTTCACCTCCGCCGAGACATTGTTAGTGATTTGTTGGAGAAGAAGTTGTAGTTTAGCATCTAGCTTAGCGTCCAAGATGTCTGGGGTAAGAATCTCACGTGGCGAAAGAGACTCAGACCCTGAACCTTGAGTGATATTTAGCGGAGAGTTCACAATAGGCTCAATCCCTAGGGACAGGTCCACTGTGGCGAATGGGTCTGCGGAGCAGGCCGGGGTGGAAGAATTTGACTTGGTAACAAACTTTTCCATGTTCAGTTTCATGTACTGTCCAAAAATAGGTTTGTAGTATTTCTGCTGCTGACTGATTTTGCCCATGGGATGCCTATAGAGTTATAGTGAACAATCAAGCTTACCTCCGGTGTTGATACAAGAGTTGTAATAGCATTGCGGAGGTCTTGGGGAGCAGCCGGGGCTCCAGGCTTATTCAAATAGCATTCTCCGTGATGGCCAGGGTGGCCATTTAAGTAATTAGAAAGAAGTGGCAGTCAAGTATTACTCCTGGCCTCAACCTGTGATGGACACTAGGCTCAGGATAGTTCCAGATCTGGTGGGGAGGAAGTGGCACTTCAGGAGGGGTTCACCATGCAGGATTAGGGTGCAGTGGGAGTAGCAAGATGGCCACCGTGCTCCGTGAGTAGCCTTTCCTAGCATCCACCCCCACACAAAATTCAAAATATGTTTGAAAAAGGACTTTAGATCGCCCGATCTATCCAGGGAGGGGCCGCTGGAGGGGCTGTCAGCCTTAGGGGAGAGACCGAGTCTGTCCTCTTGTGGATTTCACTCACCACTTGATGGTACTGTAGGCCTAAAAAACGGCGTCTGCCCGCGGCTCACCAAGGCCGGCCGAGGGGAGTCCCAGGCGATCCGGCCTGGCTGTAGTGGATACCCGGGTCCCCTGGAGACTGGGGACAAATCCAGGAGAGCAACCGCTCTGGTCTCGGGCCGTGGATGAGAAGCGCCACGTCGTCTGGAGCTGTGGTAGGCCGCAAAATGGCGCCGGGCGTGCCTCAGGAGGAACCTCACAATGGGTCCAGGGGTCTCTACTGGCTAAATTCTGCAGATGGCCGGCCGGATCGACTGCAAAGGTAGGCAGGAACCGCCACAAGTCAGGCAGGGGCTTCCAGGAATGTTTTAGGCCGGGGATGGCAGTGGATGATCACTATGTGGAGCACAACCTCCACACGTCTTCCCTGAATCGCGTCCGGACCCGCCCCCCGGCATATTCAATTCTAATTATAAAAATTGTCAACTATTTTCATTATCGATTAGTTGGATAGCCGTTTAGTTTGCCTGCATACAGAATGCATTATTTGTTTACATATCAGGAAATACAGTGCAGCACAAATACAGCTCAGTATACGTCAGTATACACAGTGCAGAACACATACAACTCAGTTCACTGTCCATACATGTCAGTAAGTGCCTAAGAAGCAAGGAGAAAAAAAATAATTAAAGTGATTCTAAAAGGCAGAAGTTTTTTTTTATCTTACTATAGGGGGCACTCTGAAAGCAGGAGGAGCCAGAAGCACCAGCGGGGCCCAAGGAAGGGGAGGATTGGGGCTGCTCTGTGCAAATTCATTACACAGAGAAGGCAAGTATAATATGTTTATTATTTTAAACATTTACAATCACTTTAAGGGCTCTGTGTGGGAAAGATCCGCATCTGAACTCAGAGAAGCTGAAGGCTGATGATTACATCCACATTACGTATAGAAAACGAAGAAGGGGGGTTTTTAGCCAACCTAACGGACTATCACGGTACCTGAACGGACGTATGTCTCAATACAAAAGATTGATTCTAAATAGTTTTATTAACACATAATATACATAAAACATGTCACATATAAAAAAGGGGGATCATTGCAATCCAAGAATGTACATATACATATAGCTGTTAATAAATCAGAATGTTGAAAACAAACTCGCTGATAAGATGCTGGTTGACGCGTTTCGCTTAAAGCTTCTTCAGAACCAGAATATAACAGTTCCTATATCTGTTGTATATATCAAGAAGACAGGGGGGTTATTCATGACTGGATTGACAGATTTTATGTGTTTAAATCAATAATATAGGTGCAAATGGTTACAATGGGCATGTGCATCCTAAAAAACCAAAATATTGCCTACCTTCCAATTCTTGTTGACAAGGTAGAAGCTAGTATAAGTCAGCCATACCCAGTTAGTTACCTAAAAATGAGTCTCTCGGGATAATCATCAAGGACTCGCCGAGTTTGGGGTCTGAAACCAGCAAACAAGGCATAAGCTGCAAATGAGGAAGAGAGAAGAAGAAGAAAAAAAAAAAAAATTGAATAGATCAATAAAGATTCGAAGATGCAGTCGACCGATAACCAGTTCCATATATAGATATTAAATCCCATATAGACACATATGTATGTATACCTGAGAAGAATACTCACATAAAAAATTAGAAAGAAAGAGAATTAACAGTAGTAAAGCGTGGGTGTGCCGGAGTCGGCCAGTGGCATGGTAGTATCTGCGGATAAATCTGCAGTGCCGGTATCCTATAATTAATAATGATAGTATCAAAGATAGGTAAAGATACACTGGCTTCCACTTGCAGAGCCACTCTGTATATACCTTGAGGATCCAGCGGGGTCCTACTTGTGGATACTTTGAAGGGTAATAGTTTCAAATCGATGGCATCAACACTATACCAAATACAGCATCACATAGGTGAACTGAAAAGAGACGAGAGGAAAAAAAAAAAAAAAAAGGATATATATATATATATATATATATATATATATATATATATATATATATATATATATATATATATATATATATATATATATATATATATATATATATATATATATATATATATATATATATCCGGTATGGAATATTTAGGAACGTATACTAAGTTCCATCAGAGTTTCATATTGTCTATCAATGTGGTAGGCTACAGCCTAGCTGATCCAAAAACGTACCTGGTAGCCACATGGGAGAAAGGGACAACCCCAGCTGGGAAGGATCACCAGCTCTGTATGGTCAGACTTCAATAGCTGAATCCGTCAGTTGCAGACTCTATATAGAGAGGAAATGGAGCATGGCTAGTGGCAGAGCTCATATTCAATTGTGTGTCAAGGGCTAGCCAGGGGCTAACTAATCCCGAAGGCAACATCTAAGGCAGGGGGGACAGCATGATAATCAGCAAGCATTTTAAATGAATGTACCTGAACAGAGTATGGCAGAAACAGCTTCCCAGCACTCCATCTCAAATAACCATCTGATGGAGTGCTGGTTAAGTAGTCTGCTTTGGCGCCAATACTGGAGGGGGAAAGGAGGGGGCCCCCCTAAAGGGCCAATTAAGAATCACTCCAAACAGCTGGAGGGGCCGCCAGAAAAAATACCAAAATGTGCTACTGCTGGCGCCGCTGTGCGCATGCGCCAGATCGGGCCGAGGGGATGGAGTCCGCCAATAGAGCGGCCCGTCCACCACGGCCAAAAGCGAAAGTGCGCGCATGCGCAATAGAGAGTGCGCGCATGCGCAGTAGAAAGACGAGAGTAATTCCCGGTCCAAACAAGGTAGCAGGCTGATAATGACTTTTAAAAGTGGAAACAAAGTCAGATGAAAGATAAATTCTCAGAAAGAGGTGGGGTGGGTGGAGAACGAAGATCAGAAATAGAGAATAAAATACAATAGAAATATTAAAGAGTGGAAATAGTGAGAATATGAATAAAAAATATGAAAAAATAATTAAGATGAAAATAAAGATAAGGATAAAAATGAAAATAATAATAAAAATAAATATAAAAATAAAATTTAAGAAAATGAATACAAAATAAATAAAAAATAAATAAAAATAAATTAAAATTAAAAAACAAAAAAGAAAAAGAGGAAAAAATGATAATAAAATTAATTAAAAAATAAAAATAAAAATAAAATTAAAAATAGGAAAAAATGAGGAAATAATAGAATAATATAAAAATCAGTAATTTTTCTTCAACATTTGCAGCCCATGTCCAAGGTGGAAAACGGGGAATGAGCCTCCTCCGACGCCACCACCGCAACGCCTCCACCGAGGCAACTATGGTTGGGTCAGATTACCTTCCATATTGCCTGTTGAATTCCAAGCCAGAGGGAGATCAAAACAGTAGCTCATTAGCCCAGGTGTTTGCTGGAATTGTTTTACCAATCTGCGGGGTTAGAGTTCCGTATGGGTCCCAGATAAGATGACCAAAACAACATATTTTTCTTGGCATTCCACTCAAGACAATCTCCCCGTGTCCTCTATAAATAAACATAGAGATCAAAGACAGATAACGTTGCATATTATATACGATAACAACAGATGTATAAATCGTGGAAAGCCTATTTTATACATTATTTAAAAAAAAAGGGGAAGGTTAGTGATGCTTCAAACTGTCTGCTTCATTATAAAGAGTCCATAGACAAGCAGGCCATACTGTACCAGTGAGACCTTCTGAATTAGTGAGAAAAAGGGCAAAATTGTCCCAGTTGTCAAGGGTTGAGAAAGAAAGATTCCCTAGGAGGGTGGATATGTCCTAATTAAGGGGAGGGTCAGAGGATTAAATTGATCCTTCTGACCAAGGGCCCCTGATTTAAACGAGTTCTTCCCTGGAGTGGGAAAGGGGGGGAAAAAAAGAGCAAGCTTTGGTATACATTGGGAAACACAGAGAAGGGGAGGTATTTGTAAAAAACTAAAGGATTACCCTAATGATGGAGACAAGAACCATGATATGAGAGGGGGTGGGCTAATGGGGATAGATCCCCGTATTCCAACTTTAGATGGATCCCCCGATTCAGAACTCCTGACAGGAGCCAATAGAGCCCCCCTACTCCCACCATCAACCCCCTCCCAGGCTTTAATACTGCAAGAAACGGAGGTGCGATTTCTAAAAATATAACACAAGACCCCCCAAATCGTTCAACAGCTTCGCAAAATCTGGAGAGATTTGCGTACAAAGACCGATAGAGGACCAGTTACAAGTCATTAATCTATCTTCAAAATCTCTATCACAAATAGAACTAGAGGTCTTGGGTCTAGGCCTAAGCTTTTGTCCCGCATCTTATACTAACAGTTTTGAGGTCGTTAAAGACCTAAATTTGTTTGCTAGAAGACTTACCTATAAATTTATGTTTGACGATGAAAGGAAAAAGAAAAAACAAGAATATATTGAGCGTGAAAAATGGAAGGGGTTTACAGTCAGGGACTTCCTTGCCCTGAAGGACCTGATGGACCTCTTAGATGAGAGTGAAGAATCCCAGGGTGGTCCTGCAGAGGGGGCTTCCCCGCCTATTCCGGGGGACCCCCCTCAGGCAATTCCACCCAGGGAAATACCTAAATTTTTAAATAAATCCACCAACTTTCCCTCCCTAAAAACGAACCCTAGCATCTGGACCTTTCTACAACAAGTAACTAATGAAGTCAAAAAACTAGACTTTAGGTCACAAAAAACAAAAAACCTAACGTCAGAACAACAACTTGTGATCTCTCAACTTCAAGACAACAAGGAAATTACAATAAAAATGGCAGATAAGGGAGGAAATGTAGTAATAATGGATACCACAAACTATAGACAAATGTGCTTGGACATCCTCTCCAATGAAGATTGGTATTGCCTCATTTCTTATGAAAAAATACTAACATTCAATGGAGACTATGAGATCCTTATTACCCGAGCATTCAACGAGGGAATTATCGACAAAGACATATTTGAGGCTCTCAAAACCACCTATCCAAGAGTCCCATCCTTCTATGCACTCCCTAAGACTCACAAAAATATTAAAAAACCTCCGGGACGCCCAATTATATCGGGCATAGGGGCTAAAAGTGAAAAGGGCAGCAGACTAGTGGACGCTTTTTTGCGTCCCTATGTGACGCAACTCCCCTCATATTTACAGGACACTCTAGCGCTATTACGAGTCTTGCATAACAAAAAGGTATCTCCAACTAGCCTTCTAGTTGCAATTGATGTAGAGGCCCTTTACTGTAGCATCCCTCACTCTCTGGAATTAATGGTTGTGGAAAGCTTCTTTAGGGATAGTGATCCGATACGGAGACCATATAATACATTCATATTGGAGTTATTAAAACATATCTTAACAAAGAATGTTTTTTCTTTTGACGACTCCCACTACCTCCAGGTACACGGAGTAGCGATGGGGACATGCTGTTCCCCATCCTACGCTAACTTGTACCTGGGGGGGTGGGAGCGTTCCCTACTTACCAATCCCAACCTATCGATGTATCAGACCAGCATATCTTGCTGGTATAGATACATCGACGACATTTTTCTGGTATGGGAGTCGAGTGTGGAGAATCTGAGGGAATTTATGAGAGCACTCTCCATTAATGACTTCAACCTTAAGTTCACGATGGAATTTAGTCCGGAGTCACTACCGTTTCTAGATCTTAATATACAAAAACAAGTAGATGGAACAATTTCCACATCTTTGTATAGAAAGAAAACGGCAGGTAATACCATCCTCCATGCAAGTAGTTCACACCCCCAAGCCCTAATTAGAAGCATCCCCTATTCCCAGTATTTACGCTTGAGGAGAAATTGCTCAACAGAGGAAGCCTTTAGATTAGAGGCCAACCTGTTGAAAGCACGGCTACAGACACGGGGCTACAGTAACACCATCTTAAAAAAGGCATTTAAAAAGGCCCTTGACAGGGATAGAGCTGATTTGCTCTTTGGGGACAGACGTAACAGAAAGCAAGGAAATACCACTCGCGTTATAACCACGTATTCAAGCAATCATGAGGATATACGAAACATAATTGGGAAACATTGGCATCTTTTAACAGGAGATAGGATTGTAGGGAAATACATTGGGGCAAAGCCCCAAATTACCTATAAGAAATGCCAATCTCTTAAAGACAGGTTGGTACACACCCACTTTCAAGGGCACGTCGAACATGAAGTAGATATCCCAGGAATGTTTAAATGTCATGACTGTGACTACTGTGATTGGGTGTTGGAGGGATCATCCTATACACTCCCTAATGGAGAAACACATACCATTAAATTTTCAGCTAATTGTCAAACAAAAGGGATAGTCTATATAGCTTTCTGTAAATGTGGAGCGTTCTACGTAGGCAAAACCTTCAGAAACTTCTGGAGGAGAATTTATGATCACATCTATTACATACGGAAAAATCTATTATATACACCAATAGGGCGCCATGTAGCTTTGTACCATAAGAATGACACTTCTATGGTCTGCTTTACGGCCCTGGAACATGTTATGGAGGACCCTAGAGGGGGCAATATAGATAAAAAATTACTGCAGCGCGAAGCTAGATGGATCTTCAAGCTAAATGCCACAAGGGCCCCTGGCTTGAACGACTCCCTCAGTTTTCGACCTTTCTTATGATTATTACAAATACCTCCCCTTCTCTGTGTTTCCCAATGTATACCAAAGCTTGCTCTTTTTCCCCCCCCCCTTTCCCACTCCAGGGAAGAACTCGTTTAAATCAGGGGCCCTTGGTCAGAAGGATCAATTTAATCCTCTGACCCTCCCCTTAATTAGGACATATCCACCCTCCTAGAGAATCTTTCTTTCTCAAACCTTGACAACTGGGACAATTTTGCCCTTTTTCTCACTAGTTCAGAAGGTCTCACTGGTACAGTATGGCCTGCTTGTCTATGGACTCTTTTTAACCACTTCAGCCCCGGACCATTTGGCAGCCAAAGGACCAGAGGTCTTTTTTCAATTTCGCACTGCACTACTTTAACTGGTAATTGCGCGGTCATGCAATTTTGTAACCAAACGAAATTTGCGTCCTTTTCTTCCCACAAATAGAGCTTTATTTTGATGGTATTTGATTGCCTCTGTGATTTTTATTTTTTGCGATATAAACGGAAAAAGAGCGAAAATTTTGAAAAAAAAAGAGATTTTCTACTTTTTGTTATAAAAAAAATCTAATAAACTCAATTTTAGTCAAACATTTGGGCCAAAATGTATTCAGCCACATGTCTTTAGTAAAAAAAATGCCAATAAGCGTATATTTATTGGTTTGCGCAAAAGTTATAGCGTCTACAAACTAGAGTACATTTTCTGGAATTTACACCGCTTTTAATTTATGACTGCCTATTTCATTTCTTGAGGTGCTAAAATGGCAGAGAAGTACAAAACCCCCCCAAATGACCCCATTTTGGAAAGTAGACACCCCAAGCTATTTGCTGAGAGGCATGTTGAGCCCATTGAATATTTTTTTTTTTAGTCCCAAGTGATTGAATAAAGACAAAAATAAAAAAGATTTTTTTTTTTTCAAAAAGTTGTCACTAAATGATATATTGCTCACACATGCCATAGTTATATGTGGAATTGCACCCAAAATACATTTTGCTGCTTCTCCTGAGTATGGGGATACCACATGTGTGGGACTTTTTGGGAGCCTAGCCGCGTACGGGGCCCCGAAACCCAAGCACCGCCTTCAGGATTTCTAAGGGTGCAAATTTTTGATTTCACTCCTCACTACCTATCACCGTTTCGAAGGCCATAAAATGCCAAAATAGCACAAAACCCCCCCAAATGACCCCATTTTGGAAAGTAGACACCCCAAGCTATTTGTTGAGAGGCATGGTGAGTATTTTACAGCTCTCATTTGTTTTTGAAAATGAAGAAACTAAACAAAAAAAATTTTTTTTTTCTTTTTTTCAATTTTCAAAACTTTGCGACAAAAAGCGAGATCTGCAAAATACTCACCATACCTCTCAGCAAATAGCTTGGGGTGTCTACTTTCCAAAATGGGGTCATTTTGGGGGGTTTTATGCCATCTGGGCATTCCATGGCCTCCGAAACTGTGATTGGCAGTGAGAAGTGAAATAAAAAAATTACACCCTTAGAAAGCCTGAAGGCGGTGATTGGTTTTTGGGGTTCCGTACGCAGCTAGGCTCCCAAAAAGTCCCACACATGTGGTATCCCCGTACTCAGGAGAAGCAACAGAATGTATTTTGGGGTGTATTTCCACATATGCCCATGACATGTTTGAGCAATATATCATTTAGTGACAACTTTTTGTAAAAAAATATATATATATATTTTTTTTTTCATTATTCAATCTCTTGGGACAAAAAAAAAAAATATTTAATGGGCTCAACATTGCTCTCATCAAATAGCTTGGGGTGTCTACTTTCCAAAATGGGGTCATTTGGGGGGGGTTTGAACTGTCCTGGCATTTTATGCACAACATTTAGAAGCCTATGTCACACGTCACCCACTCTTCTAACCACTTGTAGACAAAGCCCTTTCTGACACTTTTTGTTTACATGAAAACATATTTTTTTTTTGCAAGAAAATTACGTTGAACCCCCAAACACTATATATAATGTTAAAGCAAAGGCCCTACAGATTAAAATGGTGGGTGTTGCATTTTTTTTTTCCACACAGTATTTGCGCAGCGATTTTTCAAACGCATTTTTTGTGGAAAAAATACACTTTTTTTTATTTTAATGCACTAAAACACACTATATTGCTCAAATTTTTGATGAAATAAAAAATATGATCTTAGGCCGAGTACATGGATACCAAACACGACATGCTTTAAAATTGCGCACAAACACGCAGTGGCGACAAACTACATACATTTTTAAAAGCCTTTAAAAGCCTTTACATGATACCACATTAGATTCACGGAGGAGGTCTACTGCTAAAATTACTGCCCTCGATCTGACCTTCGCGGTGATACCTCACATGCATGGTGCAATTGCTGTTTACATATGACGCCAGACCAACGCTTGTGTACGCCTTTGCGCAAGAGAAGGGGGGGCAGGGGTGCTTTTTTTTTTTTTTTTGTTTTTTTTTTAATTTATTTAGCTTTTTTATTTTATTTTTAAACTGTTCCTTCCATTTTTTTTCTTTGTTATGATTTTTATTGTTATCTCAGGGAATGTAAATATCCCCTATGATAGCAATAGGCAGTGACAGGTACTCTTTTTTTGAAAAAATTGGGGTCTATTAGACCCTAGATCTTTCCTCTGCCCTCAAAGCATCTGACCACACCAAGATTGGTGTGATAAAATGCTTTCCCAATTTCCCAATGGCGCGGTTTATATCCGGGAGGGGGGACATTCCCTCCCACTGCTTGTAAAATCAGTCTAGAGGCTAATTACCCGCTAGAATTGCTTTTACATGAAAGCCGATCACTGGCTGAAAAGAATGATACCAAGATGATACCTAAACCTGCAGGCATCATTCTGGTATAACCATTCAAAGTCCAGCAACATACTGGACATATATTGTAATCTTTTTTTTTTCATGCAGCCTCTTGGCTGAACGAAAAAAAGAGATTGATTGGTGGGTATGCCCACCATTAGAATACCTCCCTTCATCCACCCACTTCTAATGATGGGCATACATGCACCATTTATATATGCCGATGCATGGGGGCATCCTCCCGCAAAAGTTATGCCGTGTACACACGGTCGGAATTTCGACCGTATGTACGTGGCATTAGGAGCCAATCGCTCCTCCCCCCCCCCTGCTGCCCCCATGCTTCGGCATATATGCTCTTTTTTTTAACTGTGGTGGTGAAATCACCTCCTACAGCGTTGGAGTCGCGGCTTTATGTATCGTGGGAGCAAACGCTGTTGCTGTCAAGATAAATAAATCCGCGTTGCAACTGAATGGCGCACCTGAAAACAAAAAAATGCTTAACACTAAAACACAGTAAACAAAATTACATACCTGAAAAGCAAGCATGATAAAACATGATAAAACATAATAAAACATTGCAGAATAGAATGGAGTAAAAAAAGAGCAACAATAGAGAGAGAATAGAGTGAGAGAGAGAACAATAAAACGACAACTATTTTTTTTTTTTATTTTTTTGGAGATTCACAGGAAAAAAAGCTCCTGACTGAAGCGACTGAATCAAAACGCTACCACAAAAAAAATGTTAGCGATCGCAGGGATCAGGCCTGACTCTGCGAACGCTGCAGTTATGTGTGCTTAGTGTTTTGTAAGTGACAGTGATCGATCGATACTGCACTTGGGTGGGCTGGGCTGGGCGGAGGGGGAAAACGCAGGTGCTAGCAGGTATCTGGGCTGATCCCGCTAACAATGCGGTTTTTTTTGGAACCCTAAACTGCTGGGACGCTAGTATAGATCTGATCAGATCAGATATTGATCTGTTCAGATACTGTACCACTAAGGGAGGTGTATGCTTTGCGCGTGGGTGTTTGCGGTACTGGCACTAACCTGGGGCGACGCAGACCTTATTTGACCCTAAAACCTAATTGATATCACCCGCCGGGCGATCAGGGGGTTAAACCGTTATTGGGTAATAAATGGCGGGTGCCCTGACAGTATAAAAAATAAAGCTAACTAACCAGCGTCACCCGTAACAGTAATACAAAAAAAAAACTGGTTACCTAGCGACACTAATGCAGCGATCAGAAAAACGATCGCTTAGTGACACTGGCAAAAGGGGGTGAAAGGGTTAACTAGGGGCAATCAGGGGGTTAAAACCTTTATTAGGTAATATATGGGGGTACCTGACGCTATATAAAAACCTGACGGGGAACCTAAATAACGAAATAACTAACTGGCTAACCAGCGTCACCAGTGACAGTTATACAGTGATCACTGGTGAAAGGGTTAACTCTAGGGGCAATCAAGGGGTTAAAACCTTTATTTAGGTTGTAATATGGGGGTACCTGACCTATAAACCTATTTATGAACCTATATAAACATGGCGGTTACCTAAAAAAAAAAAAATGGTTACCTAGCGACAGCAGTGACACTAATACAGCGATCAGAAAAACGATCGCTTAGTGACACTGGCAAAAGGGGGTGAAAGGGTTACCTGGGGGGCAATCAAGGGGTTAAACCTTTATTAGGGGGGGGGTAGGGGGCTACCTTGGACCTAAAACTAACTGCACTGACAGTTATTACAGTCACACTGACACTAAATGCAGTGATCAGTAAAAAAATGATCACTGCAATTAGTGACACTGTGACTGGGGGGGGAGGGGGTGATCTGGGGGGTGATCTGGGGGTGACAGGGGGGTGTTTTGTGTGCCTATGTGTACTGGTGTCAGTGTACTGTTGGTGCACTAACCTTTAGATGTTCACAGCTCGGCGTTCCGGTCACATAGACCGGCGCACCGAGCGTGACATCACTTCCTCTGCCTGTGTTTTGATTGACACAGACAGAGGAAGCATCTGATTCGCCAGGAGCGATCGCGAGGGGGTGGCCAGAAACCACTGGCCGTCCCCTCATCCCGGATCGCTCCTGAAGCGATCCCGACCGTCCCCGCCGGCCGGGGGGGGTCCGATCGGACCCCCCACGCGCCTGAAGAATGGCACGTACAGGTACGTGGTTCTGCCTGTACGTGCCATTCTGCCGACGTATATGTACATGGGGCGGTCGGGAAGTGGTTAATGAAGCAGACAGTTTGAAGCATCACTAACCTTCCCCCTTTTTTTAAAATAATGTATAAAATAGGCTTTCCTCGATTAATACATCTGTTGTTATCGTATATAATATGCAACGTTATCTGTCTTTGATCTCTATGTTTATTTATAGAGGACACGGGGAGATTGTCTTGAGTGGAATGTCAAGAAAAATATGTTGTTTTGGTTATCTTATCTGGGACCCATACGGAACTCTAACCCCGCAGATTGGTAAAACGATTCCAGCAAACATCTGGGCTAATGAGCTACTGTTTTGATCTCCCTCTGGCTTGGAATTCAACAGGCAATATGGAAGGTAATCTGACCCAACCATAGTTGCCTCGGTGGAGGCGTTGCGGTGGTGGCGTCGGAGGAGGCTCATTCCCCGTTTTCCACCTTGGACATGGGCTGCAAATGTTGAAGAAAAATTACTGATTTTTATATTATTCTATTATTTCCTCATTTTCTCCTATTTTTAATTTTATTTTTATTTTTTATTTAATTTTATTATCATTTTTTCCTCTTTTTCTTTTTTCTTTTTTAATTTTAATTTTATTTTATTTTTTTTTTATTTATTTTGTATTCATTTTCTTAAATTTTATTTTTATATTTATTATTTTCATTTTTATCCTTATCTTTATCTTAATTATTTTTTCATATTTTTTATTCATATTCTCACTATTTCCACTCTTTAATATTTCTATTGTATTTTATTCTCTATTTCTGATCTTCATTCTCCACCCACCCCACCTCTTTCTGAGAATTTATCTTTCATCTGACTTTGTTTCCACTTTTAAAAGTCATTATCAGCCTGCTACCTTGTTTGGACCGGGAATTACTCTCGTCTTTCTACTGCGCATGCGCGCACTCTCTATTGCGCATGCGCGCACTTTCGCTTTTGGCCGTGGTGGACGGGCCGCTCTATTGGCGGACTCCATCCCCTCGGCCCGATCTGGCGCATGTGCACAGCGGCGCCAGCAGTAGCGCATTTTGGTATTTTTTCTGGCGGCCCCTCCAGCTGTTTGCAGTGATTCTTAATTGGCCCTTTGGGGCGGCCCCCTCCCTTCCCCCTCCAGTATTGGCGCCAAAGCAGACTACTTAACCAGCACTCCATCAGATGGTTATTTGAGATGGAGTGCTGGGAAGCTGTTTCTGCCATACTCTGTTCAGGTACATTCATTTAAAATGCTTGCTGATTATCATGCTGTCCCCCCTGCCTTAGATGTTGCCTTCGGGATTAGTTAGCCCCTGGCTAGCCCTTGACACACAATTGAATATGAGCTCTGCCACTAGCCATGCTCCATTTCCTCTCTATATAGAGTCTGCAACTGACGGATTCAGCTATTGAAGTCTGACCATACAGAGCTGGTGATCCTTCCCAGCTGGGGTTGTCCCTTTCTCCCATGTGGCTACCAGGTACGTTTTTGGATCAGCTAGGCTGTAGCCTACCACATTGATAGACAATATGAAACTTCGATGGAACTTAGTATACGTTCCTAAATATTCCATACCGGATATAGATATATATATATATATATATATATATATATATATATATATATATATATATATATATATATATATATCCCTTTTTTTTTCCTCTCGTCTCTTTTCAGTTCACCTATGTGATGCTGTATTTGGTATAGTGTTGATGCCATCGATTTGAAACTATTACCCTTCAAAGTATCCACAAGTAGGACCCCGCTGGATCCTCAAGGTATATACAGAGTGGCTCTGCAAGTGGAAGCCAGTGTATCTTTACCTATCTTTGATACTATCATTATTAATTATAGGATACCGGCACTGCAGATTTATCCGCAGATACTACCATGCCACTGGCCGACTCCGGCACACCCATGCTTTACTACTGTTAATTCTCTTTCTTTCTAATTTTTTATGTGAGTATTCTTCTCAGGTATACATACATATGTGTCTATATGGGATTTAATATCTATATATGGAACTGGTTATCGGTCGACTGCATCTTCGAATCTTTATTGATCTATTAAATTTTTTTTTTTTTTTCTTCTTCTTCTCTCTTCCTCATTTGCAGCTTATGCCTTGTTTGCTGGTTTCAGACCCCAAACTCGGCGAGTCCTTGATGATTATCCCGAGAGACTCATTTTTAGGTAACTAACTGGGTATGGAAAAAGGGAAGTCTGGATGGCCGCACTTCAGCAAAAACTTCTTTATTAGGCAAAAGATAAAATCCAAAGTAGTGACATCTCATGCGATACAGCAAAACAGCAACAGTAGCTTACGCGTTTCACGCCTCAAAGGCGCTTAGTCATAGCTAAAGATAGAATGCAAAAAACAAAACATATATAGCTAAAGTCAGGTGACCGACATTGACTAAACAGCCAATCAGGGCACTACAGCTTAATCATTCTGATGATTGCATTCACCAGAATGATTAAGCTGTAGTGCCCTGATTGGCTGTTTAGTCAATGTCGGTCACCTGACTTTAGCTATATATGTTTTGTTTTTTGCATTCTATCTTTAGCTATGACTAAGCGCCTTTGAGGCGTGAAACGCGTAGGCTAATGTTGCTGTTTTGCTGTATCGCATGAGATGTCACTACTTTGGATTTTATCTTTTGCCTAATAAAGAAGTTTTTGCTGAAGTGCGGCCATCCAGACTTCCCTTTTTCCTCTCTGTTGTGAGCAGAGCCTGCACCAGCTGTACCGAATCAGGGTGGACATCACTTTGCCTCCAGACTCAGAGCGGTATTCATATTCTTATCTCTCTAACTAACTGGGTATGGCTGACTTATACTAGCTTCTACCTTGTCAACAAGAATTGGAAGGTAGGCAATATTTTGTTTTTTTAGGATGCACATGCCCATTGTAACCATTTGCACCTATATTATTGATTTAAACACATAAAATCTGTCAATCCAGTCATGAATAACCCCCCTGTCTTCTTGATATATACAACAGATATACGAACTGCTATATTCTGGTTCTGAAGAAGCTTTAAGCGAAACGCGTCAACCAGCATCTTATCAGCGAGTTTGTTTTCAACATTCTGATTTATTAACAGCTATATGTATATGTACATTCTTGGATTGCAATGATCCCCCTTTTTTATATGTGACATGTTTTATGTATATTATGTGTTAATAAAACTATTTAGAATCAATCTTTTGTATTGAGACATACGTCCGTTCAGGTACCGTGATAGTCCGTTAGGTTGGCTAAAAACCCCCCTTCTTCGTTTTCTATACATAATTTTAGGACGAGGTACCCCCCCTGAGCTTTTCCACACCCCTCTATACATCCACATTACATCAGCCTTTAGTATTTAAAAATAGATTTTATATATATATATATATATATATATATATATATATATATATATATATATATATATACATATACATATATACATATACACACACACACACACACACATACATACACACACACACACACACACACACACACAAAAGGTCTGTATTAAAGTTGGTCGTCTTCAAACTGTATTCCCTGTATCCAGTTGTGTATAGAGTCTAAGAAATAAAAGCATGAGGTGTAGATTCAGCCAATTACTATAAAAACAGATACAAGTCATAGTCTCTATTCATTCCGTTAGGATATAGAGACTGTAGCTTGTTAATCCACCATACCTCCCTTTTCTTTAACTTAAGTATCCTGTCCCCCCTCTTTTGTCCCTAAACACTTCCTCCGAGACCATAAAACGAAGGTCCGAATCCTGATGTCCCTGTTCTAGGAAATGTCGGGATACTGGCAAAACCAGGTTGTTTGTGTCTAGACTTGTATCTGTTTTTATACTAATTGGCTGAATCTACACCTCATGCTTTTTTTTTTTAGACTCTTATTTGGGACTGGATACAGGAAATACAATTTGAAGACGACCAACTTGAATACAGACATCTTGTGTATCTTAGCCATAAATTATGCAGATTATTATTAATATTAATGACTTTTTCTAGACAGTATAAGTGCAATATTTGTGATCATGTCTTATGAACATCATTTTTGGTCTGAAGGCATATAATTGGACACATTTGGTGTCTTTTTGATTGATTTCTTTATTTCTTTCTTATTTCTTAGTTTTTTTTCGCAATTTCACTGTAGTTGTTTATTATTTCAAATACAGTCAGGTCCATAAATATTGGGACATTGACACAATTCTAATCTTTTTGGCTCTATACACCACCACATGGGATTTGAAATGAAACAAACAAGATGTGCTTTAAGGCCACTTTCACACTGAAGTGCTTTTAAACTGCCAGTAAAAACACTGAGCGCTTTTGAAGAGCTTTCCATTCATTTCAATGGGGAGGGGAGTTTTTCACAGCCCTGCCAGCACACTGCCCTAGTGTGAAAGCGTTCATTGATTTTAATGGAAATACGTTTTTGTGCGCTTTTTAGGCACTGTTTTTAGCGTGAAAGTGCCTGAAAAGGGCCTCAGTGTGAAAGTGGTCTAACTGCAGACTTTCATCTTTAATTTGAGGGTATTTACATCCAAATCAGGTGAACAGTGTAGGAATTACAACAGTTTGTATATGTGCCTCCCACTTTAAGGGACCAAAAGTAATGGGACCATTGGCTGCTCAGCTGTTCCATGGCCAGGTGTGTTTTATTTCTTCATTATCCCATTTACAAGGAACAGATAAAAGGTCCAGAGTTAATTTCAAGTGTGCCATTTGCATTTGGAATCTGTTGCTGTCAATGTTCAATATGAGATCCAAAGAACTGTCACTATCAGTGAAGCAAGCTATCATTAGGCTGAAAAAAAACAAAAAAAAAAAAATCAGAGAGATAGCAAAAACATTAGGTGTGGCCAAATCAACTGTTTGGAACATCCTTAAAAAGAAAGAACACCACGGTGAGCTCAGCAACACAAAGACCCGGAAGACCACGGAAAACAACTGTGGTGGATGACCGAAGAGTTCTTTCCCTGGTGAAGAAAACACCCGTCACAACAGTTGACCAGATCAAGAACACTCTCCAGGAGGTAGGTATATGTGTGTCAAAGTCAACAATCAAGAGAATACTTCACTAGAGTGAGTACAGAGGGTTCACCACAAGATGTAAACCATTGGTGAGCCTCAAAAACAGGAAGACCAGATTAACGTTTGCCAAACATCATCTAAAATGCGTTCACAGTTCTGGAACAACATCCTATGGACAGATGAGACCAAGATCAACTTGAGAAGAGTATGGAGAAGGAAAGGAACTGCTCATGATCAAAAGCATACCACCTCATAAGCGAAGCATGGTGGTGGTAGTGTCATGGCGTGGGCATGTATGGCTGCGAGTGGAACTGGTTCTCTTGTATTTATTTATGATGTGACTGCTGACAAAAGCAGCAGGGTGAATTCTGAAGTGTTTTGGGCATTATTATCCGCACATATTCAGCAAAATGCTTCAGAAGGTCATTGGACGGCGCTTCACAGTGCAGATGGACAATGACCCGACGCATACTGCGAAAGCAACCAAAGAGTTTTTTAAGGGAAAGAAGTAGAATGTTATGCAATGGCCAAGTCAATCACCTGACCTGAATCCGATTGAGCATGCATTTCACTTACGGAAGACAAAACTGAAGGGAAAATGTCCCAAGAACAAGCAGGAACTGAAGACAGTTGTAGTAGAGGCCTGGCAGAGCATCCCCAGGGATGAAACCCAGCGTCTGGTGATGTCTATGCGTTCCAGACTTCAGGCTATAATTGACTGCAAAGGATTTGCAACTAAGTATTACAAAGTGAAAGTTTGAGGAATGATTGTTAATCTGTCCCATTACTTTTGATCCCTTAAAAAGTGTGAGGCACATATACAAACTGTTGTAATTCCTACACCAATCACCTGATTTGGAAGTAAATGCCCTCAAATTAAAGCTGAAAGTCTGCAGTTAAAGCACAGTATAGACACAAAAAGATTAGAATTGTGTCGATGTCCCAATATTTATGGACCGGACTGTATGTTTATTTATCCATAATTGTTTGTTCTTCTTCTCTGGTATTGAATATGTGTACTACTGTTGTATACTGATTGCTAGCAATGTGATTAACTTCCCCATAGGGGGTTAATACACATGAGGTTAATAGTTAATGAATTGGGTATGACACCTATGATGTTACACCCTGGGTTGGGATAAAGGCATGATGATATCCAACAGAAGCAAAATTCTGCTAAGGGGCCCTGGCTTTAACTGCCAATTGCGCGGTCATGCAATGCTGTACCCAAACAAAATTTGCGTCCTTTTGTTCCCACAAATAGAGCTTTCTTTTGATGGTATTTTATCACCTCTGCAGTTTTTATTTTTTGCGCTATATACGGAAAAAGACCGAAAATTTTGAAATAAATGATATTTTCTACTCTTTGTTATAAAAAAAATCCAGTAAACTCAATTTTAGTCATACATTTAGGCCAACATGTATTCGGCCACGTCTTTGGTAAAAAAAAAAATGTCAATAAGCATATATTTATTGTTTGCGCAAAAGTTATAGCGTCTACAAACTAGGGTACATTTTCTGGAATTTACACAGCTTTTAGTTTATAAATGCACATCCCATTGTTTGAGGTGCTAAAATGGCAGGGCAGTACAACCCCCCCCCCCCCCCCCCCCAATGACCCCATTTTGGAAAGTAGACACCCCAAGGAAATTGCTGAGAGGCATGTTGAGCCCATTGAATATTTAATTTTTTTGTCCCAAGTGATTGAATAAATGACATAAAAAAAATGTTTTTTAAAAAAAAGTTGTCACTAAATTATATATTGCTCACACATGCCATGGTTAAATGTGGAATTGCTCCCCAAAATACATTTAGCTGCTTCTCCTGAGTATGGGGATATCACATGTGTGGGACTATTTGGAAGCCTAGCCGCGTACGGGGCCCCCCGAAAACCAAGCACCGCCTTAAGGGCGTACATTTTTGATTTCACTCCTCACTACCCATCACAGTTTTGAAGGCCATAAAATGCCCAGATGGCAAAAAAAACCCAAATAGATAAAAACTTTGTGCAAAAAATAAAATAAAGACATTTTTCTTTTTGGGGTGCAATTCCACATATGTCCATGGCATTTGTGAGCAATATATAATTTTGTGCAAAAAAAAAAAAAAAAAAGTTTGTAATTTTCCTGCAACTTGTGTCACAATATAAAATATTCCATGGACTCGACATGCCTCTCAGCAAATAGCTTGGGGTGTCTACTTTCCAAAATGGGGTCATTTGGGGGGTTGAACTGTCCTGGCATTTTATGCACACCATTTAGAAGCTTATGTCACAAATCACCCACTCTTCTAACCACTTGAAGACAAAGCCCTTTCGGACACTTTTTGTTTACATGAAAAATTTTTTTTTTTTTGCAAGAAAATTACGTTGAACCCCCAAACATATATTTTTTTTAAAGCAAAGGCCCTACAGATTAAAATGGTGGGTGTTTAATCTTTTTTTTCACACAGTATTTGCACAGCGATTTTTCAAACGCATTTTTTGGGGGAAAAAAACACACTTTTTTACATTTTGATGCACTAAAACACACTATTTTGCCCAAATTTTGATGAAATAAAAAAGATTATCTTAGGCCGAGTACATGGATACCAAACATGACATGCTTTAAAATTGCGCACAAACAGTGCAGTGGCGACAAACTACATACATTTTTAAAAGCCTTTACAGGTTACCACTTTAAATTTACAGAGGAGGTCTACTACTAAAATTACTGCCCTCGATCTGACCTTCGCGGTGATACCTCACATGCATGGCTCAATTGCTGTTTACACTTTACGCCAGCCCCGCGCTTGTGTTCGCCTTTGCGCGAGAGCAGGGGGGGACAGGGGTGCTTTGTTTTTTTTTGTTTTTTTTTTTATCTTATATATAAACTGTTCCTTTCATTTTTTATTTTTTTTATTGTGATCTCAGGGAATGTAAATATCCCCTATGATAGCAATAGGTAGTGACAGGTACTCTTTTGAAAAAAATGGGGTCTCCCTAGATCTCTCCTCTGCCCTCAAAGCATCTGACCACACCAAGATCGGTGTGATAAAATGCTTTCCCAATTTCCCAATGGCGCTGTTTACATCCGGCAAAATCTAAGTCATAAAACGCTCGTAGCTTCTGCTTTCTTAGGCCATAGAGATGATTGTAGCCGTTCTGGTCTCTAAACAGCTCTATGGTCAGCTGGCTGAATCACCGGCTGCATTCTCAGGTTCCCAATTGGGACAGGAGAGCCAGAGAAAACCATTGAAGACGGTGGGGGGGGGACGACATTCCCTCCCACTGCTTATAAAAGCAGTCTAGAGGCCAATACGCCGCTAGGATTGCTTTTACATGAAAGCCGGCCGCTGGCTGAAAAGAATGATACCAAGATGATACCTAAACCTGCAGGCATCATTCTGGTATAACCACTCAAAGTCCAGCAACATACCAGTATATTGCTGGTCCTTGTTGGCCATAGATTGTAATTTTTTTTTTCATGCAGCCTGTAGGCTGAACGAAAATTTTATTTGTACTCACCGTAAAATCCTTTTCTCTGTAATTCACCGACCGACACAGCTCCTCTCTGTAACAAATGGGTTGTTAGCTTTATCACTAGGAGAATACTAGGCATAGTTGTAATACAACACTCAGAACTCTTAGTTCCGCCCAGGGGGCGGTCCCTTGGGTAACAACCCTCCTGTCTGCAGACAGACCTCAGTACGTCAACAAGCAGTATAACAAAGATAAAAGGAGGGGCGGGTGCTGTGTTGGTCGGTGAACTATAAAGAGAAAAGTTTTACGGTGAGTACAAAAAATCCTATTTTCTCTTATATTTACCGACCGACACAGCTCCTCTCTGTAACAAATGGGACGTCCCCAAGCAGTGCCAAACGAGGGGTGGGAAAACAGCATAAAAACTTCATCCACCGTGGCAAGTGGGAACTAGTGAAACTTTACACACAAAAAACAACAGTGCTGGAAAAACCACCACAAAAATCAGGGTATCCTCAACAGGAGTGATCACCCAAAACCGCATCAAACTGCGGAAGTAATGCAACAGTGCATTAACATAACAGTACAGTGTTTTTCTCGAAAAAACAGTAAAAAACTGAAAATATATATTGCATATTCAATTGCAACTACATGGCCGCCTGCAAAACTTTGCAGCCAAAACAGGCATCAACCGATGCACCGACGTCTACCTTGTAGAACTTGGTAAACGTGTGGACAGACGACCAGGTGGCCACTTTACACACCTGAGCGGCAGACGCTTAGTGTCGGAAAGCCCAAGACATTCCGATTGCCCTTGAGGAGTGGGCCGTGACCGGAAGGGGGGCACCTGCCCCATCAAGGCGTAGGCTTGTGCTACAATCTGTCCGATCCACCTGGAAATGGCGGCCAACGAGAGCGCCATGCCTTTCATTGGACCAGCCACCGAAACAAACAGTGAGTCCAACTTCCAAAAGGGAGCTGTGGCAGACAAATACACCTCAAGAGCACATCCAGAGCGTGAAGGGCCACCTCCTTAGGGTGCTTCGGCTTAGGACACAGAGATGGCAATATAATGTCCTCATTGATATGAAAAGCCGAGACCACTTATGGTAGAAAAGACGGTTGCGGACACAACACCACATTATCCTTGTGGATAACCAGATAGGGCGACTTGCAAGACGAGACCGTCAGTTACGAAACCCTCCTGGCCGATGTGTTGGCCACTAGGAAGGCCACTTTCAGGGAAAGAGTCAACAGGGGAATCTCCCTGATATTTTCAAATGGTGGTTTTTGTAGCGCCAACACCCGGTTCAGATCCCAAAGGGGTAGCGGGGTAGGGGTAGCGGTGGACGCACCAGAGGGACTAAATGTCATACCCCCTGAACGAAGGTACTCACCGAGGAGCGAGATGCCAGGGGGGTCGCTGAAAAAATACAGCAAATGCTGAAATTTGCCCTTTAATGGTGCTTAATGCCAGTTTCTGGTCTACTCCTTGCTGAAGAAACAGCAGGATCCTGGATATGGAAAAGGAGCATGGATGCCATCCTTTCTCCTCACACATGGAGATGTAGGCCTTCCAGGTACGATGGTACATCTTCCGAGAAGAAGATTTCGGTGCTCTCAACACAATTGGGATCACCGAGTCCGACAGACCCTGGTTCCTCAACACCTGGCTCTCAAAAGCCATGCCGTTAAAGTCAGCGATGGAAAAGCAGGATGGAGAATCAGACCTTGAGACAGAAGGTCCTCTCACAGCGGCAGTCGTCAGGGAGCGTCTTCCACCAGACGCACCAGGTCTGCGTACCAGGGACACTGCGGACAATCTGGGGCAACCAGTATCACTGGGATCCCCACAGCTTCCACTCTGCGAAGCAGATGTGGTAACAGTTTCAGTGGAGGAAAGGCGTAGATCAGCTGGTACTGATCCCACGGAGCCACCAGCGCATCTGACACGTCGGCCCACGAATCTCTTGTCCTGGACACGAATCTTGGCACCTTCTGATTGATACGGGAGGCCAGCAGATCCACGCCTGGTGTGCCCCACCTCAGGAACAGTAACCTGAATGTCTCCGGATGCAATGACCATTTCCCAGGGTCCAGCACCTGTCGACTCATAGTCCGCCTGCCAGTTCTCCACTCCCGGGATGCAAATGGCTGACAGGGCCGGTACGTGTCGCTCTGCCCACCGAAGTATGTGAGCGACCTCCGGTGCAGCGGCTGAGCTTCTTGTCCCCCCTTGGTGATTGACGTATGCCACGGCCGTGGCGTTGTCCGACTGGATCCTGATCGGACGCCCTCGCAGTCTCATCGACCATGTAGAGAGACCGATTTCCCAGACTGAATCACCGGGGACCTCAACCACCAGATCAGTGAGTATCTGACTGACTGGCTCACCTGGATCTGTCGATCCAGGGACAACTGAGATTTGTCCCATTTTGTCAAAATCTTCTTCTGCAGGACTCTGGTGTGGGCATAAGGTACTGCCTTGAAGGAGGCTACTATGAGTCCCAGTACTCGCATGCAAAAGCGGAGCGATGACCACTTGTGGTTCATCCGCGGTTTTACCACAGATCTGAGAGTCTGCAATTTGTATGAAGGGAGAAACACTCTCGCTTCCCTGGAGTCCAGCCGCAAGCCTAGGTACTCCAGACGCTTGGTCGGCACAATCACCAACTTCATTAGGGTCAACAGCCACTCAAATTCTTGCAGGGTCTGCATGGTGATCGCCACATCCTCGTCTAATACTGAGGCGGAAGATCGTCTAGGTATCGCATGATCGCGATTCCATGTTGCCATAGCAACGCCAACACTGGAGCCAATACCCTGATAAAGACTCGGGGGGCTGAAGCCAGACCAAAGAGATGAGCCACGAACTGGTAGTGGGCTTCCCCGACTGTAAACCGCAGCAACTTTTGATGCCGAAGGCATATGGGTATGTGCAGGTACGCATCCTGGATGTCTAAGGACGCCAGGGAGTCCCCTTGATGGAGTGCAGCGACTACTGAGCGAACCGATTGCATTCGGAACCTCTACACTTTTACAAAGTGATTGAGGGCTTTTAGGTCCAAGATCAGCCATACCCCTTCCTTCTTGGGAACCACAAACAGATTTGAGTAGAATCCCTGGAAGCTTCCGATTCCGAAAACCTGTACAATCACCCCGCACTTCAGCAAATCCCTTACCGCCCCCAAGAGGGCCTCCCGGCGAGCCGGGGATACGGGCATGTTGGAGGGGAAGGAACTGTTTGGCGGCCAAGAGAGAAACTCTATCTTGTAGCCTGTGGAAATCAGATCGCAAACCCATTGGTCGGACAACCATGAGGACCACCTTGCTGCAAACTCCCGGAGGCGAATCTTCATGCGGTAGCACTTTCATTCGCAGGCTTGCGGTTCCAGGGACATCTTTGATCGTCCGTGGACGTCCTGTCGGGCTTGGACGATTTGTCGAAGCTCCGGGCGGACGAAAAAGCTGTTTGTGAGCCTTAGCCTTCCTGGCCTGTGGGAGTAGTGTACTCTTACCACCGGTGGCATTTTTAACAATGTCATCTAATGAGGCTCCAAAGAGCCGGTTGCCAAGGAAGGGAAGATCCGTCCAGGCTTTTTTGGATGCCTGGTCAGCAGACCAGCATTTTAGCCAAATCAGGCGCCTCAGCACCACAGCTGACACTGAAGCCCTGGATAACAGAGGGAGAGTATCCAGGGCCGCGTCACAGATGTACTTAAGGCCTTGCACTAGTTGGTCTGCTAGTTCCACGCAGACAGGAGAAGCCTGTTGCTCTCCCAATTCGTGGTGCAAAAGTTTTGCCCACTCAGTCAGTGTCTGCGACACAATTGCGGATGCCAGTACTGGTCGCAAGGCTGACCCCACCGCCGTAAAACGAGGAACTAGCCACTGCCTCGGCCTTCCTGTCAGTGGGATCCTTGAATGCAGGAGTCCCCTCAACCGTCATCGTGGTTACTTTATTTAACCTGGATACTGGGGGGTCCACTACCGGAGGAGCCGACCATCTTTTGAGAAGGCTCTCCTCAAAAGGGTAACGCACCGTCATGTATTTGGGGAACAAAGGTCCGTTGCGGGCGACCACATTCCCTGTAAATAAACTTGTCAAAATAAGTCAAATACGGGAACACCTTAGGTGAACATGCTGGCTTGCGGGACCCAAAAGGGACCGGTGAATCTTCAGGGAATCACGCACAGCTGTGATAAGTGCTCCAACAAGCGCTTTGTCGCGCC
Source organism: Lithobates sylvaticus (assembly GCA_028564925.1). Classification (NCBI taxonomy): domain Eukaryota; kingdom Metazoa; phylum Chordata; class Amphibia; order Anura; family Ranidae; genus Lithobates; species Lithobates sylvaticus. Next base: position 221,623,056 of record CM053027.1, on the reverse strand, counting down.
CGGACCCGGACGGGGACTCATCCTCCGGTCCGAAACGGCCCTGGTCAGCGTCATCTGACCAAACAGAGCAGGGGTCACCAGCTTCAGCAGGACCCGAGTCAGCGTCAGCGCTCTCCCCAGAGGACGGGGGGGGGGGGGGGGCTCTTTAGTGCACCTTCTTCCCACGCACCGTCTCCATCTTGGCAACGAGTAAATTGAGGACCACCGTCAGGGTGTCCATGGGTACTGCGCAATCCGCAGGTGACCCGGTTACAATTGCCTGGATTCCGGGGGAAGAAACACCAGTTTCTGAAGCCATGCTGACCCTATCCTGTCTGCCACCCGAAGTGGACAGTACCGCCCTTCTTGCCGCCGCTGACTGAGGGGCTCTTTCCGCCGGACTCACCACCCTGAGGAGTTCTGCGCTGTCCACAAGTAGTGCCTGTAGTCCCTGAGTGCTCCCACGTGCAGAGAAAACAAAAACTGTCTGTGTCAGCCGCTACAATGAGTGCTAAAAAGTTCTAGAAATGTGCTCTTGCTTCAATAAAATGGCTGCCCAGCGTCCAGTACACAGACAGGAAACACAGGGAAAATGGCTGTGAGAACACATGAGTCATGCTGCTGCTAGAGAACACTGAGAACATGTTCAGACTTCCAGAAAATGGCCGCCAGTGTCCTGAATAGGAGATCACTTGGAAAATGGCTGGAGTTAGAGTTGCCACCTCATCCCTTTAAACCCGGACACCTTTGAATTACACAGGTTCTGAGGCTAATTAAATGCAGATAAGGCACCAAGTGAGTTTAATTACCACCTTAATCAGCCACAGAACCTGTGTAATTCATATGTGTTCGGGTTTAAAGGGATGAGGTGGCAACCATAGCTGGAGTCCAGGAAGGCAATCTGCCCTCGCCCACACCTAAAATGGCCACCAGCAGCTCCATGAGGTACAGAAAGCAAAGATGATAGCAGAAACACAGCACCGCACCAGACCACAGCAGATCCTCACAGGCACATCCAGGAGCATAACCCACAGGACCCAGGACACCCACAGCCAGCCAGCATCTCAGGTGAGAGCCCACAAAGATCCCTGTATATACAGACATACACCGCTCAGCAGCCACATGCAGCCCCCCACCAGGGAGGGTGGGAGGGAAGATGGGGACTGGAGAGGTTAGAGAGGGAGGAGAGGAACCCCCGAATCGACCTCCCAGTGAATGCCCCGCTGCTCAGCCCCACCGAGGCAGGGAGAGCTGTACTTACCAGTCCTGAAGAGCTGGGAGACATTCCACTGCAGAACTACTCACTGATCAGTACAGGGTAGCTGCTGGCCTTGGCATACTGTGACACAGACATCAGTAGCCCGGTCATATGTACGCCCTGGAGCATAAAAGCTCACCGACCACCTCTGGAGCTGAGGTTTCGTCATGGCCTGCCGAGCTGTAGCTGCGACCTGCACACGCTCGATGGCCGGACTGGGGAGACTACAAGGATAAGGGTATCCAGCCTGTCACCCAGTCGGCTTTTGATAGTAGATCACAGGATCAGTCATCTTGCGCAAAAAGCCAAGCTTCTGCATAAAAAAAACACAGACCGATGGGCCCGCAGGGTTCCTAGGTCTTTCTCCTTTACTAGGCAAAATCAAACTGAGGTCTGTCTGCAGACTAACTAAGAGTTCTGAGTGTTGTATTACAACTATGCCTAGTATTCTCCTAGTGATAAGGCTAACAACCCATTTGTTACAGAGAGGAGCTGTGTCGGTCGGTGAATATAAGAGAAAAGAGATTGGTGGGTATGCCCACCAATAGAATACCTTCCTTCATCCACCCACTTCTAATGATGGGCATACATGCACCGTTTATATATGCCGAAGCATGGGGGCATCCTCCCGCAAAAGGTAGGAGCAAATCGCTCCTCCGCCCCTGCTGCCCTCATGCTTCGGCATATATGCTCTTTTTTTTTAACTGTGGTCGTGAAATCACCTCCTACAGCGCTGGAGACACGGCTTTATGTATCGTGGGCGCAAAAGCTGTTGCTGTCAAGATAAATAAATCCGCTCTACAGCTGAATGGCGTACCTGAAAACAAAAAAAATGGTTAAAAATAGTTAAACAATAAAGTATAAAAAATTGCATACCTGAAAAGCAAACATGATAAAACATAATAAAACATTGCAGAATAGTAAAAAAGAGCAGAACAATAGAGAGAGAATAGAGAGAGAGAGAAAACAATAAAACAACAACTATTTTTGGTTTTTATATTTTATATATTTTTTTACACTTTTTTTTGTAACCAACAGTTCTAATGGAACTGTTGTAATGGTTCCTGCGGTTTGGGTCTCTCAAAATGCGATGGCATCTTGGGAGACCCTGTGAACATGTGCCTAGTCTATGCAATGCTGTACCCTACGCTAAAACTCAACTAGTGTATGGTAGCGCTCAAAACATTCACCAATGCAAAGACCAGGATTGTCAGGACAGGAGGGGCAGTAATAGCGGGTGTCACGCCTATATCCACGCTTGCTGCAGACACATCTTCTTTGGGGGGCTCGCTGGGTAGGGGTACTTGGGAGGACATAAGGAAAATGCCTCTCATGCAGCCGGCTTACTGCATTTGGTTGGGGAAGGTGTGGTGGAGCACCGTCTGGATACAGAAGGGCTCTGACGATCTCTTCCTGGAATTTAAGGAAGGATCCAGTCCGTCCTGAAGCTCTGTATAGCACATGAGCGTTCAGCAAAGCTAATTGAAATAAATAAACAGACACTTTTTGTACCAGCGTCTGGCCTTACGGGCAACTAGGTACGGCGCCAACAACTGGTCGTTGAGGTCCACCCCTCCCATATTTTGGTTATATTGGTGGACACAGAGGGGTTTCTCCACAAAACCAGTTGCCGTAGTAATTTGGACCGTCGTGTCTGCATGAAGGGAGGTAAGAACGAAAACATTCTTATTATCACTCCACTTCATAGCGAGCAAGTTATTACACTGCAAGCAGGCTCTCTCCCCCAGCCTAAGATGGGAATCTACAAGCCGCTGGGGAAAGCCCCCCGGGGATTAAGTCGCAGGGTGCCACATGCTCCAATCTGCTGATCAAACAAGTGACTAAACAGTGGCACGCTCGTGTAATAATTGTCCACGTACAAGTGGTACCCCTTTCCGAATAAGGGTGACAAAAAGTCCCACACAATCTTGCCAGCGCTTCCTATGTAGTCAGGGCAGTTTTCGGCTCTACGTGACTATCTTTGTTTTTGTAAACCATAAAACTACATGTATAGCCTGTGGCCCTGTCACAGAGCTTATACATATTGACCCTGTATCTGGCACGCTTGCTGGGAAGGTACTGTTTGAATGACAAGCGGCCAGAAAACTTAATCAGGGACTCATCAACGCAGACAACTTGATGGGGAGTAAACAAGTCTGCAAAACGTTGGTTGAAGTGGTTTACGAGGGGCCGAATTTTGTAGAGTTGATTGTATGCAGGGTCTCCACGAGGATGACAGAGTTCATTGTTGTTGAAATGCATGAACCGCAAGATCTGCTCGTATCGTGTCCTGGTCATGGACAGAGAACAAGGGCAGGTTAAACCTTTATTAGGTAATAAATGGCGGGTGCCCTGAAACTATAAAAAACAAACTGACCAGCGTCAGTCGTAACAGTTATACGGTGATCACTGGTGTAAGGGTTAACTAGGGGGCAATCAGGGGGTTAAAACCTTTATTAGGTAGTATATGGGGGTCCCTGACGCTATAAAAAGCTGCAGCAAACCTAAACACCTACCTCCCTAACTAGCGTCACCTGTGACACTAATACAGCGATAAGAAAAGCAATCGCTTAGTGACACTGGCGACGAGGGGTGATCACAGGGTTAAACCTTTATTAGGGGTGGTTACTAGACCTAAAGGGGGCTAAATATAACTGCCCTAATAGTTATTACAGTCACAATGCACCAATGCAGTAAAAAAAATAAAAAAAAATGCTATTGGTGACACTGACAGGGGGTGCAGGGGGGTGATCGGGGGGTGAAAAGTGTGCCTAGGGTGTTCTACTGTATGTGATGTGTTGGTGCAACTTACTTGGATGTCTTTTCTCCACGGGAGCTGGTACGAAAAGGCTCCAGGAGGAGCGATGACATCACTTCCTCTGCCGCTGTTTACATTACAGCAGCAGAGAAAGTGTTTCATTGGCCGGGAGCGATCGCGAGGGGGTGGCTACGAATGAGTGGCCTCCCCCTCAGCACAGATCACTCCCGCAACTATGCTGACCGCCTCGGGCAGCGGGGGGCGCAAGTAACGTACCAGTACGTTACTTTGCCTGCCCGTGCCATTCTGACAATGTATATTGTCGTGAGGCGGTCTGCAAGTGGTTAAACAAAACAGTCAAATAATAAGTACAAAAATATAGAATAGAATGAGGTCCCCAGAGAGCCTCCGCTTACATCAGGGTCCCCAGAGAGCCTCCGCTTACATCAGGGTCCCCAGAGAGCCTCCGCTTACATCAGTGTCCTCAGAGAGCCCCTCCTTACATCAGGGTCCCCAGAGAGCCTCCCCTTACATCCGAGTCTGCACAGAGGCCCCCCTTACATCAGAGTGGGGGAATGCTGTAACTGTTCCTTTGAAACTTACAATGTTCCTGTACTATGTGCTTCTATACATACACCCATTAATGTAAGCACTGTCTTAAGGGCAAGCGTGTGGGTTGCTTGGTGATCCAGCCACAAGTCAGACCCCCAGCACCTCCTAGCATTCTCAGCGATTCCCTGTCTTCTTCTGTCCCGCCAATGCCATTACCTTCATTCTTCATCCTGCTCCTGTGATCTCCACTGTTGCTCTCATCTATCCCTAGTGTGTTCCTGCCTGCAACCCAAATCCTGGCACCTGAATTGTCCTCTGAGCACTCCAGCATACCTGTATTATCTGTAATTCCGTGTGAGGACGGAGGGGCCATCTGGAAATAGGTGCTGCTGGGGATCGTCCGAGCAGATTGGAGCTCTGGGAGCAGAGCCCAGGCCCGGACTGGGACAAAAAAATAGGCCCGGGAAATTTAGACTGAGCAGCCAACTTTTCCAGCGACCGGGGGGGTTCTTGGCTGACATTTGCGGGGGTGAATGGTGTCCGTTCTCCACACTGTAATGTGCAGGGACACTGTCATATAAAGGGAACTGCACTGTAAAGGGGTACTGCAGTGATTACAGTGCCCCTTTACAGTGCAGTCCCCTTCATATTACAGTGTCCCAGTCCTATTGTGACCATACATAGCTAGTACTGTCTGTCTCCTATTGTGCCCACACTGCTCAGTGACACTGACCTGCTCTCTTTCTGGTGGTGCGGATACAACGTAGCTCTCAGGTGGTGCGGGTACAGCGTGGCTCTCTCTGGTGGTGCGGGTACAGCGTGGCTCTCTCTGGTGGTGCGGGTACAGCGTGGCTCTCTCTGGTGGTGCGGGTACAGCGTGGCTCTCTCTGGTGGTGCGGGTACAGCGTGGCTCTCTCTGGTGGTGCGGGTACAGCGTGGCTCTCTCTGGTGGTGCGGGTACAGCGTGGCTCTCTCTGGTGGTGCGGGTACAGCGTGGCTCTCTCTGGTGGTGCGGGTACAGCGTGGCTCTCTCTGGTGGTGCGGGTACAGCGTGGCTCTCTCTGGTGGTGCGGGTACAGCGTGGCTCTCTCTCTGGTGGTGCGGGTACAGCGTGGCTCTCTCTCTGGTGGTGCGGGTACAACGTGGCTCTCTCTGGTGTGGTGCGGGTACAGCGTGGCTCTCTCTGGTGGTGCGGGTACAGCGTGGCTCTCTCTGGTGGTGCGGGTACAGCGTGGCTCTCTCTGGTGGTGCGGGTACAGCGTGGCTCTCTCTCTGGTGGTGCGGGTACAGCGTGGCTCTCTCTGGTGGTGCGGGTACAGCGTGGCTCTCTCTCTGGTGGTGCGGGTACAGCGTGGCTCTCTCTCTGGTGGTGCGGGTACAGCGTGGCTCTCTCTGGTGGTGCGGGTACAGCGTGGCTCTCTCTCTGGTGGTGCGGGTACAGCGTGGCTCGCTCTCTGGTGGTGCGGGTACAGCGTGGCTGGCTCTCTGGTGGTGCGGGTACAGCGTGGCTGGCTCTCTGGTGGTGCGGGTACAGCGTGGCTGGCTCTCTGGTGGTGCGGGTACAGCGTGGCTGGCTCTCTGGTGGTGCGGGTACAGCGTGGCTGGCTCTCTGGTGGTGCGGGTACAGCGTGGCTGGCTCTCTGGTGGTGCGGGTACAGCGTGGCTGGCTCTCTGGTGGTGCGGGTACAGCGTGGCTGGCTCTCTGGTGGTGCGGGTACAGCGTGGCTGGCTCTCTGGTGGTGCGGGTACAGCGTGGCTGGCTCTCTGGTGGTGCGGGTACAGCGTGGCTGGCTCTCTGGTGGTGCGGGTACAGCGTGGCTGGCTCTCTGGTGGTGCGGGTACAGCGTGGCTGGCTCTCTGGTGGTGCGGGTACAGCGTGGCTGGCTCTCTGGTGGTGCGGGTACAGCGTGGCTGGCTCTCTGGTGGTGCGGGTACAGCGTGGCTGGCTCTCTGGTGGTGCGGGTACAGCGTGGCTGGCTCTCTGGTGGTGCGGGTACAGCGTGGCTGGCTCTCTGGTGGTGCGGGTACAGCGTGGCTGGCTCTCTGGTGGTGCGGGTACAGCGTGGCTGGCTCTCTCTGGTGGTGCGGGTACAGCGTGGCTGGCTCTCTGGTGGTGCGGGTACAGCGTGGCTGGCTCTCTGGTGGTGCGGGTACAGCGTGGCTGGCTCTCTGGTGGTGCGGGTACAGCGTGGCTGGCTCTCTGGTGGTGCGGGTACAGCGTGGCTGGCTCTCTGGTGGTGCGGGTACAGCGTGGCTGGCTCTCTGGTGGTGCGGGTACAGCGTGGCTGGCTCTCTGGTGGTGCGGGTACAGCGTGGCTGGCTCTCTGGTGGTGCGGGTACAGCGTGGCTGGCTCTCTGGTGGTGCGGGTACAGCGTGGCTGGCTCTCTGGTGGTGCGGGTACAGCGTGGCTGGCTCTCTGGTGGTGCGGGTACAGCGTGGCTGGCTCTCTGGTGGTGCGGGTACAGCGTGGCTGGCTCTCTGGTGGTGCGGGTACAGCGTGGCTGGCTCTCTGGTGGTGCGGGTACAGCGTGGCTGGCTCTCTGGTGGTGCGGGTACAGCGTGGCTGGCTCTCTCTGGTGGTGCGGGTACAGCGTGGCTGGCTCTCTGGTGGTGCGGGTACAGCGTGGCTGGCTCTCTGGTGGTGCGGGTACAGCGTGGCTGGCTCTCTGGTGGTGCGGGTACAGCGTGGCTGGCTCTCTGGTGGTGCGGGTACAGCGTGGCTGGCTCTCTGGTGGTGCGGGTACAGCGTGGCTGGCTCTCTGGTGGTGCGGGTACAGCGTGGCTGGCTCTCTGGTGGTGCGGGTACAGCGTGGCTGGCTCTCTGGTGGTGCGGGTACAGCGTGGCTGGCTCTCTGGTGGTGCGGGTACAGCGTGGCTGGCTCTCTGGTGGTGCGGGTACAGCGTGGCTGGCTCTCTGGTGGTGCGGGTACAGCGTGGCTGGCTCTCTGGTGGTGCGGGTACAGCGTGGCTGGCTCTCTGGTGGTGCGGGTACAGCGTGGCTGGCTCTCTGGTGGTGCGGGTACAGCGTGGCTGGCTCTCTGGTGGTGCGGGTACAGCGTGGCTGGCTCTCTGGTGGTGCGGGTACAGCGTGGCTGGCTCTCTGGTGGTGCGGGTACAGCGTGGCTGGCTCTCTGGTGGTGCGGGTACAGCGTGGCTCTCTCTCTGGTGGTGCGGGTACAGCGTGGCTCTCTCTCTGGTGGTGCGGGTACAGCGTGGCTCTCTCTCTGGTGGTGCGGGTACAGCGTGGCTCTCTCTCTGGTGGTGCGGGTACAGCGTGGCTCTCTCTCTGGTGGTGCGGGTACAGCGTGGCTCTCTCTCTGGTGGTGCGGGTACAGCGTGGCTCTCTCTCTGGTGGTGCGGGTACAGCGTGGCTCTCTCTCTGGTGGTGCGGGTACAGCGTGGCTCTCTCTCTGGTGGTGCGGGTACAGCGTGGCTCTCTCTGGTGGTGCGGGTACAGCGTGGCTCTCTCTCTGGTGGTGCGGGTACAGCGTGGCTCTCTGGTGGTGCGGGTACAGCGTGGCTCTCTCTGGTGGTGCGGGTACAGCGTGGCTCTCTCTCTGGTGGTGGTGCGGGTACAGCGTGGGGCTCTCTCTCTGGTGGTGCGGGTACAGCGTGGCTCTCTCTCTGGTGGTGCGGGTACAGCGTGGCTCTCTCTCTGGTGGTGCGGGTACAGCGTGGCTCTCTCTCTGGTGGTACGGGTACAGCGTGGCTCTCTCTCTGGTGGTGCGGGTACAGCGTGGCTCTCTCTCTGGTGGTGCGGGTACAGCGTGGCTCTCTCTCTGGTGGTGCGGGTACAGCGTGGCTCTCTCTCTGGTGGTGCGGGTACAGCGTGGCTCTCTCTCTGGTGGTGCGGGTACAGCGTGGCTCTCTCTCTGGTGGTGCGGGTACAGCGTGGCTCTCTCTCTCTGGTGGTGCGGGTACAGCGTGGCTCTCTCTCTGGTGGTGCGGGTACAGCGTGGCTCTCTCTCTGGTGGTGCGGGTACAGCGTGGCTCTCTCTGGTGGTGCGGGTACAGCGTGGCTCTCTCTGGTGGTGCGGGTACAGCGTGGCTCTCTGGTGGTGCGGGTACAGCGTGGCTCTCTCTGGTGGTGCGGGTACAGCGTGGCTCTCTGGTGGTGCGGGTACAGCGTGGCTCTCTGGTGGTGCGGGTACAGCGTGGCTGGCTCTCTGGTGGTGCGGGTACAGCGTGGCTCTCTCTCTGGTGGTGCGGGTACAGCGTGGCTCTCTCTCTGGTGGTGCGGGTACAGCGTGGCTCTCTCTGGTGGTGCGGGTACAGCGTGGCTCTCTCTCTGGTGGTGCGGGTACAGCGTGGCTCTCTCTGGTAGTGCGGTACAGCATGGCTCTCTCTGGTAGTGCGGTACAGCGTGGCTCTCTCTGGTAGTGCGGTACAGCGTGGCTCTCTCTGGTAGTGCGGCACAGCGTGGCTCTCTCTGGTAGTGCGGCACAGCGTGGCTCTCTGTGGTAGTGCGGTACAGCGTGGCTCTCTCTGGTAGTGCGGTACAGCGTGGCTCTCTGGTAGTGCGGTACAGCGTGGCTCTCTGGTAGTGCGGTACAGCGTGGCTCTCTCTAGTGATGCTGGGGCTATTAGTTCCTCAGCACAGTCCTCTCTTTCATTTGCCATGTCTTCTGTAGTAGCTGCTACAAGCACTCCTCAGCTTGTTTCTGGGTTTTCTCTTTCACCCCAGCAGAGTGCATGCTGGGGACTGTAGTCTGCTACCTGCTGAGAACAAGTGGGCCAGCTATCTCTGGGACTACATTTCCCATGATGCCCCTCTAGTTGCATCCGATTGGCCCTCCACTGTGGCCAATGGGAAGGGAAGAAAAACAGACAGCACAGGAAAGCCTTCTCTTCCCCTCATGCTGCCGACATGAGAAGGGGAGGGGGGCGAGCGGGGGGACACATCCTGTCAGCAGCCTGCAGCTCTCCCCACCGTGCGGACGCCCACGGCTGGAGGAGGAGAGTGGAACTGTCAGAGCGGCTTTGAGGCTGAGTTGTGTGTGAGAGACACACAGCTCAGCCCATGCAGCCACCAGAGATGACACAGGCATGGCCGCTTAGCGGTAGGCGAGCGGCGGCCATGGCCTGTGTTACCCATATTCAGGCCGCGGTCGCCGCTTACCTCCCGCTGTGCGACCTGATCATCAACATGCCACGTCGTCCGGGCCTGGCAGAGCCGATCCGGCCTTGGGGTCCCCCCCACAGCGGCGGGGCCCTACGCAGCTTGAGTAGTGAGCGTATAGGGCGGATCGGCGCTCTCTCTCTATATTAGATAGATAGATAGATATATATATCTATCTATATACTGTATAAAAAAAAAAAAAAAAAGGATGTATAATACATTAGGGTAGACTACAAAACCTAAAAGATACAATATGCGGAATCAAGACATTGCCCAAATATTCTATGATTCAAGTGGATTTAGGGAGAAAAGGGGTTTGGGGACTCAGAGCTGTCTTACCTGAATGCCATCCAATAGTTTGCTGATTGACCAGAAACTATCTGCCTCAATGTTCCTTAGTGTATCAGATGAAAGGCTGCTCACATCAAAGTTTTCAACGTCGTCTTCTAAGAAATTAGAACACGCAACAGTTTATTGTAAAAACTACAAATGCAAAACACAATCATTTAAGAACTATGTTTGTGAGTATTAGAGAAAAAAAATAAAAAACACACATATACAGTATCTCACAAAAGTGAGTACACCCCTCACATTTTTGTAAATAGTTTATTATATCTTTTCATGTGACAAATGAAGGCTGAGAAAAAATGACACTTTGTTTCCATGTAAAGCAGTGAGCGTACAGCTTGTATAACAGTGTAAATTTGCTGTCCCCTCAAAATAACTCAGCACACAAAAGTGAGTACACCCCTAAGTGAAAATTTCCAAATTGGGCCCAAAGTGTCAATATTTTGTGTGGCCACCAGCACTGTCTTAACACTCTTGGGCATGGAGTTCACCGGAGCTTCAGAGGTTGACACTGGAGTCCTCTTCCACTCCTCCATGAGAACATCACAGAGCTGGTGAATGTTGGAGACTTTGCCCTTCTCCACCTTCCGTTTGAGGATGTCCCACAGATGCACAATAGGGTTTAGGTCTGGAGACATGCTTGGCCAGTCCATCACCTTTACCCTCAGCTTCTTTAGCAAGCCAGTGGTCATCTTGGAGGTGTGTTTGGGGTTGTTATGTTGGAATACTGCCCTGTGGCCCAGTATCCAAAGGGAGGGGGGGGGGGGATCAGGCTCTGCTTCAGTATGTCACAGTATACAGTGGTGTGAAAAAGTGTTTGCCCCCTTCCTCATTTCCTGTTCCTTTGCATGTTTGTCACACTTAAGTGTTTCGGAACATCAAACCAATTTAAACAATAGTCAAGGACAACACAAGTAAACACAAAATGCAATTTGTAAATGAAGGTGTTTATTATTAAAGGTGAAAAAAAATCCAAACCATCATGGCCCTGTGTGAAAAAGTGATTGCCCCCTAAACCTAATAACTGGTTGGGCCACCCTTAGCAGCAACAACTGCAACCAAGCGTTTGCGATAGCGTGCAATGAGGCTTTTACAGCGTCCTGGAGGAATTTTGGCCCACTCATCTTTGCAGAATTGTCCTAATTCAGTTACATTAGAGGGTTTTCGAGCATGAACGGCCTTTTTAAGGTCATACCACAACATCTCAATAGGATTCAGGTCAGGACTTTGGCTAGGCCACTCCAAAGTCTTCATTTTGTTTTTCCTCAGCCATTCGGTGGTGGACTTGCTGGTGTGTTTAGGATCATTGTCCTGCTGCAGAACCCAAGTTCCTTTCAGCTTGAGTACACAAACAGATGGTCGGACATTCTCCTTCAGGATCTCTTGGTAGACAGCAGAATTCATAGTTCCTTTTATCACGGCAAGTCTTCCAGGTCCTGAAGCAGCAAAACAGCCCCAGACCATCAAACTACCACCACCATATTTTACTGTTGGTATAATGTTCTTTTTCTGAAATGCAGTGTTCCTTCTACGCCAGATATACTTGGACACACACCTTCCAAAGAGTTCCACTTTTGTCTCATCGGTCCACAGAATGTTGTCCCAAAAGTCTTGGGGATCATCAAGATGTGTTGTGGAGAAATTGAGACGAGCTTTGATGTGCTTTTTGCTCAGCAGTGGTTTTCTTCTTGGAACTCTGCCATGCAGGCCATTTTTGCCCAGTCTTTTCCTGATGGTGGAGGCATGAACGCTGACCTTAACTGAGGCAAGTGAGGCCTGCAGTTCCTTGGACGTTGTTGTGGGGTCTTTTGTGACCTCTTGGATGAGTCGTCGCTGCGCTCTTGGGGTAATTTTGGGCGGCCGGCCACTCCTGGGAAGGTTCACCACTGTTCCATGTCTTCGCCATTTGTGGATAATGGCTTTATAACCCTTTCCAGACTGATAGATCTCAATTACTTTCTTTCTCAATTGTTCCTGAATTTCTTTGGGTCTCGGCATGATGTGTAGCTTTTAAGGATCTTCTGGTGGACCTTACTGTGTCAAGCAGCTCCCATTTAAGTGATGCCTTGATTGTGAACAGGTGTGGCAATAATCAGGCCTGGGTGTGGCTAGAGAAATTGAACTCAGGTGTGGACAACCACAGTTATAGTATGTTTTAACAAGGGGGGCAATCACTTTTTCACACAGGGCCATGATGGTTTGGATTTTTTTTCACCTTTAATAATAAACACCTTCATTTACAAATTGCATTTTGTGTTTATTTGTGTTGTCCTTGACTATTGTTTAAATTGGTTTGATGTTCCGAAACACTTAAGTGTGACAAACATGCAAAGGAACAGGAAATGAAGAAGGGGGCACACTTTTTCACACCACTGTATATGTTGGCATTCATGGTTCAGTCAATGAACTGCAGCTACCCAGTGTTGGCAGCGCTCATGCAGCCCCAGACCATGACATTCCCACCACCATGCTTCACTGTAGGCAAGGCACTTGTCTTTGTACTTCTCACCTGGTTGCCACCACACACGCTTGACACCAAATCTCTGAACCAAATAAGTTTGTCTTGGTCTCATCAGACCACAGGACATAGTTCCAGTAATCCATGTCCTTAGTCTGCTTGTTTTCAGCAAACTGTTTGTGGGCAAGAAAGCATCATCTTTAACCACTTGCCGACTGTCTCTCGCCGATAAACAAATCTTTAGAAGAGGGTTCCTTCTGAGATGACAGCCATGCAGACCAATTTTATGCAGTGTGCAGTGTATGATCTGAGCACTGACAGGCTGACCCCCACACCCCTTCAACCTCTGCAGCAATGCTGGCAGCACTCATTTGCCTATTTACCAAAGACAACCTCTGGATATAACGCTGAGCAGGTGCACTCAACTGCTTTGGTCAACCATAGCGAGGCCTGTCCTGTTAAACCACTGTGCAGCACGGTCTTGGCCACCGTGCTGCAGCTCAATTTCAGGGTCTTGGCAATCTTCTTATAGCCTAGGTCAGTGATGGCGAACCTTGGCACTCCAGATGTTTTGGAACTACATTTCCCATGATTTGCACTCTGTAGTGTAGTTGAGCATCATGGAAAATGTAGTTCCAAAACATCTGGAGTGCCAAGGTTCACCATCACTGGCATAGGCCATCTTTACGTAGAGCAACAATTCTTTTTTTCAGATCCTCAGAGAGCTCTTTGCCATGAGGTGCCATGTTGAAATTGCAGTGACCAGTAAGAGAGAGTGAGAGCGATAACAAATTTAACACTCCTGATACCTTGTAACACCAAAACAAGTCACATGGCACCAGGGAGGGAAAATTACTAATTGTGGCCAATTTGTTGGCAGCGGTTTAGACATTAATGGCTGTGTTGAGTTAATTTGAGGGGACAGCAAATTGACACTGTTATACAAGCTGTACACTCACTACTTTACATTGTAGAAAAGTGTCATTACTTCATTGTTGTCACATGAAAAGATATAATGAAAAAATATTTATAAAAATGTGAGGGGTGATATTGATATATATATATATATATATACATATAAAAATGAAGGATATGTAAAGGCCTGCAATATCCCTACTCAGCGCCAGATCAATCTCACAGTTCTAATAGCAGTGCTTAACTGAAACCCAGATATAATAATGATAATTTAGAACACAATGTAAAACAAAGTGTTAAAAAATAGAAGATACTAAGCAGATGTCAAGAAAAATAAAAATAACGGGACAGTAGTATATAAATAAAACAGTTCAAACTCTGGATCATGCAAATACTAAAACAGCCCTGAAAATTAAAATAATAATATAATGATATTAAAAACATGTGGAGGAAACCACAGTTATTAGTCTCTCTGTAGTAGATGATAGTGGGAACAGTTCAAAGCATTCAAAGTGTTCAATAGCAATAGTCCTAGCGTGCACCTTCCACCAGAGAACAAAATCTGTATTCCACCACGTGATGCACACTCCCCCAGGGGGTCAAACTCACCAGACACCTCTAATGAGAAAGCCTTTAAGACAGGTGTAGTACATCAGCTACTAAGATACTCGATCCGCACCGTCCAAGAGATTCACTGGTGCAGGGGCTCCAACACAAGTCATAAAATACAAGAATAGTTGCACATAGCGTAATTCAATTTATTATGTCTCAATTCCCCATACATCAGAAGACCCCTAAATACTAGCTACGTACATCAAGATAAAAATCAACAAGCATGTAAAGTAAAATAACCCAGAGGGCGCTGTCACCATATCCAGCCGTCAGGGAGAAGCGCGCATCTCTTTGCAGACACTGCAGTCACTTTCAGTTAGAGGGCAATGGATGGTGGAGGGCAATATGCTTGTTGATTTTTATCTTGCTGTACGTAGCTAGTATTAAGGGGTCTTCTGATGTATGGGGAATGTAACAGTGACATTAATCAAGAACTGGATATCCCTCCAAAACTGATGACGACAAGAAAACTGGTCAGGGAGGCTGCCAAGAGGCCTTCAGCAACATTAAAGGAGCTTCAGGAAAATCTGGCAAGTACTGGCTGTGTGGTACATGTAACAATCTCCCGTATTCTTCATATGTCTGGGCTATGGGGTAGATTAGCAAGACGGAAGCTTTTTCTTAAGAAAAACATCCAAGCCCGGCTAAATTTTGCAAAAATACATCTGAAGTTTTCCAAAAGCATGTGGGAAAATGTGTTATGGTCTGATGAAACCAAGGTTGAACTTTTTGGCCATGATTCCAAAAGATATGTTTGGCGCAAAAAACAGAGTTAGACTTACCGGTAACTCTTTTTCAAGGAGTCTTCCAGGACAGCCTCTGAGACATAGGGCTCCTCCCGCCAGGACAGGGAACACGTTCACCCAAACACTTAAAGGCAGTCCTCCAGGCCTCCCTCTTCAATCTCCACAAGAACCACCTGAAGGCCCTGAAAGATACAACACACTGGCATAACGTCAGTACATGCCCCCTACACAAGTTAAACACTGGGTAGGAAACCAGGCTGTCCTGGAAGACTTCTAGAAATAGAGTTACCGGTAAGTCTAACTCCGGTTTTCTCCTTCCGTCTTCCAGGACAGCCTCTAAGATAAGCAAGAAACTTACCCTGATAGGGTGGGACCACTGCCTGGAGGACCCTTCGCCCAAACGCCTGCTCCTCATCAGAAAACAGGTCCAGGTGGTAATGCTTTGCGAACGTGGAGCAGCTGGACCACTTTGCCGCTCTGAAGATATCCTCCGGAGTGGCACCGGCCCTCTCTGCCCATGAAGTGGACACAGCCCTGGTTGAATATGCTTTAACTAGGGGCACACGCTCTCCTGCCAAACCGCATGCTTCCGTAATGGTCATTCTATTCAATCTGGCAATGGAGGATTTTGATGCTTTACATGCCTTACGTGCCCCCGCAAAGTTTACAAATAAGGATTCCGACTTTCTAATATCCTTGCTGACCTCAAGATAAGCCAAATAAAATCTTGGCAGGATGATGTCCTGCATTCTGTGAAACGAGGAGGATACTTTGTGTCTGTTTTGAGCACAACCCTATCCTCCAAAACTAACAAAAATGGCTCTCCAATTAAGAGTGCCTGCAACTCACTTACCCTTCTGACTGAGGTGATGGCTATCAAAAATACTGCCTGTAGGACCACCCATTAAATCTGTGATTTCTCCAGGGGCTCAAAGGGACTTTTTGTAAGCGCCCTGAGGACCAAGGACAGACCCGAACCCTCACTGGCCTGGACCTGGAGAGGGCCTTGAAGAAGCACTTTATGAATCAATCTTGCTGCAGGGAGACCTGTAGAAGAATACACGCACCTTTAGCATGCTGATAGAGAGGCCCAATTCTACTCCCGCCAGCTAACAATCCAGGACTGACGGAATTCCTGGATGTTCCTGTCCCTGTTCTGCTAACCAGGAATTGAATCTTCTCCAGACCTTGGTATAATTGGCCCTGGCCACCGGCTTGCGGCAGTCTAGAAGGGTCTTTATCACTCCCTCTAAAAACCCAGAGACCTTAACAGCTGTTCCTCAGATACCACACTGTTAGTCTAAAGGTTTTTACCCGAGGGTGCCGAATAGATCCCTGTGTGACAAGACCCTCCCGCACCGGAAAAAGAAACGGGGGATATATGAATTCTGAGTCCCTTTTAAGTGGATGGCAGTCAACAAAACAAGGTTTAGTTTGGCTATTGTTAAGCAGGGCTCCTGGTCCTCCTCGTTTGTTTATATATGCGACCGCTGTCGCATTGTCCTGCCGCACCTGCAGGTGCTGCCCCCTTATTCGTCCTGACTGGAAGGTCTATAGAGCCTTCTGAATTGCCAGCAGCTCCCTCTGATTCGAGATCCGTCTGGCTTCCACTGGAGATCAAAGTTCCCCGAGCTAAAATTTCGTCCAAGTGGGCACCCCAGCCGAAAGAACTGGTGTCTGTTGTCACCACGAGAGCTGTTGGTCTGCACCACAGCCGCCACCACAGCGCCCTCTTGACTCTGGCCGGTGGGGGCATAGGCTGGCCAGTGGGGGCATAGGCTAAACCAATCTCTGCTGGTCGCCATCCCAGCAGCATAGCAGGAGACCCTGCAGTGGGCGCTGGTGAAACCTTGCCCAGGGGACTGCCAGGAAACAGGATGTCATTACACCCATTACCCAAATGACCTCTCTGATCTGGGCTTCCCGATTGGTCTGAAGCTGTGCCACCCTGACCAATCTTCTCGATCTTTTCTTTTAACATTGGATCTAAAGTACAGTTATTTGTCTTATAAATAAACCTGTAGCTTATAAGACAGATAGTTGTGCCCAAAGATATAAATCTTGACCTGACCTTGTAGAAAACAGTAAACAACAAGAAAAACTAAGAAAACTATTACTACAGCAATAACAACTAATCATCATTTGCTATGCTTAGGTTCATTACTTTTCCATTTCCTACTAATGAGCTCTAGTAACTTTGAAAGGATATTGCTTAAATTATAGGTGTCCATGCACACTTCCCACTTGTGTTTGAAGGTGTCTCTGTTGCCATGAATATGTGTGGAGCCACATTTTATTCCCATTGACACCATATGGTTAATCTGGCTGCTATTAATATATGCAGGACTACAGTTTCTAAAGTGGTTTGTAAATCTATAGAGTAAATCTATAGAGTCCTAGTAATGCCAATGCTGGTGAGGGGCAGGTTATGATCCCTGTAATTTCCAAAAACTAGTTACTGATCTACAATACCAGAGTGTGTGTAATAAGTTTCCAGGTTACCCGCAGTTACGCAAGCAATTTTACTTGATAGTGTTTTACTTGATACATTTTAGATAGCCGGACTGGTGTCAGGTACCACCTATAAAGTATTCTATAACCAATTTCTCAGGGAGACACACAATGAGTAAGCTCCTAGGCTGTATTTAATTGCTTGATGTCATTCTTGTTCTGAATAGGATCTACCCAATTCCTGTTCCCATTTCAGTATAGTAGGTGTTTGTGCTATTGGAGTTTTAGATGGTAACCAAGAATAACGAAAGTGATATGGCACCAGAACTTAGCGAATGATTAAGATGCTGGATCTGAAACATATTAAACACAGTGCCTTGCAAAAGTATTCACCCCCTTGTCATTTTTCGTGGTTTGTTGCCTCAAAACCTGGAATTTACATGGATTGAGGATTTGCATCATTTAATTTACAGAACATGCCCACAACTTTGCTTCACAATAATAATAAAAAAAAAAAAAAAAACATCTTCAAACAACAAATAGGACAAAATAACCGAAAACGTCAATGTGCATAACTATTCACCCCCCTAAAGTCCATACTTTGTAGAGCCACCTTTTGCGGCTATCGCAGCTCCAAGTCGCTTTGGGTAAGTTTCTATGAGCTTGCCACTGGGATTTTTGCCCATTTCTCCTGGCAAAACTGCTCCAGCTCCTTCAAGATGGATGGTTTGCGCTTGTGAACAGCAATCTTTAAGTCTGACTGCAGATTTTCTATTGGATTGAGGTCTTTGACTAGGCCATTCCAACACATTAACATGTTTCCCCTTAAACCACTCAAGTGTTGCTTTAGCAGTGTGTTTGGGGGGTCATTGTCCTGCTGGAAGGTGAACCTCTGTCCTAGCCTCAAATCACACACAGAGTGGTACAGGTTTTGCTCAAGAATATCCCTGTATTTAGCACTATCCATCTTTCCCTCAACTCTGACCAGTTTCCCAGTCTTGACTGCTGAAAAACATGCCCACAACATGATGCTGTCACCGCCATGTTTCACTGTGGGGATGGTGTTCTTTGGGTGATGTGATGTGTTGGGTTTGCGCCAGACACAGCGTTTTCTTTAATGGCCAAAAAGTTCAGTTTTAGTCTCATCAGACCAGAGCACCTTCCTCCATACATTTTGGGAGTCTCCAACATGCCTTTTCGCAAACTCAAAATGTACCATGTGTGAAATGTAATGGCTTTCTTCTGGCCACTCTGCCATAAAGCCCAACTCTATGGAGCGTACGGCTTATTGTAATCCTATTTACAGATACTCCAGTCTCTGCTGTGGAACTCTGCAGCTCCTCCAGGGTTACCTTAGGTCTCTGTGCTGCCTCTCTGATTAATGCCCTCCTTGCCCGGTCCGTGAGTTTTGGTGTGCAGCCGTCTCTTGGCAGGTTTGCTGTTGTGCCATGTTCTTTCCATTTGGTTATGATAGATTTGATGGTGCTCCTAGGGATCAAAGATTTGTATATTTTTTATAACCTAACCCTAACCCATCACATATAATTCAGATTAAAAAAACATTGAACTAAAGGCTGTAATGTAACAAAATGCGTAAAAAGCCAAGGGGGGGGGGGGGAATACTTTTGCAAGGCACTGTATCGCTAAGTTTAATTTAGAATGGGATCTCCTTTAGGGTGGAGTAAACAGATTCTAACCATATTTTAACCAATAAATCTGTAATTAGGAACTCAAAAGATTGAAGTGGTATATCATATAAAAAGGTATATGAATATGCTCATTGCTCCTGTCTAGAAGGCCTTTCCATGCTGTTAGAGATGCAGAGATAGAGGGATGGTCTGGTAAATGGACTGGTTTATTAGTGGCCGATGCCATCAATAATGTCTCAAGGTTACTGCTCTGTATCATAGCTTGTTCTAATAGGACCCACTGCTTTACTGGAGACGGGTCAAACCACGCTTTTAGCTGGTCTAAAAGTGTCGCTCTATAGTAATCTTTAAGTAATGGGACTCCCATGCCTCCATTAGATCTATGTTTTTAAAATTATAAAAAGGGAATTCTTGCTTTAGTTCATTTCCAAATAAAAGTTTGAAGAGAGGCATCAAGTTTATTAAAGAAATGAGCTGGTAGGGTTATTGGCACGTCCTAAAAAATATAAATGTAGCCATTTTAAAGATCGCAATCCATCCCAGCCAAGAGATTTTATATTTGCCCGATTGCGAGAGTGCCTGAACAGAGTATAATAACTTTTTATAGTTTGCATTGTATAGACTGCTGGATTGATCAGTTTGATGGATCCCTAGGTATTGGATTTTATCATTATCCCAATTGCAAGGAAATAGTGATTTCATTTTGGTGCGTATTTTGTGATCAAGATTAGTTGTAAGGACCTGGCATTTAGATACGTTAATTGTGTAGTAGGAAAAAGCACCAAAGGCCTCAATTGTTGTGCATACTTTGGTTAGGGAAGATTCCAGATCTGCAAGGGTCAATAGGACGTTGTCTGCAAATAGGCTGATCTTATGGCATTTTCCAGTTACTTGAATGCCCTGTATAAATGGAGGGTCCCTAATGGCAACCGCAAAGGGTTTGATTACTAATGTAAATATCAAGGGAGATAAGGGACATTAGTATCTTGTGCCATTTGTAACATTAAAGGCAGAGGAGGAAAAAACTTGTGCCAATGGGTTCATGTATAATGCTAAAATAGCTGAAAGGATGAAGCCGTTGAATCCAAATTTGGTTAAAGTAGCTTGTAGATACCCCCAATGTACCCCATCGAAAGCCTTCTCAGCATCTAGGGCTAGAGAGACAGTGGATAGTTTGCGGCTTTCAGCTAGGCAGATTAAGTTTAAAATACTATGGTTACCATCAGGTTCCTGGCGTCCTTTTACAAATCCCACTTGGTCAGGGGCTATTAACAGCTTCCCGACCGCATGTAGATATACGTCTACAGAATGGCACGGGCAGGCAAAAGCACGTACGGGTACGTCCCCTTTAATTTGCCTGCCCGTGGGTCGCGCTCGCGACCCGGTCGGGAGCTCCGTGACCACGGCCGTGGGACCAGCGGACCCGATCGCCGCTGGGATCCCGCAATCGGGTTACGGAGCTGAAGAACGGGGAGAGGTTTGTGTAAACAAACCTCTCCCCGCGCTTCCTACTCTGCCTGTCATTGATCGGCTGTTCCCTGTCATCAGGAAAGCCGATCAATGACGTCAGACGTACAGCCCCGCTCCCTAATGTAAAAAAAACACAACACGTCACACTGACTCCTCCCCGCCCCCTAGTGGTTAACTCCTTCACTGCCACTGTCATTTACATAGGAATCAGTGCTATTTAAATAGCACTGATTTCTGTATAAATGACAAATGTCCCAAAAATGTGTCAAAAATGTCCGATGTGTCCGCCATAATGTCGCAGTCACAATAAAAATCGCTGATCGCCGCCGTTACTAGTAAAAAAAAAAATATTAATAAAAATGCTATAAAACTATCCCCTATTTTGTAAACGCTATAACTTTTGCGCAAACTAATCAATAATCGCTAATTGCGATTTTTTTTACCAAAAATATGTAGAAGAATACGTATCGGCCTAAACTGAGGAAAAAAAAAAATGTTTTTTTATATATTTTTTGGGGATAGTTATAGCAAAAAGTAAAAAATATTGCATTTTTTTCAAAATTGTCGCTCTATTTTTGTTTATAGCGCAAAATATAAAAACCGCAGGGGCGATCAAATACCACCAAAAGAAAGCTCCATTTGTGGGAAAAAAAGGACGCCAATTTTGTTTGGGAGCCACGTCGCACGACCGCGCAATTGTCAGTTAAAGCGACGCAGTGCAGAATCGCAAAAAGGGGCCTGGTCCTTCGGCTGCCAATTGGTCCGGGGCTGAAGTGGTTAATGATGGTGTCACTTCAACAATTCTATTGGCAATAACCTTAGCATAGACCATGAGGTCTGTGATAAGGAGGGATATTGGCCTAAAGCAGGGCTCGACAAATCCCAGGCACCAGGAAATTGTGCCCTGGCGCCTGGGTTTGTGTCACTGATAGGTGCCTCTGCTACAGGGCGGGCTGTGGGGTCTGTCTGGTAGTGGGGATGGCGTAGGAAGAGAGTGCTCAGCAGCAGCCGACATCCTCCTCCCTTCTCTACACACTGTTGGCAGAACAGTGCTGCGGTGTGTGAAACTGTATGTAGAGAGGCTGTCACAATTGAGGTTGGATGTCGGAGGTGGGCGGGACCCAGCTTTCCAACACCAGCCAATGGGATGAAATCTGGGCAGGGCCGCTGCATGTATTTGGCCCGCCCCTTTCTTAAACAGCCCAATCATTGGCTGGATAGCTGCTGGGTCCCGCCTACCTCTGACATTATACTGAATTTGTCAGCTCCTCTCTCCATACAGTTTTACAGCAGAGCAGGCCTGGTAATATGATCCTAAAGTGAGAGCTCAGCTCCTCCCTGCAACCAAGTTTTTGAGTCAGAAGTACCCAGTACATTCACACACCACAGAGCTGCAGAGAGCATTCAGTTTCAAATTTACACTATCGGCTGTGAAACCTGCCAGTGCAACCTGCCAATGCCAGTTAGTGCCATCTGCCAGTGCCAACCATTGCCACCTGCCAGTGCCAATTAGTGCCATCTGCCAGTGCAATCCAGTGTCACCAGTTAGTGCCACCTGCCAATGCCAACCATTGCCACCTGCCAGTGCCAATTAGTGCCATCCAGTGCCACCTGTCAGTGCCATCTGCCAGTGCAATCCAGTGCCACCTGCCAATGCCAGTTAGCGCCATCTGCCAGTGCCAACCATTGCCACCTGCCAGTGCCAATTAGTGCCATCCAGTGCCACCTGCCAGTGCAAAACAGTGCCACCTGCCAATGCCAGTTAGTGCCATCTGCCAGTGCCAACCATTACCATCTGCCAGTGCAATCCAGTGTCACCTGTTAGTGCCACCTGCCAATGCCAGTTAGTGCCATCTTCCAGTGCCAATACGTGTCATCCAGTGCCACCTGCCAGTACCATCTGCCAGTGCAATCCAGTGCCACCTGCCAGTGCCAATTAGTGCCACCCATCAGTGCCGCCCATCGGTACCCAGTGCCACCTGTCAGTGCCCATCAGTTCCAACCTCAATGCCGCCCCATCAGTGCCACCTCATCAGTGCCCATTAGCGCAGCCTATCAGAGCACATCAGTGTAGGAGAAAAAAATAATAACTTATTTGCAAAATCTTATTTCAAACAACAAAACAAAAGTTGATTTTTTTTTTTTTATATTTGTTCTTTTTTCGCTTGGCATCAGGCATGAGCAATTCTTATTGCCCGATGCCCCAGACATGCAGTTCTGGGCCCTGGGCAGAGGATGTAAATAACTGGCTCCTAACTTTCAGCTGGCTCCTAGATTCTAAGCAAATTTGTCAAGCCCTGGCCTAAAGTTCTGTGGAATGGTGGGGTCATTCCCTAGTCTGGGTAGTGTAACAATTAAGGCCTTGAGCATTTCTGCGGGTAATGAACCAGAGGATGCCGGTTTGTTGAAGACTTCTAATAGATGTGGAACTAGGATATCAGAAAAGGTTTGGTAATACTCTGATAGTCCAGCAGGCCCTGGGGATTTGTTTAGTGCTAGCACTTTGAGGACTTTATTGATTTCCTCAGTGGAGAACTTCACATTAATGCATTCGACCTTATAGAGGGATGACAGATCTGCAAGTATTGGGTCTATTCAGGAATGGCTTGAAAAGAATGTAAAATCCTTTTCAGCTGGGTGACGGCATCACCAGGCATCATATATTTAATTTTTTGTTTGAACTGGATGGACTTGTGTCTTTTTTCAACCTGACTAACTATGTAACTATGTATAAAGACTTGTTATGTATGGTGGCTTGCAGGGTAGTTTTATGACTAGATTTGGGGGAAGAGCAGTCTAATTCATTGTCTATCACCAAATTAAAGTCTAACAGGAGGAGGTTTCCCTTGCTCATAGACTTTTTTTTTTTTTTTAAGAAGTAGCTCTCTCAAAAAAGTTATTTGTCCTTGGTTAGGAGCATACACCAATACAATAGTATATACAACATTGTTCATGATATAAAGATAATATACCATCCATTAAGATCTGTGACAATGTCCTGTAGAGTGAATGTAACAGTGTTTTTAATTGCTATGCTAAGAACATATGCGAGTACAACCTATGGGAGCATTTAGGTGCTTTGAAAAATGTGTTTCCTGTATACAAAGGACATCCCTTCTAAGTTTAGGGGCTTCTGACCAGATAAGCTTTCATTTAAAAAAAGGACTATTCAGGCCCTAAACATTGATAGACATTGAGAGAGACAAACTTAATGGTCATCGTAAATCAAGATGAAAGTTGTGACGGACCTCGTACTCAAGATGTCCGCCGTAAATGCTTCCTCTGTCCGGTACCACACAATCCAAGACCCCTTAGCTCACCCAGTCACCAGACAACACCAGTGTAGGGTACATTAGGAATAATCTTTATTTGACATGTCACACAAATTTATACAGCCAGATGACTAAAACCTAACCTAATTAGCATGAGCTAATTATCTTAATCAACACTGGACTCCTTCATTCAATTGCAGGGTTAATTAGCACATACAATAGGTGAAATACTCCTTAGGCATCTGCGTCAAGCCAGACCAGCCTCATTTACATTATACAAGAGAACAGACAGGCTGGCTGGAGTTGATGACATTAGCATCTGACAGCTTGTGTCCCAACAGTGTCATTCAGTGTATTGCTAATATGGCAAATACATATACAGAGTCTATGCGTCTTGGGGGGCCAGCATGGACCTGAATCCAAGTAACACCAGCTCAGGGGTCCCCAGGCATGCAGCTCAAAGAGCACCGTTCCCCCAAATGCCAGGGCCCATAATCGCAAGGCAATAGGCTCGCATTCAGTCCTCTCCAACAGCCTCTGTCCCGGCTAGGTCTGTCACAAAAGTATCAGATGCGCTCTGAAATTTCTTATAAAAGGAGAGGAGTGGTTCCTTGAGAAAAAAATGGAGTTACTTACCGGTAACATCCTTTTCCGGGAGTCTTTCAGGACAGCACCATAGAGAGACCCTGGCTCCTCCCCTCTCAGGAAACACCGCCTTAGATTTTGAATTTAAGCCCCCACCGTCCTGCCAGTCCCTCAGTTCTTCAAGAGTACCTCCGGCCAGCTGGGGAGACACAAGAACACTTCATAATAACTTACATCTCTTACCTGACGGTCTCATGCGATGACTTCTTCCATGTCCAACAAATTTGGGTGGGTAACTTGTGCTGTCCTGAAAGACTCCCGGAAAAGGATGTTACCGGTAAGTAACTCCATTTTTCCCCATCCGTCTTTCAGGACAGCACCATAGAGAGGATAAGCGAGCACCTTACCTTAGGGTGGGACTACTGCCTGCAGAACTTTACGCCCAAAGGCTTGGTCCTTCGCTGACAGCAGGTCCAACCTGTAGTGCCTTACGAACGTATCAAAGCTGGACCACGTTGCCGCCCTACAGATCTGCTCTGGAGAAGCACCAGCCCACTCAGCCTGCGAAGTCGCCACTGCCCTGGTGAAATGCGCCCTAATGCCCTCCGGGGGCTCCACTCCCCCTGCTACATAAGCCTGTCTGATGGCTAACCTAATCCATCTGGCTATCGTCCGTCTAGAGGCTCTAGACCCTTTTTTAGCTCCTGAAAATAATACAAAAAAAGAATCAGACTTCCTATAGTCCTTTGTACTCTCCAAGTACTGGAGGACGCACCTCCTAACGTCCAACTTATGAAATGTGCGTTCCTGTTCCCTCACAGGGTTTACACAGAAGGTAGGCAAAATTATTTCCTGGCCTCTATGAAAACTTGAGGCCACTTTAGGCAAAAATGCTGGATCTGTTCTAAAAACCACACGATCCGGAAATATCTGAAAAAAAGGTGCCCTAATTGAAAGGGCTTCGAGTTCACTTACTCTTCTTGCCGTGGTGATCGCCACCAAAAACACAGTTTTGAGGGTGATCAACCTTAATGTACAAGCCTCCAACGGTTCAAAAGGTTCACCGGTGAGGGCTTGTAACACCAAAGAAAGATCCCATACTGGAAAAGAGGATACTCTTACTGGCCTCTGCCTGTTTAGAGCTTTAAAAAACCTAGATATCCAGGGATCCAATGCTAACTGTTTCTCCAAAAACACACTAAAAGCAGATACTTGTCCTTTCAGTGTGCTAACAGCCAACCCCTTGTCTGCCCCTGCTTGCAGAAATTCCAGTACCGCTACAGAACTGCTTGTGTCAAAGGAACTATCCGCGCACCAGCTATTGAATCGTTTCCACACTTTCAGATAGATAGCTTGCGTCTCCCTTTTTCTGCAACTTAGTAGGGTCGATACTAAACGATCTGAGAACCCCTTGCCCTTCAGCAATTCCTCCTCAGTAGCCAAGCAGCCAGGTTCCACCGCTCCACCTGAGGACAACAGATTGGACCCTGAGACAGAAGATCTTCCTGGAGTGGCAGAATCCAAGGGGGTTCCACTCCAAGACTCTTCAAGATGGAAAACCACGGCCTCCTGGGCCAATGAGGTGCTATCAGAATGAGAGTTGTGCTCTCCAACTGTAACTTCCTCAGTACTGCTGGGATTAGTATGGGAGGGGGGAAGGCATAGCACTTGGAGAACTCCCAGCTCTGAGCCAGTGCGTCCACTCCAAGTGCTCCGTCCCATCTGCTCAGGGAGAATTAGAGACCTGTCTTTCTGTTTTCCCTTGAGGCGAAGAGGTCTATACAAGGCACCCCCCACCTCTGGGTAATTGCCTTGAAGACATCCTGGTTCAAAATCCAGTCGCCTTCTCTCAGCTTTCTCCTGCTGAGAAAATCAGAATATTTGCCTCGGCCCACTTGAGAATGCTGCTTGTCAAGCTCCATAGTGACCTGCTTTTGGTACCTCCCTGCCTGTTGAGATACGCTACTGCAGAGGAGTTGTCTGACCTGACTCTCACGTGTTGACCCTGGAGTTCCTCCTGAAAGGCTCCGAGTGCCAACTCTATGGCTTTCAGCTCCCTCCAGTTCGAGGATTCCCTTGCTTCTTGCCTTAGCCAGGTGCCCTGAACCATCCGGGAATCTAGATGTGCTCCCCAACCTGTGCCGCTTGCATCGGTCGTGATGGTTTTGGATGCCGGAAGGACCCATTCCAGGCCCTGAGAAAGATTGGCCCCTTTTCTCCACCACCAGAGTGACATTTTTACCTGAATTGGCACCTCTATCAGGGTGTCCAGGGAACTCTGACTGTGGTCCCAAATTCCCAGGATGAACAGTTGTAAGGGGCGAAAATGCAGCCCTGCCCACTGTACTGCTGGGAGTGAGGATGTTAGTAGCCCTAGAGCTGACATGGCTTTTCTTATTGAGACCTGCTGATTGCCCTGCAGGAACAACATCGCCCTGTCTACTTTCTGGATTTTTTCTTCCGGAAGAAAAACTTTTTGTTTTGTTGAATCCAACCTGTAGCCCAGGAAGATGATCTTCTGAGATGGGGTCAGGCTGGATTTTTCCAGGTTCAGGAGCCATCCTAGATTTTCGAGGATGTCCCTTGTTACCTGCAGATCTCTGGACAGCTGCTCTGGGGAAGAAGCAAATAGGAGCAGATCGTCTAGATATGCGACTATTGAAATGTTTCTGAGTCGCAAGAAAGCCAGAACCTCCACCATGACTTTGGTGAATATACGGGGGGAAGAAGATAGCCCGAAGGGAAGAGCCCTGAATTGTAGATGCACTATCCCTTCTGGGGTCTTCAACGCCAACCTGAGGAACTTCTGGTACCCCTCTGCTATGGGGATGTGCAGATAGGCATCCTTCAGGTCTATGGACGCCATGAAGCAATTCTGGGGAAGAAGTGCTTTTACCGAGTAGATCGAGTCCATTCGGAACTTCCTGTAGGTAACCGAGGCGTTCAGGGGCTTCAAGTTCAGGATAAGTCTGAACTTTCCCGATGGTTTGCGGACCACAAAGATGTGGGAATAGAAGCCCCTGCCTGTCTCTTCCACCGGGACTCGGGTTACCACCTCTTGTTCCTCCAACTCCTGTAGAGAGGAAAGAAGAGCTGAAGCCTTTTCTGCACATCTTGGTAGCGTGGTGACCAGAAGTCTGAGAGGTGGGGGTTTTGAAAACTCCAACCTGTAACCCCTCCTTATAATCTCCAAAATAAAATGGTTGGAGGTGATCAACTCCCACTGTGGGAGGAAGTACCTCAGTCTTCCTCCCACCGTGGTTCCGTCATTTGGACTTTTTGGGCTGTTCAGGAGGGCGAAAAATAGCTCCCCCACGCCCTTTGCCCTTCTGCCCCCAAACTTTTTTCTGTTGCTCATTTTTAGGAGGTTCAAACTTCCTCCTAGGTTGAACCCTCCTTTTGGCTTCCACAAACTTCTTTTTGATAGGAAAGGCCTTTTTCCTGTCGGCCGTCCTATCCAAGACGCCCTCCAAGCCAGGACCGAACAACAAGTCCCCTGTGAGAGGAATACCGCAGAGCTTGACTTTTGACGCGCTATCTCCCTGCCACGTCTTAAGCCAAAGAGCCCGCCTTGCTGAGTTGGACAAGGCTGCCGATCTTGCTGACATCCTTACTGACTCAGCCAGATAAGCTACTCCATTGAGGAGCATAGGAAAAGAAGACAGGATTGTTTCCTTAGGAGTTCCTGCTTCAATGTGTGCTTTGATTTGCGTCAACCAGTACTCCATGTTTCGTGCCACCACTGTGGACGCCATGGCGGGTTTGAGGTTGCCTATTGATGAATCCCAGGATTTTTTCAATAGAGAGTCCATCCTCTTAGCCATAGGATCTGGGAGGGCTCCCATATCTTCAAAGGCAAGGTCAGTATGCCTAGAGACCTGCGAGAAGGCTGCATCTAGTTTAGGACTTTTATTCCATACTAGAGCTTCCTCCTCTGCAAAAGGAAACCTCCTTTTCAAACTCCTTGAAAAGAACGGTTTCCTTTCCGGGTCTTGCCATTCTTTTTTAATGGCATCAACCAGTACCTCATGGACCGGAAACACTTTCTTTTTCTGTTCCCCTAAGCCCCTATACATTTGGTCATGGAGCGACAGCTTTTTCCTTTCTTCCTGGATTCCCAAAGTGGTATGAATAGCTCCTAAAAGCTCTTCCACTTCCTCCAGAGAAAGCTTGTAGCGAGAGGCTCTCGCGGACTCGCCATCCACCTCCTCTCCCTCGAATTCCCCCTGGGAATCTGAAGCAGTGCTACCTGGCTCCTCCTCAATCTCTTCTCTAGAGCCTCCTGGATTCTCACCACTCGCCGAGGGAGCATCCATTAGGCTTGGCGCAACACTCTGCTGTGCTGGTGGAGGGTTAACCTGAGTCTGCGGAAACTGAAAACTAGAGAAGAGCGTTTTAAAAGACTGTACGGTGCTAGATAGTTCCTTGACGGACGCAGCTAACTCCGTACTTTGCTCCGCTGACTGCTCCCTCACTAGCCCCTCTATACATTCCCTACAGAGTGCCTTGGACCACGATTCCCCCATTGTGGTTCTGCACGAAGGGCATTTTCTCTTTGAATTGTGGGGCGATTTGGTTTTCTCAGCAGACTTGCTCTGAAAAAAGACAAAACATGAAAGAGAGCAGTCAGACTCCCCTCAACCACCAGCAATATACACAGAGGGCCACCAGGGGTGCTATAACTGTGACCACCACCACCAGGGTCCTAGTTACCCCCCATCTTCCCCACCACCAAGGGAGACAAACACACCTGTGGAGCTTACAGGCTATCTAGTAAGGGAACACCACCCCAGGGTTCCACTTACCTTAGAGTGGCTGGTGCAGGCATCTCCAGGAGCCGTTCGGGAAGCCTCTGCTTCCGACATCTCCCGCTGAGGATCGGTGGTGCCTTCGCCTCAGAACACTGTCGCTACAGGCAAAAAAATGAGGCAGCACCAGCCAGAACGCCTGTTCCGCTTTTCAAATCCCGCGGCCGGAAACCGGAAGCCACGGGTCGAACGGAAGCACTGACCCCCGCCGAAAATGACGTCACCCGCCATCCGACCCGGCGCACTGAGCTCCACGCCGAACATGGCGGCCTCCTGTGCTTCCGCTGGCATCCCCCTGGACCGGAGAAGAGCGGAACCCTCCGGCTTGCAGTTTCGCCAAGAGAAGCCGGAGGTGCGTGAAAAAATGTCAGCCCAGTCTTAGGCTTCCCCAGCCTCACGGACCGCAAGGTAGGATGAGATAGGCAGAGAGACCCTGGGTCCCCCCCTCCTCGGAACGATCGGCCTTAGCCTCCCTGGCTATTCAGCCCTTGGCTCCATAGCGGTGTCTCCCCACCGGAGGAAACACCATAACTGAGGGACTGGCAGGACGGTGGGGGCTTAAATTCAAAATCTAAGGCGGTGTTTCCTGAGAGGGGAGGAGCCAGGGTCTCTCTATGGTGCCGTCCTGAAAGACGGATGGGGAAAAAACAAATAATGAATTAACAGGTGTACACTTATAGGATCTAGATCCAGTGGAAAGGGTATACCACCATCTATTGGTTAAGAAGTGTAAATACAGCAAGTAGTAAATTGGATGGTGGGCGGCCACGGAGCTCAGGATCGGGTCGCGAGCGCGCCGCCTGCAGCTGGGATCTTAAAGAGACACCAAGACTTTTAAGCAAATATTTTGTGGACTGATGAGACAAAAATTTTACTTTTTGGAAGGTATGCGTCCCGTTACATCTGGCATTAAACAAATACAGCATTTCATAACAAGAATAACATACCAACAGTCAGACATGGTGGTGGTAGCGTGATGGTCTGTGGATGCTTTCCAGCTTCAGGACCTGGACAACTTACCATAATTGATGGAACCAGGAATTCTGAGCTCTACCAGAAAATACTAAAGTAGAATGTCCGGCCATCAGTTTGTGACCTCAATTGCATTTGGGTTATGCAGCAGGACAATGATCCCAAACACAACAGTAAGTCCACCTCTAAATGCTTCAAACAAAGCAAAATTTAGGTTTTGAAGTGGCCTAGGCAAGGCCGGACTTAAATCCAATTGAGATGCTGTATCATGACCTTACACAGGCCGTTCATGCTGGAACACCCTCCAATTTAGCTGAATTAAAACAATTCTGCAAAAAATAGTGGGCCAAATTTGCTCCACAGTAATGTGAAAGACTCATTGCCAGTTATCGCAAATGCTTGATTGCAGTTGTTGCCGCCAAGGGTGGCACAACCAGTTATTTTAGGGGGCAATTACTTTTTCAAATAAAGCCAGACAGGTTTGGACAGCTTTTTTGCCTTAGTAAATGAA
This sequence comes from Lithobates sylvaticus, assembly GCA_028564925.1. NCBI lineage: Eukaryota > Metazoa > Chordata > Amphibia > Anura > Ranidae > Lithobates > Lithobates sylvaticus. Next base: position 221,592,592 of record CM053027.1, on the reverse strand, counting down.
ACCATCATTTAAAAAATAGGATTTTTAAAACGGCATACCTGTAAAAATCCTTTTTTTTTAAGTAAATCACGGGAAACAGAGCCATAGTAGTTACTATGTGGGTTATAGACCACCTTCAGGTGATGGACACTGACACGTCCTAAGATAAAAAGTGCTCTCCCCATATAACCCCTCCCACTACTGGGAGTATCTCCGTTTTGTAGCAAAGCAATACACGTGTATATCAAAGAAGGGAGGGACATCTGTGTCCCGTGATGTAGTTCAAAGAAAAGGATTTTACAGGTAAGCCGTTTTAAAAATCCTATTTTCTTATCGTACATCACGGGACACAGGGCCTACTATGTGGGATGTCCCATAGCAATGCCAACTGAAGGGAGGGAGACAACAAAAAGTAGGGCAATAAGAGACTAGAGGACTAATACTGCAGCCTGCCAGTACACTGCGCCCAAAGGCGATATCCGCATGACCTTTTACATCTATTTGATAGAATCTGGTAAATGTATAGACTAAAGACCAAGTTGCGCTCTTTTTTTTTTTTTTTTAACAAAAACTTTTTATTTATATTTCCAAAACAAAAGAGAAATAAAACAGACATTATCACGTGTCAAACATATTGGTTACAGACAAAAGTAAGCAGCATTAAGGATCAGTTGTACAGTATCGCAGTTTATGCAGTAGGTACAACCATCTAGTCATAAGCAAGCACTAACAATACAGTAAAAATGAAAAAAAAATGCAGTAACACGAAAAAGTATGTCTACCAGGGTCACTTCAGGGGACATATTGGACCCGCAAGGGGTCCGGAAGGATCAAGGAATTGTGAGGTGTTTTGCCTCTATCCAGTTGTCCCAGATCTTCCCAAACTTTTTGGGACAGTTCCTACCCAGGTACGTCAGCTTGTACAGAGGTAAAGCTGTGTTTATTAAGGACTGCCACATTTGTTTGGTAGGGGGAAGGGGTTGGTTCCACTGCAGGAGAATAGCCTTCCGTGCGTATAGCGTGGTATAGAATATAAACAGTTTTTTGCCCCACGAGATCTCCAGAAAGTCGCAGACCCCAAGTAGGAGGGTTATGGGGCTGAATGGGACCACCAGTTGCCCAATATCGTTAATGTCTGTCAGTACTTCTCTCCAAAAGTCAGCTATCCCCGGGCAAGACCACACTACGTGAAAAAATTCTGCGTCAGGGGAGGAGCATCTAGGGCAAGCACTTGGGCGATCTGGATAGATTTTGGCAAGGCGTGCTGGGGAGAAATAAACTCTATGGATAAACTTGAGCTGGACGAACCTGTCCCTAGCAGATATCGTAAGGGGTAGGTATTGCTGGATGCCCTCCTCCCAATCCTCTCCAGTGAGCTCCGGGACATCATCATGCCAGCGTTGATACAACTGGGACACCTTGGAGGTGTCGTGTGTGGCCAGGAGGTTGTACAGAGAGGAGAGTACGCGCCTCTCATCAGGAGAGCGGAGCGTCTTCTCCAATTCCGACACTCCCAGGTCCACTCGGGCAGAGAACTGGGACTGGAAGGCATGCCTCAGCTGCAGATACCTAAAGAACATGTAGTTCGGTAGATCGTGGTTCCTCTTAAGGCTGTCAAAGGTTAATAGCTGTTCTTGTGAGACAATATCCGCTAAAACTGTGATACCATGTCTAGCCCAGACCCCCGGGTCAGGGATAGAGAGGAAGTGGGGGAGTCGAGGATTCCTCCAGAGAGGAGTCGCCGGTGACCAGACATCAGGGGGTTTCATTAGTTTTTGGACTGAGTCCCACACCAGCAGTGTTGCTCGCATCGGTGGGGTTATACTAAGGTTGGACCTGGGTCCTCTGTGAATAAGATCTCTCAACTCTGCAGCGGAGCCCAACAGCGCCGCCTCAAGTGAGGCTGCGGGGTTGGCGGGAGTTTCCAAGAGCCACCATTTAATTGTAACGAGCATCGCCGCCCAGTAGTATTTGAGGAAACAGGGTAGGGCGAGGCCCCCCAGTGGTAGAGGGAGTTGAAGGGTAGTTTTGGCTATCCTGGGGGCCTTCCCATTCCAGACAAATGTTGTGATAGTACTGTCTAAGTGTTGGAAGAATTTTTTGGGGATGGGGACGGGGGACTGACGGAATAGATAAGTGAATTTGGGGAGGACAGACATTTTGACCAGGTTTACTCGTCCCACTGGCGATAGGGGCAGGGCTTTCCATACAGCGCATTTCTGGGCCAGCCGTGTGACCACCGGGTTGAGATTAAGGTCAACAAACCTCCTCAGATCTCGGTGAATTTCCACTCCCAAGTATTTAAATTGGGTGACCCTTTGCAACTGCCCATCCGCCAGTGGGAGGGAAACAGAAGAGTGGAGGGGGAACAATATAGATTTTCCCCAATTTATACATATACCGGAGTAGCGGCCAAACCTATTTATTATGGAGAGGGCAGCCTGTAGCGACCTTCCATCGTCCCTGAGGTACAACAGGGTATCGTCCGCATAAAGTGACAGTTTCTCACATAGTGGGCCCCGAGTGATTCCCTGAACTTCAGTAGTGGAGCGGAGAAGAGCTGCCATAGGCTCAATTGCCAGGGCAAAGAGCCCCGGGGAAAGGGGGCAGCCCTGCCTAGTTCCCCTGTGGAGTCGAAATGATGGGGAGATAACCGAGCCCGTACGCACCCTGGCCGTGGGCGCCTTGTACACCGCCCCGACCCAGGAGACGAAGGTTGGGCCAAACCCAAACTTGCGGAGAACCTCCCAGAGATAGGCCCACTCTACAGAGTCGAAGGCCTTCTCTGCGTCCAGAGAGGCAACCACTTCTTTCTCCGAATTTTCATCTCCAGAGGCCAGGACAGCATACAACCGCCTTAGGTTAATATCCGTCCCCTTCCCGGGCATGAAGCCTGACTGATCTTCATGGACCAGGGAGAGGATCACGTCATTTAGACGTCTGGCGAGGATTTTGGTTAACACCTTTGCGTCAGAGTTGAGTAGGGAGATGGGGCGGTAGGAGGGACACAGTTGGGGGTCCTTCCCTGCCTTCGGGATGACAACTATGATGGCTTGAGCCATGGAAGGGGGGAGGTCTCCCGTCTCGAGAGTCTCAGTAAACATGTCATACATTTTCTCCGCCACCTCTTCTATATATTGTTTGTAAAATTCGGGGGGTATCCCGTCTTCCCCAGGGGTTTTCCCCGTCTGCATGGAGCCCAAAGCTAGCCGAACCTCGTCTAAGGAGATGGGGGAGTCTAGGAGGCGCCTGTCCTCCGGCGAAAGGGCCGGGAGTGTTACTTCTCCTAGGAAGGCCAGGAGCTCGTCCTGTGAGTAGTCAGATCTGGAGGAATAGAGTGCAGCATAAAAGTCTGCAAAGCAGGCATTTATACCGGTCGGGTCCGTCACCACAGTGTCCGCAGATGTACGTATGCAGGGTATTGTGGTTACTGGAGCCTGTTCTCTAGATATCCAGGCCAACAGGCGGCCCGTTTTATCACCCTGTTCAAATATTCTGTGCGTTTGGGCGAGTTGGCGTTTGTTCGCCTTGGCTACCCTAAGAAGTGTCACCTCTCTGTATGCTACCTTCATGTCCTGTGCTAAAATAGGATTGGCCGTGAGGGTAAATCGGGTTTCTAGGTCCTGAGCTCTAGCCTCCGCTTCTTCCACCATAATCCCATCATTCCTGCGTTCCCGGTTGATGGAGGATAAGTAGCATCCCCGCATGTAGGCCTTAAATGCATCCCAGACTACACCTTTCGAGGCGGTATGGGCATTGGAGAACCAGTATCTTTGAATTTCTTTGGCCATTTCTATCTCTAGAGTAGGGTGTTCTATCCAGTACTTGGAGAGACGCCATAGCCTATCCGGACGTGGTGTAGATGTTTGCAGTGTGCAGAGTAAGGGAGAGTGGTCAGAGATGCCCCTAGGGAGAAGTTCGGTGTGGAGGATATTAGGGAGTAGTGTAGTGCTGGCATATAGGAGGTCAATGCGGGAGAGGGTGTTATGGGAGGTGGAGTGGCAGGAATAGTTACGGAGGGTTGGGTGTTTCCACCGCCACACATCTACCAACCCAAACGTCTGAGCCCATCTAGAGAGCGCCGAATCCGAGGCAGGGTCAGTAGTCAGCTTATCCAAAGACGGGTTAGGGGCGATGTTGAAGTCTCCCACCATAATGACGTTGTCAGTGTGGAATTGGGCAACCAGTGTGGTAAGTTTATGTAGGAGAGAGAGGTTAGCCGGGGGGGGCATATACAGCCCGACCAGGACCATTTCCATTGTGTCAATATTGGCATGGATCAGCACGTATCTGCCCTCTTGGTCTATAATAACATCTAGTGGTACAAAATTCAGGGATTTGTGCACCAGAACACTAACCCCTCGTGAGTAATTGGAGTAGGTAGCATGATAGTGGTGTCCCACCCACGGTCGTTTTAACCCCAGAATCCTTCCCCCTACCAAATGGGTTTCCTGGAGGATGCATATATGTGGCACATACTTCTTCATATAATCAAAGACGAGGGATCTTTTAATACGTTGGTTGAGTCCCCTGACATTCCAGGAGAGGATCTTCAAGGGAGCCATCTCATAGAGGGTCAGGGGACATCAAGCAAGGCCGTCGTCGAGCCCGGCCACGAGCGGGGAGACCCAAAACAGAGGGCCCGCCAGACCTCGCCCAGGCTGAGACGGAGCAACAGGAGATCCCAAGTCATATTGTACGGTAGTTTACCCCTACTGCAAAAGTTTCGTCTGTAATGGAAGATATATAAACAGATAATGTATGAACAGATTACCCACAAGAGGGTAGAAATCAAACCCCCCCCCCAACCCTCCCCACACCCCACCAAAAAAAAAACCATGGGATGTTTGAGTACCCAAACCAAACTTGAACATGTTGTAGGAGAAGACTCCTATGGGGGCGGTGTGTACAATTGGCACACCTAGGACAGACTCGTGCAGCACAAAGTCTCTACTGCAGCCGCCACCCCTGGGGGGGGGGGGGGGGGCGACCGCCTCAGTAATATAAAATGCAAGAAAAAATAAAAGGGGAAAAATTTAGGAGAAAAAGAAAAAAGAAAAAACATTTTCCAATACCTGAGAGGGCACAGCAAGCAGGAAAAGAAATAAAAGTTTAAGATCTAAACAATCTGTGCATGTCCTGCAATTCGGCTACTGTCTAACATACACTTAGAATCCTCTAAGGGCTCTTACTTGGTTACAAATCCTCCGCTCTGAATCTGGGATTGAGTCCGAGGAGAAAACAAAAAACAGAGAAACATAGGTAGGAAAGCTCGATTAGAGCGTCAGCTCCACTTGTCGTTGAAGTAGAGATAGTGCCGAGGCCAGGGGGGGAGGCAACCACCCAGGCCTCAAGAGAATCTCCAAGTACTCCAGTGTTGGACCCCAACAGGGGGTGGGGGGGGGCATCCTCACCCACATCAGGTTGTGAGGGGTATAGCGTGGTCCTCCTACCCGCACGGCATACAGCCAAAGGAAAAGAGAAACAATTTTAAATAAAAAACAAAAAGGAGAAAAAAACGAAGACGGTGCAGGGCCTCACCTCCCGTGTTCAGCAGGCAGTCTAGGGCACATGTGTGCCACGTCTTTGGGAAGGCATGGCGCAGACCGCCTCCAACTGTAAGCGTTTAGCAGAAGGGCCGTGGGGTTGTGAGGCATGGGTGCGTGTGCGGGCGGATGGCCCCCGAAGCGGTCACCAAGCAGGGCATCTACTGTAGACAGGGCCACACCGGAGTAGTCTCGTACAGTTTAGGCGCGTCTGGGGAGGGAGTCTAGCCATCTGGAGGCCTCGCTTGGGGAAGTAAAAAACTTTACAGACTCACCGTCCACGACTCTAAGCTTCGCGGGGAACATCATGTTGTACTTTATGCCCTTGGTCCGGAGCTGGGCCTTAACTTGGTCGAACGTGTGACGCATCCTCTGGGTCTCAGTCGAGTAGTCTGGAAACAGCATCAGCTTGGTGTTGTCATAGCGTAGCTCCCCGGCCTTTCTGGCCTCCCTAAGGATGAGGTCCCGGTCGCGGAAGTTCATGAGGCGGAAAATAAATGTGCGCGGGGGTGCTCCTGGTGGTCCCCGGGCCGAGGGCATCCTGTGGGCTCGTTCTATGACAAAATGTGCAGAGAATGGCGCCTGCGGGAGCAGCGTGCGAAGCAGGTGTTCCGTGAAGGCTTCCGTGTCTCTCCCCTCAGCCCCCTCTGGCAGGCCGACCAGGCGGAGGTTGTTACGCCTATTTCTGTTCTCCTGGTCCTCGGCTCTGGTTTCCAGGGCCTTAACTCTGACCTGGATAGTGTGGAGGGAGGCAGTGTGATCCCGGACGGCGTCCTCGTTGTCACCGACCCGCCGCTCGGCCTCCGCAATCCGGTCCCTGTGCTTGTCCAGGTCGCGCCTGATCAGACCCATATCCAGCTGTATCAGTTCAATTTTAGCGGTGAGGGTGGTTTGGCACCCTGAAATGGCCTGCATCAGCGCCTGGAACTGGTCTTCGCCGAGCGGTGGCGGGGTTGCCTGGTCGGTCTGAGACGCCATGCTGGTCTGGGCCTTCCCGCGGGCGCCTCGTGTCAGTAGCGGGGTTCCAGTGGCCGCTTGCTTCTTTCTTTGGGAGCTGGAGCTTCCGCGGCGCATACCCGATCTTGCAGGGTAAAGTGGGAGCCGATAGGGTGGCAGAAAAAGCCCTCTCAGTCGGATGTAGAGGCAGTTAGCTGCAGAGCTCCGTCTCTTTGCGTCCTTTCAGTCCGCCATCTTGACCACGCCCCCCAAGTTGCCCTCTTACAGATTTGAGCCATGGAGGTTTGGTGATGCACTGCCCAGGAAGCACTAACAGCCCTAGAGGAGTGCGTTTTGATTTAAGAGGGTGGAATCCAACTCTTAACCATGAGCTTGAACGATTACTTGTTGAACCTATTTAGAATAGTAGATTTCGATGCGGTCTGTCCTCCTTTAGAACTTTCAGGCAACACGAATAAAAACATCAGTCTGAGCAATCACCTTTATGTAGACATTGACTGCTCTCACATCAAAAAAAATGTTGTGACTTTTCTTCCAAAGAACAGGGTTCTGATAAAAAAGAATAATATCCTGGTTTAGATGAAAACTGGATACTACTTTTGGATGAGGACGCAATACTACCTCATCTTTAAGAACAAAAAAAAACAGGATTTTTAAAAAAGCTTACCTGTAAAATCCTTTTCTTTGAAGTACATCAGGGGACACAGAGCCATAGTAGTTACTATGTGGGTTATATCGGCCACCTTCAGGTGATGGACACTGGCACGCCCCAAGACAAAAAGTGCACTTCCCATATAACCCCTCCCACTACTGGGAGTACCTCCATTTTGTAGGCAAGCAATATACATGTATACCAAAGAAGGGGGGGACCTCTGTGTCCCCTGATGTACTTCAAAGAAAAGGATTGTACAGGTAAGCAGTTTTAAAAATCCTGTTTTATTTTCATACATCAGGGGACACAGAGCCATAGTAGTTACTATGTGGGATGTCCCACAGCAATGGAAACTGAAGGGAGAGAGACAACAAAAAAAGTAGGGCATTAAGAGACTACAGGACTCATACTGCAGCTTGCAGTACACTGCGCCCAAAGGCAATATCCTCATGACCTTTTACATTTACCAGATTCTATCAAATCAATGTATGGACTTAAGACCAAGTTGAGGCCTTACAGATCTGGGCCATGGAGGCCTGGTGATGCACCGCCCAAGAAGCACTAACAGCTCTGGTGGAGTGTGCTTTAACATTAATTTTCTTCTTTAGACCATAAGCTTGAACAACCATGTGACAAATCCATTTGGAAATAGTAGATTTTGATGCTGCCTGTCCTCTTTTAGGACCCTCTGGCAGTGCAAAGAAGACATCTGTTTTGCGAATCTGAGCGGTCTCCTTTTAATAAACCTTGACCGCTCTCACTACATCAAGGGAATGTAGTCACTTTTCTTCCATAGATCAAGACTCTGGAAAAAAGGAAGGCAGACCAATATCCTGGTTTAAATTAAAACCTGCCACTACCTTTGGTAGGAATTCAGGATGAGGCCGCAAAATCACCTTATCCTTATGAATAATCAAATATGTCTCTTTACAAGACATAGCCGCCAATTCCGATACCCTTCTGGCAGAGGATATGGAAACCAAAAAGATTATCTTTCTCGTTAAAAGAACCAAGGGAATATCCCGAATAGGCTCAAAAGGCTGTTTCTGTAAAGCCGATAAGACTAAATTCAAATCCCAAGGGTTCAGGGGTGCCCTGACGGGAGGATTAATCCATGTTACCCCTTGAATAAAGCTACGAACCAGAGAGTGAGAAGCAAGAGGCCGTTGAAAGAATACTGATAAGGTCGAGACCTGGCCCTTGATAGTACTCAAGGCCAGCTTCATTTCCAATCCCATCTGCAGGAATTCAAGGATCCGACCTATGACATACTTCCTGGGGTGCTAACTCCTGGATCCACACCAGGAGACATATGCCTTCCAGACTCTTTAGTATATGACTCTGGAGGCCGGCTTCCTAGCATTAATCAAAGTAGACACTACTGAAGAAGATAACCCACGGTCCTTTAGAATGTGGGTTTCAATAGCCAAACCGTTAAATTTAGCATATGTAAGGCAGGATGGAATACCGGACCTCGTGCGAGAATGTCTGGCAACAGTGGCAGGGTCCAAGGGTCCCCTGCTGCCATCCTTATGATCTCGGCAAACCAAGATCTTCTGGGCCACCAGAATCCCCTCTTTTCCTTCCTGCTTGATCCTGCAAAGATGCGGAAGCAGCATAACTGGAGAAAAAAAGCATATATCAGTGAAAACTGATCCCATGGAAAGACCAAGGCGTCTGTTCCGCATGCCAGCGGATCCCTTGTCCTTGATACAAAAGTTGTGGATTTTGTGGTTGAATCGGGACGGGAACAGATCCACGTCCGGAACACCCCATCTTTGACATATCGACAGAAAGATATTGGGGTGAAGGGACCATTCTCCCGAAAACAATTGTTGGCGACTCAAGTAGTCCGCCTGCCAATTTTCTATCCCTGGAATAAAAATCGCCGATAAGCAAGGAATGTTGCTTTCTGCCCAAGATGGAACATGATTCACCTCCTTTTGGGCTGCATAACTTTTCGTGCCCCCTTGGTGATTGATGTAAGCCACAGCCATGGCATTGTCGGATTGAATCCTGACAGGACAACTTCGTAATTTGAGCACCCAGGCCTCTAGGGCCAGACGTACCGCCCGAATTTCCAGAATATTGATGGGCAAGGTCCTTTCCGACTTGGACCACTTCCCCTGGACAGAAGCCTCTTCCAGGACTGCTCCCCAGCCTAGAAGGCTGGCATCCGTAGTTACCACTTTCCAGGATACTGGTAGAAAGTATTTTCCCTGTTGAAGGTTGCTGGATATCAACCAATTGAGGCTCTGACGCACCTTGGGGGATAAAAGCATTGGAAAGTCCAAAGTTTGGACCTTCTTGTTCCAGGTCGACAGAATGCTGTTTTGCAGCAGTCTTGAATAATGCGCATAAGGAACGGCCTCGAAGGAAGCCACCATATTCCCTAACAATTTCATGCACAGCCGAATGGAAGGATTTCTCTTAGTTTTGACAAGTGAAATCAGTTCCTTTATGGAGCTGATCCTTGCCTGGGGTAAGAATACCTTCTTATGAACGGTATCTATGATCAGCCCCAAGTACTGCAATCTCCTTGACAGCATCAAGGAGGATTTTTCTAGGTTGAGAATCCAGCCTAGGAATTCTAGGTAGCTTACGGCTGAGATTAAACCTTGGTTTAGACAGGTGACCGATTGATAATAGTAGGTAATGCTGGGGTCAGGCGCTACCTGTATTATGAGTAAGGAAGTGGAAATAAATATAAAGTACGTCACCTAATTAAACTTGGTGGTAGCAAGAGTCCCAATGATAGTATGTGAACAGCTATAATGGACACCAGAATTCAAGCTAGTTCAATAATAGAGTGCTGATTGGACCATATAATAGTGAATGGCCAAGTGTGATTTGGCTCAGTATTAATCACTTGAGCCAAACGTGAAAAAAACTGTATATATCAATACCCAAAGCCAAAAAATAAACAAATAAACAAATAAGTGAACCATATAATTGTTTGTGCCTACATCAAATGCACAGTGTATACCAGTATAAATTAACACAGTGCTGGATAACGTGCACATTTAATAATAGGGTGTTGCATAAGTGGTGATATTACATAGGTGAGTCACCATATATAAGGGGCTGTGCCCCACTAAATTATGCGTGATAGATATAAAATATCTCCTGTGACTCTAATGACAATACAAGTATGTGCTACTTCGTGCTTAGACAATCATATCATATAAAAAAATATTAGAAGTGAACATAAAAAAGCCCATAAAACACCTAAATAGATGTTCTGGTGTAACCATAAGGCACCTAGGCAGGTGTGTTGTCGTAGTACAGCATGATTTTATAGAAAATTCGAAGCATAAATAATAGTGGTTCCAGGGATTATATCCTTGCACTCCACATATGATAATTTCAACCAGACATAAGGAATGCAGTGTAAAGGCAAATCACAAATGCATAATATACAATATGGGAAGTCCAACACATGCACTAATGAAAAATTAAGTGTGACCTCTTGTGGTAGTAAATAAGGATGAAATGTAAAAACTGGTACCATCATCCAGAAGTCAAGTTATATAAGAATTGGGAGCCTAATCCCCAACTAGGCTACCAAGGGGAATGGGGGCAGTTTGGACTATTGTGGTACAATAAAGGCGGTACAAAGAATAATGTAACAAAATATAAACGTCACCCACGGGGGACCATTTATTGGGTGGTAGCACTGTGAGCTGCTAGCCTGCTGGAGCATAGGTAAGCTGTGTTGCTTTCTCCCCGTTTTATTTTCAAAAGATTTCCTCCATCAGGTCGCTGTATGTTTATGCTTTATGTTTTTCATTTTGACCATCATATTGATGCTTTTGATTTAATCACAGATAATCTCCCGATGAAGCGGTAAATGACTGTAAAACTAGTCGAGAAAAATGACATCTGACATCTGTGATCAATTGTTTTATTCTAACTACTTATTGGTGATTTACATATGTACCACCACTATGTTTTTAACATGTAAATGATGATTTGTATTTTGGCATCAATAAAATCATCTGTAACGCTTATATTTATATTTTGTTACATTATTCTTTGTACCGCCTTTATTGTACCGCAATAGTCCAAACTGCCCCCATTCCCCTTGGTAGCCTAGTTGGGGATTAGGCTCCCAATTCTTATATCACATGCACTAATGAGGTTTAAGCAGTCCAAGATTGAAATTTCCAAAAGGAGGATTATTTGGTGACTGGATTGTGCTCATAACAATTCTTCAAAGTGACTTCGGTGCTTCTCCTCCAGGGGTAACAAGCCTGTAGAACACACCGTAACTCAGTCAAATCTTGGATCCAAATTGTATTTCTCCTCTGCTGGGCTCATGTGGAGGCACTCAGCTATAGTGCAGCATTAGATAGGTATCCTCAGAGGGAAGAGCAAAAAAAAAAAAAAAAAAAAAAACAGTGCAGTAGTTTTACCAGATAAAAAAGTAATTTATTAAAAAATATATGGGTCAAAAGCAAAAGATTTTTACAGAAAAATTGTGTGTGTGTGTGTGTATATATATATATATATATATATATATATATATATATATATATATATATATATGGATGGCATAAAAATAAATGATAAGAAAGTGTTGCCAGACAGCCCTATTAAATGCCAAAGCCAGGGGAAAAAGTAAATGAATGAGTAAATGAATTCTAATAAATGAATTAGACAGGTGACTAATTGATCTACTGAAAGTAGATCGTCTAGGTAGGCTAGAATCATTATACCCTGAGCCCTTAACCTGGCTAAAGGAGGCGCCAGGGTCGAATGGTAGAGCCACAAACTGAAAATTACGATTTTCTACCTCAAAGAGTAAAAACTTCTGATGAGCGGGAAAAATTGGCACCTGGGAGATAGGCATCTTTGATATCAATTGATGCAAACAATTCTCCACCGATCGGATTGACAATGTTCCTGCCAGATCTTTGAAAATTGTAGAAGCCTTCCCCCCACCCGAGCCAGCGGGGGCGCCCCTTCATAAGGAGGCTTTAGTATTTTGCTTAGCGTGCTTCCTGCCCCCAAGTCCTTTTGGCCCTGAGACTGCCCCTGAGGCCTCCCTCTTGAGCTCGACAGTGGAGGCCATTCAGACCTGTCTGGAGGCTGATGCCCCTAGTACTGGAGAAGATGCACGTTTAAAAAAGGAAAAACATTTAAACTTCTTCTTTACTGGTAAAAGAGAACGTTTCCCATTAGAAATCCTTTGGATATATCTAGATCATCTCCAAACAACCGTTCACCATGACATGGGAAACTGGCCAAGAGCTTTTTACATGGCGTTTCGGCTGACCAATTTTTCAACCATAGAACTCTGCCCATATGCACCAGCCCTAGCACAAGCTGTGAGGCTTGAATAATAGAATCTTTCATAGCATCCACCATAAAATATAGTGCATCTGATATGCCGGCCCATTGCTGGGCCTGCTGATCAGGAATAATTTGAGTAACTCCACAAACTGGTCCTTTATGGACTGAGATACTCCAATCGCCGCAAGAGCCGGCTGCACTACTGAACCTGCAAGAGCAATGTTGTTTTTAAAAAGAAATTCCAACTTTATCTGTTGGATCCTTCAACATTTGCACATTGTCTACAGGACAAGTGAGGTTTTTATTTACCGAGGATATAGCAGTATCAATTGCTGGAATCCCCCCATTTCTTATAGAATTCTTCCTCCATAGGATAAAGTATAGAAAACTTTTTTGGAGGAAAAAAACTGTTTATCTGGGTGCTCCCACTCAGAATACATCAGTTTTTTTAGCTATGAATAGATAGGAAAGGCATCCACAGATTGGGGTTTAGTGATCCCAAACCAGAGGTCGGTTCATCAATAGATTGTGCTACCGGCAGTAAAAAAGTTGAGTGAACCAACTTAGCAAGGGAGTGTACCAACAGTCTTTCCTGTGAGACTGCTTCCTCCATATTAGGATCTTCGGAAGAGGAGACATCGGCGTCTTCCTGATCCTTTGAAAGAACTTCATGATCTCCTGCCCCTTGCTCCTCAGTATGAGAATACTGAGCAATGGGTGGGGATCTGCTACGCTTGGACACACTATGGGCAGCAAGCCTAGCATCAATCTTCTGTTCCAAACTTAAAATGGTAGAAGAAAAAAAAAAAAACTCCTGAGTGAATATATATATATATATATATATATATATATATATATATATATATATATATATATATATATATATATATATATATATATATAGGGGCTGAAGTGTCCAGAGCTGCTGCAACACCAGTCCCCCCTGACGGATCACTCTGACCGGCCGCATCACTCTCAGAGGAGGATGACATTTTCTTAGACATGAATTTAGGTTGCCGTAAAACAATTGATCCTCTAGAACCCGTTGAGGTGTTCCTTGACCCCCTTCCGCTCATAGCCTGATTGCACAAAGCAGAGGCACTACCAGAAAGAATGCATACACTGCTAGGTCTCTAGTCCAGCAACAATTGCTGCTATTAATGCCCAGTCTGATGCAGCAGTAACAATGTGTCAAAGGAAAATGCCTGTGTCACCAAACCTGATATGCCACCTCTTTGCTTGTGTCCCTCCACAGCCTACAGCAGCACATAGTGTGCTTTTAAAAACTTGCCTCCTTGTGCACCTGGCGTCAGAGAACACCAACGCTGCTAAGCCTCGTCCCCTGAGTTACCCACGGCTCCACCCCCTATTTCAAAAGGAAGGGTTTTCCCACGCGAGTGGCGGACTACAGGTCCTCTCAGACCTACAGAAAGAAGCGTGGCATGGCGGGGTGTTAGCTGATCACGCTTCCTGTCAGTTTTTTTTTTTTTACAAAACGAATCGGAGTGCTTTTACCCCCCGAGGGGGAGAGTATCCGCATAGGGGGGCGATAAGCGGTGAGACAAACCCCCCTTTTTACCTTACCGGAGGATCTGCTGTCTGGCTGGAGGAGAAGCAGCATTTTCGGCTCTCTGACACAGCGCTGTTTCCAGCAAGAGGCAGGTGAGTGCTCAATACAGCCCCCAGTGGTGACACATAGGCATGCCATTTCTATGTTAAAGGAGGCATTCATAAGAAAATTCAAAATTTCTTAGAAAAAAAAAATCCTTTCCTTTCCCGCCGCAGGGTTTTCTGTGGTAAACAGACCCAATCTTCACGGTGGGTTCCGTTAAACCTTCAGGAGCAGGGGATCCTAGAGGAAACCCCCAATCCTGGACCTGCAACAGCACCCTGCCAGTAAAAACGTTATGGCATAGGGGGCGTGGTCAAGCTGGCGGCCTGAACAGACGTGTGTGCTAGGAGCTCCGCTCCCACCTGAGCCTTTAATCCGACAAAGAGAAACACACAAAACGAAAGGAAATAGATCCTGGTGGCCACTGGGCATGAGAAGAGGAAGATCGGGACCGGGACGGAAGAATACCACCGCCTCTAAGGCCCCGGCGGCGCCACAGAAGCTAGGCCGCAAATCCGGAGAGCACATGGCGACTCAAACCCCGCCAATGGATCCGGCGGCGGTGGAAGAAGACCGCTTCCAAGCCCTGATGCAAGCCATCTCGGGCTGTAAAACGGCCCTCACGGAGAAAATCGATGTGCTACAGACGGATTTCGGACTCCTGAGGCGAGACATGGACAAAATCCGTGACAGAATAGGGGAAGCGGAGCGGCGGGTGGGAGACACGGAGGACTGCATAAGGGACCACCGGGCTACACTCCACACCCTCCAGGTACGTGTGAAAGCCCTGGAGGCCCGCGCGGAAGACAGCGAGAACCGGAGCAGGAGAAACAATCTCCGGATGGTGGGACTGCCTGAGGGGGCTGAGGGACAGGACACAGTGGTGTTTACCGAACAGCTACTGAGGAACCTGCTACCTGGGGCTGCTTTCTCCCCTCACTTCGCGGTGGAACGGGCGCACAGGATGCCTCCTGTGCGTGGACAACCTGGGGCCCCCCCCCCGCACCTTTATCTTCAGACTGCTGAACTTTAGAGACCGTGATTTGATACTCCGTGAAGCAAGAAAGGTGGCAGAGCTGAGATTTGAAAACGTCAAAATTATGGTGTTCCCCGACTACTCCCTGGATACCCAGAGGCTCCGGAGGACCTTTGACGGCGTCAAGGCCCAACTCCGCAACAAGGGATTAAAATACAGCATGCTGTTTCCCGCCCGCCTCCGGGTGGTGGATGGAGAAACGACCCGCTACTTCACTTCCCCGGATGACGCCTCGCACTGGCTGGACACTCTTCCAAGAGACCGGTAAAGTACAGCAACCCTGTTCTGACTTCTCTTCCTAATTGCTCCCATTCTCACTGCGTGACCCTCCACATGCTCCGTTCCCTATCTCGCCACTGATCCACATGCTATGCGCCCCTCTTTACTCCTGCATCATGATGCGAGCCGGCCCTGTTTCCACCTGGTCCCCATCAGCCTCCCCCTCACTCTACGGACGTCCCGACTGTCCCAGTTAGATCTGCTTACTGTGGTTCCGCCACTGCTGGGCGGCGATGGCCGCTGGGACACGAGAACTTTTACATTGCCCTCTCCCCCATCCTCCCCCCATCTGCTGTGTCCCTGCAGGGGGAGAATATGCTAGACGTAAGAGGGGGCCTATTTGACTTCCCGCCGCCACGAACAACGCGGGGGGGGGCGGGGAGGGATGAACCGACCCGCTCTATGGAGGTACAGTGCTGCTGACATGAGGGAGCGATGCGCTGAGGATTTGCACCGGACGGTGCCCCTTGCGGACTTGCGCTATGGATCCAACATGATCTATCTTACCCCTATGTGGATCTGTCACGGGGCTATCTAACTGCCTCAGGAACGCTTGATCAGGGTCTCCTGGCGGCGCACCGGGACAGCACTAATGTGTCCGACCGCATGGAGATGGCTGCCTAAGCCCGTCTGAATACCCTTGCTGACTACCGGGAACGAGAGGGGGTATTAGATGCCCCCCCTATTTTGTGTTGCTGGAGGGGTCATGGGTTTGAATGGGTCACTGTTAAAGATATAATGGTTTGTAACGTTCCAACATATTTAAGCTTGTGCCCTTGGTCACCCCAAGTGAACTATGACTGTATGCATACTACTCTTGACATCTTGGATGTCTCTTTCCTCCTTCACAATACTCAGGTCGGGGGCGGCTGCACTGGGTCAGAAAAGACTGCATTACTCAGTAGCAGCGTCCCCAGGTCGCTAGTGTTTTCTCCTAGTCCCCATAGGAGTTCCTTGTTCTGGTTTTGGGAAATGGGCACTCCGAGTTCCCCAACGGTGGTGCAGGGTGGGGGGGGGTGGGGGGCGGGTTCAAGCAGCTGAAGGTTGCAGGCTGCGTGGTTTTTGTTTTCAGTTTTTTTATTGTTTTATGGTTATGTACAGTGACATTCTCCAATGGCTCATACCTGCTATACCTACATGTGACTATGAGACCTTTCCTTGCAGGTCAAGTTCGCTATGCTTCTGGGAAAACTCAGATCTGCCTCCGGGTCTGCTGTGTTCACCGTTGCTGGCTCCCCCGACGTTCACGAGACTGATTACCCCTCATGGCACAGGTTAGACTAATGTCCTGGAACGTCCGGGGACTCAATGACAAGATTAAGCGCTCTCTAGTCCATGCTTACATTAAAAAACACTCACCCCACATTTGCATACTACAGGAGACCCACTTGGTGGGTAGCAAAGTGTTGGGCTTGAAGAAGCCATGGGTGGGATACTCCTATAATGCCACACACTCGTGCTATGCCAGGGGGGTGAGTGTTTTAATACACAAGTCTCTTACATATGAGCTGCTGGAGGTGAAAATAGACCCGGAAGGGAGGTATGTTCTATTACATGTTGTTATTGACACGGTTGAAATGGTAATCTTAGGAATCTACATACCGCCACCAGCCACGGTGGCCCTCTTGAGACACCTGACCCCCCTCCTCTCCACGTACCCCACCGACAACGTAGTAATAGCAGGTGACTTTAACATGGCCCCTGACCCATCTATGGACAGACTGTCTCATGGAACTAGCGCGGTATCCCCCCTTTCACAATGGGCATCCCTATATGGCCTAACCGACGTCTGGAGGTGGAAACACCCTGTGGATAGAACATACACCTGCCACTCCACTTCCTATAGAGCTATGTCACGCATTGATCTGATATACGTTAGCGGAGGGTTACTGTCGAAAGTACAATCGGTTGAGATCCTACCTCGAGGTATATCGGATCATGCGCCCGTTATCTGTAGCTTCAAAACCCAGACCCCCCCCTCTGATAGACTCTGGAGGCTATCTCGGTACTGGATAGCGGACCCACCTATTGAGGCGGAGATCCCTATACATATGATGGAATTTTGGCGGCCTAATGTGGACACTGCCCCGCTAGACATTACCTGGGACGCCTTCAAGGCTTACGTCCGAGGTTGCTACCAGACCTCTATCTCCCGTGCGCGAAGGGACGCTGCCACTACCATAGAAAAAGCCGAAGCTAGGGCACTAGAACTAGAAACTGACTATGTTAGCACCCGCAACCCAATCACCTACCTAGATATGCAATCTGCCTACAGGGAGGTAATGCTTCTCAGGGTAGCGAAGGCAAAAAAATGCCAGTTGGCACAAACTCAGCGTATTTTCGAACAGGGGGAAAAGACTGGGAGACTGCTGGCCTGGTTAGCTAAAGAACAACAACCTATTACCTCGATTGCACGGATACGAGACGCGAACGGGACAGTACTCACAGACCCTACCGCCATCAATACCCGATTCGCTACATATTACCGAGAGCTATACTCCTCGAGAGCCAGCTACTCAACCGAAGAGTTGGTCTCCTTCCTTGACACTCTAGACTTCCCCGCACTCACTAATAATGCCCGTGAGCAACTAGACAGCATCATAACCCTAGAAGAAGTCCAACAAGCGGTGGGAGAAATGCAGGTGGGGAAGACCCCAGGGGTTGACGGTATCCCCCTGGAGTTCTACAAACAGTATAGTGACTTATTGACACCCAAGCTACACGAAATCCTAACCAAATCACTGAAGGAACAAAAACTACCCTCATCCATGGCGGACGCAGTAATCGTAGTTATACCCAAACCGGGCAAGGACCCCGAGATGTGTGCCTCGTATAGGCCAATTTCCCTGCTTAACGCAGACGCTAAGGTCCTTACAAAAATTCTAGCCAACCGCCTTAACCTAGTCATACAGTCAGTGGTGCATGAGGACCAAACGGGGTTTATGCCTGGTAAGGGCACAGATATTAACTTGAGAAGGCTTTATACGGTTTTAGGTGCGGGAGATCGTCTGCATCGCTCCGACGCAGTGGCCTCCCTCGATGCTGAAAAAGCATTCGACTCCGTTGAATGGGGATATCTCTGGGAGGTCCTGCGTCGGTTCGGTATCGGCCCCAGATTCATCTCATGGGTCCAGACTCTATACCAGGCCCCGAGGGCACGGATACGTACCGGACTGGTCCTGTCATCCACGTTCAATTTGTACAGGGGCACCAGACAGGGGTGTCCGTTATCCCCAGCCCTTTTTGCCCTTGCAATTGAGCCGATGGCGATGCTCCTACGGTCTGCACCTGCAGTGAGGGGTATCCCCATTGGCCCAATAAGGGAGAAACTCACTCTACGCGGACGACACCCTTTTGTACCTCAGTGACACCACTAACTCATTGAAGGAGGCCCTCCGACTCATCGACGTCTTTGGCTTCTACTCGGGGATTAAAATTAACTGGGGAAAATCTGTCCTGTTTGCCCTGCACCCCTCGGAAAATGACTTGCCTGTAGACACCCCCCTACAGAAGGTCTCACAATTTAAATATCTGGGGGTAACTATTCATAGGGACATTGCTCAATACACCCCTCTCAATCTTGCCCCGGTGATGACTCACCTAACCCAGAGATGCGCGGCTTGGAAATCCCTCCCCCTTACACCAGTAGGAAGAGTTAACTTAATTAAAATGGCAGTGCTCCCTAAATTTGTCTATCTCTTTAGACACACGCCGGTCCCGATCCCTCACTCATTCTTTGTCAAATTAGACAGTCTACTCGTCTCCTTCATATGGAACGGAGGCACCCCGAGAATCGCTAAAGCTACGTTACAGCTGCCACTGTCCTTGGGTGGGCTGGCAATGCCTTGTTTCATAAAATATTACTGGGCGGCGGTGCTAGTGACAGCTAAGTGGTGGCTTGCCAAAGAGTCAGTGAACCCTGCGGCCGCAACAGAAGCGGCATTGCTGGGCTCCCATCTGAAACTGATCCACCGAGGACCTAAATCTAACTCTAGTATTACGGGGTCGATGCGTACCACGCTTCGGGTCTGGGAGACGGTCAGAGCTAAGATAGAGCAACCAAACAGCTGGTCCCCACACACCCCTCTATGGGATAACCCCAGACTCCCACACTTTAGATCCATCCCGGACCCGCACCTGTGGACTAGACATGACATCACGACACTAGCTGACATTGCCTCTCCAACAGGGATCTGTACATTTGATGATTTAAAAAGGGACAAGGCAGTACCCAACTACATGTTCTTTCGATACTTGCAACTTCGCCATGCCTATCGAACGCAATTCACTCACCCAATCGTACTAGTGTCCAATGGGATAGAAAAAATACTACTTAGAGGGGAGGAACAAAAAACTTTGTCAACGCTCTATTTTGAACTAGCTGGAATAGATACCGCCAAGGTTTCTCAGTTGTTCGATAAATGGCAGAAGGACGTGCCCTCCCTGGCGGATGATGACTGGGAGGAGGGAATCCAACAATACCTTCCTCTCATGGTCTCGGCGAGGGACAGGTTCATCCAACTTAAATTCATCCACAGGGTGTACTACACCCCGGAAAGGTTGGCCAGAATATACCCCTCTCATAGCCCGCTCTGCCCCAAGTGCACCACCGAGATAGGCTCCTTTCTACATGTCACGTGGTCCTGTCACCTCATTCAGGCCTTCTGGGAAGAAGTCTTGAACGACATCAATAGGATTGGTAAGCTACATGTCCCACGAGACCCAATCCCACTACTCCTAGGCATAGTCGACACTTTGGCAGCAAAGCAGTCCAAGAAACTGTTTGTATTCTACTCGGCTTTCTATGCTAGGAAAGCAATACTGCTGAGGTGGAAGGATCCTTCCCCTCCCACTGTTCAGCAATGGAGGTCCTTAGTGGATGGAGCCCTCCCCCTATACAAGCTCACATACACGGGACGTAACTGTCCCCAAAAGTTTGACAAGATCTGGGGGGCCTGGGTGGAGCGGAGAAACCTGGATCTAGATTAAATCTGCACACCCCTCCCGCACCGAAGCCATGGGATATGTTTCACACGGGGTGCTGACGGGGGTTAATTATGGTCCTCCATTAGTGATAGAGACCTCCTCACACGCTACACATTGTTCCTGACTACTTGATGAACGGACCTCAGTTTACCAAATGCGATAAGATATTCATAATGGTTTGACTTGCTCTAGAAGGGTTACTCATGGAATGTAAACTAAGTTGATTGTAACATCATCTCCGAATGCTATGTATACCGTTGAAGATGTATCACTGTACTGGTTGTTTTATTGTTTGTTTTTTCTAAAATAAATAAACTTTACGTTAAAAAAAAAAAAAAAAACGTTATGGCATTACAACCAAAAGGTACTGGATTCCAAGGTCCAGCTCTCTAAAAAGAACAGGCAAAAACCTTGTTTCTTCGGAATCAAGGCCCGGGTATCATTCAATCTGGCCAAAAAAACACTTTGAATAGATCCATTCAGCATGGCTAGCCCCAGCAAGGATTGCTCCAGTGGAGCTCAGCACAGCACATCTTTACTCGTGACCAACACCTTAGACACCGGTGAAAAAACAGAGGTACTCCCAGTAGTGGGAGGGGTTATATAGGGAGTGCACTTTTTGTCTTAGGGTGTGCCAGTGTCCATCACCTGAAGGTGGCCCATAGAGCCATAGTAGATACTATGTGGGTTATGTGTCCCCTGATGTATGAAAATAAATATGGCTCTTTACAAGAAAGAGCAGCCAATACTGATACCCTTGCAGCAGCTATGGTTACCAGAAAAAAATTGTTTCCTTGTCATAAACGGGACCAAGGGAATATGTTGTATCGGCTAGAGGTGCACGATTAATCGCAAAAATATTGCGATCTCGATTCACCCCCCCACGCGATCTAAAGTCTGGACGAACAAGGATTTTTGTTTAGCGCCGCCGGTTCCATGTAACCAGCGTGGAAGGCAAATGGCGGCTATTGGAACTGACGTCAGTCATCAGCACTGTGTCACGGAGCTGTGAAATGTTCGGCCGCGCTGTGACATAAGTCCCGCCCTCCTCCTAGACCAGCTTGTGTGATAGATGCAGGGTTCTGTCTATCACACGAGCCTGTCTAGGAGGGCGGGGCTTTTGTCACAGCCCGGTCGAACATGATTGCACACTCAGCTCCGTGACACAGCGGGAGGCTACTGCGATGGTAAGGCTGCAATGAGATGGGCACAGTAAGGTGGCAATGATGGGCATGTGAAGCTGCAATGATGGGCACAGTAAGGCTGTAACGATGGTGAGGCTGCCATGAGGGCATGGTAAGGCGGCAATGATGGGCACAGAAAGGCTTCAATGAGAGCACGGCAAGGCTGCAATGAGGGCACAGTAAGGTGGCAATGATGGGCATGTGAAGCTGCAATGATGGGTACAGTAAGTCTGCAATGATGGGCACAGTGAGGCGGCAATGATGGGCACAGTGAGGCGGCAATGATGGACACAGTGAGGCGGCAATGATGGGCACAGTAAGGCGGCAATGATGGGCACAGTGAGGCTGTAATGATGGGCACAGTGAGGCTGTAATAATGGGCAGTGAGGCTGTAATGATGGGCACAGTAAGGCTGCAACAATGGGCACGCTGAGGCGGCAATGATGGGCATGGTGAGGCTGCAATGATGGGCAGGGTGAGGCGGCAATATATTGAGTATTACCACAGGCACAGTCTGAGTCAGCTACCCATATTATGATTACCACAGTCAGCTACCCCAGACCTTGCTTGCAAATGACAGTCAGGCTATTAAAAGGGGGGCATGTGAGCCTGTGAGGACTTAAAATACCGGCAACCACTGTCATATATATATATATATATATATATATATATATATATATATATATATATATATATATATACACACACATATACACACAGTGCCTTGCGAAAGTATTTGGCCCCCTTGAACTTTTCAACCTTTTGCCACATTTCAAGCTTCAAAGATATAACATTTTTATTTTTTGTGAAGAATCACCAACACGTGGGACACAATTGTCAAGTGGAACGAAATCTATTGGATTTTTGAAACTTTTTTAACTAAAAAAAAAACTGAAAAGTGGGGCGTGCAAATTTATTCAGCCCCCTTGCGTTAATACTTTGTAGAGCTACCTTTTGCTGCGATTACAGCTGCAAGTCGCTTGGGGTATGTCTCTATCAGTTTTGCACATTGAGAGACTGAAATTCTTGCCCATTCTTCCTTGCAAAACAGCTCGAGCTCAGTGAGGTTGGATGGAGAGCGTTTGTGAACAGCAGTTTTCAGCTCTTTCCACAGATTCTCGATTGGATTCAGGTCTGGACTTTGACTTGGCCATTCTAACACCTGGATACGTTTAATTTGTGAACCATTCCTTTGTAGATTTTGCTTTATGTTTGGGATTATTGTCTTGTTGGAAGATAAATCTCCGTCCCACTTTCAGGTCTTTTGCAGACTCCAACAGGTTTTCATCCAGAATGGTCCTGTATTTGGCTGCATCCATCTTCCCCTCAATTTTAACCATCTCCCCTGTCCCTGCTGAAGAAAAGCAGGCCCAAACCATGATGCTGCCACCACCATGTTTGACAGTGGGGATGGTGTGTTGAGGGTGATGAGCTGTGTTGCTTTTACGCCAAACATATCGTTTTGCATTGTGGGCAAAAAGTCAGATTTTGGTTTCATCGGACCAGAGCACCTTCTCCCACATGTTTGGTGTGTCTCCCAGGTGGCTTGTGGCAAACTTTAGACGAGACTTTTTATGGATATCTTTGAGAAATGGCTTTCTTCTTGTCACTCTTCCATAAAGGCCAGATTTGTGCAGTGTACGACTGATTGTTGTCCTATGGACAGACTCTCCCACCTCAGCTGTAGTTTTCTGCAGTTCATCCAGAGTGATCATGGGCCTCTTAACTGCATCTCTGATCAGTCTTCTCCTTGTCTGAGCTGAAAGTTTAGAGGGACAGCCAGGTCTTGGTAGATTTGCAGTGGTCTGATACTCCTTCCATTTCAAAATGATCGCTTGCACAGTGCTCCTTGGGATGTTTAAAGCTTGGGAAATTTTTTTGTATCCAAATCCAGCTTTAAACTTCTCCACAACAGTATTACGGACCTGCCTGGTGTGTTCCTTGGTCTTCATGATGCTCTCTGCGCTTTCAACAGAACCCTGAGACTATCACAGAGCAGGTGCATTTATACAGAGACTGGATTACACACAGGTGGATTCTATTTATCACCATCAGTCATTTAGGACAACATTGGATCATTCAGAGATCCTCGCTGAACTTCTGGAGTGAGTTTGCTGCACTGAAAGTAAAGGGGCCGAATAATTTTGCACGCACCACTTTTCAGTTTTTTATTTGCTAAAAAAGTTTAAAATATCCAATAGATTTTGTTCCACTTCACAATTGTGTCCCACTTGTTGGTGATTCTTCACAAAAAATTAAAATTTTATATCTTTATGTTTGAAGCCTGAAATGTGGCAAGAGGTTGAAAAGTTCAAGGGGGCCAAATATAAAGGCACTGTATATAAAAATGAATATTACCCACCAATCTGTCCGCTTGCTAGTGCTACCGTACCCATATTATGAATATTACCACAGTGAGCTACCCAGAGTCTATTTTTTGAGAATTGTGAGCGAATTGTGATCTTCATTATAAGCAAAAGAATCGGGATTCTCATTTTTCCCAGAATCGTGCAGCTCTAATAGGCAGTCCATCCACTCCCGGGGTCTTTCCATGCGGCTTGGACCTTCTCAAGGGAGATGTCCCTATCAAGCAGTGTCCTATGGGTGTCAGAGAAGGGAAAGGAATATTACCCAGATAGTCCTGCAATTCAGAAGGAGTGAAGCTAGTCTGGAGGTGTATACCTCCTGAAAGAAATTACAGAATCTAGTGCCAATATCCTCCGGAGAAGACAATAAATCTCCCTGGGTATCACGAACGCTTGCAAAGTGTGTGAAGGCTGTCTGGCCCCACGCAAGCCATGCCAATAGCCTCCCGTTTTTATTACCATATTCAAATATCCTTTGTGTGGAGTGCAGCATGGACTTTTTGGTTTGTTCAACATTATATAAGGAAAGTTCCCTTAGGGCCCTCTGCCAGATTAAATGATTAGAGGCACATGGAGACTATGTATGCTGCCTCACACCTCCCAGCCTCCCCTTCTAATGTTTCCGGCAATCGAGAAGCCTCTCTGCAAGGAGGGTATGCAAGAGATATACCCCCCCCCCCCTAATCCAAGCTTTGAATGTATCCATAAAACTGAGTTATTGGCGGATTCCCCATTTCGTATCCAATAATTACTAATAGCTTCCGACATTGCCTCTTGTATCCTGTCATCTATCGTGTAGAATCTTGACAGACGCCGCGACCTCAGGCCTGGGGATCTAACCAGGGAAATGGTAAGATTAAGAGGAGCATGGTCCGAGATTCCCCTGTGCAAGCAAATGCTTAACCTCCCTCGTCCAACATAGTGCACCTGATGACACGTGCAACCAATGACATACACCAGATCTATTCGGAAAAAGGGCTCTATAGGAGGCAGAGTGACACAGCGCTGATGACTGACGTTAGTTCCGGTTGCTGACGTCAGTTCCAATAGCAGCCATTTGCGTTCCACGCTGGTTACGTGGAACCGGCGGCGATAAACAAAAGTCACGGGTTGTCCGTAGGGGGGGGGGGGGGGGGGTGAATCGAGATTGCTATCTTTTCGCGATTAATCGTGCACCTCTACTGCCTACGGAATTCTATTCCCAACATGTTGAGCTCATTGCCCTAGACTTACATCCCTCTTCTCTTGCGGACGAGGATGCTCTGCCAGAGTCTATGGAGGAGGCGATCATTGTTCTTATTCCCAAACCCGGTAAAGATCCCCAGCAATGTGCATTGTATAGGCCTATCTCATTGCTCAATGTGGATGCCAAAATGCTTGCTACACTCCTATCATCGGTTATATCCACATTGATCCATGTAGACCAGACTGGTTTCATGCCGGGCAAGAGCATGAACACTAATATCAGACGTCTATTCCTTAACTTATCCATAACCCATGACAATACCGGATCTAGGGTCATTGCCTCTCTTGACGCTGAAAAGTCGTTTGCCTCTGTGGAGTGGGAATATCTTTGGGGGGTGCTGCAACACTTTGGTTTTGGCCCTGGCTTTCTCCGCTGGATTAAGCTGCTTTATCGGGCACCAAGGGCCATGGTACGCACAAATGATAGGATCTCTGATCCCTTACCACTCCACAGAGGCACTCGTCAGGGGTGTCCATTGTCCCCTAGTTTATTTACCCTAGCATTAGAACCCCTGGTGATACTGGTTAGGGAGTCTTTAGAGCAGGGATCCTCAAACTACGGCCCTCCAGCTGTTGCACAACTACACATCCCATGAGGCATTGTAAAACTCTGACATTCACAGACATGACTAGGCATGATGGGAATTGTAGTTCCTGAACAACTGGAGGGTCGTAGTTTGAAGACCCCTGCTTTAGAGGTTCAGGGGTTGCAGATAGGCAGACTTGAAGAGAAAAATATCCTTATATGAAAACGATGCCCTGCTCTACTTGAACGATGCAGGGCCGTCCCTGGTGGCCGCCCTAAAACTTTGACAAATTTGGAACAATGTCGGGGATCCGCATAAACTGGTCAAAATTGCTCCTCTTTCCCCTGGATTATCGGGCCCCCAATATGGCTAACCCTACACCTCTGACATGGGTCTCGGAGTTCAAGTATCAACATACTTCCTTTGCTCCGTCTCCTCAGGGAGAGATGTCAGTCCTGGTCTGGACTCCCACTAAACTTGTTGGGTTGCGTTAACATCTTAAAGATGATGATACTGCGCAAGTTCAACTATCTATTCCGGAATAGTCCGATTTGGATTCAGGTGACCTTTTTTCAGGCTCTATTCCACGGCTAGAAAAATCCTCACTGGCTCGCCCTCCCAAACTTGCGGGTCTACTACTGGGCTGCGATGCTAGTGACGGCCTACTGGTGGTTTGAGGGGAAACGCTCTAATGCCGCGGTGTGTGTGGAGGCGGCTCAGTTGGGGTCTATGCAGGCATTACAAAACTTAGCATACAGAGGGTTGAAGGCCTATGCGGAGCTACCTGCACCAACAAGGGCAACTATTCAAGTTTGGACTTCTCCTCCTGATTCTCCTCCCCCTCCCAATTCTCCACCTCCTGATTGACCTTTTGGTCAGGGGTATTTGAGCAATTAACCACGTCAATACCGGCCATTGTCATATGACGTCCACAAGGTGGATCTCCCATCCTGGGTGGGCGTCATATGACGTCCTCACATTCCCGGGCGCCTGGGGGCGCGCGCCGCCGGCGGCATCGCTCGGGACCCGGTGCGAGTGCCCGGCGGCCGCGATGTCCGCCGGTCACCCACGATTGCCCGTTAAAACAACGGGACTGTGGAGCTGTGTGTGTAAACACACAGCTCCACGTCCTGTCAGCGGAGAGGAGACCGATCATGTGATCCCAGTACGGAGGAACACATGATCGGTCTTCTCCCCTTGAGTCCCCTCCCCCCACAGTTAGAATCACTTCTATAGGGAACACATTAACCCCTACAGCGCCCCCTAGTGTTAACCCCTTCTCTGCCAGTCACATTTACACAGTAATCACTGCAATTTTATAGCAACAATCGCTGTGTAAATGTGAATGGTTCCAAAAATGTGTCAAAAGTGTCCGCATTGTCCGCCGCAATGTCGCAGTCACGGAAAAAAAAAAAAAAAAAAATCGCAGATCGCCGCCATTACTAGTAAAAAAAAAAAAAAATTCAATAAATCTATCCCCTATTTTGTAGGCGCTATAACTTTTGTGCAAACCGATCAATATACGCTTATTGCGATTTTTTTTACCAAAAATATGTAGAAGAATACTTATCGGCCTAAACTGAGGAAAAAAAATAGTTTTTTTAAAAAAAAATTGGATATTATAGCAAAAAGTAAAAAAAAAAAAAGTGTTTTTTTTTTTCAAAATCGTCGCTCTTCTTTTGTTTATAGCGCAAAAAGTAAAAATCGCAGAGGTGATCAAATACCACCAAAAGAAAGCTCTATTTGTGGGAAAAAAAGGACGTCAATTTTGTTTGGGTGTAACGTCGCATGACCGTGCAATTGTTAGTTAAAGCGACGCAGTGCAGAATCGCAAAAAGTGCTCTGGTAAGGAAGGGTAAAAAATGGCCCGGTGCTGAAGCGGTTAAATGTTCGACTGGAGATGTCCGTCCCCAGAACTCTGGAGCTGGCCCTCTTATGCAAACATGAAGACAAGCATAGACCGCACCACAGTAAACTTCTAATCTCGTTCTTTTTATGCCAAAAAATAAATCCTCTGTAAGTGGTCATCCCCTAACCCCCCACTCTCTCATCTTGGGAGAATAAAATTAATGCAGCCCTGCCACTGTATAAATTGACGTACATTAGCCGGGGTTGCACCTGGAAGTTTGAGAAGGTCTGGATGCCCTGGACTACTAGTGCAGAGACTATAGCAATTACCCATGTCTACCGCTCTGGGAAAAAGTGTGTGAAGAATCTGGTGATGGACTGATTCTCCTCCTCCTTTTGATTCTTCTCTTCCTCCTCTAGATTCTCCACCTCTTCCTCCTGATTCTCCACCTCTTCCTCCTGATTCTCCACCTCCTCCCGATTCTCCACCTCCTCCCGATTCTCCACCTCCTCCCGATTCTCCACCTCCTCCCGATTCTTCACCTCCTCCCGATTCTCCTCCTACTCCTGATTCTCCTCCTGATTCTTCTACTCCCCCTCCCGATTCTTCTACTCCTCCTCCTCATTCTTCTCCTCCTCCTCCTCATTCTTCTCCTCCTCCTGATTCTCCTCCTCCTCCACCTGATTCTCCTCCTGCTCCACCTGATTCTCCTCCTGCTCCACCTGATTCTCCTCCTGCTCCACCTGATTCTCCTCCTCCCGATTCTCCTCTTCCTCCTCCCGATTCTCCTCCTGATGCTCCACCTCGTCCTCCCGATTCCCCACCTCCTCCTCCTCCTCTTCTGATTCTTCTTCTCTTCCTCCTCCTGATTCTCCACCTCCTCCTTCACCTCCTCCTCCTCCTCTTCTGATTCTTCTTCTCTTCCTCCTCCTGATTCTCCACCTCCTCCTTCACCTCCTCCTCCTCCTCTTCTGATTCTTCTTCTCTTCCTCCTCCTGATTCTCCACCACCTCCTTCTCCTGATGCTCCTCATCCACCTGATTCTCCTTCTCCTGATTCTCCTCCTCATCCTGATTCTCCTCGTCCTCCTCCTCCCGATTCTCCTCTTCCTCCTCATCATTCTTCTCCCGATTCTCCTCATTCCGATTCTCCTCCCCCTCCCTCCTCCTCCACCTGATTCTCATTCTCCTCCTGATTCTCCTCATCCACCTCATCCTGATTCTCCTCCTCCTCCACCTGATTCTCCTCCTCCCGATTCTCCTCTTCCTCCTCCCGATTCTCCTCTTCCTGATTCTCCTCTTCCTCCTCCCGATTCTCCACCTCCTCCTTCTCCTCTTGCGATTCTTCTTCTCTTCCTCCTCCCGATTCTCCTCCTCCTGATTCTCCACCACCTCCTCCTCCCGATTCTCCTCCTCCTCAGTCTCCTCCTGATTCTTCTCCTCCACCTCATCCTGATTCTCCTCCTCCCGATTCTCCTCCTCCACCCGATTCTCCTTTTCCTCCTCCTGATTCTTCTCCCAATTCTCCTCCTCCTCCCTCCTATTTTCCTCATTACGATTCTCCGCCTTCCGATTCTCCTTCCGCTCCTCCTCCTCCCCCTGATTCTCCTCTTCCTCCTGATTCTCCACCACCTCCTCCTCCTCCTCCTGATGCTCCTCCTCCCGATTCTCCTCTACCTTCTCCCGATTCTCCTCCTCCCCCTGATTCGCCTCCTCCCGATTCTTCTCCTCCTACCGATTCTCCCCCCCTCCTCCTGATTCTTCTCCTCCTGATCCTTCACCACCTCCTCCTGATTCTTCACCTCCTCCTCCTGATTCTCCTCCTCCTCCTGATGATGATGATTCCCCCCCTCCTGATTCTCCTCCTGATTCTCTTCCTCCCGATTCTCCTCCTCCTCCTCTCCCGATTCTCCTTCTCCTGATTCTTCTCCTCCCGATTCTCCTCCCCCTCCTCCTCCCGATTCTCCACCTCCTCCTGATTCGCCGCCTCCTCCTCCTCCCTCTCATTCTCCTCCTCCTCCTCCCACACCTCCCGATTCTCCTCTTCCTCCTCCCGATTCTCCTCCTCCAGATTCTCCTCTTCCTCCTCCTCCCGATTCTCCTCGTCCTCCCCCTCCTCCCGATTCTCCTCCTCATCCTCCTGATTCTCCTCCTCCCGATTCTCCTCCTCCCGATTCTCCTCCTCCCGATTCTCATCCGCCTCCTGATTCTCATCCGCCTCCTCCCGATTCGATTCTCCTCTTCCTCATTCCGATTATTCTCCTCCCCCCTCCTCCCGATTCTCCACCACCTCTTCCTCCTCCTGATGCTCCTCCCCTCCCGAATCTCCTCCTCCTCATCCTCCTCGATTCTCCTCCTCCTCATCCTCTCGATCCTCCTCCTCCTCTCGATTCTCCTCCTCCTCCCCCTCCCGATTATCCTCTTCCTCCTCACGATTCTCCTCCTCACGATTCTCCTTTTCCTCCTCCTCCCCTTCCCCCTCCAGATTCTCCTCCTCCTCCCAATTCCTCTTCCTCCTCCCGATTCGCCGCCTCCTCCTCCTCCCAATTCTCCTCTTCCTCCTGATTCTCCACCACCTCCTCCTCCTGATTCTCCTCCCGATTCTCCTCCTCCTCCCGATTATTCTCTTCCTCCTCCCGATTCTTCTCTTCCGCCTCCCGATTCTTCTCCTCCTCCTCCTGATTCTTCTCCCGATTCTTCTCCTCCCGATTCTTCTCCTTCTCCTCCCGATTCTTCTCCTCCCGATTCTCCTCCGCCTCCCCCTCCTCCTCCCGATTCTCCTCCCGATTCTCCTCCTGATTCTCCTCCTCCTCCTCCTCTCGATTCTCCTCCTCCCCCCCTCCCGATTCTCCTCCTCCTCCCCCCCCCTCCCGATTCTCCTCCTCCTCCCGATTCCTCTCCTCCTCCTAATTCTTCTCCTCCTACTCCAAATTCTCCTCTACCTCCTCCCGATTCTCCTCCTCCCGATTCTTCTCCTCCCGATTCTTCTCCTCCCGATTCTCCTCCTCCCGATTCTCCTCTTCTTCCTCCTCCCGATTCTCCTCCTCCTGATTCTCCACCACCTTCTCCTCCCGATTCTCCTCCTCCTCAGTCTCCTCCTCAGTCTCCTTCTCAGTCTCCTTCTGATTCTTCTCCTCCACCTCATCCTGATTCTCCTCCTCCACCCGATTCTCCTCTTCCTCCTCCTGATTCTTCTCCCGATTCTCCTCCACCTATTTTCCTCATTCCGATTCTCCGCCTCCCGATTCTCCTTCCGCTCCTCCTCCTCCCCCTGATTCTCCTCTTCCTCCTGATTCTCCACCACCTCCTCCTCCTCCTCCTTCCGATTCTCCTCTACCTTCTCCCGATTCTCCTCCTCCCCCTGATTCGCCTCCTCCTGATTCTTCTCCTCCTACCGATTCCCCCCCCTCCTCCTGATTCTTCTCCTCCTGATCCTTCACCACCTCCTCCTGATTCTTCACCTCCTCCTCCTGATTCTTCACCTCCTCCTCCTGATTCTTCACCTCCTCCTGATGATGATTCTCCTCCCGATTCTCCTCCTTCTCCTCATGATTCTCC
This sequence comes from Lithobates sylvaticus, assembly GCA_028564925.1. Lineage (NCBI taxonomy): Eukaryota > Metazoa > Chordata > Amphibia > Anura > Ranidae > Lithobates > Lithobates sylvaticus. The sequence continues at coordinate 221,561,522 of CM053027.1, read as the reverse complement.
TCCTCCTCCTGATTCTCCACCTCCTCTCCTGATTCTCCACCTCCTGATTCTTCTCATCCTGATTCTCCTCCCCCTCCTCCTCCCGATTCTCCACCTCCTCCTGATTCGCCGCCTCCTCCTCCTCCCTCTCATTCTCCTCCTCCTCCCACACCTCCCGATTCTCCTCTTCCTCCTCCAGATTCTCCTCCTCCTCCTCCCGATTCTCCTCCTCATCCTCCCGATTCTCCTCCTCATCCTCCCGATTCTCCTCCTCATCCTCCCGATTCTCCTCCTCCCGATTCTCCTCCTCCTCCCGATTCTCCTCCTCCTCCCGATTCGATTCTCCTCTTCCTCATTCCCATTATTCTCCTCCCCCTCCTCCCGATTCTCCACCACCTCTTCCTCCTCCTGATGCTCCTCCTCCTCCCGATTCTTCTCCTTCCCTCCCGATTCTCCTCCTCCCCTCCCGATTCTCCTCCTCCTCATCTTGATTCTCCTCCTCTTCCTTCCGATTCTTTTCCTCCCCCTCCCGATTATCCTCTTCCTCCTCACGATTCTCCTCCTCCCGATTCTCCTTTTCCTCCTCCTCCCCCTCCAGATTCTCCTCCTCCTCCCAATTCTCCTCTTCCTCCTCCCGATTCGCCGCCTCCTCCTCCTCCCAATTCTCCTCTTCCTCCTGATTCTCCACCACCTCCTCTTCCTGATTCTCCTCCCGATTCTCCTCCTCCTCCTCCCGATTCTTCTCTTCCTCCTCCCGATTCTCCTCTTCCTCCTCCCGATTCTTCTCCTCCTCCTCCCGATTCTTCTCCTCCTCCTCCTTCCGATTCTTCTCCTCCTACTCCTAATTCTCCTCTTCCTCCTCCCGATTCTTCTCCTCCTCCTCCTGATTCTTCTCCTCCCACCCTCCTCCCGATTCTCCTCCTCTTCCTCCCGATTCTCCTCCTCCTCTCGATTCTCCTCCTCCTCCCCCTCCTCCTCTTCCTCCTCCCAATTCTTCTCCTCCTCCTTCCGATTCCTCTCCTCCTAATTCTTCTCCTCCTCCTCCCACACCTCCCGATTCTCCTCTTCCTCCTCCAGATTCTCCTCTTCCTCCTCCAGATTCTCCTCCTCATCCTCCAGATTCTCCTCCTCATCCTCCAGATTCTCCTCCTCATCCTCCAGATTCTCCTCCTCATCCTCCTGATTCTCCTCCTCCCGCTCCCGATTCTTCTCCTCCTCCTCCCGATTCTCCACCTGATGCTCCTCCTCCTCCCGATTCTTCTCCTTCCCTCTTCCTCATTCCGATTATTCTCCTCCCCCTCCTCCCGATTCTCCAGCACCTCTTCCTCCTCCTGATGCTCCTCCTCCCGATTCTTCTCCTTCCCTCCCGATTCTCCTCCTCCTCATCTTCTCGATTCTCCTCCTCCTCATCCTCTCGATTCTCCTCCTCATCTTCTCGATTCTCCTCCTCCTCATCCTCTCGATTCTCCTCCTCCTCCTTCCGATTCTTTTCCTCCCCCTCCCGATTATCCTCTTCCTCCTCACGATTCTCCTCCTCACGATTCTCCTTTTCCTCCTCCTCCCCCTCCAGATTCTCCTCCTCCTCCCGATTCTCATCCCCCTCCTCCCGATTCTCCTCTTCCTCCTGATTCTCCACCACCTCCTCTTCCTCCTCCTCCCGATTCTCCTCCTCTTCCTCCTGATTCTCCACCACCTCCTCTTCCTGATTCTCCTCCCGATTCTCCTCCTCCTCCTCCTCCCGATTCTCCTCCTCCTCCTCCTCCCGATTCTCCTCCCGATTCTTCTCTTCCTCCTCCCGATTCTCCTCTTCTCCTCTTCCTCCTCCCAATTCTTATCCTCCTCCTTCCGATTCTTCTCCTCCTCCTTCCGATTCTTCTCCTCCTCCTTCCGATTCTTCTCCTCCTCCTTCCGATTCTTCTCCTCCTCCTTCCGATTCTTCTCCTCCTACTCCAAATTCTCCTCTTCCTCCTCCCGATTCTTCTCCTCCCCCCTCCTCCCCTTCCTCCCGATTCTCCTCCTCCTCTCGATTCTCCTCCTCCTCCCGATTCTCCCTCCCCCTCCCGATTCTCCTCTTCCTCCTTCCTCTTCTCCTCCCCCCCCCCTCCTCCCGATTCTCCTCCTCCCCCTCTTCCCGATTCTCCTCCTCCCGATTCTCCTCCATCTCGATCTCCTCCTCTTTCCGATTCTTCTCCTTCCCCTCCCGATCTCCTCTCCTCCATACCTTCTCTCCTCCCGATTCTCCTCTTCCTCCTCCCGATTCTCCCTATTCCTCTTTCCAATTCTTCTCATCCTCCTCCTCCTCCTGATTCCTCCCCCTCCCTAATTCTTCTCCCTCCTCCTCCCCAAATTCTCTCTCTTCTTCTCCTCCCCCGATTCTCCCCTACTCCTGATTCGCCTCTTCTTCTCCTCCCCCTCCTCCCAATTCTCCTCTCCCCCCACTCCTCCCAATCTCTCCTCTCCCGATCCCTCCTCCCGATTCTCCTCCTCCTCCTCCCGATTCTCCTCCTCCTCCCGATTCTCCTCCTCCTCCCGATTCTCCTCCCCCTCCCGATTCTCCTCTTCCTCCTTCCGGTTCTTCTCCTCCTCCTCCCCCTCCTCCCGATTCTCCTCCTCCCCCTCTTCCCGATTCTCCTCCTCCCGATTCTCCTCCTCATCTCGATTCTCCTCCTCTTTCCGATTCTTCTCCTCCCCCTCCCGATTCTCCTCTTCCTCCATACGATTCTTCTCTTCCCGATTCTCCTCTTCCTCCTCCCGATTCTCCTATTCCTCTTTCCAATTCTTCTCCCCCTCCAGATTCTCATCCTCCTCCTCCTCCTGATTCTCCCCCGCCTCCTCCCTATTCTCCTCCTCCCTTCCGATTCTCCTTCTCCCAATTCTCCTTCTCCTCCCGATTCTTCTCCTCCTCCCGATTCTCCTCCTTCTCCTCCCGATTCTCCTCCTACTCCCGATTCTTCTCCTCCCCCTCCTCCCGATTCTTCTCCTCCTCCCCCCTCCTCCCGATTCTCCTCCTCTTCCTCCCGATTCTCCTCCTCCTCTCGATTCTCCTCCTCCTCCTCCCGATTCTCCTCTTCCTCCTCCCCCTCCTCCCGATTCTCCTCTTCCTCCTCCCGATTCTCCTCTTCCTCCTCCCCCTCCTCCCGATTCTCCTCTTCCTCCTCCCAATTCTTCTCCTCCTCCTTCCGATTCTTCTCCTCCTACTCCAAATTCTCCTCTTCCTCCTCTCGATTCTCCCGATTCTCCTCTTCTTCTTCCTCCCAATTCTCCTCTTCCTCCTCCCCCTCCCGATTCTCCTCTTCCTCCTCCCGATTCTCCTCTTCCTCCTCCCGATTCTCCTCCTCCCCCTCTTCCCGATTCTCCTCCTCCAGATTCTCCTCCTCATCTCGATTCTCCTCCTCTTTCCGATTCTTCTCCTCCCCCTCCCGATTCTCCTCTTCCTCCATACGATTCTTCTCTTCCTCCTCCCGATTCTCCTATTACTCTTTCCGATTCTTCTCCCCCTCCAGATTCTCATCCTCCTCCTGATTCTCCCCCGCCTCCTCCCTATTCTCCTCCTCCTCCCGATTCGCTGCCTCCTCCTCCCTCCCGATTCTCCTTCTCCCGATTCTCCTTCTCCCAATTCTCCTTCTCCTCCTCCCGATTCTCCTCTTCCTCCCCCTCCCGATTCTTCTCCTCCTCCTCCAGATTCTCCTCTCCCTCCTCCTGATTCTCCCCCTCCTCCTCCAGATTCTCCCCCCCCTCCCGATTCTTCTCCTCCTCCCGATTCTCTTCTTCCTCCCGATTCTCCCCCTCCTCCTCCAGATTCTCCTCCTCCTCCCGATTCTACTCTTCCTCTTTCCGATTCTTCTTCTCCCCCTCCAGATTCTCATCCTCCTCCTCCCCCCAATTCTCCACTTCCTCCTCCCAATTCTTCTCCCGATTCTCCTCCCCCTCCTCCTCCCGATTCTCCTCCTCCTACTCCCGATTCTCCTCCTCCTCCTGAATCTCTTCCTCCTCCCGATTCTCCCCCTCCCGATTCTCCTCCTCCTACTCGCCCTCCTTCCGATTCTCCTCCTCCTCCTTCCGATTCTTCTCCTCCTCCTCCCCCCTCCTCCCGATTCTCCTCCTCTTCCCGATTCTCCTCCTCCTGCTCCCGATTCTTCTCCTCCTCCTCCCCCCTCCTCCCGATTCTCCTCCTCCAGATTCTCCTCCCCCCGATTCTCCTCCTCCTCCTCTTTCCGATTCTTCTCCTCCCCCTCCCGATTCGCCTCCTCCCCCTATCTTCTTCCTCTCCTCCCGATTCTTCTTTCTCTCCTCCTGATTCTCCTCCTCCTACCCCCTCCTCCCGATTCTTCTCCTCCCCCTCCTCCTCCCGATTCTCCACCTCCCCCTCCTCCTCCCGATTCTCCTCCTCCCGATTCTCCTCTTCCCCATTCCGATTCTTCTCCTCCTCCTCCCGATTCTTCTCCTCTCCTCCCGATTTTCCTCCTCCTCCTCCTCCCGATTCTTCTCTTCCTCCTCCCCTCCCGATTCTTCTTCTCCTCCTCCTGATTCTCCTCCTCCTCCGGCCAGACGCTGGTACAAAAAAAGTGTCTGTCTATTTCAATTGGCTTTGCTGAACGCTCATGTGCTATACAAAGCTTCAGGACGGACTGGATCCTTCCTTAAATTCCAGGAAGAGATCAGAGCCCTTCTGTTTCCAGATGGTGCTCCACCTCACCTTCCCAATCAAAATGCAGTAAGCCGGCTGCATGAGAGGCATTTTTTTTTATGTCCTCCCGAGTACCCCTAACCAATGAGCCTCCCAAAGAAAATGTGTCTGTAGAAAGCACGGATATAGGCATGACACCCGCTATTATTGTCCCTCCTGTCCTGACAATACTGGTCTTTGCACTGGTGAATGTTTTGAGCGCTACCATACACTAGTTTTAGCGTAGGGTACAGCATTGCACAGACTAGGCACACTTTCACAGGGTCTCCCAAGATGCCATCGTATTTTGAGAGACCCGAACCTGGAACCGTTACAGTTACAAATAAAAGTGTAAAAAAAGAAAAGTTGTATTGTTCTCTCTATTGTTCTGCTCCTTTTTACTGTATTCTATTCTGCAATGTTTTATTGTTATTATGTTTTATCATGTTTGCTTTTCAGGTATGTAATTTTTTTATGCTTTACTGTTTACTGTGTTTTATTGTTTTCAGGTACGCCATTCAGCTGCAGCGCAGATTTATTTATCTCAACCACAAATGCGCTTGCTCCCACAATACATAAAGGTGCGACTCTAGCGTTGTCGGAGGTGATTTCACCACCACAGTAAAAAAAAAAAAAAACATGGGGGCAGCAGGGGTGGAGGAGCAATTTGCTCCTAACTTTTGGGGCACATGCCCCCATACTTCGGTATATATATATATATATATATATATATTTTAGGCACAGGTTGCTTTAAAATGTTTACATTTTTTTCACTATGATTTTTTTGTATTTGCTTTGCAGGTATGTCTTACTATTATACTGTAATGTTACTTTGTTTTATTGTTAACCATCATTTTCTTAGCAGGTACGCCATTTAGCTGCAGCGCAGATTTATTTATCTTGACAGCAACAGCGTTTGCTTCCACGATACATAAAGCGCTGTCGGAGGTAATTTCACCGCCACAGTTAAAAAAAAAAAAAGAGCATATATGCCGAAGCATGGGGGCAGGAGGACCCATTTGCTCTTAACTTTTGGGGAGGATGCCCCCCCATGCATCGGCCTATATTTTTTTAGGCCATTCAGCTGCAGCACTGATTTATTTATCTTGACATCAACAGCGTTTGCTCCCACGATACATAAAGCCGTGACTCCAGCGCTGGAGGTGCTTTCACCACCACAGTTAAAAACAAAAGCAGAACGGCAAGATGCGATCGAGGGTATCCCTGTGTTGATCGCGTGTCCATCACCTGAAGGTGACCTATAACCCACATAGTTACTACTATGGCTCTGTGTCCCATGATGTTCGATAAGAAACTGCATTTTTTATTGACTCGGGTTATCTTTGTGTAATAAAATGTGCTTGATGATCTGGATCATTTAAAGTGATTGTAAGGGTTCATGATTTTTTTTTTTTAAACAAACATATCATACTTACCTCCACTGTGCAGCTCGTTTTGCACAGAGTGGTCTCGAACCTCGTCTTCTGGGGTCCCCCGCAGGCTCTCGCATCTCCTCCCCACATCTGATAACCCCCTAGGAGAAGCGCTCTTCTGAGGGATTCACCTTGCGAGTGCGCTCCCGAGTCCAGCATTTGCAGGCATAGACACGAATGATGGACTCGCCCGCCCCCCCCCCCCCCCGGGTCATTGGATTTGATTGACAGCAGGAGCCAATGGCTGGGCTGCTATCAATCTATCCAATTAGGACACGAGACACCGGCCGGAGCTGGTGTGCTTGTTTCCGTTGTGCACATTTTGGGGTTTAGGCAAGTATAAGGGGGGCTCGGGGGCGCTGCTGCATTAAAAAATGGTTAAAAAAAGAACTGAGGGGTTACAACCCCTTTAAGTGTGACAAATATGCAAACAAATCAGAAAAGGGGAAAATAATTTTTCACAGCATTGTGTGTGTATATGTATACACACACAAAATTATATATATATATATATATATATATATATATATATATATATATATATATATATATATATATATATATATATATATATATATATACATACATACATACATATACACACACACACACACACACACATACACATATACATATACACACACATACATATCAATTCTGCTGCACAGCTGGGCAAAACTAAACAGAAGCAGGAGCCATATTTTTAGACAGAATAATTATACTTTGTCAGTTTTACTCATAAATTGCCCTCAGCTATTCAAAAACATCATTCTGAAAGAATAAAAATTCTGCCCATGACCACGTTTTAATTGTACGGCTGTTCCATATGAAGAAAATCTGTCATCTCTAGTGTCAAAATCTTGTTCTAGTATGCCGCCCAGGATTACAGATGCAAATACACATATCAAACACGTCATATAGTCTTTTTTAATGGAGAGACAGCTTGATTTGTGTCTAAATTTGTTGCTATATTGATTGACAAACGTCCTTTAATGTTTTGGTGCAATCTGCATATGGGAGGTGGAATTGGGCAATTTTACATAAAAAGTAAGCAGACCTTGTGTTTCACACTCAAATAAAGGAGGCAGAACTCCAAAGACATCTTGTTCAAAGAATATTTAACCCAATGACCACACACAGAAACACTCGTCAGAAACCACCCCCCCCTTTTATTGTGCAGTAGAGGCATGCAGACTCCTGGGCTTAAGCACCTGGTTGACCTCCACAAGATGGAGCAGGATACAGGCTGCTCTGTAAAAGTGTTGATACGAATCAGAATTTTCACACAGTAACATCTTGTATTTTTATGCAAAGTCTGATTTAAAACCCTCTCCTATACCCAGTGAAGTGAACAGCCTCAGTTAATACAGATAAGAAAAAAAATCTCCCTACATAAGTTTTACATGCAAATAAGCTATCTTCAACTTTATATATTCTTTGGAACATGCACATCGTGTTAGAGAATTTCTCTTCCTGTTCAGCACTGGAAGTGGATTCTTGGCATACAGCCAAGACAACTGATTTGAACGGCACACACACCCCCTTCCACATAGGCAGTGACAAGTCTAGCTCTCTGCCAATCTATTTATAGCAACCTCCCATGACAAATATCAGGCTGCTTTTATCTTGGCTGATGGAGAACTTGTCAGAAGTTATCATGCTGATAACAGAGCACCAAAACAGCAGAAAGACACGGAACTCAGGGCTTTGGAGAGAGATAAGAACACACAGATATATGTGCTTAGGTTAAATTTAATTAATCGGGTTTACATCCACTTTAAAGCATTTTTTACGCCAACACTTCAAATTCCTGATATGTCTGCTGTACCATGTACGAGAAAGTATCCTGTTCTCTTTGTATTGCTTTCTTTATGTGAAATCCCTTGTGATCCTGCTAGTCCCCCTGCTTTCCTATTAAAACTGACCGCACGAAGCAGGAGAGCACACAGTGGTCAGTTCTCCAGCTATTCTGGGAACTCAGTGTACCCTCCTCCAATGATCAGACTTGTCCTGACATGCTCCCGATCCACAGCCAAGCTCAGTGTGCTGATGCTTCTCCTCCCCCCAGCTATTATGCATTACAGAGGTAATGTTTTTATAAAAAAAAAAAAAAAAGGGAAAACAGGTATTTATATTGTTTTTTTTTTATATAGATATATATATATATATATATATATATATATATATATATATATATATATATATATATATTCTACACAAAAAATAGGATTTTTAAAACAGCTTACCTGTAAAATTATTTTCTTTGAAGTACATCAGGGGACACAGAGCCATAGTAGTTACTATGTGGGTTATAGGCCACTTTAAGGTGATGGACACTGGCACACCCCATGACAAAATGTGCACTCCCTATATAACCCCTTCCACTACTGGGAGTACCTCAGTTTCGGAGCAAAGCAATACATGTGTATACCAAGAAGGGAAGGACCTCTGTGTCCCCTGATGTACTTCAAAGAAAAGGATTTTACAGGTAAGCTGTTTTAAAAATCCTGTTTTCTTTTCATACATCAGGGGACACAGAGCCATAGTAGTTACCATGTGGGATGTCCCATAGCAATGCCAACTGAAGGGAGGGAGACACAACACAAGTAGGGCACCAAGAGACTAGAGGACTTATACTGCTGCACACTGCGCCCAAAGGCAATACCCCCATGACCTTTTAGATCTACTTGATAGAATCTGGTAAATGTATGGATTGAAGACCAAGTTGCGGCCATGCAGATCTGAGCCATGGAGGCTTGGTGATGCACTGCCCAAGAAGCACTAACAGCCCTGGTGGAGTGCGCTTTAATATGGAAAGGAGGAAGTTTCCTCTTTAAACCATAAGCTTGAAAAATCACTGTAGCGGACCCAGATTCAGCCGAAGGTATTCGGCCGGATCTGGGAACACCATCACTCCCAGGTATTTAAAGTTATTTACTATGGTAATCTGATTTGCTCCCGCCGGCAGAGGCTCCGTCAGCGAGTCAATGGGCATTAAAGTCGATTTGGACTAATTTATGGTAAAGCCAGAGAAACCCCAAAATTCCGTTATGATACCCCAAAACTGTGGCATCCGCATATAGCGAAATGTTGTCTTCCAGCTGACCTCTACCGAACCCAACCACCTCTGGCGTAGTGCAAATCAAGATGGCTAGATGCTCTACCACTAGAGCGAACAGCAATGGGGATAACGGACACCCCTGCCGAGTGTCTCTGTGCAACTCGAATGGGGAGGAGATATTATTAATACAGAGTCTAGCTCTGGGACTAGTATTAAACAACTTCACCCATGCGATAAAGTGGCTCCCCAATCCAAACCTTGCCAATATCTCCTGGAGGTAGGGCCATTCCACACTGTTAAAAGCCTTTGCGGCATCCAGTGTCAGGATGGCCCTCCCCCCAGGATTATCCACCGGCACCTGCAAGTTCATATGCAGACACCAAATATTATCAGCCTTGGAATGAATAGGAATAAAACCAGACTGGTCGAGGTGGACCAGCTTGCCTATCACCTGGGAGAGTCGTGTGGCCAAAACTCGGGCCAGCAGCTCAATGTCTGCATTCAGCAAAGAAATTGGGAGATAGGAGTCTGGCAAAAATCTATCCTAGCCTGGCTTGGGAAGTACTACAATTATAGCCTCCTGCATACTGTCAGGTAGGCAGTGAAAGGTTATGCTAAAACTCCATCTTGTTTCTGTCAGCCATCTTAATATTCACAAACTTTCAGTTTACAATATGTACAGTTTGAAAACCCCTTTAAACTTCACAATTATCTGACTTAGTATGAGATTCTTCTACATGGACATTTCTCACACATTTTCTTTTTCTCAAATTCTTTTAGCTAACTTAGAACAATGAACAAAGCTTCTTGTCTTGACCAGCTGTAACCGTTTTAAATATCTACTGCACATGTTTTATCCGTTGTGACTTTTAATTTACTATATGAATTGCTTTGTGATAACTCAATACGATTAGTTCTCAAAAGACAGCATGGTGTGAGTGTCGTTTTTCTATGTCCTTTGAGAACTGATTCCGGATATATCTGAAATTATACAATACTTGGATCTGAGGTCTGAGGAGTTTGAGGGACCACCCCAGACACAGGATTAACCCTTTCAGCACTGGGGGCTCGTCCGGGATGGATGGAGAACTACCCTTAACGGGATTGGAAAGCTACTTTTAACGGATTTGGTAAGTTAATTCTTTTCTTATTGAGTGAAATTGACTTGCTGGGGTCCAGGTGTCAGGTGTGTGACTTAATATATGGAAGTGGGGGTGGTGCTGCGCTGTTCCCCAGGAGGGTGGCCAAATCTACCACAAGGTGGCAGTAACGGGATAAAGACGTAAACCCCTTGAGTGTAGCAATGGTATGAGTAGAAAATAGTCAATAGTACGACTATTGGCTCAAAGCAATGAGTTGAGATGGATACCTCCCTTACTATGTGAAATAAGGGGTAGAGTGTGACCAATAAAAGTTGCTAAAATTGCTATTGGTGAACACAGGTAAAAATATATATGATACTAGAATTATAAATATACCAAGGTGCGAGAGTGTAAAAATGAACTAATAGCACCAAAAATGAATGACTTATAAAACACCATATGCAGGTATATAAAAAGTCAGATATACATATAAAATCATATAGGTGAATATATGGTAAAAATAGTGTCTATAAATATAAAATTCCAAAGTGCATAGTAGATTAGTGAACAAAATAAAATATCCTCGGTGTGCTAGTGCAAGTGTGCACAGGCTAAAAACGACTAAGTGGTTAAGTGAAAGATAAAAAAAGATCGGTATAATCACATTGGAAGTATGTGATAGGTAGAGGTATGTGCAGAAATGTTGCACTAAAGTGAACGGTAAGAGCAATAGTTAAGGTGCAAAAGTATAAAAGCATATAAGATAGTGTATATGCTGGATGAAACTAGTCAACGTGACTATAAATGAAAAAAATCCCTGGCAGAAAAAAGGGCTACCAGTAGGCAAAGTGCAGTAGAAATAAAATTAAAATATAATAAAATGCTAGGTGCAGACGCAAAGTGCACACATCTAAATCCTATAGGTAAAATCGCATGTTGCAGGATGTGCAGATTATAAATAGTCATATGCGACTATACTGCATGCATATAAGTCCGTGATATATACATCAATATTCAACAGTTTATATATGTATAATCATTTCTCGTGGTAAAAGGGTGAAGATAGTGGTGTGATCCTTGAGTCAGAGGTGATATCCGTGCAGTGGCGTGTCTTAAACAGTGGGGGTCACTCCTCATGGTGTGGGGGTACACTAAAGTGAGCAATGGACCCTTACCTTGCGGCAAAGGGTTAACCGCATATAAATGATGATGCAATGGGGTCTGCTTTCTTCTCCCTCTCTCACGGCGGTCTGCCTGGGTGGGTACGTATTCCTTTTCCCTGGTTCCAGGTAAATCTAGCCTTTGAAGCTCACGGCAGATGCCGGAGTGGTAGGTAAAAAATGAGGGGGGCCGTATAGTGTAGTATGTTTAAAATGTATTACTCAATAAAACAGTTTAATATAGTACCATAGTACTCACAGAATAAAAATAAATATTTTCCTTATCTTAGACAAGCTCGTTTCCTCTATTTCCTCGTTTGTTGGGAATGCCTCTCATGTCCCTACGTGTGGCGTTACGTGACTTTGTCAGGGGATACTAGGGGGGCATTCTGCTGTTTAAATAGTTTATATTCGTGTAACTGATTGGCGGCCATTTTCCTGTGGTTTCTATGTATAATTACATTGGCGGCCATATTCCCGGCTATCGCGGGCGCAGCCATTTTGTTGGTTATTTAGTAACTTATAGTCAAGTAAGATGTCGCCGCCATGGGCGCGGCCATTTTGTTGGTTATGTGTACTGTGTGATCGCCGTCCATGGTGGGTAACAGTGGTTGGACGAGAATCTCACAGTCTATGGGGACAAAAGAGAAATTAATCATGGTAATGCAACAAGATGGTTTGCATACTATAACATAATATTGTATTACTAGTTACTATAAGTAGTACTAGCCATATTCGGAAGGACATGATGAGACTTTCAAACAGGTATTAGTACATTGTAAGTACACAGATGCAGAAATATAAAATAAATATAAAAATATTATTAAAAATATATATGGAGGTTAAAATCATTGGTTGGCCACAAACAATATCCACTCTAAAGAAAAGATGGATGGCATAGTTCCAATGGTGAAAAAAGGTTCCTACAGGATGGGATCCTGGAGGAAATTATTTTTCCATACAACACACCTGTTAACCATGTAAAGAAGCCGGATGGCTCCTTCAGATTTGTACAGGACTTGAGGGCCATAAATTACCTCATAGTCCCAATAGCACCCATTGTACCTGATGTTCCATCACTACGGTCCTCCATTTCAGCAACAGCCAAATGTTTTACTGCGATTGATTTAAAGAATGCTTTTTTTCTCTATCCTTGTAGACGAGGCGACATGGCCACTCTTTGCTTTTACTATGTTGATTGACCAACACAATCGCCAGTTTACCTGGTGTAGAATGCCCCAGGGTTATCTAGACTCACCTGTGGTCTATTCTATAGTACTCCAAGCCAGCCTCAGGCCTTGGTCTTTTGATTTGTAGTTCTTCAGAGGAGGACTGCCGAGCTGATAACCTATCCTTATTGAAATGGTTACATACATGTGGTCACAAAGTGTCTAAGAAAGAAATTACAATGGTGTAAACAGGAGGTTGAGTACCTAGGGTTTGTGCTGTCTCCGGGAGTTAGGAAAGTCAGTCACAAAAGAGCTGCTGCTATAGTGGGTCTGCCCCACCCACTTACCAAGAAAGACATGCTAACCTTTCTTGGAATGATTGGTTACTGCCGCCAATGGATACCTGACTGTTCTTTCTATGACAATATATTGAGACAAGCAACCCTCTCTGAAATGTCTGACATTGTAAAATGGTCTGATGAAATGTTAAATGCTTTTGCCATGTTGGAATGTGCAATGGTTACAAGCTCGAGCTACAGCCTCCCTGAATTTGGCAAAATGTTTCACTTGTTTGCCAGGGAAAATTGCATAACCATGGCGGGAGTACTAGCCCAGGAACTTGGTGGGAGACTGCGCCCTGTAGCTTTTTTTCTCAAAGGTGGTTCCAGTACAGGTGCAAGGCATGCTTGCTTGTCTCAGAGCGTTGGCTTCTTGTGCATTGGTTGTAGAGATGGCAGCACCATTTGCCTTGGGCCATAACACTACTTTACATACTTCACACAACGTTGCCACACTCCTCAAAACTTTACATACTCAGCATATGTCAGCACAAAGATTGAGTGGGTATGAAGTCATCCTCCTGTCCAATCCAAACCTGAAAATAAAAAGTTCAAACTCTGGCCCAGCTCCAATTTTGAATGCCTTATTAGGTCTTAAAGGAGAACAGGATGACTTACCACCACCTCATGACTGTACACAATCAATACATCAGGACACTTCACTGCACAAGCTGCTGAATTGATAGCATTAACCTGTGCATGCCAGCTGTTTGCAGGAAAAGAGGTAAACATGTACACCGATTCCAGGTATGCTCATGGTGTGGCCTGGGACCATGGTGTAATATGGCTTTGCAGAGGATATGTGGCAGCAGATGGAAAAAGCATCTCACACTCTGACCTAGTCACAGCATTTCTAGATGCAATTCAGTTACCTTCAAAACTAGCTATCATGCACTGTAAGGCACATACAGGCCAAATGACTGATAAAGCCAAAGGTAATGCACTAGCTGACAGAATAGCCAAAGAAGCTGCATCTACACAAAAGGCAGACATTCAAATGCCCATGCTAACACCTCAGCCATGTTCCCTGAAATGACACGACTAATGGAACTACAGGCTTTTGCCACCCCTGGTGATATTGCGCAATGGAATGGTGATGGAATACAAAAGGATCCTAAAACAGGATTAATCTGCAAAGGGGGGAAACCGTGTATTCCTGTTGCTAGCACCCCCCTGTTCATTGCACAATACCATGGACTGGGTCACAAAGGCAGGCAGGCCTCCTAGATGCAGATGTTTTCATTGCAGGATTACCTAATCTAGTCAAAGCTTTTGTACGGAGATGTGTCACTTGCATTAGGAACAATGCTTTACACATATGCCCAAAGAAGGAAAAAAACAGCAATACCTTTTGGTCATGGTGGACATGATGTCACGCTGGCCAGAAATCTTTGTCACCAACAATGAAAACACACAAACTGTAGTGAAGATCCTCACACAGGAAATTATTCCTAGATGGGGATGTCCATTGCAAATAAATTCAGACAATGGCCCAGCTTTCACAGCTAAAATCTGCCAAGATCTTGTAAAAGTACTAAAAATAGACTGGAAATTTCACCTCCCCTACCATCCACAGAGTTCAGGGATTGTAGAGAGAATGAATAGAACAGGACAGGATAAGGAAAGCTACGGGTGGGAATTTTGGCGAATGGAAAAAAAGTTTTCCCCGCTGTATTCGCTGAAATCAGAATGACCCCTCACAGTGCGACGGGTTATTCCCCCTTTGAGGTACTCATGGGTAGGCCATTCCCCACACCGTGGGCTAATCATCCCTTGATGGTAGAGAAAGGTGATTAACAAATTCAGGAAAACTGATTGAAACTCTTGATATTGTTGAAAGAAGAGTCGCTCGCACCTCTCCTTCACAGGTGCCAACCCACCCGTTCCAGGTCGGTGATCAAGTTGTGGTCCAGAGGCTTCAGAAAGGTCGAAAGCCGCAAGAGGTTCCATTCGGACTATTGACCAAAGTGGTAGCCATCACCAGGACCGCCATCCTTACCGAGGAAAGCCCTACCTGGATCCATGCCAGCAGAGTAAAGAAGGTTGACCTAAGCCCAGGAATAGAAGAAAGACTAAAAAGAGACAAAGCAGGTGTTTTAAGTCCTCAAAAGACAAGCACAGAAATAAAGGACAGCGATGTCACTCATTTCACCACAGACTTCTAGGAAGGCCTTCTGCCTTCTGGTGATGTTTCTACTTCTGATCTTTGTCCCAGTGTGGTTAATAACTATCTATCATTTTGATGACTTAGGTGCCTTGAAACTCATATGTGGTAAAAGCGAAACACACACCAACCATACTGACTTTCACCTCAGAAATCGCAATAAAAGAGATGTCTCTAATGAATTGATCAAAGAAACAGGGTTTTCTGGAAAAATGTTACTGGTGAAACTTAAATATGCTTATGCTAGAAAATCAGAATATGAAAAATGGATTTGTAGTAAGTTACACCTAGAAACTGCTGAGATCCCACTTTTAGCTGTCCCTCTAAACCTCAAGTCATTATTGGAAAATACTCTAGTCCCAAGTATTAAGAATGTCTCAGAAGGGTACCACAATCAGAGTATTATGTTTTACACTTTAGGAAGGACACATGAACCCGAGTGGTGTGTTCAGTTAGGCAATACATCCAAAGGAGTAGGTATGTGCTCCAAGTCAGTATTTAACATTTCAAAGGGTATTCCTTTCCACACTAGAAAAATCATAGGTCATATGTGTAGTTACAAAAATCAATCCCTTAACACCATTAGTGAACTTACTACATACAAAAATACAACCTCTGGGATACTTGTGAGTAAACTTATTAGTGCTACATTTGGGGATGGAGCTGAGCCCCTAAGTAGTTCTCTAAAAAGATTTCCATTGGGAAACAATACATACATATGCTGTGGTAAAATTTGTTACCCATGGATCCCCGCAGGAGTGAAAGGATGGTGTTATTTAGCACAGTTGGTACCAGTCATGTCAGCCCTAGGCCAGAATCAAGAACATCACATACAAGTTACTTCAAGTCCAGTACATAGGTTAACTTATAAATACAAGAGATAAAACCCGCATATGTTTTCTGCTTCAGATAAGTCATGGGCATGGTTTCCATCCTGGACAGGATAGACCATAACCATGATGGACAAATTAAATAATTACACTAGTCTAATAAATGATGTTATGGTAAAAAAAACTCCCAAGATATAGGACTACTCAATGTCGAGCTCAAAGCAATTTGAAGACAACTAGAGTTACACGAATTGGCTATTGAAAGCATGAGTGCAGCTCAAACAGGTTTATGCGAAATGACCCAAGATTATGAATGTTGTACATGGTTTCACAATTCCAGCCTGGAAATCCCAGGCTACTATGACGTTATTAATCAACACTGAACACAGGTAAATGAATTAATGAAACAAGCAAGGGGCATAGGTAGTTATGGATGGAACCCCTTTTCTAGTTTGGGTTTAGGTGGAATGTTTTCATGGTTAAAGGACATAGTGATTATGATTATCATAGTACTATTGTTAGGATTGATAGGCTACCTGATTCTCAAGCTTATTCTACTTTGTATTAGCAAATGCACTACACCAGACCAACCTTCTCACGCATATACCCAATGTCTGCAGCTTTATGTAAAAGAATATAACAAACGTAGCAAGAACCGTAGGAGGCTGCGGATCTGTAGAAAGTCATATTCATGACTTAAAGAGGGGGTTGAGAGGTTATGTTAAGCATCCGTCTTGTTTCTGTCAGCCATCTTAATATTCACAAACTTCCATTTTACAATATGTACACTTTGAACACCCCTTTAACTTCTCAGATAACTGTCTCAACATGAGATTCTTCTAACTCATGTGTTCTCACACACATATCTAATACTTTCACAGATTTTCTCAGCATTTCTTCAGCTACTGTAGAGAATAAGGAAATGTCCTCACAATCCTTATCTACATTGTTACAAATTATTTTATTCCTTTAGCTAGTTTAGAACAGAGAAAAATGACTGTTTGTTTTGTCTTGACCAGCTGTAACCGTCTTGATATTTACTGCGCATGTCTTATTCTGTGACATCTAATTTACTATGTGAAGTGCTTTGTGATAACTCAATACAATTAGTTCTCAAAAGACAGCATGGTGTCAGTGTCGTGTCATATGGTTCTTTGAGAACTGATTTCAGATATCTGAAATTATACAATACATTGGATCTGAGAGGTTTTGAGGGACTACCCTAGACACAGGATTAACCCTTTCAGCGCAAGAACACTGTCCGTACCAGATCGGTAATGTGGTTGAATTCAGGCCCATTTTACGTGTACATTTATTTCAGGCTTGCACTGTTAGCTGTGGTGTATGTGCTGCTTGGATGGGGTGGGACTCCGTGGTCCTTTTCTTTTTCATTGGTATATGTTCATTTATTTATTTGTTTCTCCCCAATGGCTGATGTAACTAATAAGGGTATGCTATTCTTGTCATGGAATGTCAGAGGTCTGGGGGATAAGGTCGAGAGAAATGCAATATTTAAATATTTTGGTAGATTGCAGCCCCAGATAATGTTTCCAGGAAACACACTTGCAGCCCGACTCTGTCCACCTGCTGCACTCCCGCAAATATCCCACACAATTTCATTCCATACATTCTTCTTACTCTAGGGGAGTTCGTGTATTGATATCTGCTACTATTTCCTTTGAGTGCATTCAGCAGCAGGTTGACAGAGAGGGCAAATATGTTTTCTTGCTATGCAAGCTCAATGGGCTTCTGTGTATTACCGCTGCAATGTATATTCCCCTGCCATTTTCGGCAGCTCCTCTTAGAAGTCTAGCACAATTTATAGCTTTGTTCCCATATGTCCCAGTATTAGCATTGGGTGACTTTAATAATACGCTGGACTCGCGCTTAGACAGAATGCCTTTGGCAATCAGACCGGTGAAACCAACAGCGGGAAAGATGGCTTTTGCCTCTTTGCTCTCTGAAATGGGACTCCATGATGTGTGGCACGAGAGACATGCTGATTATAGATGTTACTCGTGTCATTCTGCCACACGATGGACTTTCTTGTATTGATTTAGGGCTGGGAAATTAGGCACTAATGCAGCGGGTGAGGGACTTGGCATATGAGCCGCGTCTCTTATCTGACCACTCTCCATTCTGTGTACGGCTGGATACTACGGTTGTGTCGGGTCGCCCATTGTGGAAAGTGAAACCCTTTTGGCTGACCCTGTTCCCGTCCCCCGACGGGGTCACTGGTGCACTGCAGTACTTCCTGCAATTCAACAGGGGTTCTGCTAGTTCAGCTGTGGTATGGGACTCGCTCAAGGCATTTTTGAGGGGCTGCCTTATCAAGAACCACTCCAGGGAATGGGGAGGATAGAGTGTGGGAGGAAATGAGGACTAGAGAACAGGCACTAACTCTGTTCTGCTGTCCGCAGCGGAGAAGAGAAGATGCTTTCTTCAGCAGGGCTACTTTGAGGAAAGGGAAAATACTGGCCATCTTCTGGCTCTTGTAGCAAGAGAGCAGCTGGATTCTACTAACATTTTAGCTATACAGGCCGAGACTGGGGAGATACACACCCTCAATTCTGATAAATTATTTTTATTGGTTCTATAATGATCTATATACTTCCAAAACTAGCTATGCTCCATCAGACCTGGCTCTGTTCTTATAATCATGCCCCTTTCCTCAGCTTTCCGAGGCTGATAGAGATATGCTAAATTCTCCAATCACTTTGACAGAACTGACGGATGCCTTGGACGAGGCTCCTTATCACAAATCCCCTGGCTCAGATGGCCTACCGGCTGAGGTGTACTCCCGATATGGGGAAGTCCTTCTGCCACCCCTATTGCAGGCCTCATCTGAGGTGGTTGAGACAGTCTGCCTGAAAGAGTTAATCCTGTGTCTAGGATTAACTAACACCTCAGATCCAATGTATTGTATATATTCAGATATATCCAGAATCAGTTCTCAAAGGACATAGAAAGACGACACTCACACCATGTTGTCTTTTGAGAACTAATTGTATTGAGTTATCACAAAGCAATTCATATAGTAAATTACATGTCACACAGGATAACACATGCACAGTAGATATTTAAGCAGGTTACAGCTGGTCAAGACAAGAAGCTTTGTTCATTGTTCTAAGTTAGCTAAAAGAATGTGAGAAAAAGATAAGGAAATATGTGAGAAATGTCCATGTAGAAGAATCTCATACTAAGACGGATAATTGTGAAGGGGTGTTCAAACTGTACATATTGTAAAATTAAAGTTTGTGAATATTAACCACATGCCGACCGCGCTATAGTCGAAAGAAGTCTACAGCGCGGTCGGGTTTCCCTGAGTGGACGTCCTACGGACGTCCTCCCAGAAACTTGCTCCCGCGCGCCCCCTGAGGCGCGCACTCCGGAACAACCGTGACCGCCGGGTCCCGAGGACCCGGCGCATCACGGATCACGGTAAACAGCCGATGATAGCGGCAGTTTACCACGTGATCGCTCCGTCAAATGACGGAGCGATCACATGTACACAAACCGCCGTCACGTCATGACGCCGGTTCCTCCCTCCCTCCCCTCTCTGTACCGATCGGTACAGAGAAGGGAGAAGCGGAGAGGGGGAGAGACGGGACCAGCGCTGTGGGCTGGATGTGTAGTGCCCACAGTGCTGGTCAATACACTGCCACCACTGTGCAATGCTCTGCCACCACTGTAATGCTCTGCCACCACTCTGCCAATACTCTGCCAATAATTTTTAATAGAAACAAATATTTTTTTTTTTTTTTACCGAATTTTCAGTATTTTTTGATTTATAGCGCAAAAAATAAAAAAAACCAGCGGTGATTAAATACCACCAAAAGAAAGCTCTATTTGTGTGAAAAAAAGGACACAAAATTCATTTGGGTACAGTGTTGCATGACGGAGTAATTGTCATTCAAAGTGTGAGAGCACCAAAAGCTGAAAATTGGTCTGGTTAGGAAGGGGGTTTAACTGCCCAGTGGTCAAGTGGTTAAGATGGCTGACAAACTAGATGGATTTTTCGCATAACCTTTCAACCCCCCTTAAAGTCATAAATATGACTTTCTACATATCCGCAACCTCCTGAAATCTACGGTTCTTGCTACGTTTGTTATATTAATTTACATAAAGCTGCAGATATTGTATATGTGCTTGAGAAGGTTGGTCTGGTGTAGTGCATTTGCTAATACAAAGATTAAAAATCAGGTAGCCCATCGATCATAACAATAGTACTATGATCATAATCACTATGTCCTTTAACCATGAAAACATTCCACCTAAACCCAAACTAGAAAAGGGGTTCTGAGACATTCTTAATACTTAAGACTAAAGTGTTTTCCAATAATGACTTGAGGTTTAGAGGGACAGCTAAAAGTGGGATCTGAGCAGTTTCTAGGTGTAACTTACTACAAATCTAGCATATCCTGACTTTCTAGCATAAGCATATTTAATATTTTTTTTTTTTTTTTTTTGATCAATTCATTAGAGACATCTCTTTTACTGCAATTTCTGAGGTGAAAGTCAGTATGGTTGGTGTGTACTTCGCTTTTACCACATATGAGTCTCAAGGCACCTAAGTCATTAGAATGATAGATACAGTTAGTTATTATCCACATTGGGACAAAGATCAGAAGTAGAAACATCACCAGATGTCCTTTATTTCTGTGCTTGTCTTTTGAGGACTTAAAACACCTGCTTTGTCTCTTTTTAGTCTTTCTTAAATGTCTGGGCTTAGATCAACCTTCTTTACTCTGCTGGCATGGATCCAGGTAGGGCTGTCATCAGTAAGGATGGCAGTCCTGGTGACGGATACCACTTTGGTCAACGGTCCGAATGGAACCTCTTGCAGCTTTCAACCTTTTTGAAGCCTCTGGACCACAACTTGATCACCGACCTGGAACAGGTGGGTTGGTACCTGTGAAGGAGAGGTGCGAGCGACTCTTCTTTCAACAATATCAAGAGTTTCAATCATTTTTTTTTTTTACATATTCTTCCTGTATTTGTTCCAAATCACCTTTATCTACCATCAAGGGATGATTAGCCCACGGTGTGGGGAATGGCCTACCCATGAGTACCTCAAAGGGGAAATAACCCGTCACACTGTGAGGGGTCATTCTGATTTCAGCTAATACAGCTGGGAGAACCTTTTTCCATTTGCCAAAATTCCCACCCGTAGCTTTCCTTATCCTGTCTTTAATTGTACTATTCATTCTCTCTACAATCCCTGAACTCTGTGGATGGTAGAGGAGGTGAAATTTCCAGTCTATTTTTAGTACTTTTACAAGATCTTGGCAGATTTATGGCTCTGTGTCCCCTGATGTATGAAAAGAAAATGTTTTACTTTAATTTCTATTTAAACTGAATGGGTTGTTTTACAGGGTGATCATTTACAATCACTTTAAATACCTGTTATATTTAAAAATAATTTTCCAGCAAGAATTTTTTTATTTTTTTTTATTTTTTTTATGGAATGTATTCTTTTACACTGTTTTAAAACATTAAATCCATGTCATTTAACAAATTGCTGCTCAATTCAGGTTTTTTTTTTTTGTACTGTTTATTTCTGCTTTGCAGAGCACTTCCATCTCTAATGTGGGCATGTGAAGCCCACTAGCAGTCTCTTCTAGGATATGGTGATGCTGGATACCCAGCATGCACCTCCTGATTGCGCACGCCCTATACACATATGCTTTAACCCAGTGTGCAATTACAGAGATTTAGATCTCCAAATATAGAAATTTACTAACCATTTTGTGGGGCCTCGTAAAGTGGCTGTGCACCTCTGAAATAAAAAATGAACAAAATACATCCTTCTATAGTGCGTACTTGCCTCTCACTGCTGTCTCCTTCCTATGGTGTCTGCATAAGTAACTTATGCTGAAAACAATATTGGGTGATGGCATTGCCCCCCTCCCGCAGACAGCAAATGATTGTCAGCCTCCCTATTTTCCCTGTGAGTGTGTAGAAAAGGGTGTGTCCTTTCCCTCCAATGAGATTATACTGAGCTCTTCCCACCATTCTATGCAGGGTAACACAACAGATCCCCACCCCCTGTCTCCTGGAGCTGATAAACTGCTGCAGAGGAGAGAGGGCCAAAAATAAACAGGTACAACTTGACTTGGGAGGATTTGTTTCATCACCTGAGGCTAGTCACTTCGGTGGTTATATGCAAGAGTGTACAACCACTTTCACCCTTCTGGCCAATCCTCTTTACCTATTGATTATTCAAATTCACTAATAAGCCAATCGTTTACATTTCACAAGTTATGAATTGTGTGTGGGGATAAATTCAGAGGTGCTTATCCCACCCTGACAGCTATGTCATGCTGAGGAGTGGACACTACCTTTAACACTTAAAGCGGTTCTGCACACACTAAATTTATTGAATTTTTTTCTTGTCACGTTAAAAGTATTTAGAGTCTTAAAATAAACTCACTTTTTTGGTGTCCTTCTGGTATCCATATTTGTTTTTTTAGAAAGATCTGCACTTTTAAAATACAAACAGCAGCAATGTCATTTTGCTTGTGGGCATTTGAAACCTACAAGCATTCACTTCCTTGTTCCCTTTCATTATGGGAACCAGCATGTCGGACGTCCGTTAATCTCGCGAGATTTCGGGCCGGAGATCCGTTAATCTCGCGAGATTTCGGGCCGGAGATCCGTTAATCTCGCGAGATTTCGGGCCGGAGATCCGTTAATCTCGCGAGATTTCGGGCCGGAGATCCGTTAATCTCGCGAGATTTCGGGCCGGAGATCCGTTAATCTCGCGAGATTTCGGGCCGGAGATCCGTTAATCTCGCGAGATTTCGGGCCGGAGAACCGTTAATCTCGCGAGATTTCGGGCCGGAGAACCGTTAATCTCGCGAGATTTCGGGCCGGAGATCCGTTAATCTCGCGAGATTTCGGGCCGGAGATCCGTTAATCTCGCGAGATTTCGGGCCGGAGATCCGTTAATCTCGCAAGATTTCGGGCCGGAGATCCGTTAATCTCGCAAGATTTCGGGCCGGAGATCCGTTAATCTCGCAAGATTTCGGGCCGGAGATCCGTTAATCTCGCAAGATTTCGGGCCGGAGATCCGTTAATCCGTTAATCTCGCGAGATTTCGGGCCGGAGATCCGTTAATCTCGCAAGATTTCGGGCCGGAGATCCGTTAATCTCGCGAGATTTCGGGCCGGAGATCCGTTAATCCGTTAATCTCGCGAGATTTCGGGCCGGAGATCCGTTAATCTCGCGAGATTTCGGGCCGGTGATCCGTTAATCTCGCGAGATTTCGGGCCGGAGAACCGTTAATCTCGCGAGATTTCGGGCCGGAGATCCGTTAATCTCGCGAGATTTCGGGCCGGAGATCCGTTAATCTCGCAAGATTTCGGGCCGGAGATCCGTTAATCTCGCAAGATTTCGGGCCGGAGATCCGTTAATCTCGCAAGATTTCGGGCCGGAGATCCGTTAATCTCGCGAGATTTCGGGCCGGAGATCCGTTAATCACGCGAGATTTCGGGCCGGAGATCCGTTAATCTCGCGAGATTTCGGGCCGGAGATCCGTTAATCTCGCGAGATTTCGGGCCGGAGATCCGTTAATCTCGCGAGATTTCGGGCCGGAGATCCGGTAATCTCGCGAGATTTCGGGCCGGAGATCCGGTAATCTCGCGAGATTTCGGGCCGGAGATCCGGTAATCTCGCGAGATTTCGGGCCGGAGATCCGTTAATCTCGCGAGATTTCGGGCCGGAGATCCGTTAATCTCGCGAGATTTCGGGCCGGAGATCCGTTAATCTCGCGAGATTTCGGGCCGGAGATCCGTTAATCTCGCGAGATTTCGGGCCGGAGATCCGTTAATCTCGCAAGATTTCGGGCCGGAGATCCGTTAATCTCGCAAGATTTCGGGCCGGAGATCCGTTAATCTAGCAAGATTTCGGGCCGGAGATCCTTTAATCTCGCAAGATTTCGGGCCGGAGATCCGTTAATCTCGCGAGATCCGTTAATCTCGCGAGAT
This sequence comes from Lithobates sylvaticus, assembly GCA_028564925.1. Classification (NCBI taxonomy): domain Eukaryota; kingdom Metazoa; phylum Chordata; class Amphibia; order Anura; family Ranidae; genus Lithobates; species Lithobates sylvaticus. The sequence goes on along the minus strand of CM053027.1, from coordinate 221,537,652 downwards.
TTCGGGCCGGAGATCCGTTAATCTCGCGAGATTTCGGGCCGGAGATCCGTTAATCTCGCAAGATTTCGGGCCGGAGATCCGTTAATCTCGCGAGATTTCGGGCCGGAGATCCGTTAATCTCGCGAGATTTCGGGCCGGAGATCCGTTAATCTCGCGAGATTTCGGGCCGGAGATCCGTTAATCTCGCGAGATTTCGGGCCGGAGATCCGTAAATATCGCGAGATTTCGGGCCGGAGATCCGTAAATATCGCGAGATTTCGGGCCGGAGATCCGTAAATATCGCGAGATTTCGGGCCGGAGATCCGTAAATATCGCGAGATTTCGGGCCGGAGATCCGTAAATATCGCGAGATTTCGGCGGATGCCCGTAAATCTCGCGAGATTTCGGGCCGGAGATCCGTAAATATCGCGAGATTTCGGCGGATGCCCGTAAATCTCGCGAGATTTCGGCGGATGCCCGTAAATCTCGCGAGATTTCGGAGGATGCCCGTAAATCTCGCGAGATTTCGGCGGATGCCCGTAAATCTCGCGAGATTTCGGCGGATGCCCGTAAATCTCGCGAGATTTTGGTCGAATGTCTGCACTGACTCCTGGGATGAATGACACTAGACCCCAGGAGACAGTGCGGCATGACGAGGATCCCCGCACAGACCCCGCCAACCCCCGAAGAGACAGAGGAAAGACCGGCAGCAATTACAAGGTAAGTAAAAAAAAAAAAAAAAAACGGCCATTTAGTACTCTTTGCCAGATTTGGAAGGCAAAGAGATTTACTAAAAAAGTGTGTACAGAACCGCTTTAAGCTGGATACATATTGACTCAAAATTGTCCAAAAACAGGTTCGGCAGGAACAGCATGACTTTCGGCCTGTGTGTGCAGCTGTCTGTTCTGTCAAACGGGCATGCAGGAAAACCAGCATCAGACCAGCACTGGCAGCCAATGGCTAAGAGCGCTGATCAGTGTTTTCTGGCGGGGGAACAACAGCACAGCGGGAGAGATCGCAGCACTGACATCGGATTTTCAATCTGCTGAACATAAAAAAAGTTCCACTATAGACTAAAGAATAATGCAGACTTTAGATCAGTTGTGATTTATGCAGCAGGTAGCTGCACTGTGCTCTGGTTCAGATTTTTTTTTTTTTTACCAAGCTAGCTGGGCGTAACACCTAGTTTGCTGTACAGACCATGGTTATTTTTTTTTTATAAAATAAACAGGAGGTCTACTTTCAAAGCTAGCACAGTATAAAACGTTTCTATTGAAAGATCTTCAGATGATTAAGTCCCACCAAGGCCACTACTGTCACAAATGTACACCAAGGGTAAATCAAGATTTGTAAAGAGAGATTAAGTGGTTGTAAACCCTCTCCTATACTCAGTGAAGAGACTAGCCTCAGGTGATACACAGAGATTAAACAAAACTCCCTACATAAGTTTCACTTGCATATCTGCAGTCTTTCCCTTTCTACATTATTTAGAAAGTGCACCTCCTGTTAGAAATCGTGTTTCCACTTCCAGGAGTGGGTGTGACACAAATTTTAATCTGCTGTTATCTCTCATGTCGGAGAACTTGTCAGAAGTGACTGCTGATAACAGAGGAATGGAGCAGCAGAGAGACATCGCTCAGATCTTTGGAGAGAGATAAGTAAAACACTACAGATATACATGTCCAGGTCAGATTTCATGAATGGGGTTTACAACCACTTTAAATGTCACTTTTACAAGTACTAACCAATAAGAAATGTAATGCAAACACAAACTGAAGGAGGAAAATACTGCATTCTCACCTACGTGTTCCGTAAGAAATACAACAAAGAATGGGGTAACCAGATCATTGATTCCCTGTACATATCCACTTGCAGGGTGCCGGATTGCCCAGATAAACAATATTCTCTCAAAGATCTGCATGACAGAAGGAGCATATTTTATTTGAAACATAGACCCCTTACGATTTGGGAATATTTCAGGATAGCAGCACCAGAGAGATAGCAAACTTCACCCAGCATGCACCCCCAAGATGCAATTAGGTCAAAAATCCAACTCACATCAGTCTGTTAAAAACATCTGCTGAAAAATATGACACACAAAAGGCTAGGAAATTTGGTACTCACCTGTAAGATTAATGAAAACCCATATCCATTACCAATAAGGGCGTTAAAAATCATTGTGAATGGTAACTTCTTAATAATGTAAATCTTTCCAAATAATAAGGATTTACTCCACATACAACAAAAAAAGACTAGGGACCAATACTGCTCAAAATGCCAATACTTTAAGGCTAGGTTCACATCTGTGTGAGTGGTGTCCTGCACAAATACCGGCAGCTGCAACCACCCACACAGCAAAATGCAGGACCCGCGGACAAGTGACACTAAGCCTAACGGCACACTGCCCACACTGGAAGTTGCACCTGTTCTAGGAACCTCAGTTCCCATGCAGGCTGGGATTTCAAAGCTAGTGTAGAGACTTCTTTCCTGTGTGTTGCAGGGCACAGCATCAAATGAGGTGTCTCATGCCAGCGCAAACCACGGCCCGCACAGGTGTGAACCTAGCCTAAATAAAAAGAGGAATTTTTACTTACCCGGTAAGTCTATATCTTGCAGTACCATACAGGCAACGCATTTACAGGCCCTGGTTATAGGCTTGCATCCCTCAGGTGACTAAATGCTGGAAAGCTTTTGGAGGACATCAACCCCTTGGGTGCCTCCCCATATTACTCCACCCCACTGAGTCTTCAGTTTGTAGCAAGCAATGCAGAGGAATAAAAGGGAGGGTGGCCTATCTCCTGAACTCCAAGTAATGGTATTTACAGGTAAATCAAACTCCTCATGTTAACTGTACAGTACAGGACACAGACAACATATCCTGTGTTGGAGATTTTGAATATTTAAAATGGAATTGGATTGCCATGCCCCATCGGATGTGTATATGTGTGCATGTATATATATGTGTATATATATTCATATATATTTTTATGACAGGCAAGCTAGACTTTTTCCATAGATTGACTGTGCCCAGGTGTTAATTGAATATCCTTTGTTCTCTTACAATAGATGGCTCCTTCCCCCCAGGGGTCATTACCTAGTTGGAACTGGTGGTTCACTAAGCTTGGAGACTACCTGACAAACAGGAGTTTTGTCTTTAGAAAAGGACCAATCACGGAGCTAGATACAATGCACTTCTGAACCAATGAGGTGTTTCATTGATAGGAGTGGGTTACTCTAACAACATAAAACCAATAGTTTAGGGATACGAGCCTCTCTTAGCCTGATGCTATGGACATGTGAGTTATTATGTAATGTATCCTCTCTCTCTCTCCCCCTCTCTCTCCCCCCTCTCTCTCTCTCTCTCTCTCTCCCTCTTTCCCCTAGGACTTTAATATGTTTTGGTAACCTTGTTGATCAGTGTATATCTGTTGTAAACCATTATGTGGCCTTAAATATCTCCTAAGAACTATCTTTGTAAACACTGGCAACATGGTATTTATAACATCTCTATACTATGTTGGGTAATCTAAAATGTTTCTTTATTATGTTTCTTTACCAATATAAATAAATTGTAACTGTTTATCTATTCGCACGGTTATCGTACGTTTATATGCTTATACAGACAAAGGTTTAATTGCGTTATTCACTTTATCATTTTTGTATCTATAATGATTTTAACTAAGCTAGAAATTCAGCTTTAACAATCCATAGACCCTGGGGTGTCTCCAGGCAATGATTTAGAAAAAGAAAAAGAGTTTGGGATCCCGATGTAATTGTAGCCTTTACTGCATAAAAAGAAATAGCACACTTACATTAATGCCTGGAACACACTATTCGTTTTTGTTAAACCCAGCAGATGTTTTTAGAACGATCTCCCAGCTGAGCTTTTGTGTTCCAACAGGGGTACTTGACTAACCCCTGCACCCGCCAGAACACACCGGGTCGCCATGTGTTGATTGACTGCTGGTTTTCCAGCATGCCTGTTCAACAGAAGCTGGACAGGTTGCTATACACACTGGCCGAATGTTGGCCAGTTCCTGTTGAAACAGCGGATACCAGACAATTTTAAGCCCATGTGTACCAGCCTTAAGGATGCTTGAAACCAGCATAGATGATCAGTAGAGGGCTGGGACACATTGCTTCCGTGGACTGCATAGGCAACGGTAGAGAATCTCAAAGCTGGCCCTAGTGAGACGTGAGAAATAACCACTGCGGCTGGCTTCGGAATCTTCTGTACTTCTGTACTGATCATCTATGCCGATTTCAAGCCTCCTTAACCACTTCAGCCCCGGACCAATTGGCAGCCAAAGGACCAGAGGTCTTTTTTCAATTTCGCACTGCACTGCTTTAACTGGTAATTGCGCGGTCATGCAATGTTGTAACCAAACGAAATGTGCGTCCTTTTCTTCCCACAAATAGAGCTTTCTTTTGATGGTATTTGATTGCCTCTGTGATTTTATTTTTTTTGCGCTATAAATGGAAAAAGACCGCAAATTTTGAAAAAAAAAAAAGATATTTTCTACTTTTTGTTATAAGAAAAATCTAATAAACTCAATTTTAGTCAAACATTTGGGCCAAAATGTATTCAGCCACATGTCTTTAGTAAAAAAAAATGCCAATAAGCGTATATTTATTGGTTTGCGCAAAAGTTATAGCGTATACAAACTAGAGTACATTTTCTGGAATTTACACCGCTTTTAATTTATGACTGCCTATCTCATTTCTTGAGGTGCTAAAATGGCAGAGAAGTACAAAACCCCCCCAAATGACCCCATTTTGGAAAGTAGACACCTCAAGCTATTTGCTGAGAGGCATGTTGAGCCCATTGAATATTTTTTTTTTTAGTCCCAAGTGATTGAATAAAGACAAAAAAAAATAAAAATTCAAAAAGTGGTCACTAAATGATATATTGCTCACACATGCCATAGTTATATGTGGAATTGCACCCCAAAATACATTTTGCTGCTTCTCCTGAGTATGGGGATACCACATGTGTGGGACTTTTTGGGAGCCTAGCCGCGTACGGGGCCCCGAAAACCAAGCACCGCCTTCAGGATTTCTAAGGGTGCAAATTGTTGATTTCACTCCTCACTACCTATCACAGTTTTGAAGGCCATAAAATGCCAAAATAGCACAAACCCCCCCCCCCAAATGACCCCATTTTGGAAAGTAGACACCCCAAGCTATTTGTTGAGAGGCATGGTGAGTATTTTACAGCTCTCATTTGTTTTTGAAAATGAAGAAAGTAAAGAAAAAAATATATATTTTTTTCTTTTTTTTCAATTTTCAAAACTTTGTGACAAAAAGTGAGATCTGCAAAATACTCACCATACCTCTCAGCAAATAGCTTGGGGTGTCTACTTTCCAAAATGGGGTCATTTTGGGGGGTTTTATGCCATCTGGGCATTTCATGGCCTCCGAAACTGTGATTGGCAGTTTTTTTTTTTCATTATTCAATCTCTTGGGACAAAAAAAAAAATGTAATGGGCTCAACATTGCTCTCAGCAAATAGCTTGGGGTGTCTACTTTCCAAAATGGGGTCATTTGGGGGGGGGGGGTTTGAACTGTCCTGGCATTTTATGCACAACATTTAGAAGCCTATGTCACACGTCACCCACTCTTCTAACCACTTGTAGACAAAGCCATTTCTGACACTTTTTTGTTTACATGAAAACATTTTTTTTTTGCAAGAAAATTACGTTGAACCCCCAAACACTATATATATTGTTAAAGCAAAGGCCCTACAGATTAAAATGGTGGGTGTTGCATTTTTTTTTTTTTTTCCACACAGTATTTGCGCAGCGATTTTTCAAATGCATTTTTTGTGGAAAAAATACACTTTTTTTATTTTAATGCACTAAAACACACTACATTGCTCAAATTTTTGATGAAATAAAAAATATGATCTTAGGCCGAGTACATGGATACCAAACACGACATGCTTTGAAATTGCGCACAAACACGCAGTGGCGACAAACTACATACATTTTTAAAAGCCTTTAAAAGCTTTTACATGATACCACATTAGATTCACGGAGGAGGTCTACTGCTAAAATTACTGCCCTCGATCTGACCTTTGCGGCGATACCTCACATGCATGGTGCAATTGCTGTTTACATATGACGCCAGACCAACGCTTGTGTTCGCCTTTGCGCAAGAGAAGGGGGGGCAGGGGTGCTTTTTTTTTTTTTTTTTATTTGTTTAGCTTTTTTTTTATTGTTATCTCAGGGAATGTAAATATCCCCTATGATAGCAATAGGCAGTGACAGGTACTCTTTTTTTGAAAAAAAATGGGGTCTATTAGACCCTAGATCTTTCCTCTGCCCTCAAAGCATCTGACCACACCAAGATCGGTGTGATAAAACGCTTTCCCAATTTCCCAATGGCGCGGTTTATATCCGGGAGGGGGGACATTCCCTCCCACTGCTTGTAAAAGCAGTCTAGAGGCTAATTACCCGCTAGAATTGCTTTTACATGAAAGCCGATCACTGGCTGAAAAGAATGATACCAAGATGATAACTAAACCTGCAGGCATCATTCTGGTATAACCATTCAAAGTCCAGCAACATACTGGACATATATTGTAATCTTTTTTTTCATGCAGCCTCTTGGCTGAACGAAAAAAAGAGATAGATTGGTGGGTATGCCCACCATTAGAATACCTCCCTTCATCCACCCACTTCTAATGATGGGCATACATGCACCATTTATATATGCCGATGCATGGGGGCATCCTCCCGCAAAAGTTATGCCATGTACACACGGCCGCACTTTTCCACGGGGCAAGGCTCCGTCGGAATTTCGACCGTATGTACGTGGCATTAGGAGCCAATCGCTCCTCCGCCCCTGCTGCCCCCATGCTTCGGCACATATCCTCTTTTTTTTAACTGTGGTGGTGAAATCACCTCCTACAGCGTTGGAGTTGTGGCTTAATGTATCGTGGGAGCAAACGCTGTTGCTGTCAAGATAAATAAATCCACGCTGCAACTGAATGGCGCACCTGAAAACAAAAAAATGGTTAACACTAAAACACAGTAAACAAAATTACATACCTGAAAAGCAAGCATGATAAAACATAATAAAACATTGCAGAATAGAATGGAGTAAAAAAAGAGCAACAATAGAGAGAGAATAGAGAGAGAGAGAGAGAGAGAACAATAAAACTACAACTATGTTTTTATTTTTTTGAGATGTACAGGTAAAAAAGCTTTTGACTGTTAGCAACTGAATCAAAACGCTACCACAAAAAAAAAATGTTATCGATCACAGGGATCAGGCCTGACTCTGCGAACGCTGCAGTCATGTGTGCTTAGTGTTTTGTAAGCGACAGTGATCGATCGATACTGCACTTGGGTGGGGTGGGCTGGGCGGAGGGGGAAAACGCAGGTGCTAGCAGGTATCTGGGCTGATGCCGCTAACAATGCGTTTTTTGGAACCATAAACTGCTGGGACGCTAGTATAGATCTGATCAGATCAGATATTGATCTGTTCAGATACTGTACCACTAAGGGAGGTGTATGCTTTGCGCGTGGGTGTTTGCGGTACTGGCACTAACCTGGGGCGACGCAGACCTTATTTGACCCTAAAACCTAATTGATATCACCCGCCGGGCGATCAGGGGGTTAAACCGTTATTGGGTAATACATGGCGGGTGCCCTGACAGTATAAAAAACAAACTATCTAACCAGCGTCACCCGTAACAGTTATACGGTGATCACTGGTGAAAGGGTTAACTAGGGGCAATCAGGGGGTTAAAACCTTTATTAGGTAATATATGGGGGTACCTGACACTATATAAAAACCTGACGGGGAACCTAAATAACTAACTGGCTAACCAGTGTCACCAGTGACACTTATACGGTGATCACTGGTGAAAGGGTTAACTCTAGGGGCAATCAGGGGTTAAAACCTTTATTTAGGTTGTAATATGGGGGTACCTGACCTATAAACCTATTTATGAACCTATATAAACATGGCGGTTAACCTAAAAAAAAAACTGGTTACCTAGCGACACCAGTGACCCTAATGCAGCGATCAGAAAAACGATCGCTTAGTGACACTGGCAAAAGGGGGTGAAGGGGTTAACTAGGGGCAATCAGGGGGTTAAAACCTTTATTGGGTAATATATGGGGGTACCTGACGCTATATAAAAACCTGACGGGGAACCGAAATAACAAAATAACTAACTGGCTAACCAGCGTCACCAGTGACACTAATGCAGCGATCAGAAAAACGATCGCTTAGTGACACTGGCAAAAGGGGGTGAAAGGGTTAACTAGGGGCAATCAAGGGGTTAAACCTTTATTGGGGGGGGGGGGGGGTAGGGGGCTACCTTGGACCTAAAACTAACTGCCCTGACAGTTATTGCAGTCACACTGACACTAAATGCAGTGATCAGTAAATAAATGATCACTGCAATTAGTGACACTGTGACTGGGGGGGCAGAGGGTGATCTGGGGGTGACAGGGGGGTTATTTGTGTGCCTATGTGTACTGGTGTCAGTGTACTGTTGGTGCACTAACCTGTACATGTTCACTCCTCGGCGTTCCGGTCTTTCTGACCGACGCATCGAGTGTGACATCACTTCCTCCGCCTGTGTTTTGAAAGACACAGCCAGGGGAAGCATCTGATTCGCCAGGAGCGATCGCGAGGGGGTGGCCAGAAACCACTGGCCGTCCCCTCATCGCGGATCACTCCTGAAGCGATCCCGACCGTCCCCGCCGGCTGGGGGGGGGTCCGATTGGACCCCCCACCCGCCGGAAGAATGGCACGTACAGGTACGTGGTTTTGCCTGTACGTGCCATTCTGCTGACGTATATGTACATGGGGCGGTCGGGAAGTGGTTAAAAAGGAGAAGTATAGCCAAAGCTTCTTTTGGCTATACGTCTAAGAATCACAGGAGTGCTGCACTCCTGTGACCAATTTTCAGACAACAGGGGACTAAAGCCCACTCCCGCCTGACATCACAAACCAGGTCCAGGTTCTAAAAAAAGATCCTCCCTAGACTGGTAGCTGGCTCAGCTTCTCAGCAAGCCTGAGCCGGCTGCTCCCACCCTCTCCACAGCCTAGCGCTTCAGTGAGCGCTGGAGGGGAAGAGCAGAGAGCTGGCGATTGACAGTCACCAGCTTTCTGCAGGCTAAAGACTGAGAGCAGAGCGATCGCTCAGTTCTCTTAGAGGCAGCGGGGGAAAGCTGCAGCTGGTATCGGTGCTGCAACCATCTGGGTAAGTACAGTATAATTGTTTTTTTTTTTCACTAATCTCTTACTTCACTCTTAAATGTACATGCTATTTCTTTTTATGCAATAAACACTACAAGTTTTTAACAGGATCCCAAGCTACTGTTCTTCCATTTCTAGGTCAGCCTGGATCAGCCCGGATCTTTTGGAGGAAGCTGCAGGATCCTGTGATTGCCCTTATAGTCTCTCTCTTTACCTTGGGGATTAGCTGCTGTTTATACTCTCACACTGGAGATTGTGAGCCGACGTGTTACTGTGCGCTATAGTGGTTTGCTTTCCTAAACAATGATTGAGAAGGGTGGGCAACAAACTAGGTAAACAGAACTGTGCTAACAGGCCAGACAACATGGGTCAACAGACACCACTTTATAGTGCCTCTGCAATGCAGGAAAGGGAATGTGGCCAAAGGGTCCAAAGGGTGGTTTCTGCAGGGCAGAGAGCCAAACTGAGAGACTAGGCTGTGTGACTAGCCAGAGCCACGATGGCATCACTCCTGTGCATGCGCGTGGGAGCCGCAGATTATGGCACAGGTGGCCTTTCCTTCAGAGCAAATGCGCCAATGACATCGGCTGCATATGGTGCACATTTAGGAGATATTTACAGTACCTATAGGTAAGCCTATAATAAGGCTTACCTATAGGTACAAGTCAAAGATTGAAGTTTACAACCACTTTAATGTGAAATATAATTAAAGAAAAGTTTTACTGTGATGTCAAAAGGGGGCTGTGACACATTTCGGAGTATGCACAATGGCTCCTTCTTGACCATTGGTCATGAAGGAGCCATTGCGCAGTTTCCGAAAGGAGTCATCCCCTCTTTGACGTCACATCGGGATATCATCTTCCCACGCTGGTTCCAGATACCCGACATGCAGCTCCCCACTGCTGGTCGGCCGGGACTTGTACTGTTGCCATATCTTTTGGAAAACCTCCCACTGAACATCTTATGTGACTTGCACTGGAAGGAACATGTAGATTAGATTGAACAGAGACCAGAGTTTCATCAAGGCATTCAAGGCTAGCACCAGAAGATCCTTAGCCCTGGCAACAAGAAGAGGTTAATTTGTTTTTGAAACCGTTGAAAAGGATGTCTACAGGCCCCTATTTCCGACACATCAGATTGATCATTTCTGGCATATCAGATTGAAGATGTTTGGGTGAAGGGCCCATGGGGTTGAGTTATGAACTCTATCCTGTACCTCTGTAATTGATGCCCCCCCCCCCCACTCCTAGGACTGAGGGAACCCCTTCATTGGAAAGAGTGCTTTGGGGAAGACTTGGTGGGCTTTGAGGTCCAAGTTTTGCCAAGAAGAAGGGCTGAACTTAGGCAGGGTTTAGGTGCTCTAGGTTTTAGAGGTAGAGGCTTCAGAGAAAGAAGTTTTGGGATCTTCCGCTGTGGAAGTAAAACCTTCCCTCCTGTGACATCTTTAATGAATTGGTTAAGTGCCTCCCCAAACCGATTTCTTCCTTGAAAAGGCATATGTGTGAGGTGTCTTCTACAGACAACTTCAGCTGTCCAATCTTTTAGCCACAAGATTTTGAGCATGTAAACCGAGATGAGGACTTTTATGGAAACAGTAGCCAATTGCAGCCTGACATACTGAAATTGCAGCCAGATCTGGTTGCAGGGCTGGTCTTGCCAATGTAAAGAGAGCCTTTAAGAGCATCTCAAACTTCTAATTTGCAGAATCTTTGAAAGAAAGAACATCTTGAATAGGTACAGTGAGGGGTTTGTTAAAGAATGAGATGGCAAGATCAACTACATGAATAGACCATTGATTAATGAACTATTTTTCCACTGGACAAGGCTCAAAGATTTTGGGAGGAGTGAAAATCCTTTCCGGAGTGACCGTCAGATTGCACATTCTACCCGTTCATAAAGAAGGAATGCCTTTAAGGATTTTATTGGTCTCTGTTTCAAAAGGGCATAACGGAATGGAGAACAAAGGTGCACAATGCCAAGGCTTTTGCAGACGATAGCAGTGAGTTTATCCACATTAGTAAGCATATTGTGTGAAGCTCCCTCTTCAATAATGTGACCATCTGGGAAAGAAAAACATTTCCTCCAATACTGCCCCAATGCCCTCTTCATTAACTTCTGCATTTGCGTTGTCTAGGGCAGGCATATTGGGATCTGGGAGTAGGCAAAGTAAAGAGAGGCAATAAATGACCTTGTGGATTCCATGTGAAACTTTTGAACACAAAAGGGTACTTAATTATGGAGTTTAGGTCCGGAATAGGACAAACACCTCCATTGGGTTTTGGTTCAGAGAACATGTTTGAAAATAATCCTTTGAAGCTGTCCTCTAGAGGGACTGGAATGACCACTCCCTGGGACAAAAGATAGTTCAGGGTGGTCTGCAAATATAAACCATCTTTGGACAGATGACTGGTTTAAGAGAAAAAAAAAATGGTTAGAAGGTAGAGTCTGAAACTATTTTGTATCATTTTAAGACTGATAGAATCGACAGGGCTGAAATATCTGTGACTGAAAGTAATGCAAACTGCAACAGATGAATCCCCACTCTTAAAAAATAGGATTTTTATAACAGCTTACCTGTAAAATCCTTTTCTTTTGAAGTACATCACAGGACACAGAGCCATAGTAATCACTATGTGAGTTATAGTCCACCTCCAGGTGCTGAACACTGGCACACCCTAAACAGGAAGTTGCCTCCCTATATAACCCAACCCATACCGGGAGAACCTCAGTTTTGTAGCAAAGCAATACATGTGTATACTAGAAAGAGGGGTGGGACCCCTGTGTCCCGTGATGTACTTCAAAAGAAAAAGGATTTTACAGGTAATCGGTTATAAAAATCGAATTTTCTTTAAATCGTACATCACAGGACACAAAGCCATAGTAATCACTATGTGGGATGTCCCATAGCAATGCCAACTGAGGGGAGGGAGATGCAACAGAATTAGGGCAACATGAGACTAGGAGTTATACTGCTGCCTACAGCACACTGCGCCCAAAGGTGATATCCTCATGCCTTTTTACATCCACCTGATATGACCTGCTAAATGTATGGATTGAAGACCAAGTTGCGGCCTTGCAGATTTGAGCCACGGAGGCTTAGTGATGCACTGCCCACGGAGCACTAATAGCCCTAGAGGAGTGTGTTTTGATTTGAGAGGGTGGAATCTACCTCTTTAAACCATAAGCTTGAACGATTACTTGTTGAATCCATTTAGAAATAGCAGATTTTGACACTGCCTGTCCTCTTTTAGGACCTTCAGGCAATACGAACAAAAACACAGTTTTTTTTCCGAATCTGATCAGTCGCCTTTAAGTAGATTTTGACTGCTCTCACCACATCAAGGGAATGTAATGATTTTTATTCCATAGAACAAAGTTGTGGGAAAAAAAATGAAGGTAGAATATTATCCTGGTTTAGATAAAAACCTGATACTACCTTCGGTAAAAAGTTAAGATGAGGACACAATACTACCTTATCCTTGTGAATAATAATAATATGGCTCTTTACAAGAAAGAGCAGCCAACTCGGATACCCTTCTTGCAGAAGATATGGTTACCAGAAAAACTAGTTTCCTTGTCAAAAAAAAAAAAGGAGCAAGGGAATATGCTCAAAAAAATAAAAAGCTATTTTTGTAATGCCGACAGAACTAAAATCAAGTCCCAAGGGTTCAGGGGTGACCTAACCGGAGAATTAAGCTGCGTTACTCCCTGAATAAAGCTTTGAACCAGAGAATGCAAAGCAAGTGGTCGTTGAAAAAAATACCAATAAGGCTGAGACCTGTGCTTTGAAAGTACTCAATGCCAGCTTTATTTCTAACCCCATCTGCAGAAGGTCAAGGATTCTACCTATGACCCATTTCCTGGGGTGCCAACCCCTGGTTTCATACTAGGAGACACATGCTTTCCAGACTCCATAATATATGATTATGGAGGCAGGCTTCCTTGCATTAAACAAGGTAGATACCACTGAACCTGACAGCCCATGTTTCCTCAGAATGTGGGTCTCAATAGCCAAACCATTAAATTTAGCATTTGAAAAGTAAGATGGAATACTGGACCCTGCGAGAGAAGGTGGTGGTAGGGTCTATGGGACCCCTAACGCCAACCTTATGATCGCTGTATACCAAGATCTTCTTGGCCATAAGAATCATTGACTTCCCTTCCTGCTTGATCCTGCAAAGAAGTCGTGGATGCAGGGAGAAAAGGAGGGAATGCATAAAACGGTAAAACTGATTCCACGGGAACACCAAGGCACCTGTTCCGCATGGTAGTGGATCCTTTGTTCTTAACACAAAGTTGTCAATCTCTTTGTTGAACCTGGACGCAAACAGATCTATGTCTGGGATCTCCAATCTTTGACTTATTGTCAGAAGATATCAGGGTGAAGGAACCATTCTCCCGGAAACTACTGCTGGCGACTCAAATTAGACTGCCTGCCAATTTTCTATTCCTAGAATGAAAAACTGCCAATAGGCAAGGTACATTGTTTTCTGCCCAAGATGGGATAAGATTTATCTCTCTCTGGGCCACACAACTTTTTGTGCCCCCCCTTGGTGATTGATATAGGCCACTGCTGTGGCATTGTCGGATTGGATCCCAACAGGACAGCTCCGCAAATTAAATGTCCAGGCCCTCAGGACCAAGCGCTCTGCCCAAATCTGTAGAATGTTAATGGGCAAGGTCATTTCTAATCTGGACCACTTCTCTTGGACAGTTATCTCTTCTAAGACAGCTCCCCAACCTAAAAAAAGTTGGCGCGTGTTACCACTTCCCAGGTAACTGTAGGAAGGATTTTCCCCTTTGCAGTTTTTTGGTTATTAACCATAAACTGAGGCTCTGGCACACATTTGGAGTCAGACACATTGGAGAATCTAGAGCTGGAACCCTCTTGTTCCAAGCCGATAAGATACCATTTTGCAGCAGTCTCGAATGAAAGTGAGCATAAGGAACGGCCTTGAATGAAGCCACCATCTTCCCCTCATGCAAGCTGAATAGAAGGATTCATCTTGCCTCGACCACTTTAACCACTTCCCGACCGGCGCGCAACGATGTATGTCGGCAGAATGGCACGGACAAGCAAAAGGGCGTACAGGTACGTCCCTTTAAGATTGCCGCCGTGCCATTGCGCACCAGTCAGGACCCCCGTGAGTCCGGTCGTGAGTCCAGCGGACTCGATTGCTGTGGGGATACCTGCGATCGTCTCACGGGAAGGCTGAACGGGGAGATGTGGAAGTAAACAACATCTCCCCGTCCTGCCTAGCAACTAGTGACACTGATCTCTGCTCCCTGTGATTGAAGCAGAGATCAGTATTCACTAAAACACAGCCACGCCCCCCACAGTTAGTAACACGCCCCTAGGAACACTTAACCCCTACACTGCCACCCCCTGGTTAACCCCTTCACTGCCAGTGTCATTTACACAGGAATCAGTGCATTTAAATAGCATTGATTGCTGTATAAATTACAATGGTCCCAAAAATGTCCGATGTGTCCGCCATAATGTCACAGTCACAATAAAAATCGCTGATCGCCACCATTACTAGTAAAAAAAAAAAAAATGCTAAAACTATCCCCTATTTTGTAAACGCTATAACTTTTGCGCAAACCGATCAATCGCTTAGTGACTTTTTTTACCAAAAATATGAAGAATGTGTATCGGCCTAAACTGAGGAAAAAAAAAATGTTTTGTATTCATCATGGCAAAAAGTAAAAAATAATGCGTTTTTTTTTCAACATTGTCGCTCTTTTTGTTTATGGCGCAAAAAATAAAAACCGCAGGGCGATCAAATACCCCCAAAAGAAAGCTCTATTTGTGGGAAAAAAAGGACATCAATTTTGTTTGGGAGCCACGTCGCATGACCGCGCAATTGTCAGTTAAAGCGACACAGTGCCGAATCGCAAAAAGTGGTCTTAAGCCAGCAAAATGGTCCGGTCTGAAAGTGGTTAATCGGTTCCTTTACGGCGCCGATCTTTGCCTGGGGCAAGAATACCCTTTTCTGGATGTATCTATGAACAGACCCAAGTATTTTAATCTCCTTAATGGTTTTAAGGAAGATTTCTCTAAGTTGAGAATCCAACCTAGGTATTCCAAATAGTTGAATGTGGAGACCATACTTTGGTCTAAGCAGGCTACCGACTGGTCTATCAAGAGCCGATCGTCTAGGTAAACTATAATGGTTATACCTTGGGTCCTTAGTCTGGCTAAATGAGGGGCCAAATCCTTTGTAAACACTCAAGGTGCAGTAGCTAGACCGAAAGCAGAGCTTCAAACTGAAAATGGAGATTTTCTACCTTAAAAAGTAAATATTTCTAGTGAGAGGGGAAATATGCCCATGGAGGTATGCACCCTTGACGTTGATTGACGTAAAAAGTTCTCCTCCTTGTAGGATGGAGACAACTGATTGGATTGACTCCATGCGAAAAAGAGCGTATATTCAGGAACTGGTTTAGATTCTTGAGATCCAGAATGGGATTGACATCTCCATTCAATTATACCGTAAAAAAAGATTTGAATAAAACCTCAACTCCAGCTCTTTCATGGGGACCAGCATGACCAGTCTTTGCTAAAGGATGGTCCAATGCTAGAAAGACCTTCTCTGGATCTTTAGGAACATTTGATCTGAGAAAACGAGGCAATGGGAACTCTTGGAACCCCAGATCGTACTCTAAAGCTGCTGATGGATCCACCCATCTGACTCGACATTCTTTCTGCCAGACCCTTGAGAACTGCAGAAGTCTTTCCCCTCCAAGCGAGTGGGGGCACCCCCTCATAAGAAGGCTTTAGTATCTTGTTTGTAGGTTTCTTTTGTCCCTGAGGATTACCTCTTGAACTTGATGGCGGAAGCCGTCGTGACTGCCTGGAGGATGATGCCCCTGGCACTGGAAAAATAGGATTTTTTGTACTCACCGTAAAATCCTTTTCTCTGTAATTCACCGACCGACACAGCTCCTCTCTTAGCCATTGGGTTGTTATGCCACCTTTAGGAGAATACTAGGCATTACTTGTTATGTAACACACAGAACTTTCCAGTTCTGCCCAGGGGGCGGTCCCTTGGGTAACAACCCCCCCAGCCTGCCCTGCAGCCATCAGTACGTTAACAAGCAGTATAACGTAAAGAAAAAATAGGAGGGGCGGGTGCTGTGTCGGTCGGTGAATTACAGAGAAAAGGATTTTACGGTGAGTACAAAAAATCCTATTTTCTCTTATATTCACCGACCGACACAGCTCCTCTCTTAGCCATTGGGACGTCCCCAAGCAGTGCCAAACGAGGGGTGGGAAACACAGCATAAAAAAAAAAAACTTCATCCACCAGGCCAGTGGGAACTAGTGAAACTTCACCCACCAAAAAAACCACAGTGCGTGGATAACCACCACAAAAACAGGGTACCCTCAACAGGAGTGACTACCCACAACCGCACCAAACTGCGGAATGTAATGCAACAGTGCATTAACTTAACGGTACTGTGTTTTTCATCGGAAAACCAGGAAAATAAAAGTATTGCATACTCATTGCAACTATACGGCCGCCTGCAAAACTTTGCGCCCAAAACAGGCATCAGCCGATGCACTGACGTCTACCTTGTAGAACTTAGTAAACGTGTGGACAGACGACCAGGTCGCCGCTTTACACATTTGAGCGACAGACGCTTGGTGTCGGAAAGCCCAAGACGTTCCGATTGCCCTCGTGGAGTGGGCCGTGACCGGAAAGGGGGGCACCTGCCCCTTCAAGGCGTAGGCTTGTACTACGATCTGTCTGATCCACCTAGAAATGGTGGCTGACGAGACCGCCATGCCTTTCTTTGGACCAGCCACCGAAACAAACAGTGAGTCTGACTTCCGGAAGGGAGCTGTGGCAGACAAATACACCTTCAGAGCCCGAACCACATCCAACGCATGAAGGGCCACCTCCTTCGGATGTGTTGGCTTAGGACACAGGGATGGCAACACAAAGTCCTCATTGATGTGAAACGCCGAGACCACCTTCAGCAGAAAAGATGGTTCCGGACGCAACATCTCTATCCTTGTGGATAACCATATGGGGAGACTTGCAGGACAAGGCCGCCAGCTCCGAAACCCTCCTGGCTGATGTGATAGCCAATAGAAAAACCACTTTCTGGGAAAGAGTCAACAGAGGAATCTCCCTGATATTTTCAAACGGCGGTTTTTGAAGCGCCGATAACACCAGGTTCAGATCCCACGGAGGCAACGGTGGACGCACCGGAGGGACCACATGTCGCACCCCCTGAACAAAGGTACTCACCAACGAGTGAGACGCCAGGGGTCGCTGGAAAAAAACAGCCAGGGCTGATATTTGTCCTTTAATGGTGCTTAATGCCAACCTCTGGTCTACTCCTTGCTGAAGAAAAAGCAGGATTCTGGATATAGAAAAAGAGCGCGGATGCCACCCTTTCTCTTCACACATGGAGATGTAAGCCTTCCAGGTGCGATGATATATCTTCCGAGAAGAAGATTTTCGTGCTCCCAAAATAGTGGGGATCACCGAGTCCGACAGTCCCCGGTCCCTCAGTACCTGGCTCTCAACAGCCATGCCGGTAAAGCCAGCGATGGTAAAGCAGGATGGAGAATCGGGCCTTGAGACAGAAGGTCCTCCCTTAATGGCAGTCGCCACGGGGCGTCTGCCACCAGGCGCACTAGGTCTGCGTACCAAGGTCGCTGAGGCCAATCTGGAGCGACCAGAATCACTGGAATCCCCTCGACTCCTATTCTGTGGAGCAGACGTGGTAGCAGCTTCAACGGAGGAAAAGCATAGATCAGCTGATACTGACCCCACGGAGCTACCAGCGCGTCTGCCCAAGGATCTCTTGTCCTGGACATGAATCTTGGCACCTTCCGATTGAGACGGGAGGCCAGAAGATCCACGTCTGGTGTGCCCCACCGCAGGCACAGTAGCCTGAACACCTCTGGATGTAACGCCCATTCTCCTGGGTCCAGCATTTGGCGACTCAGAAAGTCCGCCTGCCAGTTCTCCACTCCTGGGATGTAAATGGCCGACAGGGCCGGTACATGTCGCTCTGCCCACCGAAGTATGTGAGCGACCTCCTGTGCGGCGGCTGAGCTTCTTGTTCCTCCTTGGTGATTCACATACGCCACCGCAGTGGCGTTGTCTGACTGGATCCTGATCGGACGCCCCTGCAGTCTTACTGACCATGTGGAGAGGCATAGCCTGATCGCCCTCAGCTCGAGCAGATTGATCGGCAATTTGGATTCCTCTGTCGACCAGAGGCCCTGAGCCGACTGAACCCCCATCACTCCACCCCAGCCGGATAGACTGGCATCCGTAGTGATCACTGTCCATTTCAGAGGAAGGAACGACTTCCCGGATTGAAGCACCGGGGACCTCAGCCACCAGACCAGCGAATTTCTGACTGGCTGGCTCACCTGGATCAGTCGATCCAGGGTCAATTGAGATTTGTCCCATTGTGATAAAATCTCCTTCTGTAGGACTCTGGTGTGGAACTGGGCATACGGCACTGCCTCGAAGGCGGCCACCATGAGACCCAGAACTCGCATACAGAAGCAAAGTGACGACCGATTGCGGTCCATCAGCCGTTTTACTGCAACTCTGAGAGTCTGCAGCTTGTCTGAAGGGAGAAAAACTCTTGCTTCCCTGGAGTCCAGTATCAAGCCTAGGTACTCCAAACGCTGGGTCGGTACTACCACCGACTTCTTTAGGTTTAACAGCCACCCAAACTCTTGCAGGGTCTGTACGGTGATCGCAACATCCTCCTCTAACTCTGAGGCGGAAGATGCTCTCAGGAGGAGATCATCCAAGTATCCCACGATCGCGATCCCACGTTGCCGCAGCAATGCCAAAACTGGAGCCAATACTTTGGTAAAGACTCTGGGGGCTGAAGCTAAACCAAAAGGGAGAGCCACAAACTGATAGTGGGCTTCCCCGACTGCAAACCGCAGAAACTTTTGATGCCGGAGGCATATGGGTATGTGCAGGTACGCATCCTGGATGTCCAAGGACGCCAGAAAGTCCCCTTGATGGAGTGCCGCGGCTACCGAGCGAACTGATTCCATTCTGAACCTCTGCACCTTCACAAAGTGGTTGAGAGCTTTCAAGTCCAGTATTGGACGTACCCCTCCCTTCTTGGGAACTACAAACAGATTCGAGTAGAACCCTTGGAAATGTTCCAATTTCGGAACAGGCACAATCACCCCGCGATTCAGCAGGTCTCTTACTGCCCCCAAGAGGGCCTCCCGGCGAACTGGGTAAACGGGTATGCTGGAGGGGAAGAACCTGTTCTGCGGCCAGGAGAAGAACTCTATTTTGTAGCCGCAGGAAATCAGGTCGCAGACCCATTGATCGGATAGTCGGGCGGACCACCGGGCTGCAAATTCCCGAAGGCGTCCCCCCACCCGAGACATGGGTGGGGGAAAACCTTCATGCGGTAGCACCTTTGTTCGCAGGCTTGTTAGGCTTGCGGTTCCAGGGACGTTTCTGTCCTTCCGTGGGCGTCCTGTCGGACTGGGGACGTTTTGCCGAAGCTCCGGGCGGACGAAAAAGCAGTTTATGAGCGGAAAAAGAGGGTCCCTGCCTACGGCGTGGTTCCTTAGCCTTCCTGGCCTGTGGGAGTAGCGTACTCTTACCACCTGTGGCATTCTTAATAATGTCATCTAAAGAGGCTCCAAAGAGCCGATCGCCAAGGAAGGGAAGATCCGTCAGGGCTTTCTTGGATGCCTGGTCAGCCGACCAGCATTTTAACCAAATCAAGCGCCTCAGCACCACTGCTGACACTGAAGCCCTGGATAACAGGGGAAGAGTATCCAGGGCCGCGTCACAAACGTATTTAAGGCCTTGCACTAATTGGTCTGCTAGTTCCACGCAGACCGGGGAGGCCTGCTGTTCACCCAATTCGCGGTGCAACAGTTTCGCCCACTCAGTGTCTGCGACACCAGTGCGGATGCCAGTACTGGTCGCACGGCTGACCCCACCACCCTAAACAAGGAACGAGCTACTGCCTCGGCCTTCCTGTCCGTGGGATCCTTAAAGGCAGGAGTCCCTTCTACAGGGATCGTGGTTACTTTGTTTAACCTGGATACTGGGGGGTCCACGACCGGAGGAGCCGACCATTTTTTGAGAAGGCTCTCCTCGAAAGGGTAACGCACCGCCATATATTTGGGGACCGAAAAGGTCCGTTGCGGTCGACCCCATTCCTTGTAAATAAACTTGTCAAAATAAGTCAGATACGGGAACACCCTAGGAGAACGGGCTGGCTTACGGGACCCAAAAGGGACCGCTACCTCAGCAGAGGAATCTGCTGGCTCCTGAATCTTCAGGGCATCACGCACAGCCGTTATAAGAGCTCCAACAAGCGCTTTGTCGCGCACGGACCCGGACGGGGACTCATCCTCACTGTCCGAAAGGTCCTGGTCAGCGTCCTCTGACATGACAGAGCAGGGGCCACCTGCCTCAGCGGGTCCCGAGTCTGCGTCAGAACTCTCCCCAGAGGACGGGGGGGCATGGGCCGCTTTTTAGCACCTTTGCGCCCACGCACCGCCTCCATCTTGGCAACGAACGAATTGAGGACTGCCGACAAGGTGTCCAAGGGTACTGCACCGTCTGCAGGCGACCCGGTTACAATTGCCTGGATTTCGGGGGAAGAAACACCAGTTTCTGAAGCCATGCTGACCCTACCCTGTCTGCCACCCAAAGGGGACTTAGGACAGTGACAGTCCCACCCTCCTTACTGCTGCCGGCTGAGGGGCCCTTTCCCGCAAGACTCACCACCCTGAAGAGTTCTGCGCTGTTCAGCAGGTAGTGCCTGTAGTCCCTGTGAGCTCCCAGGTGCAGAGAAAAAACGTCCCTGTGTCGGTGAAGCAGCTGCTAATGGCAATGAAACCATCCTGTAGTGTGCTCAGGCTCAAAGAAAATCCAGGGAAAATGGCCGCCAGAACACAGGAGCACATGCTGCTGCTAGAGCACCAGTGAAAAACGTGTTTCAGGCTTCTGGAAAATGGCCGCTGACAAAAACACAGGGAAAATGGCCGCTGACAAAAACACAGGGAAAATGGCCGCTGACAAAAAACACAGGGAAAATGGCCGCCGAAGCTATGCCCACACTCAAGATGGCCGCCGAATGTGAAACCATGAGGAGACAAACACTTCACAGGCACCTCCAGGGACATAGAAAACAGGACCCAGGACACGACCAGCGCTAAAACCCCCAGGTGAGAGCCCTGCACAGACACACACACCCCATAGCAGCATACAGGGAGGGAGAGGGGAGAGAAGAGAGGGAGGTGAGGGACCCCCGAATCGACCTCCCAGGGAATGCCCAGCTGCTCAGCCCCACCGAGGCAGGGAGAGCTGTACTTACCAATCCTGAAGAGCTGGGAGACATTCCACAGCAGGACTACTCCTAATCAGTATAGGGTAGCTGCTAGGCCTCGGCATACTGTGACTCAGACATCAGTAGCCCGGTCATATGTACGCCCCGGAGCATAAAAGCTCACCGACCACCTCTGGAGCTGAGGTTTCGTCGTGGCCTGCCGAGCCGTAGCTGCGACCTGCACACGCTCGATGGCCGGACTGGGGGGACTACAAGGATAAGGGTATCCAGCCTGTCACCCAGCCGGCTGTTGATAGCAGATCACAGGATCTATCATCTTGCGCAAAAACCAAGCTTCTGCAGAAAAAGACAGACCGATGGGCCCATCAGGGTTCCTAGGTCTTTCTCCTTCACTAGGCAAAAAAAAACTGATGGCTGCAGGGCAGGCTGGGGGGTTGTTACCCAAGGGACCGCCCCCTGGGCGGAACTGGAAAGTTCTGTGTGTTACATAACAAGTAATGCCTAGTATTCTCCTAAAGGTGGCATAACAACCCAATGGCTAAGAGAGGAGCTGTGTCGGTCGGTGAATATAAGAGAAAAGGAGCTTGTTTAAATTAAATACATTTACTCCTTTTCTTAAATGGCAAAGGGGTACCTTTTCCACTAGAAATTCTATGGATGAATTATCCAAGATATCCCAAACAGCCATTCACCGCAAAAATGAAAACCAGCCAGGAGTTTTTTTTTTTTTTTTTAATATGACGCTTCGGCTGACCAATTTTTCAACTGTAGTATTCTACACATGTACCAGCCCAGCAAAAGGCATGAGGCCTGAAGATAGAGTCTCTCATAGCATCTATTGCCAACATAAAGCTACTAGGAGCTTGCCAGAACATGGGCCTGCTGAACAGGAATAACCTTGAGCACCTGTTTAAAACGTGACCCTCAAGGGTTTGACATATACCAATTACTGTCAGCACAGGCTGAGACACTCAACCTGTCAAGAAAACAAAATATGTTTTTTTTTTTTTTTTTTAATAGGAATTCCAATTCTTTATCTGTTGGAACCCTAAGTATTTGAGCATTGTGTGCCAGACAAGTCAAACTTTAAAATCAGAAGATATAGCAGCGTCAATTTCTGGTATCTTCCACTTTTAGAAAGTCTTTTCCTCCGTAGGATAAAGTGTGAAAAACTTTTTAAAGTGGGAAAAAAATGCTTATCGGGGTGATCCCACTCAGAATACATTAACTTTCCCAACAATGAATGGACAGGAAAGGCATGCACAGCTTTGAGGAGGCTTTAGCAAACCCAAAACAAGAAGAGGACACTCAGTTAAGGGTAGCATAAAATGTGGAGTGGACCAATTCAGTAAGAAATTGCACCCAGAATGTGAGGCTGATGTTCCGCATATGACCCCTCAGAAGAGAAGTCATCAGCCTGTTCACGGTCCTCAGAGAAAACATCTTCTCTTGCCCCCAGATCCTCAGTTTCAGGGTCCTAGGGTAATGGCATCTGTCGCATTTTATCCCAAACTGGAATGCGATTAAAGCCGCTAACCTTTTTCCCATCCTATCATGGCTGAGAAAAAACCTTTTTAGAAATATAGGCAGGGGCTGCAGTGTTGTAAACGTTTGCAAAAATGCCATGGCCCCTGAAGGCTTACTCTGACCAGCCATCCCCTCTCAGGGGAGGATGCCATTGCAGAGATAAGTTTTAGGCTTTCAGAGCTTGAGGGAAATCCCTTTAGCCCTCTTTTGGGGTGTTTCTAGCGCCCCTTCCGACCAAATTTCGATGCACAAAAGCAGAGGTACTACCAGAAGGATCACATCCACTGCTTGAGCAATAGTCCCGCCACTACTGCTGCTTTTAATGCTCAGCCTGATGCAAATAGTAAATGTGTCAAAATAGGAATGTCTGTGAATAGGAATGCCTGTGTCACTAAACCCCTTTCATGCCCCTTTGCTCGTGTCCCTCTGACAACTTGCAGCCAGCATAAATGGAGTTGTTAAAACATACTCCCGCACTGGACGTTGGAGGATGCCAATGCGGCTCTAAGCCCTGCCCCCTCTTCGCATCAAGCCCCCCTCCTCTCTTTTTCACAAGAGTGCTTTCCCGCGCGAGCACGGGGCTCCGATCCGATGGGATCAGCTTGTGTGTGAGGGAGGTCTGATGGAAGCAACCCCCCCCCCCCCCCCCCAAACTCACCGGAGGTCTGAGCTGCTCTCCGGAGGAAAAAAAGCCTGCTGCTACCTGACACATCGTGATCTCGGAGGAAAGCATGAGAAGGTACATGCTCCATACAGCACCCAGTGGTGACACTTAGCCACTTCAGCCCCGGACCAATTGGCAGCCAAAAGGACCAGGCCCCTTTTTGCGATTCGGCACTGCGTCGCTTTAACTGACAATTGCGCGGCCGTGCGACGTGGCTCCAAAACAAAATTGGCGTCCTTTATTTCCTACAAATAGAGCTTTCTTTTGATCGCCCCTGCGGTTTTTATTTTTTGCGCTATAAACAAAAATAGAGTGACAATTTTGAAAACAATGCAATATTTTTTGCTTTTTGCTATAATATCCCCAAAAAATATATAAAAAAACTTTTTTTTCCCTCAGTTTAGGCCGATACGTATTCTTCTACATATTTTTGGTAAAAAAAAAATTGCAATTAGCGATTATTGATTGGTTTGCGCAAAAGTTATAGCGTTTACAAAATAGGGGATAGTTTTATAGCATTTTTATTAATATTTTTTTTTTTACTAGTAATGGCGGCGATCAGCGATTTTTATTGTGACTGCGACATTATGGCGGACACATCGGACATTTTTGACACATTTTTGGGACCATTGTCATTTATACAGCAATCAATGCTATTTAAATGCATTGTTTCCTGTATAAATGACAGTTGTAGTGAAGGGGTTAACCACTAGGGGGAGAGGAGGGGTTATGGGCTGTGACGTGTGTTTTTTTTTACAGGGGGCGGGGCTGACGTCTGACGTCATTGATCGGCTTTCCCGATGACCGGGAACAGCCAATCAATGACAGGCAGAGTAGGAAGCGAGGGGAGAGGTTTGTTTACACATACCTCTCCCCGTTCTTCAGCTCCGTAACCCGATCGCGGGACACCAGTGGCGATCGGGTCCGCTGGTCCCGCGGCCACGGAGCTCCCGACCAGGTCGCGAGCGCGCCGCTGGCGGCGCACGCGCGACCCACAGGCAGGCAAATGCGCGACCACGTACAGGTACGTGCTTTTGCCTGCCCATGCCATTCTGCTGACATATATATGCAGTGGGCGGTCGGGAAGCGGTTAGGCATGACAGCATTTACTTTTTTTTTTAAAGGAGACATTTCATAAGAAAGCTTAAAAATTCCTTGGAAAAACTCCACTTACCTTTCTCGTCGCAGGGTGTTCTGTGGTAAAACCAACAGACCCAATCTTCACCCTTCACGGTGAATTCCGTTAAACCTTCAGGAACCGGGGCCCCTTAGGGAACCCACACTCCTGGACCTGTAATAGCACCCCGCAAGTAAAACTTTACTGGATCCCGGGGTCCAGACCTCTAAAAAGAGAAGTGTTACAGGCAAAACCTTGTTTCTTCCGCCACGAGGGTACCATTCAATTTGGCCTAAAAGACACTTTGAATGGATCCGATTGCTCCCATGGAGCCCAGCAAAGCACATCTTCACTTGTGAGCAACACCTTAGACAACGGCGAAAAAACTGAGGTACTCCTGGTATGGCAGGGGTTATATAGGGAGGCAACTTCCCGTTTAGGGTGTGTCAGTGTCCATCACCTGAAGGTGGCCTATAACCCACAGTGATTACTATGGCTCTGTGTCCCATGATGTACGATTAAAGAAATGGGAGCACCCCTTCTTTGTGAATAAGGCTTTGGGGTAGACTTGGTAACCTTTGTGTTCCAAGTCTAGCACCTCAAGGAAGGGCTGAATTTTGGTTTGAAGATGAAGCCTGAGTATGGGACACTCTTCGTTTAGAGGCGGTAGAAGCACCTAAGGAGGGAGGGTTTTGAACCTTCCACTGTGGAAGAAGGACTTTTCCTCCTGTGACCTCTTTTATGAACTCATCAAGTGCATCGCCAAAGATATGTCCTTCCTCAAAAAGCAAATGAGTGAAGCGTCTTATTCTAGGGCATCAACACAGAAAGGCAGAAGGCAGGGGCGTCGATTTACTACAGGCAAATACACTGTGCACTGTAACAGTTGCTCTAGATCTGAGGGGGAAGCTCTAATGATTTCCATCATCCAATCATGTGCAGGCAAAATGGTGTTTTTTTTTATTTTCCTTGCATCTGATTGAGTATTTTTTGAAAAGTGAAGCTTTACCTCATTTATTAAGCTCTGGAGCAAGAGTACTTGCAGTGCACAGTATATTTGCCTTTAGTAAATTAACCCCAGTGCCTGTAAGTGTTCCACTAGAACTCTGATCGAGTGATTGTGTTTGTCAAACTGCAGCGAATTGGCTAACGAACAAACTGCAGCAACAGCCTGCCAGAAAGGACTGTTACGCAAGTGTTCCCATGTTCTAATAGTTTAGTTTAAAATATCTCTGCCCTATTGTTATTATCTCACATGCATAGTGCCAGATAGGCAAGTCTGTGCTACTGTATGTACGTAGTGATTACCTTGCACTATATTAGTAGGTGAACCGATTTATTGCAATATAATTTATATGGCGCTACTGTTATTTTAGTTAACCCTGTCCCTTCTGGTCTGGGATTCTATAACTAGTTTTAGCTTAGGGTTTTGATGACCAGCAAAGGCTAGAGCCAGTTTAGGCCTCAAACAACCACTTCTGGTAGAGGTCCAGTTGCATGACAGATTAGACTCTACTAGGGACTAAAGCGAAAAGTAGAAAGGTTGACTGAGTTCCATTGCCACACCACAGTTTTCTCCGTGTGAGGCTGCTATCCAGGCTAGTTGGAAACGGTGAAGGGTCGCCTCAACAGCACAGACTTTGTCTTCAGGTCTCCCACACAAAGCTGACCACCACAGCCATCATCCTCACAGGCCCCTACAACTGAACTTTGTTTCAACATTCATCTGGGGGTAGCCTAATAATAAATTATATATGGCTGATGAAGAGCAGGGCATGCTCGCTAACTGTACAGCAGCATTGTTACAATTGACATGCATTTGAGACAGTTTCCCTTCGTTTTTTCAAAAAATATATATAATAATATATATATATATATATATATATATATATATATATATATATATATATATATATATATATATATATATATATATATATATATATATTATGTAAAAATATAAACACACACATATAGTAGAAAAAAAACGATGGGACACAATCTCCAATGCAATCCTGTAAATATATAATACAGGATTTATATAGCGCCAACAGTTTGTGCAGCGTTTAACACAATGGAGACAGACATTACAGTTACATTACAATTTGGTACAAGAGGAATCAGAGGGCCCTGCTCATTAGAGCTTACAATCTAAAAGGGAGGGTCAATTGATACAAAAGATATTAGCTGTGGGGGTGGGGGGGGGGGGGGAGCTGATGCAGGAAGTAAAACAGTGTATTAGTTAGAAAACAGGATAGGCTTCTTTAAAGAGAAGGGTTCTCAGGGATAGTCTAAAGATGGATAGATTAGGGGACAGTCGGACAGATTGGAGTAGGGAGTTCCAAAGGATGGGAGAAATCCTGGAGGTTAGCATGCGAGGAGGTGACAAGGGAGCTAAAGAGCAGTAGGTCTTAGGAGGACTGAAGAGAGTGGCTTGCTTGGTATTTTTGGACTAGGTTAGTGATGTAGCTGGAGTTATGGATGGTTTTGTAAATTATTGTTATTGTGAATTTTATTTGTTGGGTGAGTGGAAGCCAGTGGAGGGATTGGCAGAGAGGGGTTGAGAACACTGAATGGTTGGTAAGGTGGATGAGTCTTGCATCGGCATTCATTATGGATTGGAGTGGGGATCATCTATGTAAAGGTAATCCAATGAGGAGGGAGTTGCAGTAGTCGAGGCGAGAGATAACCAGGGAGTGAATTAGAAGCTTGGTGGTGTTAAAAAGGGGTGTATTCTAGAAATGTTGCGGAGGCTAAGGTGGAATGATTTGGACAGGGATTGGATGTGGGCCTGAAAGGACAGTTCAGAGTCTAAGGATAACCCCTAGCACCCTGGAATGTGGGGACGGACTGATGTGCCATTGATCTTGAAAGAGAAATCAGAGGAAGAGGCACATGGGCTTGGAAATATTAAGAGCTCGGTTTCAGGATAGATTCGGATAGATTCAGTTTGAGGAAGTGGTTTGACATCCAGGCTGATAGGTCAGTTAGTAAATCAATAATGCGTGAGGAGATAGATTTGGGTGTTATCGGCATATAAATGGTAGTGGAAGCCATGGGAGGCTATTAGCTGACCCAGGGAGGACATGTAGATCGAGAATAGTAGAGGTCCAAGGACAGAACCTTGGGGGGACCCCAACAATAAGAGGAGTTGGAGAGGAGGAAGTTGAGTTGTAAGTGACATTGAAGGTGTGGTGAGATTCAAAACAACGGAAAGCGCAGCCATGGAGACCAAGCAAATTGAGTTTATTTTTGAGGAGGGTGTGGTCAACTGTATCAAAGGCAGCGGAAAGGTTCAAGAGCAAGAGTACGGAATAATGACTATTTGTAATTAGTTTGTGAGTTTTAGGAGGGCAGTTTCTGTGGAGTGCTGTGGGCGAAATCCAGAAGACTATTCTCACTAAGGTGGTAACTCAATCGGTTGTAGAATAAACGTTCAAGAAGTTTGGAGGCAAAAGGGAGTAAAGAGATGGGTCTTAGGTTTTTTAAGATTGGTGGGGTTCAGTGAGGCCTTTTTTGGTATGGAAGTGACTAGTGCATGTTTTAGAGGGTTGGGGAAGAGGACAGTACAGAGGGAGAGGTTGAAGATATGCGTTAAAGAGTGTAGGATAGAGCCAGAGGGGGACCGTAGTATTTGAGAAGGAACAGGGTCAAGAAAGTTAGGTGGGCGTTATAAAAAAAAGTTTAGCAACTTCCTCTATAGTAGTTGGGTTAAAAGAGGGACGTATTGATTGTGCAGGACAAGAAGTATAAAGTGAGGGAGATACCTGTAGAGTGGAGTTTGAGATGAATTGTGTCAATATTTTTCAAGTAATTAGCAATCGCCTGGTCAGTGAGTAAGTTAGTGGGTGGAGGTAATGGAGGACGAAGTAGAGTGGTAAAGGTAGAAAAAGCTTGTACACTTTGCTGATACTACCTGATTGTACATTGGATGCATGTACTATTAATCTTTTCTTATATAAAGATTGCATTTCCATTCTGGTGTGCATTTATATACTTAGTTATTTTCTGGTTATTACTGGTTAGTTTCCCAGGAGGCACTGTCAACTTTATTATCAAACCCACTCTATTAATTTGGTGAATGTTCTGGTTCTCGCATTTACCTACAGGTTAAAGATCCACCAATATCTGGTACAAACTGTCGGGGCGCCTATGCGTGAAAACATTTATTGCGATACACGTTACATATCACGCACTCCGGAGCGAGAGCAATAATCCTAACACAAGACCTCCTCCAGAACACTAAACTGATAGCTATAGAGGGCTTTTGAAGCGTTGCCTATAGAAATTATAGGGTACTGAAGTTTGACGGCATTTCACATGCACACAAAAATTTTAAGGTTTGGCATGTTGGGTATCTATTTCCTCGGTGCAACCTCCCGCTTTTATACATTTTACCAACAATTTGGGTAATTTATTGCGTTTGTTTGCCCTAAAATTCACGTTTTCCACCATTTTATTTTCTAGGGCACAGGTGTCAAACTGGAGGCCTTCCAGGTTCCACAATGCATTGCAAGGCTGACAGTTACAAGCATGATTCCCACAGGCAATGGCATGATTGGACTTGTAGTTCTGCAACAGTTGGGGGGCTACCAGTTTGACACTCCTGCTCTAGGGTATCTGCTTTTAGAAAATATATATTTATGGGTTTTGTGTAATCTTAAGGCCCAAAAAAAAAAAAACAACAAAAAAAAAAAAAAAACGGCTCTGGCAGCAAACAAGGGTTAATAGGAGTAGGCTACACAAAGTTGAAATACATTGTGCAAAGGAATAAATGATGTTACATTTTGACCATAGATACACTTACCTCTTGAACTAATGGCTGCTGAAATAGTGGAATTAGGGGATTTGTCCGAGGGATGTCAATGTGAATCTAAAATTATAAAAGTAAAATTAAAAAAGTCTTTAAAACCTGACGTTCACACGCTGAGGTCATTCAAGTGGTTCATTCAAGCAGCTCAGCTAGACCTGCCCTTGACTCCTAGCAGTGACTTGGTAGCCCTCCTAATGTGTAACAGCAAGTGCTTTGAGAGAGGAAAGTATAGTTAGCTGAGCTGCCTGAGAGAATAACTTAAAATTATTGCATACAGAGATGGTCATATTGCATTAAAAGTAAGGCGAGAAGCTCTGTGTAAAGACCACCTTCCAACCAATTTACATTTACCTTAACAGCATTCCTCCACAGGTCCAGCTTCAAAAACACACAATCCTGGGTATAAAAAAAAAAAAGGACATAACCTAACTAAGAATACAGTGCTCAGTACGAGTGGCCAATAGCTAGGCCGAACACTGTCGCATAAAGGAGAAGAATCTCCATCATGGACCAAGGCTAAACCTGGGTGGCTAAATTAAAGTAAAAAAAAAGGCATATTAAAAAAAAAAAGGAGAAAAGGCTATAGTTTAAAAAAAAAAAAAAATATTATTATTATTATTATTATTATATATATATATATATATATATATATATATATATATATATATATATATATATATATATATATATATATATATATATATATATATATATATATATATATATATATATATATAATAAAAATATCCGAAGGGACACCGTCAATATCCAGCACAGAAGATGCAGAGGAGTGTAAAAAGAATCCCAAAAAAACGTTTTTTTACTATTTAATATATGTAAAAACAGTCGGAGCATATTTGAAATGGAGTAGGTAATCTCGCGCTTACACAAAGATTAGGACTAATCTAATGCAGCACACACTGGGGGTAATATCTGAACCCAAAAGCAGGAATAGAGAAAGGGAGGGGTAGTGGCGCGCAGATGTTTAAAACTATGCAAAAAATATACAAAGAACAGGTGAAAGGGATAAATGAATGAATCCAGATGAGCAGTGAAGAAAGCAAATAAAAGCATTCGCATAATGGTGTACCAGTGATTGTGAAGGTAAAGTCACATTAAGGTAAAATACATCAAAACATGGTTAAAACCAAAAAACAACTTGATAAGAAAATATAGTGAATGGTGACTGTGATTATTAAAATCAAATCAAACGTGAAGCTTCATAAAATTCAAAAAATGCAGTCAAATATTTGTGGAATAAACGCAGCGACAGGCGATAAACGCAATGCCAAGAGTAGACTGCTAAGAGTAGACTGCTATACAAATAGCTAATAATAGACCAAATGTCTATAAAGTGACTGGAGTGAATAAATAAAGTGACAGAGGTGAATAAATACAATGACTGAGGTGAAAAAAACACAATTAAAATCGAGTCGCACGCTAAAAACACATCACAGCAAGTGTGAATAAATAGTCCATATAAAACATAAGTACAAGTAACAGTTCGTTTCCAAAGTGAAGTGAATTCCTGTTCGATGTGAGATGGTTTTGTGGCTGTGACTATTTTGTGCGACTATAGCAGCGCTAAGTGATCCTGGTGGGGATGGTATAGCTGGCCCCTTACCTTACAGCTGTAAGGTTACAGCATGGGTTTATTAGGTCTTTATGGTCCCTGGTGACCTTCCTCCTATAGTGGCTCCAAAGTGTGTCCCGGTTCTTATTGGTACTTTAGATTGCATTCAGTTGTGGGGGGGGGGGGGGGGGGCTCACATCAGTATGGAAAAAAAGGAAGGAAGTAGCCTCATAGTGTAGTAAGTTAAATATCAAATAAGGAGTTTATTTCAATCAAAACTGTGCATTAAAACAGGGGGGTACTCACATTCTTAAAATGAGTCAGAAAACAATGTACAAACGAGCGGCGAGCTCGGTGTTTGCGTCACTTCCGGTCGGTGTGCTAAGCTGAGGTCCCGACGCGTGACCTAATAAACCTAAGACCTAATAAACCCATGCTGTAACCTTACAGCTGTAAGGTAAGGGGCCAGCTATACCATCCCCACCAGGATCACTTAGCGCTGCTATAGTCGCACAAAATAGTCACAGCCACAAAACCATCTCACATCGAACAGGAATTCACTTCACTTTGGAAACGAACTGTTATTTGTACTTATGTTTTATATGGACTATTTATTCACACTTGCTGTGATGCGTTTTTAGCGTGCGACTCAATTTTAATTGTGTTTTTTTTCACCTCAGTCATTGTATTTATTCACCTCTGTCACTTTATTTATTCACTCCAGTCACTTTATAGACATTTGGTCTATTATTAGCTATTTGTATAGCAGTCTACTCTTAGCAGTCTACTCTTGGCATTGCGTTTATCGCCTGTCGCTGCGTTTATTCCACAAATATTTGACTGCATTTTTTGAATTTTATGAAGCTTCACGTTTGATTTGATTTTAATAATCACAGTCACCATTCACTAATATTTTATCAAGTTGTTTTTTGGTTTTAACCATGTTTTGATGTATTTTACATTTATGTGACTTTACCTTCACAATCACTGGTACACCATTATGCGAATGCTTTTATTTGCTTTCTTCACTACTCATCTGGATTCATTCATTTATCCCTTTCACCTGTTCTTTGTATATTTTTTTGCATAGTTTTAAACATCTGCGCGCCACTACCCCTCCCTTTCTCTAGTCGGAGCATATTGGCCCCTTAAAGCAGTGGTCATCAACCCTGTCCTCAGGGCCCACTAACAGGCCAGGTTTGCAAGATAACTGAAATACATCACAGGTGATATCATTTGCTGCTCAGTGATTGCAGTATTCTAGTCTGCATCTCCCCAAGGTAATACACAAAACCTGGCCTGTTAGTGGGCCCTGAGGACAGGGTTGATGACCACTGCCTTAAAGGATGATCAAGGGAAGTTAGTTACAATGGACAAGCAGAAGGCACCTGTATTAAATTCATTTTTTGCCTCAGTTTTTACCATGGAAAAAGAGGGGCATAACAAACAAGATAATATCCTGCACTGAAGAATCCAAAATACAGTAATAGCTTTTCTACCTGTAGCATATGGACAGCCTGAGCTTGAAGGAAACGCTATTAAAAAAGGCACCAGAGGCCAGCCCTTCCCCTTCACCGACAATGAGGCTTGGAACCAGAGCCTCTGGTGCCTGAAAGAGACTTTACCAATACCGGGATTAATGCCCCTACATCATCTGGTCAAACAGGAACACAGACAGGCCACAAACCCAAACACAGCTACTGCACAAGCCCCCTCCAAAAAGTGCCCTATAGTGCACACACCCAGAGAATTGGACTGGGAACTCCCACTGCCTGTGCCAGTCCCTGTCTAGGGAGTATGCCACTTCCAGACATGGCCTTCCCTAGGCACAGAAGGAGAAAGTGAAACAAGCTAGCTCCTTCCCATACTGAGGAATGATGTTGGAGGGCAATTTTTCAGAAAAACCTACTAGCTGCTCCCACTGGAGCCAGGAAGGTAAAGGTGTGGGTGGAAGAAAAGGATAGCCAGAAGGACAGAGGCTTTCCTCACCCAGGTTCCGGGTGATGCATCGCCTACGTCCAGAGGAAACAAAAACTGACTAGTTCAGCAGAGGGACTTCCTTTTAATGTGTACTTGGTGATGCGTTTCCTGTTCCTCTTGGAGGAGGTGCTATATCTCATGGGCTGTCCTGGAAGACGATTTGGGAAATATGAACATATGTCTGACAATTTATTTTAAAATGGGAAAAAAAAAATTCCACTGACACTGCATATATGTGGTATGTTGTCATCAGGGGTGCCAATTGAAAGCACCTCTGATAAACAGAGATGGCACTCTGGTTAAGAAAGGTTGCTGTCTAGAACTGTCTCACCAGCTTTGCTGGTGTTACGAGGACTGTTTGTTGCATTTTGTCCCCTTCTGCACCAAAGGTACCAGATTTCTCATTTTTATTTTTTGGGTTAACAAAAACAGAGTCCTGTTTCCTTAAAGAAGGGTATACAGCACAGTGCTTGTGCAGTGTCATTTGGCCCCCTGTAACACCCAAAAAACCTTGCTAATTCTGCCTGGCTATGCCCTCCCCTCTGTAAACTGACCACGATAATCAGGACACTGTGGTCTGTTTACATGATTCCGTCATCTGCAGCCCTACTCTCCTGTGTCGGTCAGTCTCTGTCCCCCTCCCCTCCCTGCCTGTCTGCTCATACCAGTACCAGGAGCGGAGCTCATATAGGTACAGATGGGAAGATTTTTTTACATAACACAGGGAGACTATTCATTATGGCACAGAGGGCATAAGACAATTGTATTAAAGTGTGTTAACAACCACTTTAAAGTATAACTATAGGCAAAACTTTTTTCTAGTTTTGGTTGGAGTGGAGATTAGAGTATTTGACAGATTTGTATTGCTGTCTGTGCCCCCATAAGGGAGAATCAACCTCGCTAATTGTCATGTTTACAGTTATAATTACTTTTACTAAGTAATATATAGTAATTACTAAGTAAGTATATAGCAATGACAGAAGTAAAAACTCCAACAGTGGGTGCTGTGTCCGTCAATGAACTCAGAGAAAGGGATTTTACAGCACAGAAATCACGGTTTTCTCTTTCGTTAACTGATGGACAGCAATTCTTCTCTTGATATCCATAACAGACAGGGACGTCCCAAAGCAGTGGCAAAAAAAGAGGGGTGGACAAACCAGCAAAAGAAGCAACCAGGCAACAGCCTAATGACAGTATTGCCCCAAAGGGGCCCATGAAAACCTCATACAGCAACCTGCAAAACTTTGCAGCCAAATCTAGCATCAAGGATGGCAAAACATCAACTTTTTAGAACTTTGCAACAGGGTGCATGGAGGACGAGGTTGCCACCTTGCAAACTTGAGACACAGACATCTGTTGTTCAAACACCCAGGAGGCACTAATTGCCTTGGTGGAATGTGCCATCTCTGGGAACGGGGGCCCTTAACCACTTGACCTGCGGAAGACTTACCCACCTTCATGACCAGGCCATTTTTTTGATATAGATATCTATATAAAAAATTTAAAAAAAAAATAAGAAATAGTCAAATTCCTTCAATTATTCATTCATATTTTTTGGTAAAAACTAATCCCAATAAGTGCAGATTAATTGCTTTGCACAAAAGTTATAGCGTCTACAAACTATGCAATATTTTTCTTTATTTTTGGACTAGTAATGCTATGAGCAACTTATAGCGCGACTGCAAAATTGTGGCGGACATAATGACACTGACACTTTTTGTGGACCAGTGCTAAAAAATATGCACTGTCACTGTACGAATGATGGGAAAAAGAGGAGCTGTGCCAATAGTAGCTAATTATGAAGATAACATGGCAAACCTAATTACCAAAATGAAGAAAAAAGGAAGTGAGCAAAAAACACCAGAAAATTTAGAAGGTGCAAATCCGTGAATCACTCTTAAAGTAAATGAATCGCTTTACAGAGTCCTCTATTGATGCCAGTGTCTCAAAAACACAAATCCCTCCACCACATAGATTTCACGCTTACCAGATAGCAAGCGGTGTAGCACTTGTGGTGAACTACCCAGCTTGGCCCTTGATCATCGGTCAGATTCAGATGGCAGCTCACATCTGAGAAGACCTCTTATGGTGGAGCAGGATGGACGGTCTAGAACTTAAAAGCGAATCCAAGGGATTGTTCAAAAAAAGTAACCCAAAAAAGGAAAGAAGACTTGCCATAGTGTAAAAACCATTGGAACATTTATTTAAATAAAGTAATGTACTTACCCTTAGGAACAAATAAAACCGCATATAAAAGAAAGTTGGCCAGCTAAAGATAAATGCCCGCCCCTCCGTGTTCGTGGCAACGCGATGACGTCAGCACATCCCTCATCCCGATGTCTTTTGTCACAATAGGACATTGTCATGGGGCATTGGCGGCGTGCTGACTCACCGCTTAAACAAGATTTACAATTGGAACCACACCTCTATCTGAGCCTCGTGCCGAAGACCCAAAAATCCCCATCTTGGAAAAAGGAAAACCTAACTGGTAGATAAAATACTAAGATTATGAATCTCTATTAATCAAAGGTCTCATCCTCATTTAAAATTCTAATAAACACAACGGGACCACAGAGGAGAGAAGACGTTCCTATGTACTATACTTAATAAAACAAACTAATGAAAACATATGCATGCAATATGCTAAACGGAAATCTATAAAAAGACCAAAATGAGTCACCGGTATCAAATGTGCCACTACTGCCACCAGTGGTCAGCGAATAGACCACCACCAAAACAGAATATATTTAATTCATAGCTGGATGCATAAATCAGCTTAAATTGTTATGCCCCGTACACCCGGTCGGACATTCCGATGGAAAAAAGTCTGATCGGATTCTGTTGTCGGAAAATCTGATCGTGTGTGGGCTCTAGCGGGCTTTTTCCATCGTAAAAAAAAAAAATTTGAGAGCAGGATCTAAAATTTTCCGACAACAAAATCCGATCAGACTTTTTCCGATCGTGTGTAGAGAATTCCGACGCACAAAGCTCAGAAGAAATTTGGAGATGAAAGCAATTGAACACTGGCCTCTACGTAGTCCCGTCGTACGTTTTGTATGGCACCTCAGATTTTCCGACAACTTTGTCTGACCGTATGTGTGCAACACAAGTTTCAGCCAAAATCCGACGGATTTTGTGGTTGGAATGTTCGACCGTGTGTACGGGGCATTAGAGTGTGTGTGTAAACCATGTATAATGGCAATACCATCCATCTTGCAAATACTAAAAAAAAATTAAAAAAAGACGGGTGGTCATTCTACGCTGATTAAGGTACCCAAGGGTCAACAAAAAATAGGAAATTAATATAATTAAATGAAAAACTCCCTTAACCTCTTGCCGACCAGCCGCCATCATTATACTGCGGCAGGATGGCTCCCCTGCGCAAACAACCATAGGTGTACGTTGGCCCCTTTAAGAGCTATAAGGGGCGCGCATAATAAAAATGCCATAAATATATTGCCCATTTTGTAGATACTATAACTTTTGCGCAAACCAATCAATATACGTTTATTGCAATTTTCTTTACCAAAAATTACATATTGGCCTAAACTGATGAAGAA
Source organism: Lithobates sylvaticus (assembly GCA_028564925.1). Classification (NCBI taxonomy): domain Eukaryota; kingdom Metazoa; phylum Chordata; class Amphibia; order Anura; family Ranidae; genus Lithobates; species Lithobates sylvaticus. The sequence goes on along the minus strand of CM053027.1, from coordinate 221,500,899 downwards.
ATTCTTTGAGATGTATTAGATTTGACTTCTGAATGTTGAGAAGCCAACCCAAACTTTTTAGATGCGTCTGAGTTACTTGAAGGTTGACTTCCACCTGACTCTTGGAGTCTGCAAAAAGTAGCAGATCGTCCAGGTAGGGCACTATTGGAATCCCTTTCAGCCTCAGGGGCTCCAAAGCTTCTGCCATCACCTTCGTGAATACTCTGGGAGAGTAGGAGAGGCCGAATGGCAGGGCTCTGAACTGCAGATGCCAAATCCCCCCCCCCCCCCCAGATTGACTGCAAGCCGCAGAAATTTCTGTGATGGGGGTGCTATTGGAATATCGATATATGCATCTCTCAAATCGATGGAGGCCATGTGACACCTGGGGGTCAGCAAGTTCTTCACCGAAAAAATTGTGTCCATCCTGAATTTTTTGTATTTTATGGACCGATTCAATAACTTCAAATTGAGGATCAGGCAGAATTTTCCTGATGGTTTCTTGACCAAAAATATATGGGAATAAAACCCTTACCCTTCTTGAACCTGGGAGATGACCTTCTGTTGCATTAGCGCTTGAAGAAGAGACTTCATAGCCAGAGCCTTCTTCTGATCCCTTGGCAGGTTATGTAAAACCGACTTGGGGGGTTTTGTGAGAACTCTAGAGGATAACCCTGCTGGATTATCCCTAGGACAAATGGACTTTGTTGTTTCTCCCCAAACTGACAAGAAATCCTGAAGCCTCCCGCCTACTGGGAGATGGTCATTGTTTTTTAGGGGATTTCTCAGGATTTCTGAATACCCCACCCCTGCCTCTTCCTCTCTGAGGATTCCAAGGTCTTTTCTTTGTTTGGTCTTTTTCCTTATCGGCTTGTCAAAAAGGACGAAAATGTTTCCTCTGCTGTACCACTTTCTTTTTTTGAGGAAAAGCTTTCTTTTTGTCTGCTGTCCTATCAAGTAAAGTCTCTAGTTCTGGACCAAACATCAAGTCCCCTAAAAAGGGAATTCCGCACAGTTTCACTTTAGAAGCTGAATCCCCTGACCAGGTCCTAAGCCAAAGGGCTCTGCTTACGGAATTAACAAGTGCTGATGATTTGGCAGACATCCTGATGGACTCTGCTGAAGCATCTGCCATGTATTTGTTGGCTTTAAGCAGTGTAGGGAAGGACTCCAATAACGCTTTCCTGGAGGTACCTACTACCACATGGTTCTTGAGTTGGTCTAACCAACATTCCAAGTTTCTAGCCACAACTGTAGCTGCCATTGCGGGTTTCAGATTGGTTAAGGAAGACTCCCATGCTTTCTTCAGTAGACCATCTGCCCTTTTGTCCATAGCATCTTTGAGAATTCTCATATCCTCAAAGGCTAAGTCCGTCTTTCTAGATACTTGTGAAAAAGCAGCATCTATCTTGTTTTTTTTATTCCAAACACACTCCTCCTTTTCCTCAAAAGGGAACCTCCTCGTAAGAGCTTTAGAGCCAAACTGCCCTTTCTCTGGATCCTTCCACTCCTTTTTAATAGTGTCCGTTAAAGAGGAAGTAAACCCTCTTTTACAACTTTAGCTTACAGGGATATCTCCTAAACCACACGGTTTAGGAGATATACCTGTATTTGCATGTGCCGACGTCATGCGGCACATGCGCACTAGCGACAACTGAAGCAACGGCGCTATATGCCGATGCTTCAGTTGTTATATGCCACTCTCGTGCGCATGTGCATGACGTCATCGCGGCTCCAGCAAATCACAGCGCCGGAGCAGCGATACCTGGAAGTCACTCCGGGAGAAAATGTCGGTGGTCGGAGGGGGAGAAGAGGACCGATGCCGAGGCTTCGATCTCAGGTAAGTGATACATAATTAGCTAGTATGCTATGCATACTAGCCAATTATGCCTCTGTCTTGCAGGTTTTTTTTTTTTTTTTTTTTTTTCGTTTTTGTTAAGAGGGTTTACTTCCTCTTTAACACTTTATGTACAGGAAAGACTATGTTTCACTTCCTCCAGCCCCTGGTACATCTTGTCATGTACTGATAGCCGAGTTTTTTCTTCCTGGATCTCCAGGGTAGTATAAATTACCTTGAGTAATTCATCTACTTCCTCAAGTGAAAGTTTATATATCTAGAAGATCTGGCTTTTTCCTCTTCCTCATCATCTGAATCAAACGTTGAGGGAGGAGATGCCGACGTAGGGCGGGGACGCTACACAGAGGGATGGGCGGGACCTAGGGGAAAGACGGCTGGACAGAGAGGAGGAAGTGTACGTCGGGTGAGTGACGGCGGGGCACACGCGGATGAAGCCCAGTGTCAGACAGAAGCGCGGGACCCGGCTGTGCCAAGCAGGAACGAATAGAGCGCTCTTTATGGACGCTCTTCATGGATATCAAATGCAGAAGCAATAGCCGGAGCAACGGACGCAGGACCTCGCTCTCCCCCCCAACAGCTTCCCTCATCTCCCCACACCCCACCCGCCGCCCGGAGTGAAAACGTTTATGTTCACCTGCAATACAGCCAGAAAGGAAACAGTATGGAAGGGTAAGACCCCATTAAAGGGGGAGAAAACTAAAATCCTGTTACTATAGGGGTAAGTCTACCTTCTGTATTTGTAAACCTCCATGGCTGAATAAACTGTAAACTGAACGGATATACAGGTATAGCAGGAACACCAAGGCAGAGTGAAGGGGAAAGTGAAAGGAAATCTGAAAGCAACAATTTATACTATTTATAACTACTTGTATCACACTGATAAGAAGGGTAACGTGTCTTGCAGTTATCTGAGAGGGAGGTGTTAATAAAACCCCCTTACCGATACCTGTGCTGCTCCCCCCACCCCTGGCTGTTTCTCTATCGCTGGTGCTTGATTTTTTTGTGTTTTTTCTCTTTTTGCCTTAAAGATGTACTGTCTTTATAATTATATAGAGATAGAGAAATACAGAGACAATAATATAGAGGAAGTTGGAGAATCTGCATGGTAATCTGACCCCCTTTGAGTATACTTCATCTGTGTATCTCATCCGCCTGCCCCCTCCTGCTCCCCCACGGGAATCCATCCCCCGCCCCCCGCCCTAAGTAGGACCTCTAAGGACATAAAGGAGGAGGAGTGGGAGAGAGGGAGGAGGGAGAAAAACTATAAGCATAAAGTTTGAACCAGAAGCTGGTACATGCACCTGTTCTCTTTTTTATTTTTTACCTGGATGCATACAAGTGGGTCTAATGGTCGATATGTGATAAACAAAGCACAGAACATATATACACCTACCAACATATCCATATGGAGGAACGTGAATAGACCCAGCTCAAAAAGGTGTCAAACAAAACAGGGCAACCTAAGTATTACTGGGATACAGAAGTATATATCCCGTTTAAAGTAGTGTCATTAAAGAGGCCGAGCTATAAGCACGGTAACTGAGCTCTATAGACAGGGGTTCCCCCACGATTGCTGCTCACCCCTCGTCTAGGCTTTCCGGGTCTCTTTTTCTTTTTATTCTTTCCCCTTTGCTTTAGCATGAAAGGTAGAGCCATCAAAGGAGGGGAACCCAAGACACCGAAGGAAAGAGCTAATACTAGCACCAGTACAATTAAACAATACCTGGTTCAGGGACTGAGTCCCAAAAGTCCCACCATGGAAAAACAGGCAACGAAACAGGGGAAAAAGAAGGAGACAAACAAAAAAAAGGAGGAAATTCCCGAGGTTTCGGGAGCAAATACTAGCACAGAGAACGAAACAGAAAGTAGCAGGATGGAGGAACAGGGGGAGAGTGCCCAGTTGTTAACCAAGACAATGCTGGCAGATATGCTGATGAAAATGGAAACGGCAATTAAAAATGAAATAGTAGCATTACGAACGGACTTAACCCATTTGCTGACCCGGGTAGAGGAGGTGGAAAATAATACAGACAGGCATACACATGAAATAACCGACCTTAAAGATCAACTCAGAATGATTAAGCTAAATCAAAGGAGGACCCTATATAAACTGGAGGAACAGGAAAACCAAAGTAGAAGGCAGAATTTAAGGATACGATCTCTGCCAGAAGAAAATGGGGAAGATCTTAGAAAGACGATAAAGAAGCTATTTAACCCGGTATTGAATAAAAGCCCAGAATGGGAACTAAAAAGCGAGAGGATACACAGAGTCAGGAAACCGCAACATATACCAATAGACTCTCCCAGAGATATTCTGGTCAGATTTCAGAACTACGAGGAAAAGTCAGAGATATGGTCCAATCTGAGGGGAAAACCCCCTTTAAAAATTGGGGATGTTGAACTTCAGATTTTTTTAGACCTGTCACAGCAAACACTGGCTAGGAGACGGTTACTCAGACCGCTGTTAACCCAGATGCGGATAGAAAACGTGAAATATAGTTGGGGGTTCCCAGCATCTCTTATAGGATATAAAGATGGAAGATCAGCAAGGTTAAGATTTCCTGAAGATCTAACTGAATTCTGCAGGAATTTAGACCTACAAATAGTAGAAATTCCAGAATGGGTGGAGAAGGAGGGTCTGAACTGAGAAACGGGGTGGGGGTGTGAGACAGACTATGAGAATTTTGGTCTTCTGTTCCTTTATGTTTTTCTGTTTTTGGTGTGGTAGCAGTCTGTTCTTCTGGCTTTGCGGGTTGGGTGGGGTGGGGAGGTAGTGGGAGGGGAGGGAGAGTGGGGTGGGAGGTGAGACCTGGGCGGAAGTTCTCTCTGTCCGAGGGACCATTCGACACCCCCCCCCCGTAGGGGGAGAGGGGCCGAATGGGGAAGGAGGTCGCCGTTTAACCTCTGGGAAGGAAGCCCAGAGGCGGTGAGGAAGATTTCTGACCCGCCAATGGTCTGGAGGTCAATATTGACCAGGAGATGGGGAGGGGGGAGGGGGGGGCGGGGAGAGAAGGACAGGGAAAGGGGGGGGGGCAAGTGGGGAGAGAGGGGGTTGAGGGAATAGGGTGAGAAAGGAACGAGGGAAGGGTGGGAAGGGGTAGCTGGGGGAGTAAAGTGCCTCTCCGTAAAAAACAAAAACGAAAGAAAAGTTCTAGATTAGGTTCTTAACATATAATGTCCGAGGTCTGAACAACCCTATTAAAAGACACAAAATATTAACAGAGCTTAAACATTATCAGACAGATATAGTGTTTCTCCAGGAAACCCACCTCTTTCAGGGAGCTAATATAAAACTATATTCCAAAAAATTCCCTACTTGGATTTATGCAGATTCAACCACCAGGAAGGCCAAAGGAGTCGCAATAGGTTTTTCGGAAGAAATCCAGTTTAGAGAACAGGGGAGAGTTGTGGATCCAGAAGGGCGGTTTCTCCTTCTACGTGGTTATATCAGTGGGGTGCAACTCACTTTAGCAAATATATATGCACCAAATAAAAAACCAATAGACTATGTCAAGAAAATGATAAGTAAGCTCGCTAATTTTGGGCAGGGGATGATTATATTGGCAGGGGACTTGAACCTATGCATGAATTCAGAAGAAGATAGTACATCGCGTGTACGGGAGATGGGAAAGCAATCCTTAAAAAAACTGAAGAAAACCCTCCACCAAAATCAATTGGTGGATGTGTGGCGAACAATGAATCTAAAAACACGAGACTATACTTTCTTCTCCCCCGTACACGGGACGTACACGCGTCTTGACTATTTTTTCGTGGATCACAATACGTTATCCAGGGTCACGGACTCCCATATAAAGATATCTACGATATCAGACCATGCACCAGTTATGATGACAATAAAAGAAATTAGGGTATCAAAACCCCCTTGGAACTGGAGATTAAATGAAACCTTACTTTCTGAAAAACAAGATATTGAAAAAATACAGGAAGAATTACGTTTTTTTTTTTTTTTCGAAAAGAACGAATCAGACGACATTTCACACGCAACACTATGGGAAACACATAAGGCATATATGCGGGGTATATTTATTGCGATGGGTTCAGGGAAAACAAAAGAAAGAACTAAAACAATTGAAAAGATATCTGAAGAAATATATAGCCTGGAGCAAATCCATAAGAAACAAGGGGGTCATCGGCAAGAGACATATCATAAGCTCATAATGAAAAGAGAAGAATTAAGAGACATATTGACTCAGGATACAAAAAACATTTTCAATGCGACTCAAATAGACAAATATGTAGGAGGTAATAAAATAGGAAAACATTTAGCTAAAACCCTGAAGAAAAAAAAAAAAACAGGAACTACATTGAAAAAATTTGCAATGGACAGGGGGATCTAGTTTTTAAGTCCAACGAGATCGCAGAGACCTTTAAGCAGTACTACAAAACCCTGTACAACGTGAATAAAGACAGTGTAGACCTGGAAAAAAAAACACAATAAAATAAAAGAATTCCTAAAGAACTCAGGACTCACCCAAATATCTATGGAAGACAAGTTAGATTTGGAAACACCGATATCGGAAAGTGAGATTACCCAAGCTATGGCAGACACAAAATTAGGGAAAAGCCCGGGACCGGATGAGTACCCGATCCTCTACCTTAAAAAATTTAGCAAAATCTTGGTACCTAGATTGTGTAAATATTTTAATGGATTGGGAACAGAATTTGGACAAAGTTGAGAGGCACAGAAGGCCTTAATAACCCTTATTCCCAAAGAAGGGAAAGATGACAGCTGCTGTTCAAGTTTCAGACCAATATCCCTTCTTAATTTCGACACCAAGCTCTATGCAAAAATACTCGCAAATAGATTAAAAAAACTCATGAAGGATCTGATCCATGTAGATCAGGTGGGCTTTGTGGCCTCAAGAGAGGGACGGGATAATGGAATTAGAACCCTCCTACTGTTACAAAAATGAAAGACAGACGGGCCCCCAGGTCTATTCCTGTCGATAGATGCCGAAAAGGCCTTTGACAGGGTAGACTGGGGGCTCATGATGGAAACGTTAAGGTATATAGGTCTGGGCCCTAGGATGGTACAGAGAATTAGAGCCCTGTACGAAGAACCAACTGCAACAATAAAGATTAACGGAGACCAGTCATCCCCCTTCGCTATGAGTAACGGGACGAGACAGGGATGCCCCCTGTCCCCGTTACTGTTCATTCTGTCATTGGAGCCACTTCTAGCCACTGTCAGACGAGACAATAAAATAAAAGGAATTAAAATAGGGGAGACCGAACATAAAGTTGCAGCGTTCGCTGACGATTTATTATTTTATATAACGGAACCAAAAACATCAAGGCCAAAATTACTTGAGGTCTTAAAAGCCTATGGAGAAGAATCGAACTTTAAAATAAACATTAATAAGTCAGAAATTTTGAATATCAACATAAGGAAAAAAGAAGCTCTGGTGCTGCAAAGGGCTTATCAGTTCCCATGGAAACAAAAGGGTTTAAAATACCTAGGGATCAAACTAGCAAACCCTATGGGAAAGCTATATAGTGAGAACTTCCTTCCGCTACTAGAAGAAATAAGGAACGAGACTAAGAAGATGCGGTATAGACCCCTCTCTCTTGGATAGGCCGAATAAATTCGGTGAAAATGGTGATTCTTCCAAAAATTACATATAAACTCCATATGATCCCAATCCCCCTCCCTGACTACTATTTCCAGACATTAAAATCAATTATAAATAACTTTATATGGCAAAGTAAGAAACCCAGGATAGCACGAGACATTTTGAAACAAAGCAAAGATCAGGGGGGCCTGGGGGTCCCGGATATAAAAAAATACTACCAGGCGGTAATACTTTCAAGAGTGGTAGAGTGGACACGACAGGAAACTCAAAAACAATGGGTACACATAGAAAATGATATTAGCGAAATAAATTTGAGGGGTGCGATTTGGTGCCCACCGAAACTTAGAGACTTAGGAGTAAAGACACAGAGGATCACTAGACACGTTTTTAAAATATGGGATCTAACACACAAGCAACACGGTTGGAGCTATAATTCACTATTAATGCCACTGAAGAATAATGACTATTTCCCACCGGGGAAGAGAGAAATGGGGGGGACACTGGATAGAAGAAAGTGCACAATTAGGTGAGAAAATAGAGAAAGGGAAAATAAAGTCACTGGTAGAAATACAACAGACCACAGCACACCTTAAGGTAAATGAATGACCACACTTCTATAGTTATTAACCAATAAATTGATTAATAAAAACAATAAATCAGCCAACTAATCAATTCTGAAAATAATAGTTGCAGCCCTACATAACACTGCTACTGTAAAGCATATGCAGAAGGAACTACATGTTAAAAAAATTAATGCATAGTTACCAAATATACTTAATGCTGTAAAGACCAAAGTAACACGAATAAAATTAACTAGAGGTAACGATTTCACACCTGTCGATATGTATCTTGATGATGCTCTTCATTACGGGAATCATAATACTGCTCTATAAAACCAAAATACTCAGCACGTTTCCTCTGGAGCGTTTGTTGTCGTCGGTCCTTATTTGCAGGGAGATAGCCCTGTAGAGGAGAGAAAAGTTCATAGTCAAAGTCAAAAGGTAAAAATACAAAAAAGGAGTATAAAAGTGTCACAGAATAAACATTACAACAATATAGAAAGTACAGTAATACTTTTTCTATGCCGTTGCATCAATCCTTCCTTCCTCACATGTTGCAGTCCCAGCAGCATTTATTATAAAATTTGATCATTCATATTTATTGCCGCCTTCGTGTTAGAGGTTATGGGTACAGCAAAAGCATAAGAAAAAGGCAGCAACATGAGAAAAAAAAAAAAATGGTAACACTTTTCTGCAGAAACTGTAATTAACACTCCTTGTTCCTGAAGTTGATTTAAGGCAACCCCTGTCCTAGAGGTGAAGCTGGCAGATTGGGGGTAGGAATTTAGGAGGGGGAAGGGATAGATTTTTTTTTTTTGTAGCACTGGGAAAGGATACACAGACCCAATTCAAAGTGCTGCTGCAAGAACCTTGTGACTGAACGCTGTATCTGCAGAAGTTTGAACTTCCAGATAGAACTTGGATTATGAACTGAAGACAAGGTGGCAGCATTGCAAAGCTGGGCAACAGAGGCTTGATGTTGGAATGTCCAGGAAACTCCCATTAACCACTTGCTTACTGGGCACTTAAACACCCTTCCTGCCCAGACCAATTTTCAGCTTTCGGTGCTCTCACACTTTGAATGACAATTACTCAGTCATGCAATACTGTACCCAAATTAATATTTTGTCCTTTTTTCCCACAAATAGAGCTTTCTTTTGGTGGTATTTGATCACCTCTGGGTTTTTTATTTTTTGCGCTATAAATAACAAAAGCCCGAAAATTTCGAAAAAAAACAAATTTCTTTGTTTCTGTGATAAAATTTGATCTGATGCACTGGTGACCTATCTCAATTGTTGTGACCCGAACAAGCCAGAAAAGTGCAAATACCCCCCAAATGACCCCTTTTTGAAAGTAGACATTCCAAGGTATTTTAGTAAGAGGCATGGTGAGCTTTTTGATAGTCATTTTTTCCCACAATTCTTTGCAAAATGATTTTTTTTTTTATTTTTAATTTTTTTCCACAAAATTGTCATTGTAATAGGTTATTTCTCTCACATGGCATGTGTATACCACAAATGACCTCAAAATAAATTCTGCTACTCCTGAGTATTAGGATACCACGTGTGGGACTTTTACACAGCCTGGCCACATAGAGAGGCCCAAAAAGCAGGGAGCGCCATCACGTGTTCTAGGAGCATAAATTACACATCTAACTTGTTGACTACCTATTACACTTTTGAAGGCCCTGGAGCACCAGGACAATGACACTGACGTGGCACTGATGACAGATGGCACTGATGACACGTGACACTGATGGCAGATGGCAGATGGCACTAATACGGGGCACTGATGGCACGTGACACTGATGGCAGATGGCACTAATACGGGGCACTGATGACACGTGACACTGATGACACTAATATGTGGCACTGGTGACAGATGGCACTTATACGTGGCACTGAAATCATGTGGCACCAATACGTGGCACTGATGAGAGATGGCACTAATACGTGGCACTGACGACAGATGGCACGGATACGTGGCATTGATGACACGTGACACTGATAACAGATGGCACTAATGACACGTGACACTGATATGGCACTGACACATGGCACTTATACATGGCACTGGGGACAGGAGGCACATTTTTATTTTCGTTTTTTTTTTGTTGTACTTACGGCGCCGCTGTAGCCGTTCATCTCTCCCTCCTCACACGCTGTCTCTGTGTGAGGAGGGAGAGCGGCGCTGAGAGATGATCTCATATGTTTACATATGAGATATTCTCTCATTGGACACGCCGATGGCGCTGTAAACGGCCGTTTACAGCGATCTGTGACTGGCTGTGTCCGACGGACACGGCCAGCACAGAACTTCCCCGATGCGCTCTCTCAGGAGCGCGCATTAGGGAAGTAAACAATAGGACGTCTAGGGACGTCCACCCGGCAGGGAGCGTCCGCGCTGAAGCCGTCTTTCGGCTATAGCGAGGGCGCAAAGTGGTTAAAGACTAGCCTCGTTTTGGATTTTAGGTGTTTACATGTTTAAAACTATTTTTGCTGCACACAAGAGTATTGGGATTCGAGGGGGGATGAGCCAGGACGTGCGGACGTAGTTACGCACGGGGGGAGGGGCCTGATGCAGCGGGCGGCCTGAGTGAACGCTGACCGCAAGGAGGACAGATGCCGGCGCTCCATGGAAGGTAGGCGCCGTGCACCTCCGAGCGACAGCACTACGCTCGGGAGACGCTCTGTAAGGATCGGAGCCTGCTGACTGGCGCCGCGCTGACCGACACCTGGAATACCCCTGCCTCCCTCACCTCGAGCCCTCCTTCCCGCCGACCCGGACCTCCGATGCTCTCCTCCCCGGCCGTAAGATGCGCCTGGACCGTGAGTAAATTTTGAATACCAACCCCCCTCTAGGAGGGGGAAGGCTCTCTAAACCTCTCTATACCTGTGGCGCGAGGTAAGCAGGATTTTGTCTTCATCTATAACAACCTGTCTCCCCAATAAGGAGGAATACACCAAGGGACTTTGTCTTTTTCTATGCTTACAATTGGAATAGCGGTTTGCTGGGGTCAATGAATGTTCCAAATACAGGTTTAATAAGGACAAACTGTCATTTTTTTTCAGCTGCCAGTACATGTTCTCTTGTTCTCTCCCTGAAGCTGAGGGTTGCACTTTGTTTTTACACCTCTGATATTGGCATGAACGTCTCCCACTTGGGATGTGATAGGTTCTCCCTATTAGCATGCACAGAATAGGCTGATGGTCACTAAGAGGACTAACGGTACCCCAACTGATTAGAAACCCGGTTCAAGGCGAACTTTGAGCTCCTAGCGTACAACCCTTATATAGTTTACTGCCCTCTACCGAGCAAAGAGACCTTGGACCCCAGCCTGTGTCGGTGCAGCTTTCACCCACCTCACCTTGGGGGGAGAACTGTACCCCCTCTAGGGTAGAGGATGGCATAAGGAAAGGGAACCTTGCGTCGGCAGGGAGAGTTACTGCCTTTATCAGTGGTAATTATTTTTGTTACATGAACTTCCCTCTTTTTCTCTTGTGCCTACCCTACCCCCCCCTTAGGGCTCTGGTGGATGTTATTTAGCCCTAGTTTGCTGTCCCCACGCGGCACCTCTCTCCCTGCAACTTTACAAACCCCCTTGAGGGACTTATTTCAAAAACCTATAAGCCCTTGTCAGCCTTCATAGCCTTTCTCTTTACCCCTAGAGGGCTCATGCAGGGGACTGGCCGTAGGGTGTACGTGAGGTAGGAGGGAGAGACCCCTTGACTTGGGAGCCTCCTTCTAAGGGCACGCACTATCCATCTTTGGGGCTCTGGACGGGTTGTGCCAACGGGTCAGAGGCAGTTTTTGGACAGCTTTGCAGGGGAGTGTCTGTCCGAGACTCACAACTAGCCGTGAGGCAAAACCCCGGTTGAACATCTGGTATAGATCCCCACCTGCAGGAGTAAGAAGAAGAGGAATAGGAACTGGGCTCGGAGGAGGTAGGGTGGAAGAAGGAGAGTAACCTAAAACAATTTGAGGAAGTACCCCCTCTAGCAAGCTGGGGAGGAGAATTAGAAAACTCCCCAAAGGAAATATGAGTAAACCATCCAAAAAAGCGCCCCCCAAAACCCCTAAACCTGCGGCCAGTGACATAAAACAATATATGAGATCCGGATCCAGCCCACAACCGCCTAATGCGGACCACCAATCTAAAGTTATGACAGACAAAAAGAAAGTTAAAGATAAAAAAGCAGATATGACACTCGATCAGACCCTATCAGAACAGGCGATGGAAAGCGAGACGAACGGAAGTAGGCCTTCTGAACAGGAGGTTGAGTCACAGGGCCCTACAAAGAAAGAAATGGAGGAAATGCTCCAGAAGATGGAAAATTCCATCAAAGGGGAATTTATCCTCCTTAGAGAAGACTGGGGCCACCTGCTAGGAAGGGTTGAAACTGTTGAGAAGAAGGTGGAAGGTCAGGAACACGAGACTCTCGAATTGAAGGAGCAAATACGAGTATTACACCTGAAACAACGGGACATCCTATACAAGCTGGAGGATATCGAAAATAGAAATAGGAGACAGAACATTAGGGTGAAACTGGTCCCCGAGAAGGAAGGAGAGGATTTAAGGGACATTATATTTTTAATACTCAACCCGCTTATAGCAAGAGGTCGTGAAAATTTTCCTAAAATCGAGAGAGTCCACCGACTGGGCAGAAGGCAAACAGCAGATTCTGGTAGACCCAGATATTATCGTTAGGTTTAGATACTACGAGGACAAGGCGGAAATCTGGGCAAAATTATATCGGAGCCCCCCCTTGAATTATGAAGGCACTGAAGTCCAAATTTATTCGGATTTATCCCCCCAGACTTTAGAAAGACGCAGGCAGCAGAGGCCTTTATTAGAAGCATTGCGATTCGCAAATATAAAATACACCTGGGGGTTCCCGGCAAGCCTAATCGGGAACAAGGACGGGCGCTCCGCCAGACTGCGCTTCCCGGAGGAGGTGCCAGACTTCTGCAGTAAAATGGGCATTCAAGCCCCGGCCTTGCCAGGATGGGTAGAGGGGGGAGAGAACGGCTAAATCCCCTTGTGAGGAGACGGGGAGGAGGGGGGGGGGGGGAGCCCGCGGGGGGAGGGCACAGAGGGGGGGGGAGGGGACCCCCCCTTTTTTTTTTTCCCCTTCCAGGTGTCGGTCGGGTGGGTGCCAGGGTAGCAGGGAATCACATCTTCTCTTTTTCGCTCGCTGCTCCCCGATTATTGAATACTATCGGGAGAATGGCTGGATTTCCCAGCCACTCAGTGCCCCACCCCTCCTGAGATGGTAGGAGAGACGTGGGAGGCCAGACATCTGAATGGCCCCCAACGACTCCAAGACCCTAGAGAGGGCTAGGGTGGGATGGGAGGGGAGGGGTGGTGGGGGGGGGGGGGGGGCGAGGATTGAGGGGCGGGGAGGGGGGGAGGGTTGGGTGGAGGGGGGGGGGGAGGGAGGGGGGGGTAGAGGGGGAGGGAGGGAGGGGGGGTTTTCCTCCGCGTCGCCCCGACACTGCGTGAATACTGACATTAAAAGCCTCGTTATTGTGACAAGATGACTTTGATTAAATTTGTATCCTATAATGTAAAGGGACTTAATCTTCGGGCCAAAAGACAAAAGATCCTTGAGGAACTGAGGGCCTACGGGGCAGGTGTGGTCTTCCTTCAGGAGACACACCTGTCCCGAATGTCCAATATCCAATTAGCCTCAGGTCATTACCCATCTTGGTACTATGGCGACGCCATTATCAATAGGGCAAGGGGGGTGGCCATCGGATTCTCTAGAGATATACAGTTTCAAGTGGAGAGTAGGGTGGAGGACCCAGAGGGTAGATTTTTGTTTTTGAGAGGTTCGCTTGGTGGCAATAAATATACTTTTGCAAACATATATGCCCCAAATATTAAACCGATTAAATTTCTGAAAGAGATTTTGTCCAAATTAAGATACTTTAGACAGGGGTATGTTATCTTGATGGGGGATTTCAACTTTTGTATGGACCCGGACCTCGATTGTACGTCCCGTGCCCGTGGGGTATGTAAGGAACAACTTAAAATGATCAAGCAGAATTTAAGGTCTAATCAGTTGGTTGACGTCTGGAGGATACAACATCCTGGAGACAGGGATTACACCTTCTATTCCCACGTACACGGGACGTACTCCCGATTGGACCATATTTTTATCGATCATGCCCTCTTAGAACGAGTCAAGGACACGAAGGTGGAGATCGTTTCTATATCAGATCATGCCCCAGTCTCAATGGTTCTGGAATGTCCTGAACTACAGGCCCCCTCATCGAGTTGGAGATTGAACGAGGAACTCCTCCACGATGAAGAAATAGTCGAGCAAATCAAAAACGAAATAAAACTTTTTTTTCGAAATCAATGACAATGGGGAGGTTCTGGGGTCAACTCTATGGGACGCCCACAAATCCTAATAAGAGGGATCTTAATTACAAAGGGGGCTTGGAAAAAAAAAGGAGGGTAGGAAAAAAAAAAAATGCCCTTGTAGAAGAAATAAAAACTGCTGAGCAGATCCATAAATCCTCCATCGCGCCAAACAGGGACCTTTATTCAAAAATTATTTCCCTCAGAGAAGACTTAAAAGACCTGATGGAACAACAAATAAAACAAACATCTGATTTAGTGGCTAAGGAGAGGTACATTTGGAGTAACAAATCTGGAAAACATTTGGCCAGAACTCTCCGTAATAAAAAGTCCCGTAATTACATCGAAAAAATAAGAAACAAAAAAGGGGACATTAGGTACCTATCCAGGGACATCGCCGAATCTTTCAGAGCTTACTTTGAAGATGTCTATTCGGCGGAACCGCAGGGGATCAGATCTGATAGGGCTCAGAAGGGGGAAAGATTCCTGAATGGCGCTGGCCTCCCTAAACTCCTAACGGAGGTAAGTGAGGGGCTAGATAGTCCCTTTACGGAAGACGAAATTAAAAGGGCCTTGATGGGATCCCCGAAGGGTAAGAGCCCTGGCCCGGACGGGTTTACTAATCTGTACTATAAAACCTTTCAAGAGGAATTAATCCCCAGAATCTGTGCATACTTTAATGGACTTGGACAGAGTTTTGGAATGTCGACTGAGTCTTTAACCGCGGACATCACCATGATTCTGAAGGAGGGGAAGGATGGATCAGTGTGCTCGAGTTATAGGCCAATCTCGCTTCTAAACGCCGATACTAAATTATACGCGAAGGTTCTGGCTGAGAGGATTAGGGGCCACTTGAGCACACTGGTCCATCCCGACCAGGTGGGATTTGTCCCTGGTAGAGAGGGACGGGACAACGGAATTCGAGCGCTGTTAGTAATTCACAAGATCAGGAAAGCAGGGTCCCCAGGTCTACTCCTGTCGATAGACGCCGAGAAAGCGTTCGACAGGGTAGACTGTACAGGGTAGACTGGGGACTCATGTTTCAAACCTTAACCCATATGGGTTTTGGGCCCAAGATCATTCAAAAAATAGCGGTACTGTATGCCCACCCAACAGCTAGGATTAAAATAAACGGAACGACCTCCTTGCCGTTTTATATGAAAAACGGTACTAGGCAGGGATGCCCGCTGTCCCCCCTTTTATTTATATTGACCCTGGAGCCTCTTTTGTCCACAATAAGGGGATATCCGGGAATACATGGGGTACCAGCAGAGGACGAGGAACATAAATTGGCGGCATTCGCAGATGACGTTTTGTTCTTCTTGGGAAACCCACAGACATCCATGCCACTCCTGATGAAAGTCCTGAGGCAATACGGGGAGATTTCTAATTTTAAAATCAACTCCTCCAAGACATTTGTTTTGAATGTCAATGTACCAAGTTCGGTTCAGCAGAGCCTGCAGGGGCGATTTGGGTTTCCCTGGAAGCAACAAATTATGTACTTGGGAATAACCCTGTCTAGGTCCTTGAAGGCAATGTTTAATATTAATTACCTCCCCCTGTTAGATGCCATCGCTAAAAAATGTAAAGAATTCAACAATAGACCTTTGACGTGGTTGGGGAGGATCAACTCCGTAAAAATGATGATCTTACCACTAATTTCTTATAAATTCCAGATGCTCCCAATCCCCCTTTCGGTAAATTATCTAAGAAAGTTAAAGTCCCTAATTATGAATTTTATTTGGAGACATAGGAAGCACCGTATAGCACTTCGTACCTTAAAACAAGAAAAAAACAAGGGTGGCCTAGCGGTCCCCGATATTGAAAATTATTATCAAGCAGCCGTCCTCTCAAGAATCCCCGAGTGGGGGGCGGATCATAGTGACAAAAGATGGGTAAAATTAGAAAAATCACTAAGCAATTTACAATTGGGTACCCTTATATGGAACCCACCTCACCACAGGTCTTTGGGAGAGAACACGCACGCCATAACCACTAATACATTGCGCATTTGGGATAGGGTTTATAAGCACTTAAATGGAGAGTTCAATTCACCACTAATAGCACTTAGAAATAATGAATATTTTCAGCCAGGGAGGGTAATGGTGGGAGGGGGATGGGTTAAAAAAGAGGGCACATGTTTGAAAGACATAATGCAAAAAGGTAAGATACTATCACTCACTGAACTTCGGAATAAAGGAGACATGTTCAAGATGGATGAATGGAGGTATTTGCAATTGTGCCACTTTATAAGCAGTCTCCCCCAACCGATTAGGGCCGCGGACGATCTGACCCGAATGGAGCGGGTTTTTACGGCCGTTAAGGGGAGGAAAACGATCTCCAAAATATATAAACTATTAATAGAGGGGAGCGACTGGGGAATACCGCCATTCATCCAAAATTGGGAGAGAGATTTGGGCACTAAAGTAGATGCACTCACGATAGGTAAAATAATGAAACTAACCCATAGGTCCGCTATAGATACCAGGTCAGCTGAATCAAACTATAAAGTTATGTCACGGTGGTATATTACCCCGGCTAAGTTAAGTAAGTTTCTCCCGGGGTCCCCGGAGGCCTGTTGGAGGGGTTGCCCCGATAAAGGGACCATGGCCCACCTGTGGTGGGACTGCAGTAAAATTAAGACCTACTGGGCCAAAATTTTAAGGTATGTGAAGGAAATTACAGGAAACGAACTCGATAACGATCCGTGGGCTATTCTGTTGCATGGCACCAGAGAAGGGATAAAACAATATGAGAGGTCACTGGTCCCTTATCTTCTAAATGCTGCCAAGCGAACGATAGCCAGAAATTGGGGCAATTACGATAGCCCACATATCTGGGAATGGATCGATAGGGTCGAAGATACACGCCAGATGGAGACTTTAAGGATTAGAGCTGAAGAAAGGAAGGGGGTTACGGAAAATATAAAATGGGAAGGTTGGCTTAAATTTAAAAAAACCTGGAGCTTTGCCGAAGTAGTTAGGATTCAGCTATAGCCTTTGAGGAGAGGGACATCTCGTTGCAAATAGATGAACGGGCCGTGGTGCCGGGGCGACGCGGAGGAAGGGAGGGATGGGTGGAAGGGGATAAAATGACCACAGGGAACGAGATGGGGGAGAGGCAGCTTTATTATTGTTTCTTTTTGAGTACTGTATGGTGTTTTCTCTTCTTTTTGACAAATCAAAGTGAGCAAAGCCACAATGATGTGACGATCAATTGGGACAGTGATGAACGGACAAGTTGATTCGGGTCCCTTGCGAAAGGCTGAACTGATGTGGCAAAAAAAAAAAAAAAAAAAAAATAAATAAAAAAAAAAAAAGGGAAAAAAAAAAAAAAACTATTTTTGCTAGAAAATTATTCAGAACCCCCAAATATCATATATTGTGTTTTTTTTCTTCCAACACCCTAGAGAATAAAATGGCGTTCGTTGCAATACTTTTTTTCACACCGTATTTGCGCACTTTTTTTGGGGGAAAAAAAATAAAAAATTTTATAAAAAAATAAAACCATAAGTTAGTCCAATTTTTTTTTTATATTGTGAAAGACAATGTTATGCCGAGTAAATTGATACCCAACATGTCACGCTTCAAAATTGCGCCTGCTTGTGGAATGGCGTCAAACTTTTTACCCTCAAAAATCTCCATAGGCAACGTTTAAACAATTATACAGGTTGCATGTTTTGCGTTACAGAGGAGGTCTAGGGCTAGAATTATTGCTCTCATTCTACCTATCGCGGCAAGACCTCACATGTGTGACCACCGACCGTTTTCATATGCGGGCGCTACTCACGTATGCGTTTGCTTCTGCACGCAAGCTCATCGGCACAGGGCGCTTACATTTTTTTTTGTTTATTATTTATTTTATTTTATTTATTTTTTCACTGTTTAAAAAAATAAATTGGGTCACTTTTATTCCTATTACAAGGAATGTAAGCATCCCTTGTAATAGAAAAAAAGCATGACAGGACCTCTTAAATATGAGATCTGGGGTCAAAAAGTCCTCAGATCTCATATTTACACTAAAATGCAAAAAATAAATAAAAATAAATTGTCATTTGAAAAAATGACAACAGAAAAATGTTCCTTTAAGACGTATGGGCGAAAGTGACGTTTTGATGTTGCTTCCGCCCTCGTATGGTATAGAGACGGGTGGGATCCATCTTAGCCTCACTCATCTCCATACCCAGGACATGGAAGGAACCGATCGCCTCCGCCGCTACCGACGGCTCCGGTAAGCGGCATAGGGCGTGGGAGAGTGGCGGGAGGGGGTGGCACCTCTCCCGCCGCCAACTGATCTTGCGAGCTCTAAAATGAGCTGATGTCCGCTGATGAAGTCCTGCATATGGACGTAATGCATACGGACGAAAGTGACATCACCCGCAGCCCGATCTGTGCACTTTGCTATACGCTGTACCCTCCTAGCACTGGGATATAGGTGCTCTCTTTGTAAGTTTTTATATTCCCATCTCTTTTTTCAATAAACTGTTTTTTAAGCAGAGAACACTATGGTTTTTTAAATTTTTCATTCACATGATTGATGGCGATATGGGATTGAGCTTTTCCGTGAGGACTGACTGACATCCATCCGGCATATCTGCCAAGTGTGACGTATTTCTCCAGTGGATCGTTATCATTTAACCCCTGGTGGGAAGGCTTTAGTGACCCTTTATGATCTAAGGGTCCACTTGGTGAGGTGAGCGGCCATTTCATCTGTGGTGGAGGTTTTCTTTCACGTTGTCACCTGCATATGTATCCCTCCGTCATCACCTTAGAAAGACACCATAGGACTGTTTATGGGCATATTTTTAATTGAATTTTTCAATTGTTTTTTTATTTATGTGTGTTTAGCGCTGCACCTTTTTTATATATGTTTCTACAGAGGGATTTTTGAAGGTTGACCCTTGGTGTTCAGCTGCTTCTAATAATTTTACATAATATTTGATATACCATTGCGCTGATTTATTTTATTATTATAATTTACACTTTTTGTAGCTGCTGACTTTTAAAATGCCCGGAACTCCCCTTAAAGGCCAAATTCTAGTTGAGTCTTGATTGTACACTGTATATATTGCATAAAAAAGCAACCAGGAAAACCTTCAATACACAGAAGAATTTCCTGTTAGAGAGCATACAGCCGGTGTGTCTCTAATACCAGAGACACACCGGGATACGGTGACAAGTTTCAATGGCGAATTCCTCTTGGTCAGAAAAGTTTGTTCACACAATTGTAGTTTTCAAACAATCAATCCACTACTGCCTTCAATTATAAATCACTGGCAGACATATTGTAGTTGCAACTGGAACTGTATGATTCGCAATAGAGTACATTCAACCCTCAATACATTCACAGTGGAGCATTCATAGCTAAAGATATATACTCCAGACAAAGTATATTTCACATGAATGATTTATAGTGCCATCTTAATCGTACACCACAGGACACAGATCATTTATTTTTTTATCTGGATGATATTGGTTAGCACAATCCACTAGGGTTGCACAGATACTGATATCGGTGCCGATATTAAGCATTTGCACGAGTAGTTATTGGTTGTTAAGGAGCAGGGCCACAGCATCCTTAACAACCAATGTTTCAGCTGTCCCCACCTCCATCTCCCCTCCCACCTGCTGTCACCTCTGCCCTTTGCCTCCTTTCCCTCCCACCAGCTTTGCCGGGTGCCTTCCCTACCTCCTCCTTTCTCTCCCATCTGCAAGTGGATCTGTCATCCAGCATGGTCCGGTGGCTTCCTGGTTGTCAGCAGCGGCTGCGGGTGGCTCTCCTCATCTAGCTGCTCCTCCAGTTTTTACTCAGCTGTTACATCTGCTCCCTTTCTCCCTGGCCAGGAGCTTGTTGTTAAGCCATGCATCTGGGATCCTATCCACACAGAAGCATGTAAGTGGACAACCTTAATTCCACTTGACAATAAGGTGGGCTACTTTTATCAGCTGGATCTATGTTTAGTTTTCTCCTTTGCTCAGTTTTTCCCATGTTGATACACACAAGCTTAGAATGGCATATGCAGCAGTATTTTGGTATCTTTTTTTTTTGCAGAGACTGTATATCATCTCAGTTCAAGATGTCTGTACTTTAAAGGACTTTGCACTTCAAGGACTGGTTGTTCGTTGTAACATAAGGGTGAGGGGTGTCCCCGAGGCTATTGAACCGGGCTCTCTACAACAGACTATCAGCACGATCTTTAATGACCTAATTGACAGACCAGTGGATTCCCCCATAGACATGGAGAGAGCCCACCGGGCGCTGCGACCAATGCCCAGAGAAAATGAACCGAGTGATATAATATGCTGTGTGGTGAACTTTCCACTTAAGGAGGAAATCCTCCGTAAAGCCAGAGAGAGGCCGTATTCTACACAATGGGGTAGAAATCAAGCTATTCCAGGATCCATCCTAAATTACGCTCCAAAACAGACTAGCGTTGCACCCCCTCTTGGATGCCCTAAGAGCCAGAAACATGCAATATCGTTGGAAGTTTCCTTTTGGCCTATCCGCCACTGCTAGAGGTCACTCTGCACTGCTCTGTACCCCTGAGGACCTGCTGGGCTTCTGCGAGCAACTCGACCTCCCACACAGAGCTCCCGGAATGGTACGCGCCGTTCTTCCCCGTGGAACTTTGGCATCTGGTTTCTCTCCACCCATCACCGAAGGCTCAGACACAGATCCCGCAGATACAGAGCCGACCCGTCCACCCCGGGAAATCACTCTTGGACCAACACCAGCGCAGCCCTGGATCCCCGCCTTCGCCTTCCAGAAGACGAGACCGCCTGGAGATGTAAAGCAATTTAGAGTTGGACTGCCACACACCGCCATACGTGAGTAACTGATCCTACTTGCTCCCCTGCCCATTCACTTCCCTGCTCGCTCCTTAACTCACTCCGAGACCCGCTATCTTTCAAACACCCCTTACCGCCTGGAGAATAGCGCTGTATGGCTATTGGATGACATGAGGTTGCAGCGGCAGCAAATCTTCAGCCCCATGAGAAACGTTCGCAGGACCACCAGAGCTGAACTAACACGCGTCACTACCACCACCCCTCGCCATCCCGAAACAGCTCTTCCACTCCTTGCAAATAATTTTTTTCTTTTTTTTTGGAACTGCTACCACTACCTCTTGTTTTTCTTTGCTGCAGCTTGCGCCAACTGAGAAAGGACCTTGCTTGTTTTCCATGACCCCCTCTGGCGCATCCCATTATACAAACGGCACATTGATCTTCAATCCCACAAGAAAAAAAGAGGAGAACTAACGTTTTCTTTCCCCCCCTTTCTTTTTTTTTTCCTTTTTTGGGTTCTTTTGTTTTGTTTTTCGTTTTTTTTCTCGGCCTTGCTGTACTACCCATGGTCCCCCCCCCCCCCCCCCAGGATGTCTCACACCTACTGCCCATCAGCCTTTGTTTTGGCTTGCCAAGAAGGATTATGTTCATGTTCCGCTTCCCTTCTTTCTATGTGACATGAGTTACAGGGCTGTATGCTTTTATGTTCATAATATGTGTATCTGTTGGCAGGCTCGGGGGACCCCAGCTTGAGACCCCCTGTGGCTCAGGGGGGCGTCCCCCCCTGTCTTATTGAGAGTAACAGGGGGAGCTTCGGCTAAACCCGCTTTTAACAGCTCAAGCATCATTCCTGCATATTGTAGCACTCGTCTAAATTCCTCATGCTGTCCAGGGCCTGAAAACTAGTTAATCGTTCTCCCTCCCCCACCTTTTTTTTTTTTTTTACACCTCCCTTCCCCATTACCCCCCTGATTATACATTAGTTGTTGCAGGGAGCAATGTAGTCAGAAGCGATATCTGGCAGAATTGTTAATAAGTTAATAAAATTGCTAGTGTGGGGGAATATCACTGCGCTGAACCCCAAAAGGGAAGTGGAAAGAAAATTGCTTTTCTAAAGCTGCTTACACTCAAAGTTATGCAAACATGGAAACAATATGTGAAGCGCTAAAACGCTCATGTCACCTTGTCTTTAATTGGCAAAAAAAGTTGTCTACAACAGGAGACACCGGAGCTGCCGTTCTTCCAATGGAAACGACAGAACCTATTGCCCCCCACCCAGATAGAAGGTTGGTCTATTACAATCTCAGTAAAGTTGAACTTACCATGGAAGAAAAGCATGTCCTTGACAAAGGACTTAAATTTGTCCCCCCAAGAAAACTAAATAAATTCTCTACATTTATCGATATTCACAAATATGTTTGCAAACTAAATATCCAGAGACATTTTTTGTCCATACCTTCGGGTACTAAGAAAGCTGAAGACCAGAGTGATACATTCAGGTTTGTCCAATCCATCCCTTTTTAATCCCCCAAGTAACACCTCACATTCAGTGAATGTTTAAGAATTTAGTCCTACAAGACCAAGAAAAATTACAGAATAAAAGACACTACAAAGACCCCAGCATCAAACAAGGGATAAAAGCCTTGTGCGATAAGAAGGACCCCATAGTCCGTCCCGCCGATAAGGGTGGGGGCATAGTGGTTCTTGATAAAGTAGACTATGTTAAAGAAATGATGAGATTAGTTGATGTTTAGACCACCTATGAGGTACTCAACAGAGACCCCACTAGGGACTTTAAGAGGGCCTTGACAGAGATTGTGGATGATGGTTTTTCCCTGTCCATACTCGACAAAAAAGAAAGGGACTACCTTGTCCCAGTGGCCCCCAGGATCCCAACTATATACCATCTACCGAAAGCACATAAGAGTGCAACCAATCCCCCTGGTCGCCCAATAGTCAGTGGCACTGACTCGTGACCTGGAGGATTGGTCGGTACATCGATTTTTATCTGCAACCTTTAGTCAAACTGGTTCCATCCTATCTCAAAGACACGAGTGATAATATCAAACTCATGGAAAACGTCAACTACCAACCCAATGTTCTCCTGGTTACGGCTGACGTGCCCTCTCTGTATACATCCATCCCACACAATCTGGGTTTGGAGGCAGTAGAATTGGCCTTGTCTAAGAATTCCGCCCTACCCCTGGTTCATAGAAACTTTATCATGCAGCTTCTAAAATTTGCAACGGGACACAACTATTTTTGGTTTCAAGGTATTTACTATTCACAGGTCAAGGGCGTCGCTATGGGGGCTAAATATGCCACCAGTCTGGCAAACTTAATTATGGCCCAATGGGAGGAGGATGTTGTCTATGCCCTACAGTAAACCGAACTGATTCTTTGGGCTCGATACATAGACGATATCCTCCTCCTATGGCAAGGTGACAGGGATTCCCTAGATTGTTTTATGGCTGCCTTAAACAATAATGATCGGGGCATCAACCTCGAATATAAGGCCTCACTTACAAGTATCCAATTCCTCGATTTGGAGATTATAGCTATGGGTGAAAGATTGGAGTTTAAAACTTATTTCAAACCAACGAACAGAAACGGATACATTCCGTTGGACAGTTGTCACCACAAACAGTGGCTCAAGTCGGTCCCCAAGAGTCAGTTCCTCCGACTCAGGTGTAACTGTACCAACATGGGGGATTTTCTACCACAATCTCAGACCCTGAAGTCCAAATTCATTGAAAAGGCATACAGACCGAGCCAACTTGAGGCCGAAATACAGGCAGTCGCCCAGAGAGACAACTTCTCTTTTGACCGGACAGCCCAAAAAAAACATGGATGGTGAATTCAGATGGTCATTCTTCACCTCTTATTCTATACAACATAGAGAGATTACGAAGATCATCAGCAGACATTGGAATGTGCTCCTTAGTGATAAGGTTTTGGGACCTTCCCTACCAGAAAGGGCTAACATCACGTTTAGAGGTGCCCGCTCCGTCCAGGGAGAAATCGCCCCAAATACTTTGGATCCGCCCACCAATATCTCCTTCTTTCAGGACTGTAAAGGATATTTTCCATGCAGGAAATGCACTGTGTTTACACGACGTGTGTGGCCAACGGAAATCAACCACCTTCTCTTCAACCGTCACTATGCATGGGTACGACATGACATTTTACCACGTGTGCTGCCAAGTACATTGTCTACTTGAGAACGTGCCCATGCAAAATGCAATATGTGGGTAGAACCATCAGAATTTTTTCCATTAGAGTTAGCGAGCACATCTCCAAAATCAAACAAGGTTGCATAAAACACACTGTACCGCGGCATTGCCGTGAGCATCATAACAGGGACCCCTCGGGCACCCAATTTCAAATAATCGACAAGTTTGTGCCACATTGGCGGGGCGATTCATGCCTCAGGGGAGTGTCTAGACTTGAGACGTACTGGATATTTGAGCTCAAGTGTTACACGCCACACGGCATGAATGTTGAATGGGACATTAATTGCTTCATTAATAAAGCTTGAAAAGCACTAATGCCCCATCTCTCCATGCCAGCTATTTATCCACCCTAGGCCTCCCACACACACACGAGAATTGGCCCCTTCCGATTACCTTCAAGTTTAATCATTTTTGTATATACATTTTTAATATATATTTTTGATATACGTTTTATTATACCATCCTTATGGCAGATTATGGCTCCAGCCCAGCGTTTTATATTCCAGTTCCTTTACTACATCCCATTTCATTCCTTGTTTTTACTTGTTATACATTCAGTTCACCACTGACTGCCATTAATGCTGATATTATCCAATGTATATTGTCACAGATTTTGGCTTAACCATCCAATCACAGCCCCCGATTATGTTTATACATATTTATATTTCCGGGTGTGTCTGACACCATCATACTGAGATTCCAGGTTTCCTGATTCCAATATGTATCAACTTGTTATGTCCCTTTTTTTCCATGGTTTCTGATTTTAAAATTTAGCAACCTGAGGTCATGTCCCTTTTTTAATAATGTCTATTACGCTAACATAATTAGATTGGTCTGGTGTATGCTGTCAGGATATAGAATATTTGACCAAGCATTCCTGCCTTTATTGCACGTTTATTTTCCCACTGTGTGACTATGTGTATCGTTCAGTTGCCAGTATCACGTTCTTAATGTATGATGGGGACATTCCCCTGCTCATTGGTTATGGGGGGTCATGTGGCTTCCAGCCGAATCGTTCTGCCTTCTTTTGGCGTGTCCGTGTCTTCTGTGCGCTCCACCTCCTAGTTCCCAGGTGGAGGCTTGGAGCACATAGACCGGAGGCGACGTCAGGTCGCTCGCGTCAGGCACCGGCGGAAATTACGCTGCGTTCCACCTCGCCGCTGTAGGCAGAGGCTTGGAACGCACGGATCTAGCGTGGCGCCGCATTGTACCACCCGGGAATGTATGTGAGGTGCAGTATGCACCGATCCTGCTGACAGCTTCCGAGATCATGCTTTAAACTTTTTTTCCCCTCCCATATGATGCGGCCGGAAGTGATGTTGCGTTCCAACTCGCCGTCCATACCGGAAGTGATGATGCATCACATCCCCCAGAGCTCTGGGAAAGTACTTATCTGCTGACAGTTCGGTTTCTCCACTCCTGAACGGCACACAAGTGTAAACAAAAAACATTATATATTGGAGAGTATATTTAGTTATTTTAACCAATTCTTATCCAATTATTACCCCCACTGTTTTTAGCCAATCATTACCCCCACTCAGTTTATCTCAATGACCCGGAAGTATTTGCACTTCTGGAGGTTTAGAATACATGCCAGACCAGTACTTCCGGTTCATAGTGCACACGGGAGGTAACATTTCTGTTTTTCTTCCATTTTGTATTCTATACAAGATGCAGCAATGTGGGGGATCAATTGTTGCCCCTGTTGATGACCACTAGGTCGAAATGCGTAGGGATTTTATCTGATACTTTTCACATTGCCCTTTACGGTTTTTAGCCTTATATCTTTATAACTGGACTATTTTTAATTCGTTCCTTCATTGTGAGACTTTTTATTCCAATAAAACTATATTGGTTAGTTTGCACCATATGGAGCATTTTTTCCTGTTTCTCACACTATGTCCCACTACTTGTGATCTCCGACGAGCCGGAAGTACAGTTTCCTACTGTGTACCAACCATCTAGATGATATATTGTGCGTTTACTGGATGATCCATTGTGTGTCCACCCCTGGAAGTTTTGGTGATACCCTAAGGCTGCGTGTCCATATCCACAAGGCATATCCATGGGTCCCGGAACCACCTTCCAACATCCAAAGGGAGAAAAACACACAATCGCTGTTGACTCACTGCCGTATGTTATGTGCGTCCACCTCATCCGGTAAGAAGTACCTTATCAAGTATCAATATTCCCCTTGGATCGCATTCATATATTTTGGTGTATGCAGTACCTCTACAATACCAGTTTCACCCACGTTTGGAAAAATAAATTTCCATCCATCTACCTCATTAGTTCATCTTGAATAAGAGACTTTCAAAACTAGTGTTATCACGATTTATTATATTTTAACACTGTTGCACATATATTTTTTTGTATTTTTTACACTTATATAATTTTTATTGCATTTTTGCACAATTTTCAGTGTTTTAGCGCTTCACATATTGTTTCCAGAATTGTTAATACTTTGTTGATACCATTTTACATGTTGAACTTGTTATTTCTCAGTTATGTATAGGACAACCTGGATCCCTGATGGGTTCGCACATCGTTAATCTACTCTAGTGGACCATCTATGTCTGTAGGTTCCCACCCACACTCTCTCTATAGTGCACAGGTTAAGTTTTTCAATCCCCGGATCGCAACCTTCCTGAGGTTACCATCCCCTCTCTCGCTCCCACACAGCAGTCCCCCTGGGACCTTGCTGACCCTCCAGATCTTCCTCCCTCTTTAGGTGGCTTAGCAAGTCTAACACCACCTCTGGCTGTCTTACTTTAACCCCCTCAGCCTCTCTTTCTCATCTACCCCCGCCTTACTTTTCTACTCCCACCTCTTTTCTACCTGCCCTCTCCTCTGCCTCCAACCCCCTTCTATCCTCCCATCCCCCTTTCCTCTCTCCCTCCCCTTCCCCCACCCCGTCTTTTTGACCCCTTTCCCTCCCCCCCCCCCCCCCCTGCCCTTCTACTCAAGTCCTACATAACACTGATCAGGTCCAAACCTGCCTCTCTTGGGGTCACCCCAACCCAGTTAGTCTCATCTAGACTTTAGTCTACAAGAAACAACACAGCCTCATATTCCTTACATTAGTTCTAGCAACTAAGTACATTACCTATGCATTCCCTGATGTTAAAATGTCTCCCCCTCAATGTGAAGGGTCTTAACCTTCCGGAAAAAAGATCAAGTCCTGTCCTCCCTCACTAAACACAGAGCACACTTTATATTTTTGCAAGAGACCCACTTACGATCCGACGGCATCCCTAAATTGTCTAGCCACATATACCAAACAGCACTTCACTCCACGAACCCTGAATCCAAGACAAAAAGGAGTTTCCATCCTCATATTGAAGCATGCCAACTTCCACATTTCAGATACACTCATAGACCCTGGGGGCAGATTTATCTTCCTCAAGGGGTCATACGCCTCCAAACTGGTTACCTTAGCCAACATTTACTGCTCACACGACCACCAGGTTGCTTTTTTCAGGAAAACTTGTGATCTCCTGGCCTCATTCCAATCAGGCATAGTACTTCTCGGCGGCGATTTTAATGTCCCTCTTAATCCCCTACTGGACTGCTCCACAGGCTCCTCTACTTTAACCTATAAAGCCCTACGCCAGATTAACTTACAGCTTCAATCACTGACCTTACATGATGCCTGGCGCACTCTATTTCCCTCAGATAAGGACTACACCTTTTTCTCGGCCCCACACCAAAAGTACTCCAGAATCGACAATTTTTTCCTCTCACAATCTGACCTTCCCTTACTCCAACACTACCATCGAACAGATGTTTTTATCGGATCACCATCCGATCACAGTGACGCTAGTTTTTCCAGAACGCCAATCCAAAACAAAAGACTTGGCGACTGAACCCCTCTCTTCTAGATGACCCCTCAGTGACGGAACACATCGCACTAGGATACAACAATATTTGGTAGAAAACTCAAACCCTGAGATTTCTCCAATCTCCTTATGTGAAGCGCACAAATGCGTGATTCGAGGTGAGCCGATAGCCCTGGCCACGAAAGCCAAAAAACTACATCAAGAGTACACGTCTTCCCTTATTAGAACCATCAAATCACTCGAAATCACTCACAAACTGACCCGAGCACAGGCACCAGGAACTAACTCACAACCGAACCTTACTTCTTGAGGAGCTAGGTAAGCGCTCTAAGAGACGGTATATCCTTGGCCAGAGGATCTTCTATGAGCAGGGTAACAAATGTGGCTGCCTTTTGGCGCGCACGGTCCAGAAATCTAAACTTTCCTCTGTAATTCACCATATACGTAATCCTAGGGGAGAACTCCTGGCCAAGAACGAGGATATTGCTAAGGAATTTGAGAGGTTTTACTTCAAACTTTATAACCTGAAATCAGCCAACCCAACAGAGTACCACGGACTCTCGAGCCACACATTAAAGAATTCCTCTCCACCTATAGCCCTAAACCTATATCCCCCAGCAGGCATTAAACCTAGAGTCCCATCTCACTTCCAGAGCTGAATGCAGCTATGAAACAAATTAAATCTGGTAAATCCCCTGGCCCGGATGGCTTTTCCCTCCAATACTATAAAGCTTTTATGGATTTGCTAACCCCCAAACTCTTAGACACATTCAACGCCCTATCGAACCCCCAGTCCAAACCAGACAAAATGCTTGTAGCCCACATTGCAATGATCCCCAAGGAGGGCAAAGACCCCTCTGTAGTGGCAAACTACCGCCCAATTTCACTCTGGCTGACATCATCCAAAACACAAGGTTTTTTCCTCTTTTTAGATGCTGAGAAGGCGTTCGAAAAAGTGGCCTGGGACTATACGCAGGACGTTCTCAGTGCTGTTGGCTTGGGAGACCGAATGCTTTCTAACATCATGTCCTTATACTCTGGCCCTACTGCAGCCGTGAAAGTCAATGGTCACCTGTCAGACGCCTTCCCCATCAGAAACAGAACACGCCAGGGATGCCCACTCTCGTCACTGATATACATACTTACTCTGGAACCCTTCCTCAATAGGTTAAGGGACAACCCTAATATTCAGGGAATAACGGTTAAGAACAGGACCTTTAAGGTCGCAGCCTTCGTCGACGACATTCTATTGTCCTTACAGGCACCCCACACTTCTATACCCAACCTCCTCAAAGACATAGATCACTTTAGCACATCAAACCTCAAAATAAACCACGCTAAATCCCAGGCTCTCAATGTCTCCCTTCCCACTCATGCAGTAACACATTGCCAAGAGTCCTTCCCATTTCAAATGGGAGAAATACACTTACTTACCTCGGTATCCGTATACCAATCCACCCGAAATACCTATATTCCAAAAATTTCCACCCAGCTCTCATACAGTCCCAACACCTCAAAGAGTGGATGGGCCTCAATGTCTCCTGGTTTGGACGTTCGGCATTGCTTAAAATTATAATTCTGCCTCGCCTCCTTTATCTAATGCAATCAATACCCATCTCTCTACCAGCAGGCTTTTTCACATCTTGCCGGAAAGCCTGGTCCACATTTATAGGGAGGGGCTCCACACCCCGCATTAAGTTCACCAGACTCACACTTAAGTCCAAAGGGGGCACAGGCCTACCAGATATTCAGAAATATTACAATGCCTGCCTACTTACTAGGATTGCTGATTGGAATATCCATGCCCTGGAAAAGTCATGGATATTCCTAGAAAGTGCCTTCTCACCAGGTCCACTCCATCTTCTGCCGTGGCTCCACCCCCAAGAATTGGCCCACTGCCCTTTTAGTCCACCCACTTATTTACCCCACACTACGTGCAATCAGAATGTTAAGTCCACAAAGATCACTGACTTCTCGCTCAAGCCCCTTAACTACGTTACGGGGGAACCCTGCCCTTTCCCCCGGGGAACTCTAATGACTTCCTACGTCAGGAATGGCCATTCGAGGATGTGCTTGCACTCCAATTCTACGCTAATGGAAAACCCCTAACCTATGAATCTTTAAAGTCCATAACCAGGTTGTCCGCCTTCTCGTTCTGGACCTACAGGCAAGTCCATAATTTTCTCACTTTCCACCCCGACCAGACAGACTGGACACAACAACTCACACCCTTTGAATCTCTATGCCACCGTAAAATCACCAGAGGCACTTAATCTCTCTTCTTTACACCCTCCTCTTGGAGACCCCAACACAGACTCCCACCCCGGCCCAAACTTCCTGGAACAAAGATCTCCAAACGCCTCTGTCAATGGAGGACTGGAACACTATTTACAATTACGCACACAAAGGCTCACTGAACGTGGCCACCCAAGAAAAATGGATACAAGGTGATCACAAAATGGTACAGAACCCTAGCTCTGCTTTACAAATTCTCACAGAATGTCCCAAAACACATGCTGGCGCTGCAACCAAGAGGTGATACATGTTTGGGGGACTGCGCAAAGATCCAACCCTTTCGGAAAGAGGTCCCCACCTCATCTCACACATCACTACCTACACTTTGGACTACACTCCACAACAATACATCCTACATCACACCTTACTCTCCAAAAAAGATTTTAAATCTTTAACCATGCACATGGTAAATGCAGCAAGACTTTGCATACCTAAACACTGGCGCTCTACTGACACTTCAACAGTCAGGGAATAGTTTGCTCGTATATCCTCCATAAAGGAAGTGGAGGAATTGGTTTTCACTTTGCAAGAAAGAATGCACAAATTTTCAATCACCTGGGCCTGTTGGTCTCACTTTGTGACAACCGACCAGTATCGCTTATACGCCCCTTAGGGCTGGCAAACGACAGTGATATTACTCTCCTTTTGGAGCGGGGGGGAAGGCAGGTGCGGACCCACCAGTAACCCCCCTATCCCCACTCGACCCCCCGTTTCCCCTATCCCTCTCCATCTTGATACTTTTTCTATCCTTTCCCTCTCCTCCCCCTTTCCACTCTCTCTCTCTCTCTCTCTCTCTCTCTCTCTCTCTCTCTCTGCCCCTCTAGGATACCCAAACTCTGTATAGGGATGACACAATACTTCCCCATTAATCAACATGATTTACTTGTCGCGTCTCCCCCCTCCCCGACCACTGGCGGGGGGAGGAGACAATAGAACTCTATGATCCTCCACCCACCTACGCTCAATTACCATTATACCTTTTGAACGTGATTATTTATCCTTGTTTCTCTTGTTATAAAATGACATAGGTACCCTTCGTGACACAATTTTATGCTTTGTTATGACCTATAACGATTACCTTGTTTTGCTTGTTCCGTTTTATCTTTTCTAATTAAAATAAAAACTTTATGGAAAAAAAAAGCCTCCGGCAAAGGCTCTTTACCGAGATCGGTGTAGCGGTGTGTCAGACTGACACACCGCACCACCGATCACAGCAATGCGCGCCCCAATGGGCGCGCGCGGCATGTTATCCCGAAGGACATCATATGACGCCCAGTCAGGATAACGGAACCTCTTCCCGGATGTCAATCTGCTATTGACCTTGCCGGAAGTGGTTAAAAAAGGTTTCGGTACTCGTACGTGGTGTAAAAAAATTAAAATGGCATTGGTGCATCCCTACAATCAACTATAATACACTCCATGCAAATTGTGTCCTGGCCAAGATTAGAACCCTGGTCCTCAGCACTGCAAGGCAGAGAACCCTGGTCCTCAACACTGCAAGGCAGAGAACCCTGGTCCTCAACACTGCAAGGCAGAGAACCCTGGTCCTCAACACTGCAAGGCAGAAGTGCTATCCACTAACCCACTGCACTACCAAAACACTTTTTAACATTATTTTTTCTAAATACTACTTGTTGGTCACGTAGTAAATTTTGATGGATCCAACAGATGTACACTATTGTGCAAAAGTTTTAGGCACGTATGATAAAGTGCTGTAGATTAAGAATGCTTTTATAAATAGAAGTTAGCTTATTTCTAAACAAAATAGAAGGTAAATGGACATAAAATAAATACAAATCAAAATAAATTTGGTGTAACCACCCTTTGCCACTTAAAGCAGCATCAATTCTAGGTGCATTGGCACACAGTTTTTGAAGGAACTTGACAGGTAGGTTGTTCCAAACATCTTGGAGAACTAACCACAGATATGTGAATGAGGGCTGCCTCAAATTCTTCCATCTCTTCATGTAATCCCAGACAGACTCAATGATGTTGATATCAGGGCTCTGTTGGGGGCAAACCATTACTTCCAGGACTCCTCGTTCTCCTTTTCTCTGAAGAGAATTCCTAATGATATTGGCTGCAAGTTTGGGGTCGTTGTACTGTTGCGGAATACATTTTGGTCTTGGGGCCAATCACACTCCTCCCTGATATGGCATAATTGACAAGTATCTGCCTGAATTTCTCAGCATTGAGGACACCATTGATCTTGGCCAAAATCCAACTCCATTTGCAAAAATGCAGCCTCAAGCTTACAAGGAACCCCCACCATGCTTTGTCACCTGCAGATACTCATTGTACTGCTCTTCAGTGAACAGCCTCCCTACTTCAGCCACATATTTAAACTTTTGACCCATGAGTTCAGAGCACCTGCTGCCATTTTTCTGCATCCCAGTTCCTATGTTTTCATGCATAGTTGAGTTGCTTAGCCTTGTTTATACATTGGAGGTATGGCTTTTTGACCACAAGTCTTCCATGAAGACCACTTCTGGCCATACTTCTCCAGACAGATGGGTGTACTGGCTCCCACAGTTTTTTTTTTTTACCAGCTCTGTGCCGATGACACTGCTAGACATCCTCCGATGTCAAAAGGGAAGCAAGCGGGGGCGTGGCCTGGAACTCGACCGGAATGGACGCTGAATAGCTGAGCTCCGCCGGACCGCGACGAACAATCCCCTTCCAGCCGTTATTAAAGAGAGATGGGCAAGAGAGATAAGACACCAACCTGCCCAGGATCACAGCGCTCCTCTTCCACCCCAGGAACCCGCAGCATCCAGGAGATTTTCGAGCTACAAACCCAGAGGACGAGAGGCCGCTCCGCCAGCAAGATGGCGCTGAGGAACCACGAGGCGTCCCTCAGCGAAGATTCCATGTCGGCAACGGAGGACCTGGTAAGGGATACAGAGTGCCCAGACCACCCTCTGAGATACTCAGAGATGACGAAAATTGCGGCTGACATTAAGTCCACCCTGTCTTCTGCAATCACCGACCTAAGAGCGGACTTTCTGAAATTATCAGACAGACTGTCACAGACAGAGAGAGCGGAGGCCAAACGAGACAGGGCGGTGGAAAGCTTATCCTCCACGGTCTCATCCCACACCAACCATTTAATCCAGATGAATAGGCACTTGGAGGATTTGGATAATAGGGGACGCAGGCAGAACATTAGGGTGAGGGGAATCAGTGAGAAGATTGAACCAGCCCAGATCAAATATGCCCTCCAGGATGTTTTTAACACCCTGCTTAACAGGCCCAAAGAGACGGACAGACTTTGTACGCGCACACAGGGCCTTGGCGCCAAAACCATCTGAAAATGCCCCCCCTAGAGACATTGTGTGCTGTCTCCAGAGCTTCCCATTAAAGGAGGAAATACTTAACAAAGCAAGGAAAAGCGATCAAATCATTTTTGAGGGACAAACTGTGGCCCTATTCCAAGACTTGTCCCACATAACACTACAAAACAGGAGGGCGTTACGCCCTATGATAATGGCACTGAAGGACAAAGGCATTCCATATAGATGGCGGTTTCCGTTCGCACTCAACGCCACGTTTATGGGGAAACAACACTACCTGCGGATGCCGGACGACTTACCGCACTTTTGCAACCAGCTGCAGTTGCCCCTTATTGATGTACCGGAGTGGTACAAAGAATTCAGATCCCCCCCACGAGATGTCTCTCCTCCGGACTCTCCACGATTGTCACCTACCAAACCATCATCCACCAAGAAGTCCAAACCTGAAAAATACCAGGGGTCAGAAGCAGGCCGACCCTCAAACTCGTCAAGAGGACCCTGGGCGCTGACATGAATGTAAGTGACTTTACTTTTAGTTCTGCCCCTATTGCTGTGTAAGGAGACCAACGCACGTTTGCAGCCATCTTTGGATAAGGACCTGGAACCCCTGTTACACTCCAGAAGGAACCTGTCCCTACATATGTTGGACAGGGCTGCATAGACTCCATGGACCCCCTCTCACTGAAGGTTGAGATGAGGAGCAGCCACATCTTTGAAGCGAAAGCTGGAAGGTGATATGGTAGACACAGACTGCCATCTTGTGGCGAAAGTTGGAAATGCAACACAGCAAAATTTGTTTTACCTGGCTACCTACTGAACTTGATAGCCATCTGTTACTAGACGTTTTGGCTGACCACTAGTGCAGCCACTCATAGCCTGGACATTTGAGACATGATGGACAGGCCTTTAGGTGTTGAGGCGTGCCGCCCCCCCCCTGCCCCCCCGCCATTCTGCGGGGGGGGGGGGGTGCCCATGCCCACGTTAGATTCCAGGTTCTGATACTTGTATAATGTGCTAGGTTAGGAAATCTTTGTTAGATACACCTGTGAAGACATCTTTACGCTCCCTGGTTCCCTGATTACATCGATCAGAAGGAACTTTGAGGGAAGAATAGCGAATATGCAAACCCGTAGGTGTCTAGATTTAGTAGTTATGACTAATGCTCAAGGTTTAATGATTAGAATAGCGGCCCAATACTTTTATGTTGCCCATGTTACCACCCCCAAGGCTGGAAGGGGTACATGAATATAGAAGCTATACACACGCGCACTTCTGAGTCGCGGGAGGCCTACCTCAGTTATATTTTAAGAACTGATTATCCGAAGGCAAGCATTGATTGATGCGTGCCGACTAACAGTTCTGGTAGTTTCTTCCTCCCATTGCTCCCAATAGTGCATTCCTGCTTGGTTCAAGCAGGAATTCACCCCTGCCCTCTCCCAGGTCTGGTACCGGGAGACGTGCTACTTGCATACCTCTCTAAAGGGACACTCCACCTGAGAGTGCCTAATAATTTCTTTCTCTCTCCTGCCTTTTGCTTCTAACTGTTTCTACCCCCCTCGCCCTCCCTTCCTACCCCCACCCTTCCCTCCCCTATATAGCATCATACGTCAGACGGGTACCAGTGATTGTTTTTCTTAATTTCTGTGCTAACCATGTCTTACTCTGAACTAGGTAACAATGCCTCGGTGCTCTCTCACAACGTCAGAGGTCTGAACATACCAGAGAAACGTGTCTCATTGTTAAAGGAGCTTCATAAGACGAGGGCGGCAGTGGTGCTTCTCCAGGAGACCCACTTCAGAACAGGTACAGTGCCTAGATTGCACGACAAACACTACACTCAGGCCTTCCACGCGACGAACGCCAAAACGAAGTCAAAAGCGGTATCCACTTTAATACACAAAAATGCAGACATCACCATCACTCAACAATTAGCGGATGAGGAGGGACGATTCCTATTCCTAAAAGGACAGTGGGCAGGGAAGCCAATTACTATAGCAAATGTTTACTTTCCCAATACTGCACAGGTCACTTTCTGCCATCATCTGGTAGATGAGCTAAAAAGCTTCGCATCTGGCTGCATCATACTGGGGGGGGATTTCAACCTGGCGTTGGACCCCCTGGTGGACACATCCGATGGCAAGACTAGCATACAATATAGCAAATTACGTAAGATTAAGTCTCTCCTGGCGTCGATTACTTTAATCGACACCTGGCGCCTGATAAATCCTTCAGGCAGGGACTATACCTACTTTTCAGCACTTCACAACAAACTTACGCGTATAGACTATATATTCATTACACAAAGGGACATTTCTTGGGTGAAGGATGCCAGGATAGGGGTGAAGGCCCTCTCTGACCACGCACCGATCTCCCTGCGACTTCAAAAAATGCATAGAAAAAAGGGTTCCCCCTCATGGAGGTTGAATCCCTCCTTGCTGACTGACCCAGCAAACACTAGTAGAATTAAGGAAGCAATCAAATGCTATTTCACTGAAAACGCGACAGAGGAGATGTCGCCTTTAGTAGTCTGGCAGCTCATAAATGCGTGGTCAGGGGGGACTTCATGCAGATTGGCGCAGAACAGAAGAGGGCAAAGGAAAAAGAAATTAATGACTTGATGCACGCTATAGCTAAGTTAGAAAAACAACACAAACAATCCCTAGCACTAGATACAGCAACAAAATTATTGGAACTACGGAAAGACTTACAGAACACGCTGAACCTTAAGGCCCAGAGGATCCTTTTCCTACGTAAGGGATTTTTCTATGAACACGGGGATAAAACAGGTAAATTTCTAGCAAGAGCCCTCAAAGACACATTAATGTCAACAAACATAGCAGCCATTAAAACCAATACCAACCAAATAACACAAGACACAGCTAAGATTGCTCACAGATTCCAAGAATACTACACAAGTCTATATAACATACCAGACGCACATAAACCCAAAGGCCTATCAGGGACAAAATCAGAACTCATTCACAAATTCATCAGGGAGAGTGGTCTTCCTACCCTCAGTGACGAAGACAGCTTGTCACTAGAAGAACCCATAACGGCAACAGAACTAGCTACAGCCATTAAGGCACTAAAACCAGGGAAAAGCCCCGGACCTGACGGGCTGACAACACATTACTACAAGACTTTCTCAGACATATTGACGCCCCACATATTGAAGACGTTCAACTTCCTTAGGGAACCCCATGAGATACAGGAAGACTTTCTAAGAGCACATGTGACTATAATACCCAAACCCAACAAAGACCCCCTTGACTGTACCAGCTATAGACCAATATCCTTACTCAACGTAGACCTGAAACTGTATACAAAAATCCTGGCAAATAGACTACGACCCCTACTACACAAGCTTATAGGACCGGAACAAGTGGGTTTCATGCCAGGTAGAGAAGCCAAAGACAATGTCACAAAAGCCTTAAACCTTATTTACCAAGCCCAAACGGGGGAGTTCGAAGGCATGCTCCTCTCAACAGACGCGGAGAAGGCCTTCGACCGCGTGTCGTGGGACTTCTTATTTGCCACATGCTCACATATAGGACTAAAGGACAACATGATGTCATGGATCCAAACCATATACCGCAACCCAACTGCACAAATAAAAGTCAATGGGACACTATCAGAAAAAGTAATAATACATAATGGCACTAGACAAGGATGCCCCCTCTCGCCTTTGCTATTCATACTTACCCTCGAACCCCTGATACGCGCAATTAATAAGTCACCCTCCGTACACGGTTTCTCTTTGGGCGGCAAAACTTATAAATGTGCGGCCTACGCCGATGACCTACTATTTTTTCTAACCCAACCACATGTAACTATGCCCGCAATTTGTAACATTTTCTCCCAATACAGTTTTCTATCAAACTTTAAGATTAACTATAAAAAATCGGAAGCGCTAAATTTGACACTACACGACGACACACTTAGACGCACACAACAGAACTTTAAATTTAGGTGGGAATCTAACTCACTCAAATACCTAGGAATACAACTAACCTCAAATTTACACTCAATATACCCACAAAACTTCCTACCGTTGCTACAGAAAATACGAAGAGACCTCGAGAGCTGGTCACCTAAACATTTTTCCTGGTTTGGTAGGGCAGCCATTATCAAAATGACGATCCTCCCTAGAATTCTGTACTACTTCCAAACACTACCCATTGCAATTCCTACGAACTTCTTCCGCTCATTGAATACCCTACTTAGACGCTTTCTGTGGACCTCCAAAAAGCCCCGCGTAAGCCTAGCACTACTAACTAGGGACAAACACAATGGGGGAATGGGCTTCCCTAACTTTAAACACTACTTTTTGGCCACGCACCTCACCAGAGTAATAGACTGGACCTGCCACACACATAATAAAGACTGGGTGGCCCTGGAAAACAGCATAGATAAAGTGCCTATAGCCCACACACCATGGATCCCATGGACGCAATGCCCCCCAAGGCTGAAACAACACCCACTCATAGGTACAACCCTAAAAGCCATGCAGAATATAACCAGACTGACGAACCTGACCACCTCCATTGGCCCTCTATCACCCATAGGGACAAACCCAGACTTCCCACCGAGCATGCAGGGCCTGTCCCGACACCTTACACAGAGAAGCTCACCATTACTCGCAACACACTGCATTGCGAACGGAAGGGTTAAATCCCTTTCCAACATGCAAGAAGAATTAGGAACCCCTTCACTAGACCCTTGGTCATACCGACAAATACACGACTACATCTCGAGCCCACAGAGGTTTAAATATTTTAAACGTCCCCTCACACCTTTTGAAATGGTCTGCTACCGAGCCGACACCTCAACAAAAAACATCTCTCTGACATACGCTTGGTTGCAGGCCGACAGCCTCCAAGAACCAAATAAGCACAAAATATTCTGGGAAACAGCCCTGAAAAGGACCTTCACAAAGGACCAGTGGCTGCAAGCTTGCACTTTTGCACATAAATGTGCCATTAGCACTCGTCTACAAGAGACGTCTTTCAAACTATTAACAAACTGGTACAACACCCCGACCAAAATACACAAATGGGCTCCGGCGGTTTCGGAGAACTGTTGGCGCTGCAACCAAGGCAGAGGCACATTACATCACATATGGTGGGAATGCAGTCTGATCTGTCCATATTGGACCCAGGTCACTGAACAGATAAAGCATATAACTGACACGCGTATTCAACTAGATGCAGCCTGCTGCTTACTACATATCACTAACTGCTCCATGAAAAAATATAAGAGCTCTCTAACTAGATTTTTGCTCACGGCGGCAAAAGCGGTCGTACCGAGGCACTGGAGAAGCACCACTGTACCCTCAATTGCTGAATGGCTAAAAGAAACACACACCTTATATAGGATGGAAGAGCTCAGGGCAACAGCGCAAGATCAAATAGAGAAATTCAACAGTGTCTGGCAACCCTGGATCATTTTTAAATACTCATCAAGACATGACGCACTGATGCAGACATAGAACAGCGTGTTATAGTGAATTTTAGATCTGACAAATATACCCACTCCCATCCCTCTCTTGAATTCCCCCCCACCCCCCCCCTCAACCTATCCCCCCCCCCCTTTTTTTCCTACCCCACATCTCCCTTTCTGTGCTAACCTTCCGGGATAGCACCTTTCTTCTCTTTAGATCTGTTCTTTGGATCTTCATTAAAATACCATACTTAAGGTAAAGCATTGTTTCAGGACGCTCAAATGTCAATATGTTTATTGGTTAAAAGCAGACAAGATATTTTGGAAGGAGTTGTCCAACAAATACAACCTTTATAGTACAAGACAACGGAAAATGCATTAATATTATCTTTGATCTGTAAAGTTGATACAAAGCTTTATTGAATGTATACCTGTTTACTACTGTATTCTTGTTTACTTTTGAAATAAAACTTTATTGTTTAAAAAAAAAAAAAGGGAAGCAAGCATGATGTGTCGTTCATCTGCTGCATTAAGTAGCCTTGGTCAACCACTGCATCTACGGTCCACAACGTTGCTCGTTTCATTGTGCTTCTTCAAAAGAGCTTGAACAGCACATCATGAAACCCTAGTCTGCTTTGAAATCTTTGCCTGGGAGATACATTTCCGATGCAGTATAAATACCTTGGGTACTATGCTCAGTCTTGCCATGGTGCATGACCTGTGACATGAAACGGTCTTCCACAACCTCATCTTAGCATATTTTGTCTGTTCCCAATCCACATTCACACTAAGGGCGGGTTTGAAATTGTGCGAGTTCAGATGATGAAGAGGTGCCACCTCCGTGCGGACGGACTCAATCCTGAACTTGAATAAAAGTCCTGAAACTGTTCCCTACACAGAAACCAGGACAATCACTCTGAAGCAACAGGGTTTGCACAGCCCCATGAGCAGAACAGCAAGCGGTCCGGTGACAGACAGACGCACATTGGAAGCAAAAAAAACATTTTGGCGAACAAGGCCGGAAAACTATCTTGTAACCAGACAAAATCAAGATGCATAATGAGGTCATCCAGGGTAGCCACTGACAATACATGTCTAAGCACCACTGCGGAAACACGTAAAGAGCTCAGCAACCAGTGGAACTGTGGCCAAGGGGCATAGCAGACAAACTGCAGTGCCTAGACCAGGGGCCTTCAAACTATGGCCCTCCAGTTGTTCAGAAACTACAATTCCCATCATGCCTAGTCATGTCTCTGAATGTCAGTTTTACAATGCCTCATGGGACGTGTAGTTCCGCAACAACTAGAGGGCCGTAGTTTGAGGATCCCTGGCCTAGACCAACAGGTCCACCAATTCAGCAAAGGCAGGGGGATTCTGCTCCCCCTCCAGGTGTGTCAGCTGGATGTTTAGAAGCCAGAGATTCCTCTATTGGTATCATGGTTGCCTTGAGTTACCTAGAGACAGGGGGGTCCACTATTGGTGGAACAGTCCACTTCGGGAGGGACTCCTCAAAGGGGTTCCTCACAGCCAGCGCCTTTTCGTGCACCACTGCAGTTAGAGGAGTCATCCTCACTCCCTGACAGGACAGGGAGCTTGAATGAATGAATGATTTGTATAGCGCTGCAACTGCGAACTGAATCGCCTCGAGGCGCTTGATCCGACCTGCGTTGATTCCTTCTTAGAAGAGGTAGGTCTTGAGTTTTTTCCTGAAGGCCCGATGGTCTTTTTCCAAGCGGATGTTCATAGGTAGAGCGTTCCATAGCCGTGGTCCTTGGACTGCAAATCTTCGTTCTCCCCTTGACTTGTACCGGGATTTGGGGACAAGGAGGAGGTTTTGGTCGTTAGATCGGAGGTTGCGATTGGGGGTGTAGTGTTGTATTTTTTCGCATAAGTATTGAGGAGCATCTCCTTGTGTGCATTTGTGGGTCAAGCAGAGGGTCTTGAATGTGATCCGATTCTTTACGGTTAGCCAATGGAGGGTCCTCAGGGACTTGGCCACCAACCTTGCAAGG
Organism: Lithobates sylvaticus; assembly: GCA_028564925.1. Lineage (NCBI taxonomy): Eukaryota > Metazoa > Chordata > Amphibia > Anura > Ranidae > Lithobates > Lithobates sylvaticus. Next base: position 221,459,645 of record CM053027.1, on the reverse strand, counting down.
TGGGCCACGTCCGTGGCGGCAGAGCCAGAGATAGGATCGTTCGAGACAAAGCAGGTAGGGGAGGGCGGGGGGTGCCATTTACTAGGCTATATGCCTAAGCGCAACCACAAAAAACTTGGAGGGGACCACCAACTGAGACCCCCGCCGCCCGAGGCCCCACAGAGGGGGATGTTGACCGCACAGGCGGCGCCACCAAGGCAACTCACAAGGAGGTGCAGGCAGTTGCAGCCCACACAAGGCCTAAATTTCCGGCCGCCTGTCACGAGTGCACGGTCTGCGGGGGGACCGGACTGATACAAGCCGCTGAATGGAGGACAGACACCCAAAAACAGAAAGCGGCAACCTCCGCCGCCCGCCCTGGGACCACCATCCCAGCACCCGTTCGGTAGGCCGCAAAGCTGCGGGGGTAACATACCGATCAAAGCCACTAAACAGAGGGCTGACACCCAAAAACAGAAAGCAGTGGCCTCCGCTGCCCACCCGCAACCTAAATTATGGGAGGGCCGCCAAAGGCTGCCCCCAGATCACGACTGTCCGGTCACCGGCCTCCTAGGCCCAACCCCAGTAGCAACCTCGAGGGTGGAGGGGGGGGAACAGTGTGTCCAAAAAGCACCTAGGCCAGAAGCCTGGGCCTCACCTGGGAAGGGAGGGATCAAGGGGGGGGGGGGAGGAGAACCCAGGGAGGGACCGACCACCACAAAAAGAGTACCCGCACCCCACACCATGTCCAGGGAAGGAGTAGACGGGGCACAGTACTTACAGATCCAGCGAAGCGTACGGGTAATTCTCCCAGACAGATGCCCTCGCCACCAAAGTGGGGAGGGGGGCTGTCGAACATGAGGAACGCTGCAGCTCAGGCAGAGTCGCGGCCGACCTAGTGCGTAGCTGCGGTCTGCACGCGCTCGCTGGCCAGACTGGGGAGACCACTGGATCTTGGTGTCCAGCCCGTCGCCCAACCTGGCAGTTGACTGTAGAGCTCACCAGAAAAAAAATCCAGGAAAAAATAAAAACAAAAAAATCCCCAGGACTAGAGATCCCAGCAGGGAACTAGGTCCTTACTCCTGACTAGGCAGGAAAAAAAACTGAAGGCCTACCACCTAGGCGCATTCTTTTCGGGCGTTTAGTGCTTCTTGGGTTTTTCTGTCATCAGCTGTCAAGTTTGCAAGGCGGCCACCTGGTCGTCTGTGCACACTTTCACAACAGTCTACGAAGTGGATGTGTTGGCATCTGTGGATGCCTCTTTTGGCCGCAAGGTTTTGCAAGCTGCTATTTAGAAGGTCTATTCCCTCTTGAAGGGGTATTGTTCAGGTTGGGCTCCAGCTTGTTCTGTGTTGAGCTCCTGTTACCTGGTTGGCTCTTGTGTTAGCCTTGGGATTTTTCGTTGTCCCACCCCTCATGTTTGGCAATGCTTTAGGACGTCGCTATGGTTCTCAATAATGGAGTGCTGTGTCTGTCAATGAACAAAAAAAAATGGGAATTTTGACTTACCGTAAAATCCATTTCTCGGAGTTCATTGACAGACACAGCACCCACCCCTCTAAGGTGTTGTAATACTTCTGACACTGCTGGTTACTAAACTGAAGGCCTTTAGCAGAGAGGGGTGTGTATATCACCTAGGACTGCCCATAGGTGTAGCCAAGTCTTTTTTTCTGCCTATTGTCCTACTCCTGTAGGGGGCGGTATAACCCTATGGTTCTAAATAATGGAGTACTGTGTCTGTCAATGAACGAAAGAGAAGACATTTTTTAATTAAAGTGTTACTAAACCCAGTACTCTCACTATATCTGGTCTCCCCCCAGTACATAGAACATGGAATGCAAAAGTTTTAGTTAATATAAACTGCTAAATACCTTTTCTCATCAGCAATTCCTTTTCTCATCAGCCCTCATTTTAGCGGTGCTTAACCGCTATTTAAGCTGTGCAGAAAGAGAAGGGGTTAAAAGAGCCCGTGTTGCGGCACTAACAAAGCTCCTTTCTGACCCTTCGGAAACACTTCTCATTTATTTCAATGAGCAGGGCATATTGGGAGCACAAAATACTGCGCTCCTAAACTGCCCCAAAGATGCTGCTTGCAAGACTTTTCCCAAATTTCCACAAGTGCACCGCCCCAATGTGAAAAGACACACTGAAATTAATGGGAGGCTGTTTTCAGGCGCTATTTAGAGGCTATTTCTAGCTTCTTTAAAACACATGAAAACCGCCTCAGTGTGAAAGGGGTCTTAGAGTAGTCTTGTGACATCTATCAGTGTCTGGTTAAAGCTTACAAGAGGAGTTTTCATTCTCCTCCGATTGCCCTAGGAGGCTGCAGGACCCCTGACCCTCTTTCTGGACAGTGGTGATTACATACACTCTCCCAAGAACAAAAAGAAAAAAAACTCTAGCAATACACACAAAATACTTAGCATGTGTAGCTTGCCCCCAAGGCTTTGTTCGATCAGGAGATGGATTGTGGACTGTGGAAGAAGAGGAGGGTCAGAGAAGATAGGATCAAACAGCCCTTTTACACAATGCGTATGCTTAACCCCTTAGATTAAACAGCGAGTACAACAAGCATGCTTTACTGCATATACAGGCTGATTTTACAGATGCTGAGGCTTCCCCTGTGTCTCCAGCCCTCCTGTCGCTATTCTTCTGCTTTCAAACGCCACCCCCACTCTTTTGCCCCCCCCCCCCCCCCAGCACCTATTAATCCTCCTACAATGATCCTCCCACAGTGTTTACTATGCTTTAGTTTGTGAATGAATATGAGTCTCTATACATACTCCTATTCATTCATGTACAGTGCAGCTGAGGCTACAGAGAAAGGGACTGCCTTCAGTCACTTTCTCAGTCTCAAAAAGAGAGAGACATAAGCTCACCAAAGCTGCACCCCCCAAGCCCTCCAAAAAAAGAAATAAATAATTTTTTTTTTTTTTTAATACAACATTTTTAACATTAAGTAAACAAAAACAACATAGTAAAGCTTTGTTCACACAGGGCATACTACAGAGTTCTGTGCATCCCTGTGTGGGGAGTTCCATTGATGTCATTTGGGATGTAGCAACTAAACAAACAGCAGTTTCTCCCAATTTGACTTCCATGCGAGACCAAGTGCATGTTCCTGAGCTCACACTGTGTGCTTTCGGGGTCCTGGACCCACATCGATATCAGATTGGGAACGGCGGCTGTGCTTGTGAAGCCGATGCATCCCAATTGACATGAATAGGACTGTGTGCATGGGGATGCATATTACACCTGTGCATCCCCGTGCTGGTAAAGACCTCCAAGGGCATACACTTTAGTACGCAACATGTGAACAAGGCCTTAGTAGCTATTTAGCAGGTATTTTGCAAGTTATACTGTGTGTGTTCACTAAATGGATTTCAGTTTATTTTTTTTGTGAAAATAGCAATTTGATAAACATTTGCGCACTTTTTTTTATTATGTAGGTCATATGCTTTTGTAACCGATAATGTAGTGGCCATGATACCTTAATTTCACATACTGTACACATTACCTCAGAAGTAGGATTTTTAAAGGCAACCATACAACTATGAAAAGTTAAAATTTAATAATCTCTTATTTTCTTATTTAAAAGAGCACAAAAATAGTTTTTCCATAAAAAAGCATGGATTTTTCATACACATCATAAAAACAATATAAAAAGGTGCAGCTCAAAAAATTTGAATGTCAGCACAAAGTTAATTTCAGCTATTCAATTCAAAAAGTGAAACATATATTATATAGATTAATTACACACAGAGTAATCTTTTGCAAGCATTTCTTTATTTTAAATGTTGATTATGGCTTGCAGCTACTGAAAGCCCAGAATTCAGTACCTCTGAAAATTAGAATATTGTGAAAAAGTTCACTATTGTAGACTCATGGTGTCACACTCCAAGACCCCTTTCACACAGGAGGAGTTTTTCAGGCGCTACAGTGCTAAAAACAGCTCCTGAAAAAAAGCCTCAGCTGCAAACCCAGTGTGAAAGCACGAGAGCTTTCACCCTGGGGCGCTGCGCTGGCAGGGTATCACAAAGTCCTACCAGCAGCTTCTTTGAAGCGGTGGAGGAGCGGTGAATAAACCGCTCCTCCACCACTCCTGCCCATTGAAAACAATGGGTATTTAACCCATTTCCGCCCACTAGCGGGGGTTAAAACCACCCCGCTAGCGGCCAAATAGCGACACTAAAACGACTGTAAAGCGTTTAGTGGAGGGGCGGCTCAGCGTGAAAGGGGTCTAAGACTCCTTTCACATACTGAGGTGATTTTGAGGCGCTTTCACACTGAGGCGCTTTGCAGGCGCTAAAGTGCTAAAAATAGCGCCTGCAAAGCCCCCTGAAAGAGCCACTCAATTCACTCCAATGTGAAAGCCCTGAGGGCTTTCAATCTGGAGCGGTGCGCTTGCAGGATGGTCCAAAAAAGTCCTGCAAGCTGCATCTTTGGAGCGCTGTAGGAGTGGTGTATTCACCGCTCCTAAAGCGCCCCTTCCCATTGAAAACAATGGGGCAGAGCTGCAAACTCGCCAGCAAAGCGCCGCTGCAGTGGTGCTTTGTGGGTGGTTTAAACCCTTTTTCAGCTGCTAGCGGGGGTTAAAACTGCCCCGCTAACGGCCGGATAGCGCCGCTAAAACAACGGTAAAGCGGCGCTAAATGCAGCACCGCTTTACCGTTGGCACCCGCCCGCCTCAGTGTGAAAGCAGCCAAAAAAAAAAAAAAGCGCCTGAAAACACTTTATTAGGCCCCTTTCACACCGGGGCGCTTTGCAAAAAATAGCACCTGCAAAGCGCCCTGAAACAGTCACTGCTGTCTCTCCAATGTGAAAGCCCCGAGGGCTTTCACACTGGATCAGTGCACTTGCAAGACGCCAAAAAAAATCCTGCTAGAAGCATCTTTGAAGCGGTGAAGGAGCGGTGTATACAGCGCTCCTTCATCGCTCCTGCCCATTGAAATCAATGGGGCAGCGCGGCTATAAATGTTTTAAACCTTTTTTCGTAGCTAACTGGGTTAAAACCGCCCCGCTAGCGGCCGAATAGCGCCGCTTTACCCCCCAGTGTGAAAGGGGCCATAAAATCAATGAATGCTTTCACACTGGGGCAGTGCGCTGGCAGGGTGGTGAAAAAAATGCCCCTCTCCATTGAAATGGAAAGCTCTTCAAAAGCGTTCAGTGTTTTACTGGCAGTTTACAAGCGCCTCAGGGGCCTAATCAGCTAATTAACTCAAAGCACCTGTAAAGGCTTCTTGAGCCTTTAAGGCCCCTTTCACACTGGGGCAGTGCGGGAGCCAGTGGTAAAAATGCACTGTTTAGCGGCGCTTTACCATAGTTTTAGCGGCGATATTCGTCCGCTAGGGGGGTGGTTTTAACCCCCGCTAGCGGGCGAAAAATGGTTAAACCGCTACAGCGGGGCTTTGCCAGCGGTATAGCCACACTGCCCCATTGATTTCAATGGGCAGGAGCGGTTTAACTAGTAGCCGACCGCCCACTGTCAATTGACGGCGGAGCAGTGCAGCTCTTGTGGCGGGACGTTGTCATATGACGTAGTCTACATTTTGGCCACTAGGGGGCCCGCGCGTGCCCGCCGCGTCGCTGAGGACCCGATGCGCGTGCCCGGCAGCCGCAATGTCCTGAGCAGGACGTGGATCTGTGTATGTAAACACACAGATCCACGTACTGTCACTGGAGAGGAGACCGATAGTGTGTCCCTTGTACATAGGGACACCGATCGGTCCCCTCCCCCAGTCGGTCCCCTCCCCCAGTCAGTCCCCTCCCCCACAGTTAGAATCACTAACATAGGGAACACATTAACCCCTGCAGCGCCCCCTAGTGTTAACCCCTTCCCTGCCAGTCACATTTATACAGTAATCAATGCATTTTATAGCACGGATCGCTGTATAAATGTGAATGGTCCCAAAAATGTGTCAAAAGTGTCCGATGTCCACCGCAATGTCGCAGTCATGATAAAAATCGCAGATCGCCGCCATTACTAGTAAAAAATAAATAAAAATGCTATAAATCTATCCCCTATTTTGTAGACGCTATAACTTTTGCGCAAACCAATCAATATACGCTTATTGCGATTTTTTTTACCAAAAATATGTACAGGGGGTCCCCTACTTACAAACATCCGACTTACAAACAACTCCTACTTACAAACGGAGGGAGACAACAGGAAGTGAGAGGAAATCCACCCCTAGGAAGGGAAATTCACTCCTGTAAGAGTTAATATGGGAAAAAGGTGTCTCCACTGAAGCTTTATCACCAGTCCATGCTTCCCTAACAACCCAAAGTTTTCAAAATCCAATTGTCATTGGGACAGAAGGTGAGGTGAAATCTTCTGAACAGGGGCACAGACAGCAAAACAAATGTCACAGGGGTGATGACCCTTCTCTATGCTATCAAAAAAACTTAAAAATAGATTTTTTGGCTGGAGCTACACTTAAAAAAAATGTACCTGTTCTGACTTACAGATTCAACTTATGAACAAACCTACAGTCCCTATCTTGTTTGTAACCCGGGGACCCCCTGTAGAAGAAGACGTTTTGGCCTAAACTGAGGAAAAAATGTGTTTAAAAAAAAAAAAAAATTGGATATTTATTATAATAAAAAGTAAAAAATATTATGTTTTTTCAAACTTGTCCCTCTTCTTTTGTTTATAGCGCAAGAAAAACTGCAGAGGTGATCAAATACCACCAAAATAAAGCTCTGTGGGGAAAAAATTATAAAAAATGTATTTGGGTACAGCGTTGCATGACCGCGCAATTGTCATTTAAAATGCGACAGCGCTGAAAGCTGAAAAATGGCTTGGTCAGGAAGGAGGTGTTTGTGCCTGGTAGGCAAGCGGTTAAGAGCGGTGTATACACTGCTCCTTCACTGATCCAAAGATGCTGCTTGCAGGAGTTTTTTTGAATCACAGACAATGTCAGAAGCATCTTACCTGGGCTAGGGAAAAAGGACTGTACTGTTGCTCAGTGGTCCAAAGTCCTTTTTGTGGCTGAAAGTAAATTTTGCATTTAAATTGGAAATTAAGGTCCCAGAGTCTGGAAGAAGAGTGGAGAGGTGCACAACCCAAGTTGCATGAGGTCCAGTGTGAAGTTTCCACAGTCAGTGATGATTTGGGGACCCATGTCATCTGTTGGTGTTGGTCCACTGTGTTTTATCAAGTCCAAAGTCAGCTCAGCCCTCTACCAGAAAAATTTAAGAGCACTTCATGCTTCCCTCTGCTGACCAGGTTTATGGAGACAATTTCATTTTCCAACAGGACTTGGCACCTGCCCACACTGCCAAAAGTGACAATACCTGGTTTAATGATCATGGTATCACTGTGTTGATTGGCCAGCAAACTAACCTGACCTAAACCCCAGAGAATCTGTGGGATATTGTCAAGAAGATGACACCAGATGAGCTGAAGGCTGCTATCGAAGCAACCTGGGCTTCCATAACCTCAGTAGTGTCGCAGGCTGATTGCCTCCATGCCACACCGTACTCATGCAGTAATTCATGCAAAAGGAGCCCCAACCAAGTATTGAGTGCATACTACACTGTACATGGACATACTTTTCAGTAAGCCAACATTTATGTATTGACCAATTCAGCCCAAGAGGATTTGGCTGCTCAATGACCAGAGTACTTTTTACAATTTGGCACTGCACTGCTTTAACTGGTAATTGCACGGTCATCCAATGCTGTACCCAAACAAACGTCATTTATTTCCCCACAAATAGAGCTTTCTTTTGATGGTATATGATTGACTCTACGGTTTACATTTTTTGCAATATAAACAGCGAACATTTTGAAAAAAAATATATATATATTTTTTTTATTATCTGTTATAAAAAAAATCCAATAAACTAAATTTTAGTCATACATTTAGGCCAAAATGTATTCAGCCATGTCTTTGGTAAAAAAAAAAGTCAATAAGCGTATATTTGTTTGCGCAAAAGTTAAAGCGTCTACAAACTAGGGTACATTTTCTGTAATTTACGCCGCTTTTAGTTTGACTGCCTATCTCATTTCTTAAGGTGCTAAAATGGCCGGGCAGTACAACCCCCCCCCCCCTCCCCCCTCAAATGACCCCAGGGCGTATATTTTTTATTTCACTCCCCACTACCTATAACAGTTTCAAAGGCCATGAAATGTCCAGATAGCACAACCCCCCCCCCCCCCCCCCCCCAAATGACACCATTTTGGAAAGTAGACACCCCAAGGAAATTGCTTAGAGGCATGTTCAGCCCATTGAATATTTTTTTGTCACAAGTGATTGTGTATTTTTTTTTTCAAAGTTGTCACCAAATGATATATTGCTCACACGTGCCATGGTTATATGTGGAATTACACCCCAAAATACAGTCTGCTACTTCTCCCGAGTATGGGGATACCTCATATGTGAGACTTTTTGGGAGCCTAGCTGCGTACAGGACCACGAAAACCAAGAGCCCGCCTTCAGGATATCTAAGGGCGTAAATTTTTGATTTCACTTCTCATTACCCATCACAGTTTCAAAGGCCATCAAATGCCCAGATAGCACCCCCCCCCCTCCAAATGACCCCATTTTGGAAAGTACCCAAGCTATTTGCTGAGAGGCTTGTTAAAGCGGTAGTAAAACCGCTGAAACTATTTTCATTTTTAAACACCTGTAAGGGAAAAAGCACAATTTAGTATGCACCGCATACTAGCTCATTATGAAATACTTACCTTAGAACGAGGCGTCAGTAACTCACCTGGTCCACGCCGAGGTCGCTGACATGTTGCCCCGGCGTGTCTTCCGGGCATCGCGACTCTAGCGCTGAGTGGCTGGAGCTGCAATGTCGTCACACCCGCGCATGCGCACGGGAGACTTCTTCCCGTCAGGGTTCGGATTCTGTCGGCCTTTGAGCCGAGAATCCCCCGTGCGCATGCGCCGCTGCAGTCAGCAGCGCATTGCACTGGGGAATATCTCCTAAGCTGTACAGGTTTAGGAGATATTTTTTTTACCTACAGGTAAGCCTCATTATAGGCTTACCTGTAGGTAAAAGTCAAATATTTGACTTTACAACCGCTTTAAGTATTTTGCAGATCTCGCTTTTTGTCACTAAGTTTTGAAAATTGAATAAAAATAAACACATTTTTCCTTTTCTTTCTTCATTTTCAAAAATAAATGAGAGCTGCAAAATACTCAACGTGTCTCTTAGCAAATAAATTGGGGTGTCTACTTTCCAAAATGGGGTAATTTTGTGCTATCTGGACATTTTAGGACCTCTGTAACACATGGGTATGATTCTGGAGGCCGGCTTCCTTGCATTAACCAAGGTAGATACCACTGAACTTGACAGCTCACGTTTCTTCAGAATGTGGGTCTCAATAGCCAAACCATTTTATTTAGCATTTGTAAGGTAGGATGGAATACCGGACCTTGCAAGAGAAGGTCTGGACGTGGTGGTACGGTCCATGGGACCCCTACCGCCATTCCTTATGATCTGTGCATACCAAGATCGCCTGGAATCACCAACTTTCCTTCCTGCTTGATCCTGCGAAGAAGTCGTGGACGCAGGCAGAATAGGAGGGAATGCATAAATCAGTGAAAACGGATTTCGCGGGAACACCAAGGCATCTGTTCCGCATGCTAGCGGATCCTTTGTCCTTGACAAAGTTGTGAATTTTTTTGTTGAACCTGGACGCAAACAAATATACTTCTGGGATCCCCCATCTTTGACATATTGACAGGAAGATATCGGGGTGAAGGAACCATTCTCCCGGGAACAACTGCTGGCGACTCAAGTAGCCCCCCTGACAATTTTCTATTCCTAGAATGAAGACTGCCAATAGGCAAAGTACATTGTTTTCTGCCCAAGATAGGATACGATTCACCTCTCTGGGGTGCACAACTTCTTGTGCCCCCTTGGTGATTGATATAGGCCATTGCTGTGGCATTGTCGGATTGGATCCTGACAGGACAATTCCGTAAACTGAACGTTCAGGCCCTCAGGGCAAAGTGCTCTGCCCGAATCTCTAAAATATGAATGGGCAAGGTCATTTCTGATCAGGACCACTTCTCTTGGACAGTTGCCTCTTCCAGGACTGCTCCCCAACCTAAAAAAGGTTGGCATATGTTGTTACCACTTCCCAGGTAACTGTAGGAAGGATTTTCCCCATGGCAGATTTTTGGTTATTAACCATAAACTGAGGCTCTGGCACACCTTTGGAGTCAGAAACATTGGGAAATCTAGAGCTTGAACCTTCTTGTTTCAAGCCGATAGGGTACTGTTTTGCAGAAGTCAAATGAAACTGAGCATAAGGAACGGCCTCGAATGAAGCCACCATCTTTCCCAACAACCTCATGCACAGCTGAATAGGATTCATCTTGCTTCAACCACCTGAATCAGTTCCTTTATGGCTCTGATCTTTGCCTGGGGCAATAATACCCGTTTCTGGGTTTATCTATGATCAGACCCAAGTATTCTAGCCTCCTTCATGGTTTTAAGGAAGATTTCTCTAGGTTCAGAATCCAACCTAGGTATTCCAGGTAGTTGAATGTGGTGACCATACTTTGGTCTAAGCGGGCTACCAACTGGTCTAGGTAAACTATAATCGTTATACCTTGGGCCCTTAATATGGCTAGAGGAGGGGCCAGAACCTTTGTCAATACTCAAGGTGCAGTAGCTAGACCGAAAAGCAGACCTACAAACGGAAAATTAAGATTTTCTACCTTGAAAAGAAGATATTACTGGTGAGCAGGGAAATGGGCACATGGAGGTATGCATCCTTGATATCGATTGACGCCAGAAGTTCTCCTCCTTGTAGGATGGAGACAACTGATTGGATTGACTCCATTGCGAAAAAAAGAGCAGATATTCAGGAACCGGTTTAGATTTTTGAGATCCAAAATGGGTTTGACATCTCCATTCGATTTTGGCTCTGTGAAAAAAGGTTTGAACAAAATGGTCCAATGCTTGAAAGAAAGACCTTTTTCCCTGGATCCTTGATCTGAGAAACAAGGAGACGAGAACTCTCGGTACTCCAGTTTGTACCCTGGAGTTATTGAGGAAGTCCCCCATCTGTCCCGACACTCTTCCTGCCAGAACCTTGACAACTGCAGAAGTATTCCCCTTACTCGAGCGAGTGGGGGCGACGCCTCATAAGGAGGCTTTAGTATTTTGTAGGTGTCCTCCCCAAGACTTTTGTCCCTGGGGTTGACCCTGAGGATTACCTCGAACTTGATGGCAGAGGCCGTCATGACTGCCTGGAGGCTGATGCCCCTGGCACTGGAGAAGCTAGTTAAAATGAAATACGTTTACTCCTTTTTTTTTTTAAAAAAGGGGATTTTTTCCACTAGAAATTCTTTGGATGTATTACCCAAATCATCCCCAAACAGCCGTTTCACTGCAAAAAGGAAGACTAGCCAGGAGCTTCTTGCATGGTGCTTAGCGAAAGGCGTGAGGCCTGAAGGATAGAATCTCTCATAGTGACTATTGCAAACATAAAGCTGCTAGTAGCTTGCCAGATCCTGGGCCTGCTGAACAGGATAACCTTGAGCACCTCTCAAGGATTGACCAAGTACTGTCAGCGCAGGCTGAAACACTCAACCTGCCAGAGAAAAAAAAAAAGTGTTTAATAGGAATTCCAAATTTTTATCTGTTGGATCCCTAAGCATTTGAGCATTGTTTGCTGGACAAGTCAAACTTTTATGCACAGAGGATATAGCAGCGTCAATTGCTTTTCCAGCAATAAATGGACAGGAAAGGCATGCACAGCTTGGAGGCTTTAGCAAACCCAAAACACTCAGTAAAAGGGTACACAAATGTGGAGTAATTGCACCATCAATCTTACAGATTGCGCATCCCCCCTGCATTTGACCCCTCGGAAGAGGAGTCATCAGCCTCTCCAAGGTCCCCTGAGGGAATTCATCTTCTCCCACCCCCAGTTCCTCAGTTTGAGGGTCCTGGGTAATTAAAGGGAACCTGTCACATTTTGTCCCACACTGGGATGCGATTTAAAGCCAACCTTTTTTTCCAATCCTATCATGGCTGAGGAAAAAGACCTCCTTAGTAATATAGACAGGGGCTGGAGTGTTGAAAACAGTTGTAAAAATGTCATGGCCCGATGCTCACTCTGACCAGCCACCCCCTCTCAGGGGAGGATGCCATTGTAGAGAAGAGTAGGCTTTCCAGAGCTTGAGGGAGACCCTTTTAGCCCTTTTTTGTGGTGTTTCTAGCCCCCCTTCTGACCATAGCCCGATGCACAAATGCAGAGGTACTACCAGAAAACATTGCATCCACTGCTTGAGCAATAGTCCAGCCACTGCCACTGCTATTAACGTTTAGCCTGATGCTATTAGTAAATGTGCCAAAGGAATACCTGTGTCACCAACCTCTTACATGCCCCTTTTTGCTCTGGTGTCCCTCAGGCATCTGCAGCCAGCAAGAATTGAACTTTTGAATACACCCCCGTGGGCTCGGCGTGTGTGTGGAAGGGGGGAGGGGTGGCGAGGAGGAGACCTGTGACAAGCCGCCTTGCAGGGGCGGTGAAAAAAAAACCGGGAGCGGCATCGCCGATCTTTTTGGCTTCCCCCTATCCAGGGAGAGAGCTTTGTCCAGGTGGGGTTATTTTTTGTGAAAAACCCCCCCCCCCCCCAGTCTTACAGGAGATCTGAGCTGCTCGCCAGAGGGAAGCCTGCTGCTTCTGCTGGCACAGCGTGATCGTTGAGGAAAGCATGACAAGGTACGTGCGCTATACAGCCCCCCAGTGGTGACTCTTAGGCATGACATTTACTTTTTTAACCGCTTCCCGACCGCCTCCTGTAGATATACGTCAACAGAATGGCACGGGCAGGCAAAAGCACGTACCTGTACGTCCCCTTTAATTTGCCTGCCCGGGGGGCGCGCGCGCGACCCGGTCGGGAGCTCCGTGACCACGGCCGCGGGACCAGCGGACCCGATCGCCGCTGGTATCCCGCGATCGGGTTACGGAGCTGAAGAACGGGGAGAGGTCTATGTAAACAAACCTCTCCCCGCGCTTCCTACACTGACTGTCAGTGATCGGCGGTTCCCTGTCATTGGGAAAGCCGATCAATGACGTCAGACGTACAGCCACGCCCCCCCTACTGTAAAAAAAAAACACAACACGTCACACTGACTCCTCCCCGCCCCCTAGTGGTTAACCCCCTAACTACAACTGTCATTTACATAGGAATCAGTGCTATTTAAATAGCAGTGATTGCTGTATAAATGACAAATGTCCCAAAAATGTGTCAAAAATGTCCGATGTGTCCGCCAAAATGTTGCAGTCACAATAAAAATCGCTGATCGCCGCCATTACTAATAAAAAAAAAAAATATTAATAAAAATTCTATATAACTATCCCCTATTTTGTAAACGCTATAACTTTTGCGCAAACTAATCAATAATCGCGATTTTTTTTACCAAAAATATGTAGAAGAATACGTATCGGCCTAAACCGAGGAAAAAAAAAAATTTTTATATATTTTTTTTGGGATATTATAGCAAAAAGTAAAAAATATTGCATTTTTTTTCAAAATTGTCGCTCTATTTTTGTTTATAGCGCAAAAAATAAAAACCGCAGGGGCGATCAAATACCACCAAAAGAAAGCTCTATTTGTGGGAAAAAAAGGACGCCAATTTTGTTTTGGAGCCACGTCGCATGACCGCGCAATTGTTAGTTAAAGTGACGCAGTGCCGAATTGCAAAAAGGGGCCTGGTCCTTTGGCTGCCAATTGGTCCGGGGCTGAAGTGGTTAAAGGAGACATTTCATAAGAAAATTTAAAAAATTCCTTAGAAACCTCCACTTACCTTTCCCATCGCAGGAAATTCTGTGGTAAAACCAACAGACCAAATCTTCCCCCCTCATGGTGGGCTCTATTACAAAATCTTCAGGAACCGGGGACCCTCGGGGAACCCACACTCCTGGACCTGTAAAGCACCCCGCCAGTAAAAAACTTTATGGCTGAAAACACCAAAGCAATGGATTCCGGGGTCTAGCTCTCTAAAAAGAGAAGCGTTACGTGCTAAACCTTGTTTCTTCTGCCACGAGGCCCGGGTACCATTCAATTCGGCCTGAAAAGACACTTTGAATGGATCCGGTTGCATAGCTTGCCCCAGCAAGGATTTCTCCAGTGGAGCTCAGCACAGCACATCTTTACTCGTGACTAAGGATGAGCTCCGGCATGTTCGCATGCTCCCCGTGGAGAGCCTGCCAGGAAGTCAGCACATCGCTGCGCTAATCACAGGCAGTGAGACATTGCCCCGATGCGTGGCTGCAGAGATCGGGAAATGTCTCACTGCCTGTGATTAGCGCAGTGCTGCGCCGACTTCCTGGCGGGCTCTGCACGTGGAGCATGCGAACACGCCTGAGCTTATCCCTACTCGTGACCAACACCTTAGACACTGGCGAAAAAACGGAGGTACTCCCAGTAGTGGGAGGTGTTGTATAGGGAGGCAACTTCCTGTTTAGGGTGTGCCAGTGTCCATCACCTGAAGGTGGCCTATAACCCACATAGTAATTACTATGGCTCTGTGTCCCGTGATGTACGATTAAGAAACTGCTTAGATGCAAATTGGACGGAGGAGTGGGTCTTCCTGATATAATGCTCCACTACAACATGACCCTGGTGTGGATTTTGAATTGGTGCCATGATGTCACAGCTAAACTGGGTCCCCTTAGAAAAAATTATGCTGGGTAGAAATTTGGCAGGGGTACCATGGATCCTGTCGGCTGACAGGGGACTCTTGGACTTGTCTCCCTTGACTTATAATACACTTGCTGTGTGGGACAGATTAAATGGGGCAGGCCAGTTCGCTTCATCACCGTTTCCCTTGGCACCCATGGGAGGGCTTCCCTGCTTTTTGCCATGTGAAAACATTGGATTCTTCCGATCCTGAGGGACCAAGCCAGATACCATTTGTGCTAAATTTGCCCCTCAGGGTAAACTACTGCCACTTATTGTCCTCCAGTCTCTTTACGAAATGTTCCCATTAGCAGGAGATGAATTAGAATGGAAATGTTGCCAGTTGAAGTCTTTATTAGACTAGGACGGGACCTGCAACCACAATATTCTCTATCTCTGTTTAAATTGCTGTGAGAATGGGAGAGGGAGCTGGGCTTGGAGTGTACTCCTCAAATCCAGAAAATGCTTCAACTGATTCATTCCACCTTCATTAGTACCCGCATTCAAGAATTTTTCTTACAAAATTCTTACTAGATGTATTGAACTGTACTGTAATTGTGTTGTCCCACCTATACATTGTAAAGCGCTGCATAAACCGTTGCCGCTATATTAATTGTGTATAATAATAATAATAATAATAATAATAATAATAATAATAGATGGTATAGAAACCCTTCATTTGGCACAGATGTTTCCTATGGCAAATCATTGTTGGCGGGGCTGTAACCAGAGGGTTATTTTTTTTGCATGTCTGGTGGGCATGCCCCAAGATTAAGGCCTTTTGGGAAAGCATCACCCCTTGGATTTAAAAAAATACCCTTAAATCCATAGCAAGTACTCCCACGTAATTTTAATTCCACAACACTAAATCATATTTTTTTTTGTAGGATTTGACAAAAGTCTTTCCCCACTTGCTTAATGCAGCAAAATCGTAGTCTCTACTTTTGAAAACAAGCCACCCCTCCCTCTTTATTAGACTGGAAGAGAGGGGTGGATAAAAACAAGGAAGCTGAAAGCTGGGTGCACTTAGTCAGGAACCAACAGGATAAATGAACCTCTTCGCGCCCGGGCTATAGCCGAAAGACGGCTACAGCGCGGACGCTCCCAGCCTGGAGGATGTCCCTGGATGTGCCATCTGTCCCCAGTGCCATGTATAAGTGCCATCTGTCATCAGTGCCATATTAGTGTCACGTTTCATCAGTGCCACATATTAGTGCGATCTGTCATCAGTGCCACATATTAGTGCGATCTGTCATCAGTGCCACATATTAGTGCGATCTGTCATCAGTGCCACATATTAGGGCCACCTATTATCAGTGCCACCTGTAAGTGTCACGTGCCATCTGTTAAAAGTGTCACGTGTCATCAGTGTCACGTATTAGTGCCATCTGTCATCAGTGTCACGCATTAGTGCCATCTGTCATCAGTGTCACGTATTAGTGCCACATGATATCAGTGCCACGTATTAGTGCCATTTGTCATCAGTGCCACATATTAGTGCTACGTATCAGTGCCACCTGTCATCAGTGCCACCTGTCATTGTCCTGGTGCTCCAGGGCCTTCAAAAGTGTAATAGGTAGTCAACAAGTTAGATGTGTAATTTATGCTCCTAGAACATGTGATGGCGCTCCCTGCATGTTGGTCCTCTCTAAGTGGCTAGGCTGTGAAAAAGTCCCACACATGTGGTATCGTAATACTCAGGAGTAGAAGAATTAATTTTGGGGTGTCATTTGTGGTATACACATGCCATGTGAGAGAAATAACCTATTACAATGACAATTGTGGGGGGAAAAAATAAAAATTAATTTTGCAAAGAATTGTGGGAAAAAATGAAATGAAATGAAATAAGATGATAGGCCACCAGTACATCAGATGTGATCAATTTTGTATAATTTGCACCACAGCTTGTAGACTCAACTTTCACAAAGGCCAAATAATATCCACTAATTTGGGTTATTTTTACAAAAGATATGTAGCAGTATAAATTGTGGCCAAAATTTATGAAAAAAACATTTGCTAAATGTCATCACAAAAACAAAAAATAATGCTTTTTTTTTCAAAATTTTCGTCCTTTTTTCATTTATAGCGCAAAAAATAAAAAAAACCCAGGAGGTGATCAAATACCACCAAAAGAAAGCTCTATTTGTGGGGAAAAAAGGACAAAAAATTAATTTGGGTACAGTGTTGCATGACTGAATAATTGTCATTCAAAGTGTGAGAGCACCGAAAGCTGAAAATTGGTCTGAGCAGGAAGGGTGTTTAAGTGCCCAGTAAGCAAGTGGTTAAAACTGTGGATGTAAACCCTCACATATACCCAGTGAAGTGCATAGCCTCAGACAATACACAGGTGTGAAACAAATCTCCCTACATAAGTTTTACATGTATATTGTCTGTCTTCAACTTGCTATATTGTTTGGAAAGTGCACATTGTGTTAAAGATTTTCTCTTCCTGTTCAGCACTGGGAGTGGATTCTTGGCATACAGCCAAGACAGCTGATTGGAGGAAAGGCACACACACTCCTCCACTCCACATAGGCAAAGAAGAGAAGGAATGTGCAGAGCCGTGCTATGACAAGACAAGCTCTCTGCTAATTTATTTATAGAAACCTCCAACACAAATTTCAGGCTGGTTTTATCTCGGTTGACAGAGAACTTGTTAGAAGTCATCATGCTGATACCAGAAGAAAAGAGCAGCAGAAACACACAGGACTTTGGAGAAAGATAAGGAAAACACACTAGAGATAGATGTGCCCATGTCAAAACAGTATTTATCAGGTTTACATCCACTTTAAGGCTACTTGGACAGGTTGGATGTATTACTCCACTGAGATACCCGAGACATAGATGTTTGATACGGCACAACTCCACGTCTAGTATCCCCAAGAACCATTAATCAAGATCACTTGAAAGATACGCTCCTAGGCTTATCCTTGGTGTCTGTCTCTTTTCCGGTTTTCTTTGTGTATTTTTTTTTTTTGTCCTTTTTTTATTTATCTGGCTGTCACAATGGCTTCAATAAAATCTTGCTACCATTACTACCTTGGATATCTTGATGACTGTGCCTTTTTTTTCTGTATGGTTATACACAGTGTCTTTTGGTTAAACCTAAGATTGAACAGCCTGAACGGCCAATCCCTGTGTATTGGACCCTTTCTTGGCTTTTGGGATAGGCCCTTCTATTCAACCCCAGGTCCGCCTGACATACAGGACGCCCGGTCCACAATATAGTGCTCTGGCAGGAATATGTATTGCCCCTAGGGGGCTTCCCAAGGTCAATATAAACCAGATGTAAGTTTTTCAATTATTGTATAAATAATCATTGCGATATCAAATTGATTATGAAATTAGGAATTTTTGTGAATGTACAGTATCTCACAAGAGTGAGTACACCCCTCATATTTTTGTAAATATTTTATTATATCTTTTCATGTGACAACACTGAAGAAATTACACTTTGCTACAATGTAAAGTAGTTAGAGTGTACATCTTGTACAAGTGTAAATGTGATGTCCCCTCAAAATAACTCACACAGCCATTACTGTCTAAACGGCTGGCAACAAAAGTGAGTACACCCTTAAGTGAAAATTTCCAAATTGGGCCCAAAGTGTCAATATTTTGTGTGGCCACCATTATTTTCCAACACTGCCTTAACCCTCTTGGGCATGAAGTTCACCAGAGCTTCACAGGTTGCCATTGGAGTCCTCTTCTACTCCATGATGACATCACAGACCTGGTGGATGTTAGGGACCCTGCACTCCTCCACCTTCCATTTGAGGATGCCCCACAGATTCTCAATAGGTTTTAGGTCTGGAGACATGCTTGACCAGTCCATCACCTTTACCCTCAGCTTCTTTAGCAAGGCAGTGGTCATCTTGGAGGTGTGTTTGGGGTTATGTTATGTTGGAATACTGCCCTGCAACCCAGTCTCCGAAGGGAGGGGGTTCCCTCAATGAACTGTAACTCCCCAGTGTCGGCAGCACTCATGGAGCCCCAGATCATGACACTCCCACCACCATGCTTGACTGTAGGCAAGACATACTTGTCTTTGTACTCCTCACCTGGTTGCCGCCACACACGCTTCACACCATCTAAACCAAATAAGTTCATCTTGGTCTCAGACCACAGGACATGGTTCCAGTAATCAATGACCTGAGTCTGCTTGTCTTCAGCAAAACTGTTTGCGGGCTTTCTTGTGCATTATCTTTAGAAGAGGCTTTCTTCTGGGATGACAAATTTGATGTGGTGTGTGGCATATGGTCTGAGCACTGACAGGATGACCCCCCCCCCCCCCCCCCCGCCCCTTCAACCAATGCAGCAATGTTGGCAGAACTCATACATCTATTTCCCAAAGACAACCATTGGATATGATGCTGAGCATGTGCACTCAACTGCTTTGGTCGACCATGGCGAGTGGAACCTGTCCTGTTAAACCATTGTATGGTCTTGGCCACCGTGCTGCATCTCAGTTTCAGGGTCTTGGCAAACTTATAGCCTAGGCCATCTTTATGTAGAGCAACAATTCATGTTTTTCAGCTCCTCAAAGTTCTTTGCCATGAGGTGCCATGCTGAACTTCCAGTGACCAGTAAGAGAGAGAGCCCGATAACACCAATTTTAACACACCTGCTTCCCAGTCACACCTGAGACCTTGTAACACTAAATAGTCACATGATACCGGGGAGGGAAAATGGCTAATTGGGCCCAATTTGGACATTTTGAATGTTGAATGACAATTACTCAGGCATACAACACTGTACCCACATGAACATTTTTGATTTTTTTTCACACAAATAGAGCTCTCTTTTGATGGTATTTAATCACCACTGAGTTAAATTTTTTGCACTAAAATGAAAAAAATAAAAATCGAAAAAAAAACTCTTGGTTTTTGTTTAGAAAATTTTCCAAAATTAGTAATTTTTCTTCATACATTTTTTGCCAAAATTTATACTGCTACATATCTTTGGTTAAAATAACCCAAATCAGTGTATATTATTTGGTCTTTGTCAAAGTTAAAGAGTCCACAAGCTATGGTGGCAATCTCTGAAAATTTATCACACCTGATGTACTGACGGTCTCATTTCTTGAGGTCCTGAGTACAAATACCCCCTAAATTACCCCTTTTTGGAAAGTAGACATGCCAAGGTATTTAGTAAGAGGCACGGTGAGTTTTTTTTGAAGTTGTAATTTTTCCCACAATTCTTCGCAATATTAAGCTTTTTTTTTTCTTTACAAAATTGCCATTAGTTATTTCTCACACACACAGCATATGCATACTTGCAACTACACCCCAAAATACATTCTGCTACTTCTCCCGAGTATGGCGATACCACATGTGAGACTTTTACACTGCCTGATCACATACAGAGGCCCGACATGCAGGGAGCACCATCAGGTATTATAGGAGCATAAACAGGAAGGTTGACCCCAGGTCAGGCTGAATTTGTAGGAGTCTTGCTCCATATAAACCTGCCCTAAACCCACTCATATCGTCAACGTTCCCTTTCACGCTACAGCTTCTGGTTTCTTGAAGTCAGGACGCTGACATTGACACATAGTTAGGTTGAGTACATATATATATATATATATATGTGTGTGTGTGTGTGTGTGTGTGTGTGTGTGTGTGTGTGTGTGTGTGTGTGTGTGTGTGTGTGTGTGTGTGTGTGTGTGTGTGTGTGTGTGTATATATATATATATATATCATACAATCCCATATACCCCATTCTATACCCACAGTTGATCCAGAGGAAGGCCAAAAAACCCAAGCAGAGCATTCTCCAATTTGCTAAAGCAGGGGAAAAATTCTTTCCTGATCCCCCGAGAGGCAATCGGATTTTCCCCGGATCAACTTTACCTATAAATGTCAGTACCCAGTTATATTATGTACATTTAGGAAAGTATCCAGGCCTTTCTTAAAAGCAATCTACTGAGCTGGCCAGAACCACCTCTGGAGGGAGTCTATTCCACATTTTCACAGCTCTTACTGTGAAGAAACCTTTCCGTATTTGGAGATGAAATCTCTTTTCCTCTAGACGTAAACAGTGCCCCCTTGTCCTCTTTGTTGACTGTAAAGTGAATAACTCAACACCAAGTTCACTATATGGACCTCATATTTATACATGTTGATCATATCCCCCCCTTAATCTCCTCTTATAAAGGGTGAATAAATTCAGTTCCTCTAATCTTTCCTCATAGCCGAGCTCCTCCATGCCTCTTATCAGTTTGGTTGCCCTTCTCTGCACTTTCTCCAGTTCCCCAATATCATTTTTGAGAACTGGTGCCCAAAACTGAACTGCATATTCCAGATGAGGTCTTACCAATGATTTGAACAGGGGCAAAATGATATCTCTCTCTGGAGTCCATACCTCTCTTAATACAAGAAAGGACTTTGCTCGCTTTGGAAACCGCAGCTTGGCATTGCATGCTATTATTGAGTTTATGATCTACCAAAACCCCCAGATCCTTCTCCACTACGGATTCCCCCAGTTGTACTCCCCCTAGCATGTATGATGCATGCATATTCTTAGCCCCCAAGTGCATAAGAAATGTTACTTTTGATCCCAGACCCAATATCATTTATAAAGATATTAAAAAGTAAGGGTCCCAGTGCATGCGTGGAGGCTCCCGGGATGGCTGTGTAAGCCTGGAGCTCCACACAGCGTTAGCCATACAGCTTTAATAAGCAGTGGGAAGAGGCTGACAGGATTTCCCTAAATAACAGGAGAAGGCAGCAGATATCACAGGGCTTCTTCTTATGCTGGGAAGACATTCCAAAGGAACCCCGGGTCCTGAGTTTGATCTTTTTGAAAAGCGGGACATATCTAAAATGGCGGCATTACCTCAGACAGGTGCACAGACTGCAGCTGAAATCTCCACAGCAGCCAGGCAAGTTGTTCTCCCTGCGACTCTCACATATTTACCTCAGTTACAGAGTGCAGCTACCTCTCTCAACACTTCATTGCCTGAAAACACAGTATCCCTTACTCACCCAGACTTTGCTTCTACACAAGCAGCACAGGCTCTTGATGTTCCCTTCAATGTTCCTGACCTGTTTTTTCAACTTTCCGAATTGTTGGATAAAGGTTTAACCCTGAATGCTGAAAGGATCACAGGGGAAATCAGGGCAGATTTCCAAAATCTGGGAACCAGGATTGATCATATAGAACACAAGTTGGATGTTACCATTTCTAGGGCAAACCAACATTATGACCAGTTGCATTTTATGCAAGAACAGCTTGACACAGCCCAGACTCGGATCGACGACCTTGAGAATCGCCTGAGAAGGGACAATTTTCGGATTAGAGGGATACCAGAAACTGTTTCTGACGTACAGGCTGCAGTTGAAGTTATCAAATCCCTGATACCTTCGGTCCCGGCACATAAATTGGAGTTGGATAGGGCACACAGATCCCTAGGCCCTCTCAGGAAAGATGGATCTCCGAGGGATATTATAGTAAAACCGCACTTTTACTCAATAAAAGAAGAATTAATGAAACGTTCCGGCCAACAGGACCAGATACAGTACCAAAGGAAAGTCATACAAATTTTTGCTGACATTTCCCCAAACACCATCCAAAAAAGACGATCCTTGAAACCCCTTTTGACAGCCCTCACCAAGAAGGACATTAAATATCGCTGGGCCTTTCCATTTGCTCTAAAATTTACTTTTAATGGTAAACAGACATTCCACAGTTTTCCAGAGGGAGAGCGCCTGTTACTGGATCTGAAGATCATTACCCACGATTCGGAGATGGCTACATCAACCGCACAGCAGGGATCTCCACTAAGCCCAACCTCTCAACTATGGAACAAGGCTAAACATAAGAAAGTCAAGGATAACTCCCCTCCCTGATGTGGGGACGTATAACACACCTGTATTTAAATCTTCTTTTCTTTGCCTTGTTACTTAGGCAGAAAATGTTGTTTGATCTTCAATCTTGAATTTGTACTGACTTTTTCTTATCACACATGACAGTTGATGGAGTTTAGTTTAGAGGTCTGCACAATGTTTCTATACCAAGAGTGCACCTGATACTTAATAACCTTGTCAGTTTCGCCTCACCCCTATTTACTTTATCTCCCCCAGTTTGTTCTTTTAGAATGCTATATAAAAGATGTTACTGCGATTTCTGCACATTTGAATGTTCTAGGGGTTTTTTTTGTGCTGTCACTGGCTGGAGCTGATGCATTGCGCTCCCACCTACTACTCAGGCAGTTTTTTTCTGCTCTGTGTGGTGGAGATATAGCCTTCTGTATGGGCTATGCAATTATTTTTGTTATGAATGAGGGGAGGGAGTCTTCCCCCTCACCTCATTCCGGGCCGGGTTATGGCCTTATGGTATTAAGCAAACTGCTGATTTTTTTTTTTTTTTTGTTTTTTCTTCTTCTCTTTCCTTTCTATCTTCCTTTTTCTCCTAGCCTGCCTGTCAATGAGATGTTGCTTCAGGATGTTCTCGGATATATTGACCCTTATAATAGGGGATGATCCTATTATGTATTTAGTTACTCCTTTATGTACTGAGGGAAGTGGATATAGGTTGGTCATCGCCCTCTCCCTTTTGCTCCATGGCTAATAATAATTCCCCAGTCAAAAGAAGGAAGGCCTTTCAAGTCTATCGTACTCATCGTATTGATGTGGTCCTCCTTCAGGAGACTCATTTTCCTCAGCAATTTACCCCCTCGTTTTTACATGCACACTTTCCCACATTTTATTTGGCAAATGCAGAAAACAAAACAAAGGGGGTGGCGATACTATTTTCCAAACACTGCAAATTTCACTTTAAAATGGAACACAGAGACCCAGAGGGAAGGTTCCTACTAGTTAAAGGTATGATTGAGGATAAAATATATACATTTATTTTGTACTATGCCCCTAATAGAGGACAGCTACAGTTCTTCCGACAGATGTTCAACATCCTTGACCCATTTATGGAAGGTGTCATAATTATGGGGGGTGACTCTAATACAGCCTTTGATACTAGTCTAGATAAATCTAAACCACTTAAAGTTCAATCAATTAGTCCTAGGAAATCTAGTGTACAAATTGCACGATTGATCTTTCAATCGAGACTAACGGATATTTGGAGGGAACTAAATCCAACTGCATGAGATTTTACACACTTCTCAAACCCACATTTATCTTATTCCCGTATAGATCATATCCTGCTCTCAACGCACCACATTCCATTGGCTATTTTATCATCTATTTTAGAAGTTTCCTGGTCAGATCATTCCATGGTTCTATTGGTTTTGGGTAAAGATAATTATGGACAACAAACCTCTCACTGGACTCTCAGTCTATTTTAAGAGAAACCCCGGCATGGTATCGGAAATACAGGAGGCTCTGCGGGAATACTTTTGCCTTAACGATGTGGAAGATGTTTCGGCAGAGACTCTATGGGCTGCACATAAGGTGACAATTAGGGGTAAACTAATTCAAATTGCAGCAAGACGTAAGAAAGAGGATGAGAGACATAGAAAGAATGGAGAGAGACTTTACTTCTCTGAGCAAATTGCATAAAAGTGATCCCTCCAAAGTTTCTAGTTCTACTCTAGATGCTGCTCGAGTGGCAATAAATTTGGCTCTCACAGCGAAAGCTGATAAATCTATTAGGTGGACTGGGGCCAAGTTTTATCAGACAAAAGATAGAATTGGTCCCATGCTTGCTCACAAATTGTCCCCCAGGTTTCGTTCTCATGCCCTACCCAAAATTAAAACAAAAAGGATGGCACCTTTACCCTGAATCCACAACGAATAATGAAGGCTTTCCAGGAATTTTATGCCGATTTATATAAAGCAGATAAAAATTCTAACCCCACTAAAGTAGGAGAATTTCTGGATAATTTGCATTTACCAACACTAACGGACTCTCATAGAGCTGAGATGGAAGCTCCTTTCTCTATAGAGGAGGTGTCAAAAGTTATCAAAACATTAAAGGGAGGTACAGCACCGGGTCCTGATGGATTTTCCTCACCCTATTATAAAACTTTTTCTGAAATACTACTTCCATACCTTACTAGATTTTTCAATGACATGACTAAGGGCACCCCGTTAGGTAACCAACTCAATATGGCATATATAACAGTAATCCCTAAACCAGATAAAGATGTCAGTCAGATAGAGAACTACAGACCTATTTCCCTAATTAATAATGACCTAAAAATATTGACCAAAATATTAGCAAACCGATTAGCGTCCTTTATAGGCATTTATATCCATAAAGATCAGGTAGGGTTTATCCCTGGTAGGCAGGGTCCTGATCAAGTGAGAAGAGCGGAGGATCTGATAACAGTTATGCAATCGCAATGGGAGGGAGGTCATAAACAAGAAGGCATGCTATTATCATTGGATCTTCGGAAGGCCTTTGATTCCGTTTCATGGCCATATCTCTTTGCGGTTCTTAGACGCTGGGGATTTGGGCCGAATATTTTAGGTATACTGGAAGCCCTATATTCTACACCTAAGGCTAGAATCAGACTTCAGGGACTTTTCTCTGACCCCATAGAGATAGCCAGGGGCACTCGTCAGGGATGTCCCCTATCTCCCATGATATTTGCAATAATGATTGAATCTTTGGCGATAGCCATTCGTAATGACCCAAACATCAAGGGGATCCGTTGTGGTCCAGCAACTCATAAAATGCGCACTGTTTGCAGATGATTTATTGCTTTTTGTAACATCCCCAACTTCCTCCTTACCAGAAATATGTACATTGCTCGATAAATTTGGGTTAATATCAGGTCTTAAGGTGAACATGTCTAAATCTCAGGCTCTTAATGTGTCTCTCCCAGACCCTTTAGTTTCTCAACTACAGGAGAAATATGAATTCAGTTGGAGCATGTCCTCCATTAAATATTTGGGTATTAATATTACTCCCAAGATTGAAAATCTCTACCAAGCAAACTATCCCCCAATGTACCAAAAACTAGAAGCTGACCTTAGGAACTGGGAGTCACATAATATAGCCTGGATGGGCAGAATTAATTCAATTAAGATGACTCTCCTACCTAGACTCCTATATCTGTTTAGATCCCTTCCAATCCCGATCAGAAGGGACCATCTAAAAACCTTTCAAGGCAAACTTACCAAATTTATATGGAATAAAAAAGGACCACGCCTTTCACACCGTACCCTGTTTAATCTTCCCAAACAAGGGGGGCTAGGCCTACCAAACCTTCTTTGGTACTACCAAGCGGCTCGGTTAGCACAGCTCTCAGCTATATACCTTAAAACTGAACAACCGGACTGGATAAAAATTGAAAGTCAAGCAGCTCCTACATTTACTTTGGAAGATTTATTATGGTGTCCTCCCAAGAGTAGACCCCCCATTCTATCTCCAACTCTCTCTCAATCTCTCTCTATGTGGGATTCACTTAGGAGGCTTCCTTCCCTGGTCTCTGAACTACAACCATTGGCTAATTTGTTCCGAAATCCCCTGTACAATCATGGCATGGACATTGATGACTTCAAATGGTGGCTAGACAAGGGGATATATCGCTTAGGACACTTTATATCTTGCACGGGCCCTCTACCTTTTAAACAATTTGTGGAAAAACTGTAGCTCCCTTCTTCTTTCATACACTCCATATGGAAAAATAAATTGAATCCCTTGAGAATTACAGCTTATGAAAGCTGGTGTGAACAAGCCATGGGGCGGAAGGGGGGATTTCTGTGATCTATGAGTCTCTAGCGTCTAACTCTGATAAACTACCATACATGCTGGCCTGGGAGAAGGATCTACATACTGACTGGGAACTGGTAGACTGGTATGAGAACTATTCTCGATCGATCAAAGGCATTTACAATACCTCTCTCATTGAGGCTAACATCAAAATATTTACAAGATGGTACTTAGTTCCTACAAAATTAGCGGCAATGTATCCTTCCACTTCGCCTCTATGCTTTAGAGGTTGCCAAGGACTGGGCTCTATGATACATATTTGGTGGGAATGCCCCAAACTCCGGGGATTTTGGAATAGGGTCTTCCATATTATTAGAAAAGTTACGGGTTATGCTGTCCCCCAAACACCAGCGATTGCCTTGCTCAATGGATTAGTGCCGCACATGCCTAAAAACACTAGAAGACTGATTCTATTTATATTAACGGGAGCCAAATTAACCATTGCAAAAGATTGGAAGAAGCCCTCGGTATCTGTATTGTCCATGAAAAGGAAAATTTCATGGATAATGGAACAAGAGAAAATGGTCAGCTCCCTATTGGACAAGACCACACAATTTGAAATCATATGGGATCCCTGGGCTCAGTATCTGGGTATTTCACGGAGGTCAGGCACAGATAGCAATATTAATCGCTGATCTTTGGATCTTTTATAGGACATAAAGGCATCATCTCTTCTTCTTTCTATCTCTTTTCTCTCTCTTCTCAGTTTTTAGTCTTTCCTTTTTATTTTGGATATTTTATATATATATATATATATATATATATATATATATATATATATATATATATATATATATATATATATATATATATATATATATATATATATATATATATATATATATATATTTTTTTTTTTTTTTTTTTTTTTTTGACTAGAGTATCTTTCCTTGAATTACCTAGGAATTGACAGGTTTTTTACATTAGTATGTCTTACTAAATATAGGATTTTTTCCTGGGCTTAATCCAGTGAGAACATGATGTTGTATCCATGTTAGAATCTACAATTTTATTTTGTCTGGGCAACTCGAAAAGTTAATAGTATTATATCTTGCTTCTCAGAAGTTATATAGTAAATTCTATTCGTTCGAGGGGGGGGGGGGGATATCTGCACCTCCTTGGACACAGCTTGATCCCGGTTGGGGTGTCGGAGGGGATGCGGAGTTCCTACCCTTCTTGGAGTGTTCTGGGATATAGCATACAAATGAGTTGTCACAGCTTAAGTTACATACTTATTTCTTTTTTTTTTTTTTCATTTCAATCTTTATTATCCACATTTAACACTTCATTGTAAAAAATAGCAAGTGAGTAAACTCTTATCCTATTATAAAAGTGCACATTAAATAGGTCTTAAACATTTTATCCCAAGGGAAACGGGAAAGAGAAAAAAAAAAAAAAAGAGGGAAGGAGGGGGGCAGAGAAAGCATGGCCAAAAATTAATAATAAAGGCCTTTATACATCCTCCTCCCCTCCCTCTATTATATATTACATCTTATTCCCTTATCAATACCTTTTACTCCCCATTCCCTCCCCCCCCCCCCCCCCCATGTTCATGCGTGGATTCCTATGTACCTATTCCCAATCTTTTTTTTTTTTTTTTTAAAGATTTTATTAAAGTTTTCAGTATAGTACAAGCAAAAACAGCATAAAAACATGCACTAAACAACAGTATCGGGGAATAGTAAGATAATATGAATGAAAAGCACATGAATACAGCAAGAGATGATAACCTGAGTATGAAACTCATCATGAACAGTATAATGTAAGTCAATCTGGTATTCATATAGGGGGAGGTACAATATCTCCCTGACAGGTAACAGTATCATGGAAGCATAGCAAGGAACAGAATGGCGGAGAGGATGATAGTGATTAGAAGCATGGATACATAGACAAGGGTGAGTGTGAGGGCAATCCGATCCCACTCACCCCGAATAAGGGAACTTGCTGTGAGTGGGGAAGGATATACAAGCACCTGAGGAGTAGTACGTGTGGGGTGTTCTCTGTATAGGATGAGAGTTGCACGATGGGTAAAGTACGACATGGCTTCAAGAAGGGTGAGCAACGGGAGGAGTCTGAGCGGGTTGTGGGGCCGATCTAAAGTGTTTCCAGCAGGCCCATGTATGTTCATGACGCGCGACAGTGTCTTTGGCCTGGTGTATGAGGCTTTCCATTTCTTCCACTTTATCGACCCTGCCGGATCCATTCGGCGACAGTGGGGGGTAATGGACTCTTCCAATGGACCGGGATGCATTGATTAGCAGCATTCAGGAGATGGATTGTGAGGGAGTGTTTGTAAGTACCAATAGAGGAAGGGGTGTGGTGTAGGAGGAATCGAGCCGGGGTGAGCGGAATGTCATAGGTGGTAATGTTGGAGATGAGGGATTGTATTTCTGTCCAGAAAGAGCGAATGCGTGGGCATTCCCACCAGATATGTAAAAGGGAGCCTGGGTGAGTATTGCAACGCCAACAGAGCGGGGCAATTGTCAGATGAATTTTATGGAGAAGCTGAGGCGTTCTATACCAATTAGTAAACAATTTGTAGCGATTCTCCTGTACAGAGACATTAAGAGATCCTTTGTGTATGTGTGTATAGATCTTTTCCCAGTCCTGGGGTGTAATGTTCAACTGGAGGTCTGATTCCCATCGTCTAGTCAAAGTATCAGATTTAATGTTGTGGGAAGAAAAAAGAAGGGAATATGTCATGGAAATGACGTGTCTTTGTGGTTCCCGTTGGAGACAAAGGGTTTCAAAGGGTGTAAAATCATGATGCCAGGGTACAGTGGGTTTACCAGTCATGAAGAAATGTCTAAGCTGTAAGTAGGTTAAAAAAGGGATGTGAAAGTCCGGAAAAGATTGGGATAAGGAATCGAATGATGATATTTCACCATTTGTAAAAAAGTGTTGGGCTCTAGGAGAGACATCGGAGTCTGTGCGTGTAGAATCAGTGCGAATGAGATTAGCGGGAAAGGCAGGGTTGTGATACATCGGGGTCATGGGTCCCGGGGCATGCAGAATTTTTGAGTTGTTGTTTGCTATGCGGGAGTATAGAAGAGTGGCTCCAATTAGCGGGTGAAGATGTATACATTTGGGAACATGTGAGGTGTGCAGCCATGGAAAGTGTTGTAGGGGGGTGTCAGTGAGGGATTGTTCCAAGCGGACCCAATCCTTGCAGGAACCATGTATGTGCCAGTCGACCAGCCTGGTTAAGTGGCAGGCCCATTGGTATCTCTGTAGGTCCGGTAGACCCACGCCACCTTTCAGTTTGGGAAGAGTCAATCTATTCCAATTAATTCTGGGGGATTTGGTAGCCCATATGAAGGTTCTGCACATGCGTTTGAAGGAAAGGTGAAAGGATGGTGGGAGTTTAATTGGTATAGTTTGTAGCAGGTAAAGGAGTCTAGGTAATATGTTCATTTTTAGAATAGCGATTCTGCCGAACCATGAAAATGTACCACGGTTCCATCTGGAAAGGTCAGATTGGATTGCTGATAAAGCGGGCAAGAAATTAAGGGAATATAGATCAGTGAGTTTGGAGGGTAGCCGAATTCCTAGATACGTTATAGCTTTGGGTTCCCAAAGAAAGGGAAAGACGGACTTGCAATGTTCAACCAGAGATAAAGGAAGAGATACGTTAAGGGCACTCGACTTCTTAAAATTGATCATGAGGTTGGAAAGGTCTTTGAATAGTGAGAATTCCTTAAGGAGGTTAGGTATGGTGATCAGGGGGTAGATAGAAATAGAAGGATATCGTCGGCATACGCTGCCACCTTGTATGTTTTGCGTTGTATAGAGATGCCAGCGATATCCGGGTTTGCTCTAATTTTACGGAGAAAGGGTTCCAATGTAAGCAGGAATAATATGGGGGAAAGTGGGCATCCCTGACGGGTGCCATTGGAGATCGAGAAGGCGTTCGACAGGCGGCCGTTCACTCTGATTTTTGCAGTGGGAGATGAATATAATGCCATGATCATAGTGAGCAGAGATTGTGATATGCCCACACTACGCAACGTGGCTTCCATAAAGTCCCAGGCCACTCTGTCGAACGCCTTCTCGGCGTCCAAAGATAAAAAGAATCCTTCAGTGGAGGTAGAAGTCATCCAGTGGTGCACGTTGAGAGCTTTTATGGTGTTGTCTCTGGCTTCTCTGCCAGAGACAAACCCCACCTGGTCTAGATCAATCAACTTGGGAAGAAGGGGCTGTAAGCGATTTGCTAAGATTTTGGCGTACAGTTTGACATCAACATTTAGCAACGAGATGGGTCTATAGTTGGAAACCAGTGTAGTATCCTTGTTAGGTTTGGGTATGAGGGTAATGTGAGCTTCCAGGAGGTCTCTAGTGGTCGTTGGGTTAGAGGAAAGATTATTAAATGCTTTGATAAAATGGGGTAGCAAGGTGTCTTTGAAGGATTTAAGGTAACAGGTGGTGAGACCGTCCGGGCCCGGGCATTTTCCTGGTTTCAATTGCTTTAAAGCGTGCTCTGCCTCTTCCACTGAAATTGGTGAATCAAGACCAGCAGCGTCAACAGGAGAAAGGGGGGTGTGTTGCTGTAAAAACGTGTGAATTAAGTCGGTCCTGTCCATTCTGCCTGAAGCAGAAGAGGTGTTAGGGAGGTTATAGAGCCGTGTGAAGTATTGAACGAATTGTTGGGCAATATCTTCCGTCTTAGTGAAGTTGGAACCCTGATTGTTAGTTATCAGGTGGACAGTGTTGGCAGCCCTCCTAGTTTGTAATGCCCTAGCTAGCATCTTTCCAGACTTGTTACTAAATTCATAGAAAACTTTCTGAGTTAGGGCATATTTACGTCTCAGGGATTTATGTAAAACCTCTAGTAGGTCCGCTCTGGTTTGGATTTGGTCCGCTAAGGTATCCGACACTCGCGAGGCTTTATGCGTTGTTTCAAGGATCCGTATGCGGTGGGTTAAGGACTCGACATAGGCCTTCCGTTGTTTAGCACGAGCCGCCGCTATGGAGATAAGGCGGCCTCCAAGAACACATTTATGTGCGGCCCATATGGTGGCAGGGTCTACGTCAGGTGTGGCATTGTCGGCAAAGTATTGAGAGATATGGTCGGAGAGGCGATGTAGTGTGTCTGAGTCAGAGAGTAGAGAGTCATCCAAACGCCAAATAGGAGACGCGGTCCGTTTCGTGGGCATCGAGAGGAACAATGTTATTGGGTTGTGATCAGACAGTATCATGGGTTCAATGGTAGCCTTAGTGAGGTAAGAGAGACCCTGTTGTGAAATGAAGAAATAATCCAGTCTGGAGTGTTTGTTATGTGGAGCAGAAAAGAAGGTAAAATCCTTGTCATTGGTATGGAGGGTGCGCCATGTGTCGTGGAGTAAAAGATTGTGTAATTCCAGTTTGATTGCTCTTAGAGCAGTGTATGGTAGTGAGGAGGTACCATTGGAAGAGTCCAGTGTAGGGTTTAGGGCTACGTTAAAGTCACCTCCTACCAAGAGGGTGCCGGCTTGAAACAGTGTCAACAATCTGAGCGTATTCCGGAAAAAAGGCACTTGTTGAGAGTTTGGAGCGTAGATGTTAGCAATAGTGATGGGTGTGTTGTGAAGTGTGCCTTTGAGGAAGGGGAATCTCCCTTGTGTATCTGATTGAGTTGTTATATCTTGAATCGGGCAATGTTTGGATATCAAGATCGACACCCCCTTAGATTTGGCGACATCATTAGTTGCATGAAAAACCGTGGGAAAATGATGATCGTGTAGTTTTGGAATGTTATCGGACCGGAAGTGGGTCTCTTGTATTAGTGCTACATGTGCTTTGGATTTGTGTAAGGTGGAAAGCAAGAGAGAACGCTTTTCAGGCGTGTTAAGGCCTTGAATGTTTATAGAGTAGAGTTTAAGCTGGTCATGTAGCTTAATGTGTGAGAGTGGAGCGGAAACGGGGGTTACATCATCCGCCATCTGATATTGTAATAAGGAGATAAAAAAAAAAAAAGGGGGGGGGGGGAAGGGTGGGGTCTTCCGAGAACTGAAAGCGAGAGTGTGACTGAAAATATGATGTGTGTATATATATATATATATATATATATATATATATATATATATATATATATATTATATATATATATATACACACACACACACACACACACACACACACACACACACACATATATATAACTTGCGGAGAGAGCATTGGAAATACCAGTCAGGACAGTATATGGAAAAAACCTGGATAGCATTCTAATTGCGAGAGACCTATAGATGTCTCGCAGGGAGAATACCATAGAGATAGATAGGGAGCAAAGCATATATCAAAACAATATCTGAGTGCTAGCCTGAAAGTAAACAAACATTTATGCAAAATAAGAAATCACTGGGCTAGACAAAAACCTGTGAAGGTGGGTAGAGGGCATGTCAGCGCCGCAGCATAATGCAGATAGGGTGAACATTCTGCACAGGATAGGTGGTGTTGTCCATAGGAAAAACTTCATGGTGAAAATTGTGGGCAGATGAAAAAAAAAAAAAAAAAACTTAGGATGTACCTGTGGAGAGTCTATCGCATAGGCGTTATTGAACACTTGGTATGCCGACGTAGGTGCTGCGCTTCTGTCGTAGCGTAGTAGCAGTCCTGGAACGGAGGGCACTTAGAGTAGGGAAGTGCCTGGTCCCTACCCGTGGCATGTCAGTGTTGAGTGTGTCCATCGAACACTCGCATCCGGCTAGAGGGATCTGACCTAGAGGAAGTGGCGTTAATAAAAAAAAAAAAACACGGCCGAGGTCACGCAGTGGGAGGATTATAGCGTGAGACGTTGTGGAGCGTCAATCGGAGGGGGCGGTCACACCACCGCAAGGTGATCTGGGGCTTGTAGGCAGACGATTGGCGCCAAGAGACTTAAAGTGTTCCACCAAATATGGTTGAGGAAAATCAAACAACAGGTGGAGGCAGTTAGGAGCATAACAATTGAAGTGAACCGTGCAGCATAAAACGTGTGGTCAAAAAAGAGCATCAAAAATAAGTTGTGCATAAAAAATAAACATGATAAAAGACCAGTAGATGGGATTTACTCAACAGTGGGAGGTTTAGGCCAGGGGCTCCCGGCCCGGATTCAGGCAATCAGTGGTCCCTTCTGGACCTACGTGAGTCGGAGGATGCGAATGGGTTGCGGCGATGGTGCGGATCCCTGGCCTCCGGGACATCACTGTGGTGTGAAGGCGATCTGCGTCGTCTATTGCCGGCATCTAGGGCTTCCATTGGTTCAGGCAGTGGTGCTTCCCTTTGAACCACTGAGCGGCGAAAGTCTGCATACCAGTCTGGGACCTCAGGCAGTGGAATACGTAGAGTACGGCAAAATTGTTGGAGGTCTTCAGGCACCCTCAGAAGTGCTGTGCGGCCTTGAGTGGAGGCTGATAAGCAAAAAGGAAATTTCCATTTATATGCTATGCCGTTTGTGCGGAGAACATCTAGCAACGGTCGCAGGGCCCTGCGATGTTGGAGCGTGATGCCGGAGAGGTCTTGGTATATCTGTACGGGGTGGCCAGAATGGGTGATGTGTTGTTTACCTCTGGCCTGTTTAAGAATATCTTCTTTAAGCCGAAAGTCAGGTAAGCAACATACTACATCGCGTGGGGGATCTGTGTCTTTCCCCTTAGGTCGTAGGGCGCGGTGGATCCTATCCATGGAGATAGGGGTTTGGGGGGACCTGTCCAGCAGTAGTTGAGGACCCTCGATGGCCTCTGGAAGACCTCTCACCCTTAGGTTGTGGCGTCTGCCCCTATTGTCGAGGTCTTCCAGGTGCCTCTGCATATCCCTCAGCTGGAGGGTATGCGTGTCAACATGGTGGGTGGTTTTTTTCAGTTGCGAGTGCTGGCGATCCACGGTTTCTTCGACCGTTAACACCCGGTCATTCAGGGCGCGGATGTCCGTACGGAGGTCCGATATGGCCGCTGACAGGGTGGTCTTTATATCATCGGCTATGGTCCGCAAGTCGTGGATGTTAAGATGGGGTTGTGAGGATGGCACGGTGATATTACCCGCATCGTTGTCTGTGGATAGGGGTGGCAGGGTAGACGGAGGCGACCCGACATTCTCCGGGGGTGAGGCCTGGGAGACACTCTGAGGCGCAGGCGCCAGGTTTCCCCTTGGGGAGCGGAACATGTCCGGTATATTGTTGGTTAAACCCCCGGGATTTCTACGGGGAGAGCGGGAGCGGGATGCCGACGAGTTCCTCGAGGCAGTCCCCATGAGAGAGGGAGATTTGCAGGCAGAATTACCTCCGATAAACAGGTAGCAGGTCGTGAGGCAACGGGAGCTTCGGAGCTAAGCGTCCATCTTCAAACTCAGTCAGCCCTATTCCCAATCTTATCGGTTCCTCCTCTATCCTGGGTGGGGCGTCATTATAATTAAGCCCTCTACTCCAAGGGGCTCATTTTTACCCGCCAGGGATGCCACATCTTCTTAAACTCCTTGAGGTTACCTCTCTTTATATATACTGTTCTTTCTCTACATAAGATCTCATTTACAGTCCTAATCCAATCACTTACGGTAGGGGGTTCCCTTGATTGCCATTTGGTTGCAATCAATTTCCTGGCCTGGAACAAGCATCTTAGGATTGCTACTGTTTTGCTTTTCTCCTCTTCCATTTCCCTTCTATATCCCAGTATACATGCCCTAGCTTCTCTCTCAAGCTTAATCCCAAATACCTCATTCATGCCGTTAATCACTCCCGTCCAATAACGGTGCAATTTAGGGCATCTCCACAACATATGCAGGAGATCACCAGTTCCTTGACATCTGGGGCAGCTATCGTCAGCCCTTCTCCCAAATTTAAATAACCGTTTAGGGGTATAGTAAGCTCTATTTATCAACATCAAATGGGATATCCTCTGCGGGGGGGGAGACTGAGACCATCGGACCCATCTCCAAAATTCTCTTCCACTGTACACTGGTTATTACGCCTAAATCCTCTTCCCATCTTGCCTTTACATATTGGAGTTTCTCCCCTGTATTCGCTTCTTGACCCATTTGTCCGTATAACTCGGATATTAACCCTTTAGTAGAGCCAACTTCAAGTATCTTTTTAAAAAGGGGTATTTCTGTCCATATTAACGGCTGTTTCAAAAATTGGGCCTTTAGCGCATGAACTATTTGTAGATATGCATAGGCCGTATACTGCGGTATATTGAACTCTCGTTTCAGATCTGAATTTTTTTTTAACAAGTTGCCTCTATACAGTTGTCTTAGTCTTGTGATACCCTGTTTTTCCCATGCTTCAACTTTTCCTACCTGGAAAACTTCATGTAGATTTTTGTTGTTCCATAGGGGGGAGTACTCAGTTAATACTTTATAGTGTAGCTGTTTAACTGTTGTCCAAATTTTAATTATCATTTTTATTGTAGGATACTTATAGCAAAAAGAGTCAGCTTCAATAGTTTCTATTATTGTTTTATGTCCCGTCCCCATCAGCATTATTCTACCACTTTGGGTGCCCCCCCCCAGAACACCACATCCTATTAATTGTTGTAATTGAGATGCCAGGAAGTAACGTTCCGGGTTGGGCACCGCAAGGCCCCCTTCCTTCACAGGGAGTTGCAGGGTTCGGAGCCGAATCCTGGCTTGCCCCCCTTTCCATATTAGTTCCCTGAAAAGGGACTCAATTTTTTTGAACCACTTCCTGCCTATCCAAACCGGGGAGTTGTGCAATATGTACAATAGTTGTGGCATCCAAATCATTTTTATCAGCCCACACCTTCCCGCCACTGATAATGGAAAACGTTTCCAAATATCTTTTTTTTTTTAAACTTTACAAGAAGCGGTTCAAGAATTTTACTCATAAATTGACTGGGATCCCTCGTCAAGACTATCCCTAGATATTTCAGCGAGTCTACCCCCACAAGATGAGGCATCCCTGGTATTCTTACTTCGGAGGTTGGGTCTATTGGTAGCAATTCTGATTTGTCCCAGTTTATTTCTAAACCTGTGAACCCCCCAAATTTCTCTACTATATTCATAGCTTTAGTTAATGACTGACCTATATCTCCCAAGAAAAGCAGCACGTCATCCGCATATAGCGCAATTTTTTCTTCCCTTCCCTGGAAACCCAATATCTCGGGGCAAGCTCTTATAGCTATAGCAAGAGGTTCCATTGCGAGAGCTAAGAGGAGGGGTGACAGGGGACATCCCTGCCTCGTCCCCCTCTCCAGCTCTATTTTTTCTGAAAATTCGTTGTTAATTTTTTTTGTTTTTTTTTCAAAATATTTTTATTGAACTTTTCAATTACAGGTCATGCAGTACATCAAAACATTTCAGTGTATTGTAAGCATCCGAAATAAAGTATGAAAGAACAAGAGTCAACACATACCTAAAAATTAGAATGAAGGTATTAAAAACCTGACCAATCCTATAATCTACAATGTCTAGTATACAGTTTGTTTTCAGAAAAGAACATAGTTGAGGAAGTCTTTGGTATAAAGTGATAGGAGAGACTAAAGGAAAGTGAGGGAGGAAGGGGGGGGGAAGAAGGGTAGGGATCAGGGAGGAGGAGAAAGAGCAAGGGAAGAGAGCCGCAGGAGCATTCAAGGGACAGAACTTAAACAGCAGCGGTTACATTATCGAGGTACCAAGCGGACCAGGGGGACCATAGTTGTCTAGTCTTGGGATGATTGTAAGTGTTATTTGCAATAATGCTTTCATAGGTAAAGTGAGTTTGAACTAGGTTGATCACGTCCATTTTAAGCGGAATGATATTTGTTTTCCAATTTCTAGTGAGTAGGAGTTTTGTGGCTAAGAGAATATGTGTGGTTACACGTCTGTGATCTGGAAGTAGATCATCAATAGAGAGGTTGAGAATGGCTAACTGTGGGGACAAGATTATAGGGAAATGTAAAATTTCCTGTAGTAAGGTTTGAATGTCAAGCCAGAGCTTTTGTATCAGGGGGCAAGACCATAGAATGTGTAGTAAAGTTCCTGGGTGGCCACAGTTTCTCCAGCAGTCAGGCGAAGTGGGTTTGTGGAATTTGGCTATTCTATGAGGGGTCATGTACCATCTCATAAGTGTTTTCTGCGTGAGTTCCCATAGTGAGGTGCAGGAAGTAGCTTTGTATACGGAGTTAAATGCGGACATCCATTGTTGGTCCGAGAATTGGAGTTTTAGATCCAATTCCCAGTCTACAAGGGGTTTAAATTTGCAAAATACTTGTTTTTCCTGTAGAGTGGAATAGATGATGGTTACTCCTTTAGAGGATAGGTTATTAGAGAAGAAATAGTCCCATAATTTGATGGGAAGGTTTCCTTCTAACGAGGGACATGCTGCAAGGCATTTTTGTAGTCTATGGTACGTCAAGAAATCTTTATTGGGAGCTCCATATTCAGTTTGTACTTGAAGAAAGGGTTTGTTGGAGATCATGGTGCGTAGTTCCTGAGTGGAGGATATCTGGGATGTAATCCAGTGAGGGATATGCAGATCAGGGGTGAGGTGTTGTAGAACAGTAAGAGGAGTGAAAATTGGTTTGGTCGGAAGGTAAGACCAAGTGGCGTGATGGAGTAGTTTCCATGCCTTGATGGAGGCCTGAATAGGGGGTGAATAGTGGTGTAAGAATGGGGTGGGGGATACTGTCGAGCTTAGCAGCCAGTTAAGAAGATTCGGACCCGGTGTTTCCACATTTTCGATAGATCCCCATAATGTAGTGGGTGTAGGGAACATCCATTCTTTTAATTGAGATAGAATTGTCGCTAAGTAATAGTCTCGTATATCAGTGTATCCCATCCCTCCTCTAGTTCTGTCGTTGTTAATTTTTAATCTAGCAGTAGGCCTGTCGTAAAGTAACCTTATCCATCCAGTGAAGGAGGGGCCAATTCCAAACTTCTCTAAGACTCTCCATATATATCCCCATTCCACAGTGTCAAACGCTTTAGTCACATCAAGTGACAGTATGGCTGTTGGGTCCTCCACTACTGGGCTCTGTAAGTTTAGGTATGCTGATATTAATGCTTGTAGATCTCTCGGCTATAAAACCTGTCTGATCTGGGTGGATCACTTTTGAGATAACTTTATTCAACCTGGCTGCTAGCACTTTGACCAAAATTTTGGCGTCGGAGCATAGCAGAGAGATTGGCCTATACGCTGCAACGTCTAACGGGTCCTTTCCTTCTTTCCATAGCACTATAATGGTTGCCTCTAACATCGAGATGGGCAGCCGCCCTTCCCTGTCCGCGTCTTCCAGTGTCTTTAATAATTCCGGGAGTAAAATCCCTCCATAATATTTATAGATCTCCATCGGGAGCCCGTCCGGGCCGGGGGATTTTTGATTAGCCATGCTGTTCACTGCTTGTTGGAGCTCTATAAGGGTTATTGGGGCCTCTAATTCTTCCCTTTCTACAGATGTGATGGTTGGGATCTCCAGTTTCCCCAGAAAGTCCTCCATTGCGCCCTCTACGCCGATTTTCTGGGACGTATAGAGATTTTTATAAAAGTCCCTGAAAGTCTGGACTATTTTTGTGGTATTAGATATAATCTCTCCTCCCTCAGCTCTAATGGTCTGACTAGCAGAGGATGGAGAGTTGGACCTCACCAGTTGCGCTAACATCCTGCCAACATTTTCTCCTTCTGCAAAGCTAGAGTGTCGCTGAAAGAGTCTTCTCGTCTCCACCTTCTTCATAATTACTAGCTTGTACTTTTGTTGCTTACCTAGCCATGATTTTTTCCTCACCTCAGTTGGGTCTAATACGTATTTATTTTCCGCCTCTAGCATCTCTCTTTGGCTTTTTTCCTCCTCTACTCTAGCCTCCTTATTAAATTTGGCTACCTGCTGTATCAAGATACCTCTGAGAAATGCCTTCAGTGTGTCCCATATTATACTAGGCGCCGCTGTACCCCCATTAAACACTATAAACTCCCTCAGTTTAGGGAGGATCCCATCAGCTTCTTTAATTAACTCAAGCCAGTTTGGGTTTATTTTCCATTCCCTCTGGGCTCTCTTTCCCCCCTACATTCACTGTCACCACTATTGGGGAGTGATCTGATATCCCTCTCGAGCAGTATTTAACTTTTTCTACAATCTGCGATGCCCTCTCGCTCCCCAGGACCATATCTATCCTGGAGAGTGTTGAATGCGTAGCAGAGTAGCACGAATATTGTTGTATTCCAGGATTACGCACCCTCCATATATCTATCCATCCCACTTCTTCCATAAACTGACTCAGTTTACTTTTTCCTGTGGCATCAGGAATTGTCTTTTTAGGAAACCTATCCAATCTTCCATCCAGGACCTCATTAAAATCCCCTATTATTAAGACCGGTATTTCCCCTTTATCAAAAATTCATTCAATTTAAACAAAATCTCCATTTTGAATGGGGGGGGATATACACATTTGCCAGAACACACATACTGTTATTAATTATACAGTTCAAAAAAATGTATCTACCCTCCGCATCTATACTAATCTGTCTGCAGGAGAAATTCACCCCTGTCCTTACAAAAATACTAACCCCACTACTATATGAGGAGTATACTGAATGGTATTGGCTTTGATATTTCTTACTTTTCAGGGACAGGGCAGTTTGTTTAGTTAAATGTGTCTCCTGCAGACAGATTAGTCCCACCCCATATCCCTCAATTACCGAGAATACTGCTGCTTTCTTTGCTACTGTACCCAATCCCCTAACATTCCAGGATCCTATATTAGTTATGATACCTTACTTTATAAAGTGGAAAGGTTAACTCAACCCAGAATACAAACTCAATCAAAAAAAAAAAAAGAAAGAAAACATAAAAATTCAAAATTCATAATTACTCCACGCCATATCTTCATATGACTTTCTCTCTTCTTTTCCTTCCCCTCTTCCTCTCCCCCCCCCCCCCCACATCAAAAACATAATAAAAAACTTATGTGTCCTGTGTATCTTTCAAACCTCCTTTTTTTAAACATATATACTTTTATGTTGGTGTTCCCTGTAGTGGGCTTTTGTGGAACTCTGTGTTGTAACTTTGCTTAATCCTTGTGTTAGGTGCATTATTTTAAAGTTTACCCCCCTTTCCCACTCCCCCCTCCCTCTCCCTCCCCTCCTCTCTTCCCCACCTCCCTCTCCCTCCCTCCTCTCCACCTACCCAGGTGTACCCCTAGGGGCTTCCAGGTGACCATGACCCATACCATACTTTTGTAATCATCCATCCCACTCTTACATCATCTGTGTATATCTATCTCCCCCCTCCCCTTGATCTTTATAGTGTTAACCCGTGATCCAATGCAGAATTTAACCAAAATTAGACAGGGTAGGAGAAAAAGAAAAGGAGGAAAAAAAAAGGGGGGCAATCACAAAAAGCATTTAAATTACGAATATTTCCCCCCCTTTCTTCCTCCCACCCCCCTCCCTCCCTTCAGGTCATCATAAGTCTCTCCTTGTTTTCTTCCATCCATCTCCCCACTGCTTCTGGAGTATTAAA
Source organism: Lithobates sylvaticus (assembly GCA_028564925.1). NCBI lineage: Eukaryota > Metazoa > Chordata > Amphibia > Anura > Ranidae > Lithobates > Lithobates sylvaticus. The sequence continues at coordinate 221,418,935 of CM053027.1, read as the reverse complement.
AATGTGCGTCCCCCCAGCGCAGTTACTCGCAATCTTGCGGGGTAAAGGAGAGCATAAGTTAGGTTGTTTTTCCTTAAATTCCGTTTGATCTGTACAAACTCAGCTCTCTGTCTCTGAAGTTCTGGCGAAAAGTCAGAATAAAATGAGACTTTAGTCCCGTTAAAGAGAATACTTCCAGCTTCCCTTGCTCTGCGCAGTAATGACACTTTATCCTTGTAATTTAAGAATTTCATCACAAGTGGTCTAGGAAAACCCCCCGCTGGCGGGGCTCTAAAGGGTACTCTGTGGGCTCTTTCTATAGAAAATGTAGTTGAAAAGGTCTCCTTTCCAAAAAGTTCAGCCAACCATTTCTCTAAGAACTCCATAGGGTTTGCACCTTCACTTTTTTCTGGCAGTCCAATCACCCTCACATTGTCCCTGCGGAGCCTGTTCTCCATCTCCTCAAATTTTAACGCATGTCTGGATATCTGTTCTTTCAAAATTGTTACTTCTGCCCTTAATGGGGATACATCATCTTCTAACTGGCTAGTTCTCCCTTCCAGGATTGATGTTCTCTGGGCTGTTCTTTAAAGCTCTTGTCTAACCAGTAGGAGGTCCTCCTTTACTCCTTTCATTTGGTCACAAAGTTCTTTGAGTGAACCATTACATGCGTTTACTGCCAGCAGCACATCTTTCAGGGTTGGCTCTTTCTCTGGGGTTGGGCCATGTTCAGTGGTTACAGCAGTTACATTAGCATTTATACTACTATCAGCTCCTGTTACGCCTTTGTTGCTCATAGCTTTAGTTATCACTGCAGGTAGCGTTACATTACTTGGCTGACCCTGGCTTTTTCTATCCAAAGAGCCCCCTTGTTGTATTTTGGTCTGCCCTCCCTTTTTTGGTGGGGTCTGTACAGGGGTATGCGCATATTGCTCCAGTCTTGCTGCCGCGGAGACTATTGGTGTTTGCTGGGAGCTTTGCTGGGGATTTTTCTCCTTAGCGGAGCGTAGATGTTGCATTGTTAAGTCTCCGCTTATGGGGCACAAGTGTAAGGAGAGCACTAGGGAAAAAAAAAAAAAGGCTCTTTGGGTAATCCAAATCAAAAAGCCGACACCTTGAAGCCTTTCAAATTTAAGCTAAAAAAAATGGGGGAGAAAAAAAAAAAAAAAAAAAAAAGACACTTCCAATGTTCTACCACTGAAAAGGCTCAAATCCCCCAGACAAGAGCGAATGATTTAATATGAAATGCACAGTCTCTCAACCAACCTTGCTCAGCTTTTTGTACTTTCAATACTCTGTTATGCAGTAGTTTTCTATAGGTAACTTATGAGTAGTCTTGTGTATACCATAAACGGCTGTAGTTATCAGAAAAGGGGAAAAGCAGTCTATCGCATATCACTGGCACATCATTGATTGCCCATCTCAGCCCTGCATAATGCCATGGAACATGAAAAGCAGGAAAACAATATCCTTAGCAGCTTTTTCTTTTATCTTTACTCACGGAACCAGGCTATGAGGGTTTTGAGATGTGATTAGGCTCCAGTCAGGCTTCCCACGGTCCGTGCAGCGTTGTACAGCGTTGTGTATATCTCCAGGCTCTCCCTCCGGCACACAGCCCCCCTTTCCTCCACACAGACGAACCAGCTGATCGGCGTTTGTACTAGGTTCCTTGCCGCTCTCTCTCTCAGCATGGGCGGCGTGTAACAAGCAGCTGCAACGTCACTTTCACTTTCGGTTCTCAATTATCTCCAAGCAGGCAGAACGCTGTATAGGATGACTCAGGCCGGCTCGAATTACCTCAGCTTATTGCCTGTACTGTTTATACAGCAGGGGGGAGGATACAGCCGGAGGGTCTCTCAGTACTAAGACGGCATATCAGGAGAGCGTCGGGAGATCGCACAGATGAACTCTCACTCCTCACTCATTGCTCATCTCACCTCACCGCTCCCATGTCCGGTCACACCCGTAGATGGCGTTTTAATAAATCCCCCCACATACTTATTTCTACTTACTTTGTTAAATTCTCAATGTCTCATTGGTATGTTAACTAGTCACATTTGTTAGATTTACTGTGAATTCTTCTGTAATGATTTTACTTTGTGAAAATAAAAATCTTAATGAGAAAAAAGTAAGGGTCCCAGCACTGAACCTTGGGGTACACCACTGATAACCTTAGACCATTAAGAGTAAGAATCATTAACCACTACTCTCTGAATTCTGTCTTTTAGCCAGTTTTCTATCCATTTACAAACAAAATATTTCCAAACCTGTAGACCTTACCTTACACATGAGCCATGTGTGGGGAACTGTATCGAACGCTTTTGCAAAATCCAAGTATACCACGTCCACAGCCACGCCTCTGTCCAAGGTTTTACTTACCACCTCATAAAAAGAAATGAGGTTTGTCTGACAACTTCTGTCTTTCATGAATCCATGCTGTCTGTTGCTTAAAAATATTTTTTTCCTGCAAGAACTCGTCTATATGTGGTCTTTTATTAATCTCTCCAGTATCTTCCCAACTATAGAAGTTAAACTAACAGGTCTATAATTACTTGGTAAAGACTTTGTTCCCTTTTTAAATATAGGCACCACGTTCGCCCTGCGCCAATTCAGTGGTACTAATCCTGTCATTAATGAGTCCCTAAAAATTAGATACAATGGCTTTGAAATTACAGAGCTCAATTCTTTTAGGATCCGTGGGTGGATGCAATGGATCCAGGTGCTTTATCCACCTTTATTCTGTCTAAATATTTCTGGACCATATCACTTTTGAGCCATTGTGGATTTGGGGCTGTGTCACTACCACCCCCATTGTGGACATGAGCTCCCCCATGCTCCTTCGTATACACCGAGCTGAAGAAAGTATTTAAGAAATTAGCCTTCTCTTTGTCCCCAGTCACCCACTCTAGATTATTTTGTAAAGGGCCTACATGCTCAGACTTGACCTTTTTACTATTAATATATTTGAAGAATTTTTTGGGGTTTGTCCTACTATCTTTTGCAATCTGTATTTCGTTTTGAATTTTTGCATCCTTGATTTCCTTTTTACATATTCTGTTATGTTCTTTGTAACATTTAAATTACACTAGTGATCCTTCATTTTTATATTTTTTTAAAAGCTCTTTTCTTATAGTTTATAGCTTTTTTAAAAAGGTTTTAAAAAGGTTTTATTTTTAGCCTTTTTAAATTTATTGCCCATGGGAATATACTTTGAAGTGAGTTCACAAACCGTCTTTTTGAAGAATCTCTGTTCTGTGCCCATTGTTGCCAATATTCTCTCCCAGTCTAAGTTCTGGAGAGCAGCCCTCATCCTTGGAAAATTTGCCCTCTTGAAATTAAGTGTTTTTATCTTTCCTGTATGTGATTTTGGCTTACAGCTAACATCAAATGAAATCATGTTATGGTCACTGCTACCCAGATGCTCCTTTATCTGAACATTAGTAATATGCTCTGCACGGTTTGAGATTACCAGATCCAGCAGAGCATCATTCCTGGTTGGGGCCTCAATAAACTGGACCATAAAATTGTCCTGTAATAGGTTTATAAATTTTTGTCCTTTAACTGTCCCAGCAGTGCCATTATTCCAGTCAATTTCTGGGTAGTTGAAATCCCCCATTATTATCACTGTCCCAGCCCTTGCAACCCTTTCTATTAGTGCAAGGAGCTGAGTATCCACCTCCTCATTAACATTGGGTGGTCTATAACAAACGCCAATGATTAACTTTGAACTATGCACATCTGTATGCAGTTCCACCCATAATGCTTCAGACTCATCACACTCTCCATCCCCCAGGTCCTCTTTCACACTCGCTTTGAGATCACTTCTCACATACAGACAGACCCCTCCACCTTTCCTTTTAACTCTGTCTTTCCGAAAGAGTGCAAAGCCAGGAATATTTATAGCCCAGTCATGTGAGGACTGCAGCCAAGTTTCAGCAATACCGATTACATCATAGCTCTCCTGATGCACCAGAGCTTCCAACTCACCTATTTTGCTTGGCAGAATTCTGGCATTGGTGAACAAACACTTTAATGCATTACTATATTTTGACCAGTCACATACTATCCTCTTGGGTGTTCCGAGATTGCAACTAGGACTTGCTACTATACTTACCTTGGATTTATGTGCTTTAGTTACCCTACCACTAATGCCCCTAATATTACCCTCTGGAATATGTTCCACGCTGACTATTCCCATCTCTGGACCCTCCCCCCCCATCGCCTAGTTTAAAAAACCCCTCTAACTTTTTGGCCATCCTTATTCCCAGCTGATCTGCACCCTCCTCATTTAGGTGCAGTCCATCCCTTCTATAGAACCGGTTATCGACTGAGAAGTCGTCCCAGTCCTCCAGGAACCCAAACCCCTCCTTACTACACCAGCTCTTCAGCCACTTGTTTACTTCCCTAATCTCCCTCTGCCTTTCTGGTGTGGCTCGATGTACCGGTAGTATTCCTGAGAATACTACCTTGGAGGTCCTTTTCCTCAATTTAGCTCCCAATTCCCTAAAATCGTTTATTAGGATCTGCCTCTGACTTTGTCATTGGTGCCAACGTGCACCATGACAGCCGGGTCTTCCCCAGCCCCTCCCAGTAATCTGTCCACCAGATCCGTGATGTGCCGAACCCGAGCGCCGGTAGACAACATACAGTTCGGCGCTTCAGGTCTTTGTTACAGATTGCCCTCTCTGTCCTCCTAAGAATTGAGTCCCCTAACACCAGAATCTGTCTTTCCTTTCCCTTTGCTCCCCCCCAATCTCACTGGAGGAGTTCTTCCCCTGGCAGCTAGGAGAGTCCCTTAGCTCCAGCAGTGCTGGTTCCTGACTGGTATCACCAATGTCACTCAATAGAGCATACTTATTGGGATGCTCCAGCCCTGGATCGGCCTCCCTGGCCCTTTCCCCTCTACCCTTCCTGTCACCCATCTACTATTTTCTAGTGCCTGAACCTCTTCGTCTCCACCCATCTCTGTGCTGGCCCCTGCCATGTACGTTCCCGGCTCTCCTTTAGTATGGAGGGACTTCTCAGTGCTGACAGTTGCTTCCCCAGATTCAGAACCTGGGCTTCCAGGGAAACAATGTGCTTACATTTTGCACAGCAGTATTCACCCTCGATCAGATGATCAAGGAATGCATACATGCCGCAAGATGTACACCGAGTTGCCTCTCCACACCCGCCGGGCATCGTACCTATAAATTTAATGAGGATTAGAGTTTATAACCAGTCCAAATTACCTAACAACTAGCTTTCTGACACTAATACTCAACAAGACAATATACAGGTACTAACAATCCACACACACACACTACTCAGAAAAAACTCAGGTACTTACACTACACAGGTACTATGACCCCTGTTACAACCTGTTATAAACTCCTGGTTTTAACTCACCACTTAGACAAGTTCCACTTGGACAGAGTTCAACCAGTCTCAAAGATGAGCAGGCTCACGATGAGCTCTACACAAACTTATATAGGCCTGAAACACCTGTGAGCAATTAGGCACTCCCCTTAATTAGTACCGCAGTAGTCCTTATTTTCTGCAAGAATTTGATTGTTTCTCGAATTGGTCACTGGTTTGTGTTTCCCAAGTTGCTGCAATCGAATCGCATCGATCCTGGTACATTTTCTCGCTTCACTAAGTTTGTTTCAGCATCGGTATGTTGCGTATAATTTCTATTTTACGAAGGGATTCTTATCGGTACTTTCATCTAATCTACACATAGCACTGTTAGCTTATCACTACATCAATGCATTCAAACAATTTTCATTTTTAGAATTGCTTACGATGATTATAGGACTAACACGCTTTCAGTCCCCTGCAACATGAGTTCATCATTTTGCATCTCACTTAGTTACTTATCTGATATTCGTAGCCATATTCATTTCTAGTCTACATTTGCCGCAGTACGCTTGATCTTTCATCTGGTGACATGGGGCTTTTAGGTACCAGAGCACAAGACTTTCATGAAGTACCCATGTCATTTGCAACTGTATCGGATTTGCTTGATTGTTTTTGGATACTTTCAGATCACACTGTTATCTTCTAGGATTTCAATTATCTTTGTTTAGATTGTTACGCATGTTTTGGGAATCTTATTTTTTCAGGTCACATTGAGGAACAGACATACACAGGTGCATGGTGATCGGTCTTATTACAGTTTAGTAGTTGTCGCAAGGCAGTTACAATACTCTTATTTATAAATTAGAATTATAAATTAGAATAATCACTACTTCACATCTACTGGTTCATTAGACACTGTGGGCAGATTTTGTTTCTTACCTAGGGTCTACGTAATATTTTAACCGGGTGGTTGTTTCTTATTTTCCAGTTTCTTAGTTTCCATGCAGTCGATACAGGTTAGTATAATATATTTTCCACTTGTCATCAGATACATCGAATTGTGTTGTACATGCATCACTTATCCTGTCTCTCATGGCATTACATCACTACATCTGTCACCTTGAGATGTTCGTTCATTAATTGGCTTGTTTCGGTGGCAAGTTCTCTCATACGTTAACACATACGTCATCCGTTTACAACATATTACTACTCGCATATGCCTTACTGACAGGTTTTTCATGTATTCCAAGGCCTGAGTTTACATTTTTAATTTGCCTGCTACGCCTCAGGTAACTTGGCCCTTAACACACTCAAGGACCAACACGCCTTCAGTCCCATGCAACATGAGCTTTCGTTTCTAACTGACGCACTAAAACCATAGTGAGACCGCTCATTGCACTACATAAACCAGGTCATGTTTTCAGGATTTCCCTTTAGATGAAACAGCTGTGGTAATTACTAAGGCAGTGAAATTGATCAAATCACCTGTGCAAAATAATGGAAAGCCTGGAAACCTGACATGTTGGGGCGCCTTGAGGACCAGAGTTGAGAAAAACTGACAAACTCACACTTATCCACCGTAAAGAGAAAAAAAAAAAAGGGAAACCAGTAATATATACAAAAACAGATGTGTTTTTAAGTTACATAGGTCACAGGCTGCGAATATTGAAGAATTTGCCTCCATCCCACTATCTCCTGCCAGGTGTTTCAGGACATGGGAGCACGCCCTCTCCGAGAAACTAGATCATTTCCAAACTCATGGCTGGACTACAGCGCAGGTCAGATTTTTATTCCCAGTGCTCTAAATTGGATTCATACGCATAGAGAACACTGTCAGAATGGTCATTCACTATCTAGATGGTTACCAGGCTTGTTGAAAGTCCTAAACAAGCCCCTACCGATCTACAGAAGCTCTTGGCAGTTGTCGGCATTTAACATCCCAGCGGCAGCTAAGAAAGTTGAGGGCCCAGCTACTGCACTCACCTTCCTGGGGATTACGTTAGACACCCAGTCCATGCAGGCTAGATTGCCTGTAGACAAATTGGCTAGAATTAGAGACCATATGCATGCGTTTATGACCTCCCAAGCCTGTTCCAGGAAGGAACTACAATCTGCTAGGTATGCTCAACTTACCATGGGAATTACAGTATTTATCGTCGTATAACACGCACTGTTTTAAATCAGGGGGAAATTGTGGGTGCGTGTTATACGGCGATCCCCGCTGATCTGCGCTGTCTGTGGAGCGCCGCCGACATTTACCGAGCCAAGTGTACTGTGTACTCAACTCCGCTCGCAGTAATGCCCAATCCCGCCTCCTAGCCTTTACGTCCCGCCATTGGCCCGGTGTTGTGTCCATAATAGGAGCCGGGCCAAGGGGCGGGACAGGGGCGTTACTGCGAGCGGAGCCAAGTACACTCGGCTCGGTCTAGGTCGGCGGCGAGAGGAGCCGAAGATCTCGGCGGCGGAAGTAAGTTTAAAATGAACCATGCTGCAATTTTGGGGAAGGCTGCAGGGGGACAGTGCAAGGCTGCATTGACGGGCATTTAAAATGTACGTTTTTTTCCTTAAACTTCCCTCCTAAACTTGGGGTGCGTGTTATACACCGGCGCGTGTTATACGCCGATAAAAACGGTATTCCCCAAGGTAGGTCTTTCATTTCTAGGTTGTTGGCACTGCTACCCACTGCCCCCCAACTGATTCTCGGATCAAACTAGATGCCATGGCTTTTTTCAATTTACAAATGTAGGAGGCGTTCCTCCAGTGCTGGAACGGCATTGCCATGTTCATTCCTACAGTGTCAGTGTCATCTCCCAGAGTAGTAGTATTACTGATGCTGCAGCCACCAAAGGCTACGCAGCAATTTTTGGCACTCACTGGTTGGCAGGACCTTGGCAGGACAAAAGTCTAAGCAATTCCCAGGTCTGCAAAAACATCACCTTGAAATTAACCCCATATTTTCGGCAGCACAGGTGTTGGGTTCACCAATGGACAGGGAACACTGTAGTTTACTCCACAGACAACCAGGCTACCTTCAAAATCATTAATAAAGGTAGTTTCTGTTCATTACTCATCATGTCGTTCATATGCAGGCTCATTTGGCTATCCCTCCATTACAAATTCCATATTCACTGCAGGTTCATCAATGCTGTAGATCAGGGGGTAGGCAACCTCAGCGCTCCAGCTGTGATGAAACTACAAATCCCATCATGCCTCTGCCTCTAGTCATGACTGATTGTCAGGGTCTTGCAACGTCTCATGGGACTTGTAGTTTCAAAACAGCTGGAAGGCCAAGGTTGCCTACCCCTGGTGTAGATCATACAGATGCGGATGGGTTATCCCAATTTAATTATCCAGTGTTTGTCCAGCAAGTCGCAGGCGCCCTTGCCACGCACTTCTCACTGTTAATGATGGATTAGATGCCCATTACGTATTGGCGTAATTTTATTGACAAGTCATTATCAGCCAACTCAAGGAAGGCATACAACAGGGCTTGGAATACTTTGCAGTCGTTACAATCTCAGTACCCAAGGCTAGATTATAACATTGAATATATGCTTGCTTTTGTGGCTTACTGCCACTCCCAGCTTAAACTTTCTCACAACACCGGTAAGACATATTTGTCAGAAATCCAACACTTTGTGTCCTTGCTGCACCCAAGAGGCCCTCTGTTTTCTTGGTTTACCCCATTAAGGCCATTTTAAAAAGGGAATTCAGAAGAGTATCCCCCCCCTGCTGTGACCTGCAGGCTCCCCATCACAGGGCATATATTCTGTGGCATGTCCGATATGCTTACCAGGACCCCCTTCGGGCAACTACTTAGCCTGGTCCTCGAGGAAGTCATTTATCTGGCCTTCTGTGGTTTCCTAAGGCCAGGTGAAATTACATGTACTGGTACAAAGGCCAGTACGCTCCCAAATAGTCAGATACCCCAACCATTTCTGGTTGCACCTAGACACTTGCAAGACACAGCGGATAGGAGCCGGCACCCATATTAAGTATTTTGAGACCTATACTGCATGGTGCTCGGTAGCAGTCCTAGATCAACATGTGGTACAGTCAGCAGACAAACCCAAGGATAGCCACTCCTACCATTCCCAAGTGCCCCTCTCAATACAGCACAATTTGGCAAACGTTGCCACACCCTCCTAGTGAACTTAGGCTTGGACTGTTATATTCTTAATATTCAAAATTTAATTTGGTTTAAAAAAAATATATCTATGCAGAGGTTTCCCCTTAGTGTGAATGGGTTTTTGCTTTTAATAGGTTTCAGATGTGATATTCAGCTGGGTTTGAGTTTTAAAAGCGGTTTTAGATGTGTGATGGACATTATAATATTATATGTATATTCTTGAAAGTTTGTATTAGGAATTGAGTTTTCGTATGTTACTTTCAAAGTGAGAGGCTAACTACCCACCCCCAAGTTCTGTAGATAAGGTTTCAGTTTGCTTCCAAGCCATTTCCTGTTTTATGAAAGAACTGCGTTTAAAAGTGAAAACAGATGTTAGCTAGGATGTGATGTGTTTAAAGGATATTGGCTGTAAGCAGACCCTTATTTCTCAAAACCCTCCTTTTCCGGGCTAAGTTGGAAGGTGTGTTTATTCTTGTGGCGCGAAATTTAGGAGAATATAAATACAGACAGATGCTGGAGAGAAGGTCTCTTTGACTTCCTGCCTTCTTCAAGACACACTTCGACACATCACTTTTCATTGAGCATACACACAGGACACACATACATTCCTTCTGCACACAAAGGGTTAATTAGCCATCTTCTCCAAGCAGCAGACCACGTGTCATGCTATACTAAGAACTTAAACAAAAGAACATTATATCAAGACTTTAATCATATACTAAGCATCACATTCTTTTTGTATCATTGTACTATTTTTGTAAGTATTTTTCTATTTTGGTGTGTACAATAAAACACACTTTTTGATTTATCCCCGACTCAGAAATATCTTAAGAAATTTGTCTCACAATAATCATTTGAAAGCTTACACAGAATAAGCGAATATTAATATCACAATATATTTATTTTTCATTGGCTAAGCCAGCCAGATTTTTTTTGTCGAAAGTTTTTTTTTTCCATTTTCCTTTCCTTGATCAGAGGGGAAATGATGAACAGGAATTTACTTTCGCAAATATTGAAAAGAACCTAGAGAAAATTATGATATCGATGATTGTGAAAGACCGGAGAATTTCAGTCATACAGAAGTAATTTAAGCGAGTCGAGCAAGAAAAGACGGGGAACGTTTTTTATGTGGTGAGTAGATATTTACATATTTACTATGGAATTTGTAACTGTTTTAGCTGATAAAAGTACAGGGGGTCCCCGACTTACGAACACCCGACCTACGAACAACCCCTACTTACGAACGGGGTGCTGCGGGGACCCTCCGCCATTTTTCGGTGGTTTTCGGCCGTTCTGCGCATGCGCGGCCATACGGAGCGTCGAAAAATGCCGGAAATGTCCGTAATTTGCCGCGCATGCGCAGAACGGCAACAGACGGAACATCGGAAATGTCCGGAAATCTCCGTATTTGTCGGTCTGCGCATGCGCGCCGACTTAAGAACATTTCCGACTTCCGTACACGGGGCCAGTCCCTAACGAGTTCGTAACTCGGGGACCCCCTGTACATTGGAATTTAAAAGGTTTATCGAAACACATCTCTGATGATGTTTTATGGAAATCAATGTATAGTCAATGTTTACAAGCAAACACTGAAATTGACAAGGATAGATATTCATTAGTTAAAACAAAGAAAAAGTTACGTAACGTAATGAAGTTAGTAACAAGTTTTAATAAAATGCAAAATGTAACAGAAATTGCTCATACACAAAAGGATTTATGTATTGAACAATTACTGACTGAAAAAGTTGAATTGGAACATGAAATGAATGCATTATTGCAATCGTTTAACCACTTCAGCCCCGGACCATTTGGCAGCCAAAGGACCAGAGGTCTTTTTTCAATTTCGCACTGCACTACTTTAACTGGTAATTGCGCGGTCATGCAATTTTGTAACCAAACGAAATTTGCGTCCTTTTCTTCCCACAAATAGAGCTTTCTTTTGATGGTATTTGATTGCCTCTGTGATTTTTATTTTTTGCGATATAAACGGAAAAAGAGCGAAAATTTTGAAAAAAAAAGAGATTTTCTACTTTTTGTTATAAAAAAAAATCTAATAAACTCAATTTTAGTCAAACATTTGGGCCAAAATGTATTCAGCCACATGTCTTTAGTAAAAAAAATGCCAATAAGCGTATATTTATTGGTTTGCGCAAAAGTTATAGCGTCTACAAACTAGAGTACATTTTCTGGAATTTACACCGCTTTTAATTTATGACTGCCTATTTCATTTCTTGAGGTGCTAAAATGGCAGAGAAGTACAAAACCCCCCCAAATGACCCCATTTTGGAAAGTAGACACCCCAAGCTATTTGCTGAGAGGCATGTTGAGCCCATTGAATATTTTTTTTTTTAGTCCCAAGTGATTGAATAAAGACAAAAATAAAAAAGATTTTTTTTTTTTTTTCAAAAAGTTGTCACTAAATGATATATTGCTCACACATGCCATAGTTATATGTGGAATTGCACCCCAAAATACATTTTGCTGCTTCTCCTGAGTATGGGGATACCACATGTGTGGGACTTTTTGGGAGCCTAGCCGCGTACGGGGCCCCGAAACCCAAGCACCGCCTTCAGGATTTCTAAGGGTGCAAATTTTTGATTTCACTCCTCACTACCTATCACCGTTTCGAAGGCCATAAAATGCCAAAATAGCACAAAACCCCCCCAAATGACCCCATTTTGGAAAGTAGACACCCCAAGCTATTTGTTGAGAGGCATGGTGAGTATTTTACAGCTCTCATTTGTTTTTGAAAATGAAGAAAGTAAAGAAAAAAAAAAAATTTTTTTCTTTTTTCAATTTTCAAAACTTTGTGACAAAAAGCGAGATCTGCAAAATACTCACAATACCTCTCAGCAAATAGCTTGGGGTGTCTACTTTCCAAAATGGGGTCATTTTGGGGGGTTTTATGCCATCTGGGCATTCCATGGCCTCCGAAACTGTGATTGGCAGTGAGAAGTGAAATAAAAAAATTACACCCTTAGAAAGCCTGAAGGCGGTGATTGGTTTTTGGGGTTCCGTACGCAGCTAGGCTCCCAAAAAGTCCCACACATGTGGTATCCCCGTACTCAGGAGAAGCAACAGAATGTATTTTGGGGTGTATTTCCACATATGCCCATGACATGTTTGAGCAATATATCATTTAGTGACAACTTTTTGTAAAAAAAATATATATATTTTTTTTTTTCATTATTCAATCTCTTGGGACAAAAAAAAAAAATATTTAATGGGCTCAACATTGCTCTCAGCAAATAGCTTGGGGTGTCTACTTTCCAAAATGGGGTCATTTGGGGGGGGTTTGAACTGTCCTGGCATTTTATGCACAACATTTAGAAGCCTATGTCACACGTCACCCACTCTTCTAACCACTTGTAGACAAAGCCCTTTCTGACACTTTTTGTTTACATGAAAACATATTTTTTTTTTGCAAGAAAATTACGTTGAACCCCCAAACACTATATATATTGTTAAAGCAAAGGCCCTACAGATTAAAATGGTGGGTGTTGCATTTTTTTTTTCCACACAGTATTTGCGCAGCGATTTTTCAAACGCATTTTTTGTGGAAAAAATACACTTTTTTTTTTTTTAATGCACTAAAACACACTATATTGCTCAAATTTTTGATGAAATAAAAAATATGATCTTAGGCCGAGTACATGGATACCAAACACGACATGCTTTAAAATTGCGCACAAACACGCAGTGGCGACAAACTACATACATTTTTAAAAGCCTTTAAAAGCCTTTACATGATACCACATTAGATTCACGGAGGAGGTCTACTGCTAAAATTACTGCCCTCGATCTGACCTTCGCGGTGATACCTCACATGCATGGTGCAATTGCTGTTTACATATGACGCCAGACCAACGCTTGTGTACGCCTTTGCGCAAGAGAAGGGGGGGCAGGGGTGCTTTTTTTTTTTTTTTTTGTTTTTTTTTTTATTTATTTAGCTTTTTTATTTTATTTTTAAACTGTTCCTTCCATTTTTTTTCTTTGTTATGATTTTTATTGTTATCTCAGGGAATGTAAATATCCCCTATGATAGCAATAGGCAGTGACAGGTACTCTTTTTTTGAAAAAATTGGGGTCTATTAGACCCTAGATCTTTCCTCTGCCCTCAAAGCATCTGACCACACCAAGATTGGTGTGATAAAATGCTTTCCCAATTTCCCAATGGCGCGGTTTATATCCGGGAGGGGGGACATTCCCTCCCACTGCTTGTAAAAGCAGTCTAGAGGCTAATTACCCGCTAGAATTGCTTTTACATGAAAGCCGATCACTGGCTGAAAAGAATGATACCAAGATGATACCTAAACCTGCAGGCATCATTCTGGTATAACCATTCAAAGTCCAGCAACATACTGGACATATATTGTAATCTTTTTTTTTTCATGCAGCCTCTTGGCTGAACGAAAAAAAGAGATTGATTGGTGGGTATGCCCACCATTAGAATACCTCCCTTCATCCACCCACTTCTAATGATGGGCATACATGCACCATTTATATATGCCGATGCATGGGGGCATCCTCCCGCAAAAGTTATGCCGTGTACACACGGTCGGAATTTCGACCGTATGTACGTGGCATTAGGAGCCAATCGCTCCCCCCCCCTGCTGCCCCCATGCTTCGGCATATATGCTCTTTTTTTTAACTGTGGTGGTGAAATCACCTCCTACAGCGTTGGAGTCGCGGCTTTATGTATCGTGGGAGCAAACGCTGTTGCTGTCAAGATAAATAAATCCGCGTTGCAACTGAATGGCGCACCTGAAAACAAAAAAATGCTCAACACTAAAACACACAGTAAACAAAATTACATACCTGAAAAGCAAGCATGATAAAACATAATAAAACATAATAAAACATAATAAAACATTGCAGAATAGAATGGAGTAAAAAAAGAGCAACAATAGAGAGAGAATAGAGTGAGAGAGAGAACAATAAAACGACAACTATTTTATTTTTTTTTATTTTTTTGAGATTCACAGGTAAAAAAGCTCCTGACTGAAGCGACTGAATCAAAACGCTACCACAAAAAAAATGTTAGCGATCGCAGGGATCAGGCCTGACTCTGCGAACGCTGCAGTTATGTGTGCTTAGTGTTTTGTAAGTGACAGTGATCGATCGATACTGCACTTGGGTGGGCTGGGCTGGGCGGAGGGGGAAAACGCAGGTGCTAGCAGGTATCTGGGCTGATCCCGCTAACAATGCGTTTTTTTTTGGAACCCTAAACTGCTGGGACGCTAGTATAGATCTGATCAGATCAGATATTGATCTGTTCAGATACTGTGCCACTAAGGGAGGTGTATGCTTTGTGCGTGGGTGTTTGCGGTACTGGCACTAACCTGGGGCGACGCAGACCTTATTTGACCCTAAAACCTAATTGATATCACCCGCCGGGCGATCAGGGGGTTAAACCGTTATTGGGTAATAAATGGCGGGTGCCCTGACAGTATAAAAAACAAGCTAACTAACCAGCGTCACCCGTAACAGTAATACAAAAAAAAACTGGTTACCTAGCGACACTAATGCAGCGATCAGAAAAACGATCGCTTAGTGACACTGGCAAAAGGGGGTGAAAGGGTTAACTAGGGGCAATCAGGGGGTTAAACCTTTATTAGGTAATATATGGGGGTACCTGACGCTATATAAAAACCTGACGGGGAACCTAAATAACGAAATAACTAACTGGCTAACCAGCGTCACCAGTGACAGTTATACAGTGATCACTGGTGAAAGGGTTAACTCTAGGGGCAATCAGGGGGTTAAAACCTTTATTTAGGTTGTAATATGGGGGTACCTGACCTATAAACCTATTTATGAACCTATATAAACATGGCGGTTACCTAAAAAAAAAAAATGGTTACCTAGCGACACTAATGCAGCGATCAGAAAAACGATCGCTTAGTGACACTGGCAAAAGGGGGTGAAAGGGTTAACTAGGGGCAATCAGGGGGTTAAAACCTTTATTAGGTAATATATGGGGGTACCTGACGCTATATAAAAACCTGACGGGGAACCTAAATAACGAAATAACTAACTGGCTAACCAGCGTCACCAGTGACAGTTATACTGTGATCACTGGTGAAAGGGTTAACTCTAGGGGCAATCAGGGGGTTAAAACCTTTATTTAGGTTGTAATATGGGGGTACCTGACCTATAAACCTATTTATGAACCTATATAAACATGGCGGTTACCTAAAAAAAAAAAAAATGGTTACCTAGCGACAGCAGTGACACTAATACAGCGATCAGAAAAACGATCGCTTAGTGACACTGGCAAAAGGGGGTGAAAGGGTTACCTGGGGGGCAATCAAGGGGTTAAACCTTTATTAGGGGGGGGTGGGGGGCTACCTTGGACCTAAAACTAACTGCCCTGACAGTTATTACAGTCACACTGACACTAAATGCAGTGATCAGTAAAAAAATGATCACTGCAATTAGTGACACTGTGACTGGGGGGGGAGGGGGGGGGTGATCTGGGGGGTGATCAGGGGGTGACAGGGGGGTGTTTTGTGTGCCTATGTGTACTGGTGTCAGTGTACTGTTTGTGCACTAACCTTTAGATGTTCACAGCTCGGCGTTCCGGTCACATAGACCGGCGCACCGAGCGTGACATCACTTCCTCTGCCTGTGTTTTGATTGACACAGACAGAGGAAGCATCTGATTCGCCAGGAGCGATCGCGAGGGGGTGGCCAGAAACCACTGGCCGTCCCCTCATCCCGGATCGCTCCTGAAGCGATCCCGACCGTCCCCGCCGGCCGGGGGGGGTCCGATCGGACCCCCCACCCGCCGGAAGAATGGCACGTACAGGTACGTGGTTCTGCCTGTACGTGCCATTCTGCCGACGTATATATACAGGGGGCGGTCGGCAAGTGGTTAAAGAAAAAGAAAGTCGTATGGCTTTTTTGACTCAGGAAAGGATTAAACATGAGAACATTATAAGTCTACTTAGAAAACAATTATTGGACATTCAGGTTTTTGCACATGCTCAGTGTTCCACACATGTGACTAAGTCAGATGTTAGGGTTAATGATTTTGACTCAGGAATTGAATCAGATGAATCAATTGTTAGTATTTTTTCAGACAATGAAAGTGTGAAGTCAGTTGACTTCAGTCATACTAATATTAAACAGAAATGTAAATTTTCATCACCATATGCTCAAAAAAAGGTTTATGGAAAAAAAGCAACTCTTAAATGTTTTGTTTGCAAACGAGAGGGCCACATAGCCAGGTTTTGTTTAACCTCTTCGCGCCCGCGCTATAGCCGAAAGACGGCTGCAGCGCGGACGCTCTCTGCTGGGAGGACGTCCCTGGACGTCCTCCTGTTTACTTCCCTAATGCGCGTTCCTGAGAGCGCGCATCGGGGAAGTTCTGTGCTGGCCGTGTCCGTCGGACACGGCCGGTCACAGATCGCTGTAAACGGCCAATCACAGCGGCCGTTTACAGCGAGATCGGCGTGTCCAATGACAGATGATCTCATATGGAAACATATGAGATCATCTGTCAGCGCCGCTCTCTCTCCTCACACAGACAGCGTGTGGGGAGAGAGAGATCAACGGCTGCAGCAGCCGTAAGTTAAAAAAAAAAAAAAAAACGAAATGTGCGATCTGTCTCCCCATCTGTCCCCATCCGTGTGTGCCCATCCGTGTGTCCCCATCCGTGTGTCCCCATCCGTGTGTCCCCATCCGTGTGTCCCCATCCGTGTGACCCCATGCATCCGTGTGACCCCATGCATCTGTGTCCCCAAGCATCTGTGTCCCC
The DNA here is from genome assembly GCA_028564925.1 of Lithobates sylvaticus. NCBI lineage: Eukaryota > Metazoa > Chordata > Amphibia > Anura > Ranidae > Lithobates > Lithobates sylvaticus. The sequence continues at coordinate 221,401,725 of CM053027.1, read as the reverse complement.
ATGCATCTGTGTCCCCAGTGCCACGTATAAGTGCCATCTGTCATCAGTGCCACGTTAGTGCCATCTGTCATCAGTGCCACGTTAGTGCCATCTGTCATCAGTGCCACGTTAGTGCCATCTGTCATCAGTGCCACGTTAGTGCCTTCTGTCATCAGTGCCACGTTAGTGCCATCTGTCATCAGTGCCATATCAGTGTCACGTGTCATCAGTGCCACATAGTGCCATCTGTCATCAGTGCCACGTATCAGTGCCATCTGTCATCAGTGCCACCTGTCAGTGTCACGTGTCATCAATGCCACATATCAGTGCCATCTGTCATCAGTGTCACGTGTCATCAGTGCCACCTCTCACGTGTCATCAGTGCCACATATTAGTGCCATGTATTAGTGCCATCTGTCACCAGTGCCACATATTAGTGCCATCTGTCAGTGTCACGTGTCATCCGTGCCCCGTATTAGTGCCGTCTGTCATCAGTGTCACGTGTCATTAGTGCTCCATACTAGTGTCATCTGTCACCAGTGCCACATCAGTGTCATCTGTCACCAGTGCCACGTATCAGTGTCACGTGTCATCAGTGCCACGTATCAGTGCCACGTGTCATCAGTGCCACGTCAGTGTCACGTGTCATTGTCCTAGTGCTCCATTGCCTTCAAAAGTGTAATAGGTATTCAACAAGTTAGATGTGTAATTTATGCTCCTAGAACACGTGATGGCGCTCCCTGCATTTTGGGCCTCTCTAAGTGGCCAGGCTGTGTAAAAGTCCCACATATGTGGTATCATAATACTCAGGGGGAGTAGCGGAATTTATTTTGGGGTGTCATTTGTGGTATACACATTCCATGTGAGAGAAATAACCTATTACAATGACAATTTTGTGGAAAAAAATAAAAAAAGATTATTCATTTTGCAAAGAATTGTGGGAAAAAAATGACAACATCAAAAAGCTCACCATGCCTCTTACTAAATACCTTGGAATGTCTACTTTCAAAAAAGGGGTCATTTGGGGGGTATTTGCACTTTCCTGGCTTGTTCGGGTCACAAGAAATGAGATAGGTCAGGTGTGATCAGGTGTGATCAATTTTGTATGATTTGCACCACAGTTTGTAGAGTCTGTAACTTTCACAAAGACCAAATAATATCCACTAATTTGGGTTATTTTTACCAAAGATATGTGGCAGTATAAATGGTGGCCAAAATTTATGAAGAAAAATTAATAATTTGCTAAATTTTATCACAGAAACAAAGAAAAATGCGTTTTTTTTTCAAAATTTTCGGTCTTTTTTCATTTATAGCGCAAAAAATAAAAAACCCAGAGGTGATCAAATACCACCAAAAGAAAGCTCTATTTGTGGGAAAAAAAGGACAAAAATTAGAGTTACGCTTACCGGTAACGTCTTTTCCTGTAGTCTTTCAGGACAGCCACCATGAGAGATAGTCTCCTCCTCTTCCTCTAGGAAACACTGCGCCAGCCCATAAATTCTCACTTCCCCTGCCGGACCTCAGTTTTTTTCGAGATAACCTCCGGCCAGCTGGGGAGACACAAGAACACATTAATAACATATTCAATTAACATTGTCAAGCTGCGTTCTGGTCTTACGTAAGACCCCCCCAAAAATTACTCGGGTGGGTAACCGTGGCTGTCCTGAAAGACTACAGGAAAAGACGTTACCGGTAAGCGTAACTCTAATTTTCCCTAGTCGTCATTCAGGACAGCCACCATGAGAGGATAAGCGAGCACTTACCAGTTAGGGTGGGACTACAGCTTGCAAAACCTTGCGTCCAAAGGCTTGCTCGCCTGCCGAAACCAGATCCACTCTATAATGTCTTATGAACGTGGAATAGCTGGACCATGTTGCAGCCCTGCATATCTGGTCTGGCGTAGCTCCAGCCCTTTCTGCTTGAGAAGTTGCCATAGCTCTTGTCGAGTGTGCCTTGATACCTGAAGGAATCTCTTTCCCTGATAAGGTATATGCTTGGCCAATTGTTGACCTGAGCCACCTGGCGATTGTGCGTCGGGACGCTCTGAAACCCTTTCTGGCCCCAGAAAATAAAATAAACAGTGAGTCTGACTTTCTTATTGATTTGGTCAGCTCAAGGTACTTTAGGATACTTCTCCTTACATCTAAAAAATGAAATTTCAGTTCCCCTTCACTTGTGGGGTTGGGACAGAACGAAGGTAAGACTACCTCCTGGCTTCGGTGGAAACCCGAAGCCACTTTCGGCAAAAAGGCCGGATCGGTTTTGAGCACTATCCGGTCTGGCAAAATTACACAAAACGGGGGTCTAATTGATAGAGCCTCAATTTCACTGACCCTCCTGGCAGTGGTTACCGCCACCAAAAAAAACAGTTTTTAACGTGAGATCCCCTAGCAAACACCCGTCTAAGGGCTCAAAAGGAGGTCCTGTCAAACTTTGCAGGACTAGGGATAGATCCCACCCGGGGAAGGGTGGGCTCCTGACTGGTCTCTGCCTAGACAGAGCCTTAAAGAACCTGACCACCCAAGGATTGGAGGCCAGAGCTTTCTCCAAATAAGCACTAAGTGCTGATACTTGACTTTTAAGAGTGGCTACGGATAACCCCTTGTCCGCCCCACACTGCAGGAATTCCAGCACAGCTATGGGACTCTGCACTGAAAAGGAACTTGCTACACACCAGTCATTGAAGCAGAGCCAGACCTTTCTATATATCCGACGCGTCTCCTTTTTCCTGCTACTGAGAAGGGTAGAGATTAACCTGTCTGAAAAACCTTTAGCTTTCAGAATGCCTTCCTCAGTAGCCAGGCTGCCAACTTCCATTGGTGAACCTGGGGACAAAGGACTGGGCCCTGCGAGAGGAGATCCTCCAGAACTGGGAGGAACATGGGGGGCTCCGCTGCCAGCTGTCTGAGAACCGAAAACCATGCCCTCTTTGGCCAGTATGGGGCTACTAGAATCAGAGTCGTGTCTTCTAGCTGAAATTTTCTCAGCACCGCTGGTAACAGTACCGGAGGAGGGAAGGCGTAACAAGTCCTGAACTGCCAACTTTGGGTCAGGGCGTCCACTCCCAGAGCTCCCTCTCCCCTGTTTAGGGAGAAAAAACAAGGGACTTTCGCGTTGTCTTTTGACGCGAAGAGATCCACCTCTGGGGGACCCCATTTCTCGGAAATCAGATTGAAGACCTCCTGGTTGAGGACCCAATCTCCTTCCCTCAGCCTCCTGCGGCTGAGAAAATCCGCTACAATATTCCTCTCTCCCCTCAGAAATACTGCTGAGAGAGAGAGAGTATTGGACTCGGCCCAGCTTAAGATGTCGATCGCTAGGGCCAGCAGGACCCCACTTCTTGTGCCGCCCTGCTTGTTTATATAGGCTACGGTTGAAGAGTTGTCCGACCGTACCTGAACATGCTGACCCTGAATGACCTTCCCGAAAAACCTGAGGGCAAGTCCGACTGCCCTCAGTTCCTTCCAGCTGGAAGATCTTCTCAGGTCTTCGCCCTTCCAAGTGCCCTGGGTGACCAGGGAACCCAGATGTGCCCCCCAGCCCTTGCCACTTGCGTCTGTCGTTATTACCTGAGAGACGGGAACAAGCCACAGACGTCCCTGTGACAGATTCCCCTCTTTCCTCCACCACCACAGGGATCTTTTTATGTGGTGAGGTACGTGTACTAGGGTGTCTAGATCCCCCTGACTGTTGTCCCATATCCTTAGCACAAAAGTCTGCAGGGGCCGAAAGTGCAGTCCTGCCCACTGCACTGCTGGGAGGGCTGAGGTTAGAAGGCCTAGTGTTGACATCAGAGACCTCTTGGAGACCTGCTGACTGCACTGCAGAGCGGCCACCGCTCTGTTCAGCTTCGTGATCTTTTCCAAAGGCAGAAAGACCCTCAACTGCGTTGAGTCCAGCAGGTATCCCAGATACACAATGCGCTGTGTAGGAATGAGGTTGGACTTGTCTAAGTTCAACAACCACCCCAGACCTGTTAGGACCCTCTTTACTAGATCTAGGTCCCTGAGCAGCTGATCTGGGGATCCGGCAAACAGGAGTAGGTCGTCCAGATATGCTATGACCGACACCCCCTGTAACCGCAGGAAAGCCATCGCCTCCGCTAGGATCTTGGTAAAGATGCGGGGTGACGAGGATAGCCCGAAGGGCAGCGCTTGAAACTGGAGGTGCACTATTGTACCGTCTAGATCTATTGCCAATCGGAGAAATCTCTGAGAGGCTTCTGCGATGGGGACGTGTAGGTACGCGTCCCTCAGGTCCAACGAGACCATAAAGCAATCCTGCGGAAGCAGAGCCCTTACCGTGAAGATGGACTCCATGCGGAACCTCTTGTAGGTAATGGACCTGTTTAGGGGCTTTAAATTCAGGATCAACCTGAATTTTCCGGAAGGTTTCATTACCACAAATATGTGGGAATAGAATCCCTTCCCCTCTTCCCCCCTTGGTACTCTGCGCACTACTTCCTGTTGTTCTAGCTCCCTTAGAGCTTCCAACAACGCTTCGGCTTTTGTCCTGCAATTGGAAAGATGCGTGACAAGAAACCTTAGCGGAGGGGGACTTGTAAACTCCAGGTGGTACCCCCTTCTTATGACCCCGAGGATGAACTGGTTGGGGGAGATCATCTCCCACTGCGGAAGGAAAGCCCCCAGTCTTCCTCCCACCGGGCCTAGGGAGTCATTGATCTTTGCGGGCCTTTTCAGGAGGGCGAAAAATCGCCCCTCCTCGGCCCCTGCCTCCTTGGCCCCAAGCTTTCTTTTGCCCCTCTGGTTTAGGAGTAACCTTTCGTTTTTGCGGACGAAACCCCTTCTTCGTCTGCACTGGGGCCTTCCGTTTGAGAGGAAATGATTTCTTCCTATCCGCCGTTCTGTCTAAGACAGAGTCCAACCCGGGACCGAAGAGGAGGTCACCTGTCAGGGGTACCCCGCATAATTTAACCTTAGAGGCGCTATCGCCAGGCCAGGTTTTTAGCCAGAGAGCCCTTCTGGCAGAGTTTGCCAGGGCCGCTGATCTGGCTGACATGCGGACTGATTCCGCCGAGGCGTCTGCAATATATGCGACACCTCTTAGGATCGTGGGGAAAGAAGACAATATAGTTTCTTTGGCCGTACCAGACTCAATGTGCTGCTGAATCTGGGACAGCCAATGCTCCAGGTTGCGGGCTACCACCGTAACAGCCATTTCAGGCTTTAGGTTGCCTACAGTAGACTCCCACGTCTTTTTGAGTAAGGAGTCCATTCGCTTGTCCATGACATCGGACAAGGCACCCATATCCTCAAATGCCAGGTCCGTATGTCTAGACACCTGCGAGAAGGCGGCATCCAATTTGGGGATCTTATTCCAAATGGCCGTAGGGTCCTCTGAGAAGGGGAACCTTCTCTTTAGGGAGCCAGAGAAAAAGGGTCTCTTCTCAGGGTCCTGCCACTCCTTCTTAATGGTTTCTATCAGAACATCATGGACTGGGAAAACCTTTCTCTTCTGTTCCCCTAAGCCCCTGTACATTCTATCATGGAGGGATAGGGGTCTCCTCTCCTCCTGTATCCCGAGGGTTGTGTAAATGGCCCCTAGAAGGTCTTCGACTTCGTCTAGGGACAATTTATACCTAGAAGGCCTTCTGGATTCCCCATCCAGGCCCTCTCCCTCTGACTCCTCCTGAGAGTCAGAGGTGCCACTATCTGGCTGCCTAAGCTCCACCTCGGAAGGGCCTGAGATTTCCTCTGCCATAGCTGTGAGTACAGGTCTGGCAGGTGCAGAGCCCTGAGCTTGTGGCGGGGTTGTTTCCTGTGAACCAGGGTTGGTAGGGAGCTGAAACTTTTCAAACAGGGCCTTAAATGAAGAAAAGGTAGAAGAAAGCTCCTTAACCGAGGCTGCCAAACCAGACTCCTGCTCAGATTCCCTCTCTCTGACCAGGGAGTCTACACAGTCCCTGCAAATGACCTTAGTCCATGATTCCCCCAAAACTTCTCTGCAAGAGGCACACTTCCTCTTAGAGCTATGGGTAGACCTTGTCTTTTCCGTAGCTTTCTGAAATACATGCAGGAAGATAGGCAGAAAACATGTTAAAACAGAGAGAAACAAAAAAAAAGTTTTTTTTTTTACAGGAGGAAGTAGCAGGAAACAACCCTGGGAGTGCACTAGACCCACTCTATACAACAGGGATCCGAGCCTCCCCCCCCCCCCGACCACCCAGGGGGTCTGCTCCCCCCAAGACAGGAACCATATCCTGGAGGGGCAATCCTAGATAGAGAGGACCCTTCCCCAGGGAACTCTTACCTTAGGAAGGCTGGAGGTGGTGTCACTGTGTGCTGTAGCATCTGCCTCAGACATGACTGCAGGTGGTTGCTTCCCAGGGAGTCTCACGCAGCCTGTGTGCGATCCGGATTCTCTCCAGCCTGAGCCCGGCCCTTTATCAGCTCCGTGACCCGGAACCGGAAGTCACAGGTCAAAGGCAACAGGTCCGGTTTCCGCCGGAAATGACGTCACTCGTCGACCAGGCGCGCTGGTTCCAAAAAGAAAAAATGTGCAGCCTATACCCTTGCATAGGGAAACCGGACTGCTGCCTTGCTGCGCCCCTGTGGACGCGATAAGGGGCCCCCACGACCTGATGCCGCGCTCGACAAGGAAGGGGTGGCTGTATGTAAGGTAAGCAATGATAGTTTAGCCCCCTGGCAACACTTGCTTTCCTAAGGGATTAAAAAACAAGATTGGCCACAGTCTCCCTGACCGCTCTGGCCTGGTTCCTTGCACAGTGTCTCCCCACCGGAGGAAACACTAATAACTGAGGTCCGGCAGGGGAAGTGAGAATTTATGGGCTGGCGCAGTGTTTCCTAGAGGAAGAGGAGGAGACTATCTCTCATGGTGGCTGTCCTGAATGACGACTAGGGAAAAATTCATTTGGGTACAGTGTTGCATGACTGAGTAATTGTCATTCAAAGTGTGAGCACCGAAAGCTGAAAATTGGTCTGGGCAGGAAGGGTGTTTAAGTGCCCAGTAAGCAAGTGGTTAAAGGATAATAATAATAATAATGATATGCAAAAGAGGTTGTGTTATCCGAAAACAATGCCAAGGACTTACGAAGTCTATTCTGTTAGAATGTGCAGTAATTTGAAGTATAGAGGTCAAAATAATCAAACCTATTTCTCTTTGAAGACCCAAATGCAAAGATTGCAAACAGAAAATAGTTCCATCAGTCAGGGCAGGTATCAATATGTAAAATATAACAGTGTGAAAAATAATGTTAGCAGTCCTTAAATGAACTGCATGGATAGTAAGGATTTTTTGGTTAATGTTATTTGCTATGGATAAGGTCATGACTTGAGTTTCAGAGATTTTGTTTTGACGTTTGGATTACTATTGAGGATTTTGATATTTTTTATATTTTCAAGGATAATCCTCTGGGTTATTATTTTTATTTTTCCTCATTATGATTATTATATTTTTTTTTTTTTTGGATTGTTCAGATTGAACATTGAAAGGTTTAGTTTACCTGAAAAGATAAAAAAACAGCTTTGTACTCAATCAGCTACTTAACAGCTTTGTACTCAATTAGTAGCTGAATACATTTCCAGCTGTGTACTCAATTAGCAATTGAATACATTTTGTTTAAAGACAACAGAGTAGTTCTCTTGCAAAGTATTATTGTTAAAAAATTTCAGCACATAAAAAGTTGATAGTGAGTTATCTGTAAGCAATAGAGTTACAGACACATTGAATTAGCAAAGGAAGCAGCTTTGTTTGGAGAATTAGTGATTCCAATCTTCAATGGGTTCTATTGATGTTGTGAAGAAATAGATACACAGATTCCGTCGTTTTCTGAAGACTAAAAAGGGAACAAATCACTTTTTTGTTTTTCATCGGTTGATATGGAAATTAAATGGTTTATGAAAACTAAATTTCATATCATGACTCAGACTGGAATTTTGTGTCCTATTATACCACAGCACCTACAGATGGGATTCACTAATGATGATGCTTTAATAACAGTTAGGATGTTGATAAATTATGTTTTTTCCAGTTTTGGGTATAAAAGGAAACTGTTTCATTCATTATTAATGGGTGTAAAGTTCTGCTGTTGCAAAGTATTCTTCTTTTGAACTAATGATAGGAAGGAAAATGTTGTATGTGTTTCCCCATGAATTTTTTGTTTTTACATCAAAATAAGTCTATGAAGGAGTCAAAATGGCTGCGGATGTTATGCAAAAATTGTCCCTTCATATATATTTCTAGCTGAGAAAGGAGGTTAATTCATGATAAAAAAAATGTCCGTATGTAGCTAAGAATGTGTTTTTTTATTTTTTACAATGTTTTTTTGATTAGGAGATTATTAAGAAATAATTTGTATATATACTGATATGTAGTATTTGTTTTAAAGGTAAAAAGAAAAGTAGATTGTATACAGCCTACCCTTAGGAATTTTAGAATAAGCAACGCCCATCTTTTTAGGAAAATTGGAGGGAAATTTAATTGCTCATTCAAAATTGGCGGGCATTCCTGTGGTACAAGAGAGCCCAGGAATACTTTCAAGCTAGGATGAAAAGGTGGGGGCTGTAGGAGTTGAAGCATGTAACAGGAGACAGACAATTATTTGCAGGACACGCATTCCAGGGAGACTCATTTTAGCTCATACAAGACATACATATACAATGTGAATTGTTGTTCCATACATACACATATCGGATTTAATTTTATTTTAAGGATAATCTATTTTTGATATTCTGTAATTGATATTGTTTTTATAACATTTTGTTGTTTTATTATTAAACCAAAATTATCTTTTATACAAGATAAGCGGTCTATTTAGTTGACCAAGAACAGGAAAGGTTTATTTGGAACAAAAATAGATGTTGTTAGCATAAGTCTAAGACAGAAATAAAAATGGTGATTAAAGAATTGTCGCATGTATCATCAGAGATGATGAGCACTCACAGGCGGAGCTAAAGTTTTAGGGAGTGGAAAATAATTAGAAAGGTCAATTTGATATTTTCTATGAGATGGTATAGTTCAAATACCTTCTCAGTTTAGTGAAAAATGTAAATAAACAATATAAATGTGGAAATAACAAATTGTATATTCCGAGATAATGACGCTGCATTTATTTTTTAAGGAATGAATTATAAAAATCTAATCTGGAGGAATTATGGATTCCAAAAAGAAGAAGAAGAGATGTCAGCGCAACAAAAGAAAAGTGTTAAAGAGAGAAGATTTATCATCATCACAGGATGCATCTTTTCCCTAGTGACAATTTTATATGTGGTAAAATATATCACAAACTGTTCCAGTTATGCAGAGGTTAACAGGATGGAAGAATTACACCACAAAGATCTTGCATTATTCAGAAGTAAAAGAGAAGTAGACATTGATATCAATACAGAGGAACAAAAAGATAACAATGCTGATATCATTGCAAAGGACAAAAATGAGAGAGTTATTGATATTAATGTATATGATAAAAATCATGATTTTAGATATGTTGATATTAATACAGCAGAAGATTTGTATGGATTTGTATGTGTAGGACAGGGATATGATTGTTGTTTGCAATTGTATTTCATTCATAGTAATATTGAAATCAAAATTAATATAGAATCCAAAACAAATTTTGTCAAAATGCAGGGATTTTATAGACTAAACAACAAAACCTGTACTTTTGAATGTAATATATTGTTGAGGAGTTTCTGGTCCATACAGTGGTGTGAAAAAGTGTTTGCCCCCTTCCTCATTTCCTGTTCCTTTGCATGTTTGTCACACTTAAGTGTTTTGGAATATCAAACCAATTTAAACAATAGTCAAGGACAACACAAGTAAACAAAATGCAATTTGTAAATGAAGGTGTTTATTATTAAAGGTGAAAAAAAATCCAAACCATCATGGCCCTGTGTGAAAAAGTGATTGCCCCCCTTGTTAAAACATACTATAACTGTGGTTGTCCACACCTGAGTTCAATTTCTCTAGCCACACCCAGGCCTGATTATTGCCACACCTGTTCACAATCAAGGCATCACTTAAATAGGAGCTGCTTGACACAGTAAGGTCCACCAGAAGATCCTTAAAAGCTACACATCATGCCGAGACCCAAAGAAATTCAGGAACAATTTAGAAAGAAAGTAATTGAGATTTATCAGTCTGGAAAGGGTTATAAAGCCATTTCCAAAGCTTTGGGAATCCAGCGAACCACAGTGAGAGCCATTATCCACAAATGGCGAAGACATGGAACAGTGGTGAACCTTCCCAGGAGTGGCCGGCCGCCCAAAATTACCCCAAGAGCGCAGCGACGACTCATCCAAGAGGTCACAAAAGACCCCACAACAACGTCCAAGGAACTGCAGGCCTCACTTGCCTCAGTTAAGGTCAGCGTTCATGCCTCCACCATCAGGAAAAGACTGGGCAAAAATGGCCTGCATGGCAGAGTTCCAAGAAGAAAACCACTGCTGAACAAAAAGAACATCAAAGCTCATCTCAATTTCTCCACAACACATCTTGATGATCCCCAAGACTTTTGGGACAACATTCTGTGGACCGATGAGACAAAAGTGGAACTCTTTGGAAGGTGTGTGTCCAAGTATATCTGGCGTAGAAGGAACACTGCATTTCAGAAAAAGAACATTATACCAACAGTAAAATATGGTGGTGGTAGTGTGATGGTCTGGGGCTGTTTTGCTGCTTCAGGACCTGGAAGACTTGCCGTGATAAAAAGGAACTATGAATTCTGCTGTCTACCAAGAGATCCTGAAGGAGAATGTCCGACCATCTGTTCGTGTACTCAAGCTGAAACGAACTTGGGTTCTGCAGCAGGACAATGATCCTAAACACACCAGCAAGTCCACCAACGAATGGCTGAAGAAAAACAAAATGAAGACTTTGGAGTGGCCTAGCCAAAGTCCAGACCTGAATCCTATTGAGATGTTGTGGTATGACCTTAAAAAGGCCGTTCATGCTCGAAAACCCTCTAATGTAACTGAATTAGGACAATTCTGCAAAGATGAGTGGGCCAAAATTCCTCCAGGACGCTGTAAAAGCCTCATTGCACGTTATCGCAAACGCTTGGTTGCAGTTGTTGCTGCTAAGGGTGGCCCAACCAGTTATTAGGTTTAGGGGGCAATCACTTTTTCACACAGGGCCATGATGGTTTGGATTTTTTTTCACCTTTAATAATAAACACCTTCATTTACAAATTGCATTTTGTGTTTACTTGTGTTGTCCTTGACTATTGTTTAAATTGGTTTGATGCTCCGAAACACTTAAGTGTGACAAACATGCAAAGGAACAGGAAATGAGGAAGGGGGCAAACACTTTTTCACACCACTGTATATTTAAAAGGTAATGATTCAACAATGTGGGCTGGAGATGTTACTAATACCATGCCAAGATCAGGAAAAATATTTTATCCCTCAGATCAATTTTATTATCTTTTTCAAAGTTTTGTAAAAATATTGAATCCAAAATATTTAAACATCATAGGAGATGAAAAAGGAGCTATTGTAAGAACATGGGATTTTAAAATAACAAGAAAATTAACTCAAGTGTCAAAACTAATATTTCTATAGTCGACATGATTGTTCCAGAAGTTAATATTTTCCCACAATCGTTGAAAATTATGGAAGATAAAGATGATTTGCATTTGATATGCAATACAAAAATATCTTTACCTCAATCTTCATTGTTAACTTGGAAAAGGAATGGTGAATTTTTGGGTATTTTTTTCCATAGTTACACTACCAAAAATTCCTTTATGGATTATAATAGTGTAAACTGGATTAATAATACATTTGTTTATCAACAAAGGAGTGTATCTTTGAATGATACTGGTGTATATCAATGTTGCATATCAATAGAAAATTATCCTGTGAAGTGTGCTAAGGCAAATGTTATTGTAGTGTCTCCAAGGAAAACTCCATGTGTAAACAAGAACAGTGTCTCTGCGACTCCTTTTCAGATTAACCATTTCCAATCCAGAACTCTTTTGAGAGAAGAAAAGTTAGTCATTGTTTTGTGGAACTTTAATGTATCAGAATGGAAGATTTCTACAAGGTTTCCACAATGTCAAGGACATTTGGTTAATATGGAATTGGGTATAGAGAGATGGTTTGGAATTAATAATAGGAATAATAACAGATATAAGCGTGGTATAGTTGAAGGTGTTTTAGGAGGAATTGGCACAATCTGGAGTATAACTAATAGTATGGATATCAATACTTTATAGTCTGATCTAGAGACCGCTGGTTTAGTGGGGAGTAATGGTATTAAAATACAAAAACATTTAAATCAGATTTTAGAAAATATGGTCATTAAAACAGATAATGTCATGGGTCCATTTATTTTTAATCTTCAAAATATTACTCTTGATTTGATGACAAGTGAACAACATTCTCATATAGCCAGAGCATGTTTAGAAATCCAGACGGAATATTCCACTAATTTTAAAATAATTGCGCAAGCATTTCAAAGTGGAATAACTCCTTTTGGCATTTTACAGAATTTACCCAGAGAATATGTATATGCTATAAATCATACAGATTTATGGGTAAATAAATGGATAGGATGCCCGCAGGGTATATGTTATAGTTCTTCTATGATTCCAATAGCCGGAAAAGAACAAATTTTGGTTCCAATCACTGATTTAGGATTGCCTGTCAGCAGTACACAATTATTATATTATAAATTACAATATACAGATTTTGCATTTATCAATGAAAATTCTGAATTAGAACAATTAGATCTGTCATCAAGTTTACAATTCCAGTCTAAAGTTATTTGTTTACCTAATCAAGATAAAAGCATATTTCATTCTTGTTATCATAATCATACATTATGTTCAGCAAGAATAGAAAAAGTTGAAACAATTTCTGAATTAATTACTCCTGTAGATAGAAAGAAGGTTTGTTTTCAGATCATGACATACAGAAAGGGTTAAAACGTTTTTCTCTTCTTGTACAAATACAGAAAACCTAAATCAAGGTCTGTATTGTATAGAAGGAGATATTGATGCAATAAGTATTAATGGGTTGAGAACTAATTTGACAAATATGTTTATAAAAAATGTAAGTGCACTTCCCACTCAATATAATATATCTCAAATAGATGAATTTCCATGGGAAAAATGGGCAAATGTAATTCAAAAGAATAAAGGTTTATTGATAGCTTTGGCTAAGGAATTGCAGAATGCAGAGGTATTGTTTAAACATGAACAAGGTAATTTGCAAGAAATATCACATCAATGGTCAGAATTTTCAGGAAGTAATTGGTGGAAAAGATTTAGTAATAGTGTATCAATGTGGGGAAAAACTTTGATAACTTCAGCAGCAGGGAATATTTTATCACATCCTGTAGTTATTCTTTTTATTATCATTATGTTATTCCTTATATTCCAGTTATGTTTAATGTTTATAATGAAAAAAATATATTTTAGAATTAGAAGTGAAATTAAGAAAGGAGATGATTTATTGCAAAATATGCTTAGAAGAATGGGTTTTGGAATTTCAAACTCGGTTACAAATGAAATTACGTCTGAGAATATTAGATCAAAAACTGCTTGTATGTGACATGAATGATGGTGAATGAACTAAAATATGAAGTATGATTATTATTCATATTTCAGAGGTGAATGTTATATTCTTAATATTCAAAATTTAATTTGGTTTAAAAAAATATCTCTGCAGAGGTTTCCCCTTAGTGTGAATGGGTTTTTGCTTTTAATAGGTTTCAGATGTGATATTCAGCTGGGTTTGAGTTTTAAAAGCGGTTTTAGATGTGTGATGGACATTATAATATTCTTGAAAGTTTGTATTAGGAATTGAGTTTTTGTATGTTACTTTCAAAGTGAGAGGCTAACTACCCTCCCCCAAGTTCTGTAGATAAGGTTTCAGTTTGCTTCCAAGCCATTTCCTGTTTTATGAAAGAACTGTGTTTAAAAGTGAAAACAGATGTTAGCTAGGATGTGATGTGTTTAAAGGATATTGGCTGTAAGCAGACCCTTATTTCTCAAAACCCTCCTTTTCCGGGCTAAGTTGGAAGGTGTGTTTATTCTTGTGGCGCGAAATTTAGGAGAATATAAATACAGACGGATGCTGGAGAGAAGGTCTCTTTGACTTCCTGCCTTCTTCAAGACACACTTCGACACATCATTTCTCATTGAGCATACACACAGGACACACATACATTCCTTCTGCACACAAAGGGTTAATTAGCCATCTTCTCCAAGCAGCAGACCACGTGTCATGCTATACTAAGAACTTAAACGAAAGAACATTATATCAAGACTTTAATCATATACTAAGCATCACATTATTTTTGTATCATTGTACTATTTTTGTAAGTATTTTTCTATTTTGGTGTGTACAATAAAACACACTTTTTGATTTATCGCTGACTCAGAAATATCTTAAGAAATTAGACTCACAATAATCATTTGAAAGCTTACACAGAATAAGCGAATATTAATATCACAATATATTTATTTTTCATGGACTCTATATTATACTCTGTCCATTCTTTCAGGATAGGAGCTGTTTCAGCAGCCTCTCACCAAGGGGTCCCCTGTTAACATCATCAAGTTGGGTAGGTGGAATTAGTCTTGCTACTCCAGGTATATCCTGGATCCACACGTTGAGATGTTTCACGCTTTTTTATGGCACCCCCCAGGTCACCATTTCCCCCCTCTCTCTCTTACCTTCCCTGGACTATGTCCAAGAGACTCAGGAGTACAAATAGGAAGGCTGACCAAAGGTCAGCCTGAATTTGTAGGAGTCTCGCTCCATATAAACCTGCCCTAAAAACACTCATCTCGTCGATGTTCCTTTCACGTTACCCCACCCACCCCCTTTTTTACTTTCCTTTATTTTACTAAATTACTTCTTGAGTATGCCCTCTTTTAGGCATACTGACCACGTGACCATGGCACACCCCAGGTCACCATTTCCCCCCTCCCTTACTTTTCCTGGACTGAAAAGAAAATTAAACATTTATTTTTTTAATACAAAGTTGTCAATTTATAAGATATTTCTAGCACATAGCATGTACATGCAAAAATTACATCCCAAAATATATTCTGCTACTCCTGAGTATGGCGATGCCACATATGTGAGACTTTTACAAAGTCTGGCCACATACAGAGCCCCAACACACAGGGAGCACCATCAGGTGTTCTAGGGACATACCTATTACACTGTGAGGCACTGTAGTGGCATGGAAGAGCACTGATGTGGCACAAATGAGCACTGATGTGGCACAGGGCAGCGCTGTGGGAACTTCAGATCCAGCCCCCAGCGCTGCTGCACCACCATCCCTCACACACTGTACCGATCGGTGAGAGGGGAGGAGCTGAACCGGGCTTGCTCGGTTTGTTGACAACTGACTGCTCTCTAATTGGACAGAGCGATCACGTGGTAAAGGGCCACTGTCACTGGCCCTTTACCCCGTTCCATGACACGGCGGGTCTGGAAGATCAAAGGTCATGGACATTCCTGGGTGCGTGCCCCAGGGGGGAGTCATAGTAGACCCTCCCAGAGTTATCCGACTACGCTGTAGCCATCATTCAGCTATGGAACGCTTTGTAAGTGGTTAAACAACATAACTGATCACTAAATGGATTTATTGTACCCAAATATTTTTTTTAAAAATCTTACCGACAAAAGTCTCCATGTGGTAGGTCGAACATCTCGAGGAATTCCAGGCCAGCTATACTTCCTTAATTCATCTGTAAAAATATTTGTGTTAATGGTTATCAATATCCTTGTTCAACTGATCAGTCCCAAAACAGACAAACTAATAATCTGAATTTCCATTCTTAAATTGTTCTAATACAGATTATTTGTATTCTTTCCCTTTCAAAGCAGGCACATCAGGATGTAAGGCTCAGCCTTCCTCCTGCCCAAGCACAACAATGACAGACCAATAAAAAAAAAAAAAAAAAAAAAAATCACTTTCAGATAATAAAATGTGCCGTAAGAATTAAATGAAAACACAAAATGGTTTTGTTAACTGCCAGTTTCTCGCACCTTCAAAAAGGGCCTTCTAGCCAAATATCTCTTCAACAACGGCATAATTCATGTGAATAAGGCAGATACATGCCTATAGCTGAGGGGCAATGCTGAAGTATTATAATTTAAAGTGAATGTATAGCAAAACTTTCTTCATTCGGGTTCAAGCCCCTATAGGGGTATTTCTGTTGTCTGTGTCCTACTTGTTATAAGTCCCTTCACTTTCTGTCTTGCGACGTGGGGCAGAGGCACATACACAGCAGCGATCATGTCAGACACATACGACCCAAGTTCTGATGCCGTCTCTTTCTACATCCCTCTCTGCCACTAAAAGCCTACTCTAGCATGGGAGGGATCTGTCTTCTCTGCCTACCTCACTGATCATTCACATGGCCAAAATTGGGAAGCAAAGGCATACCACCGCCACACAAACATTAACTCCAGAGATAAAACTATAATCCTGCCACTTTATAAAACTGTGGACTGGGCACATCTGGAGTATTCCTTCCAGTTCTGATCACCAATCATCAGGAAGGATGGTTCTGGAACTAGAAAATGTGCAGAGAAGGGCAACAAAATTAAAAAGGGGACTGGAGGACCTCAAATTACAAAGAACAGCTTCAAGCACTAAATGTATTCTTCCTGGAGATTAGACGCTTGATGGGAGATATGATAGCGGTATACAAATATCTTAAGGCCCCTTTCACACTGGGGCAGTTTGCAAGCGCTATTGCGCTAAGAATAGCGCCTGCAAACCGACCCGAAACAGCTGTTGCTGTTCCTTCAATGTGAAAGCCCGAGGGCTTTCACACTGAAGCGGTGCGCTTGCAGGACGCTCAAAAATGTCCTGCAAGCCGCATCTTTGGCTCGCTATAGGAGCGGTATATTTACCGCTCCTATAGCGCCCGGTCCCATTGAAAACAATGGGGGAGCGCGCCGAACCCGCCCGCAAAACGCCGCTACAGCGGCGGTTTGCGGGCGGTATTGACCCTTTTTCGGCCGCTCGCGGGGGGTAAAAACACCCAGCGAGCGGCCGCAATGCGCCGCTAAAACGCCGGTAAAGCGGCGCTAAATATAGCGCCGCTTTACCGCCAGCGCCCCCACCGCTCCAGTGTGAAAGTAGCCTAATGGTGATCCCAGTGTAGGACGAAAACGAATCAGTTTAGGGGAGTGTAAGAAGACACAGGGTCAAACAATGAGACAGGAAGAGAAGTGGTTTAACCTTAAAGCTGTGTAGGGGGGTTTTCACTGTCAGGGCAATAATTGGTGGAGTCAGCGGGGAGTATTGATAGTGTTAAAAGACTCTTGAAGTTGCATCTTAGCAAACACAACATACAAGGATACAGGGGGTCCCCGAGTTACAAACTCGTTAGGGACTGCCCACCTGTATGGAAGTCGCAAATGTTCGTAAGTCGGCCACGCATTCGCAGACCGACAAATACGGACATTTCCGATGTTCCGTCGTAGGTCATGCGTTTGTAAGTCGGGACCCCCTGTATATGAAATGATTATTGACACTGACACATTTACGCCTACACAGGTTGAACTGGATGGACTAGTGTCTTTTTTCAACCTTACAAACTATGAAACCACAGTCTAACCAAGACTTTACCATGGAATCTGACTAGACTTATAAAAGGAAAAAAATTGCGCTCATAGAGTCTATACAGAGATTGAAGATATGACCTACTCCAAATATTATTAAAAGTCTCTTTTAGCAAGAATAAATTCTTCTGTGAAAAGTAACCTTCCAAACGTTGCTCTGTGTACTTATGGAGAATATGCTTACTAGAAGTAAGCCATAAACCAGCATATGGCTTTAACCCAGCCCGGGTTGATGATCCGTTTGTTATGGGTTGTAATGAAGCAATACAGGATACCTCCTTTTCCTTCTCAGGTATACTCAGAGCACAGTTAGCGATCACCGGAAAAACAAAAAATTATACCATAGCATAATACTGCTAAAATATATATAGCAGAAACCAGTGAATGGAGGGTTAATGAGTGGAGATAGTGTCCAATTAGGTATGAAGAGACACCCGTGACCACAGATAAATATAAGTGACCAAAAGACACCACCACCTCATGAAAGACCTCCTTACCAGATGCCCAAAATTAATTCACATAAGCAGGAAAATCTCCCTTTTAAAAATTTTCACTTTTAACAGACCGCCACAAGTGAAATTAGGTGCGCAATATATCCAGATAGATCGCAGACAACCACCATAAGAAGTGCCTCCTTACCAAGCAGTGAATATCAATCGGCAGATAATCATATGTAATCTCCTTGCAAGGTGTCCCCTTACCGCATAGCCCAATTTCAAAAGTCAAAATACAGCAAGCACAGATTCCTCCACAGTCCGAGATCATATACAGATCGATGGCAGAAGTTTTTCAACGAATACCCAGGAAAGAAAATATTCGCACCATAGCGTTATACCATAATTAAAAATGTATTCACAACATAAAAAGTTTGCACTTACAAACTGGCGAAAATAAAACAGCAGATTCAAAGTTGTAGAGCCGGCCGGCTACAAACGAACAGACACTCCCGTCCTTCTTTGCGTGGTGACGTCAGCACGTATTACCCTCAGACGCATTTCGTTATAGTTAACATTATCAATGAGGAGCGGGCATCGTGCTGTGTCACCACCTTATAAAGAGCCACCCTCGATCTGAATCATGGCGCCATCTTAATTATGGGCAATCCTTGTATATTATCTATGGAGGACCTCTGGCAGATGTTCCGTTCTCACTAGGAACACAAAACTCCATTTTGATTGAGGTCAATACTTAACTTCCCAAGTAGATTGAGCCAACTTTATTGAAACTCAATATTACCAACAAATTTAAAGCCTACCCCATGTTCCTACCTAATTATCGTTATGATTGATATTGTGAATCGTAATCGTTATGATTGATATTGAGTGATATTGTGAATCGTAAGCCCGCAATACTGCGAAAAATAACAGAGTGAGGTGAATTGATTTTATAGTGAAAATCCTTATACAAAGGAAATTTAAAGAACTTTTAAAGTGAAATTATTAATTTCAATCTTACTAGAACCCACCTGTAAATAGTGAACTAATATTACTGTGAATATAAGGACATAATAATTAAACATGTGTGTTCACCATATTACTTTATTTATTTATATGTTAAATGTGAAAAAAAAATATATGTGTACTTTAAACCATTATAACATGTGAATGTGTATAACACTTCATATTGTATTCGCATAACAACATGATTTATTTATATTTTATATTTTAATTGTGGTAAATATATATATATATATATATATATATACACACACACACACACACACACACACACACACACATATACATACATACATACATACACACACACACACACACACACGTTGGGCCCCATAAGTACATGTATTAACTCCTTATACTACCAAAAACCCTAGTTGTACCCCCAACCAAAAAACAATCAAAACCACACATAAAAGTGTCATATGAAGATATATATATATAATTTGGTAAGGTATATATGTGTATACGGGAGATATATTGATTTCTACCTTCAGCCACTTATACGGAAAATGCCTTTGTTCGTCAAGGACTCCAGGCATGTTATTAGCATTTTATCGGACACTAGGATCAATATGGGCACTTTGCTTGTAACTGCAGATGTCACGTCCCTTTACAGCATCATTCCACATAGTCTGGGTCTTGATGCTGTTTGCGTTTTTTTGACTAGGGATTCGGGCCTGCAACTTCAGCAGGTTTCTTTTCTTATGGACTTGCTGGAGTTTGCAGCAACCCACAATTATTTTTGGTTTGGGGATCAATTTTATATC